>CAXIVR010000006.1:130132030-131332030 GCA_964035755.1 Teleogryllus oceanicus
CAAAACCCCAATTATCCAACAAAAATTAAAACAGATATCCACTTCACTCATTCTATAAAATGTTCGCAAACTTGGAATAATACTTGTCTGAAGTGCTTCCCCTTCCTCTCCTTTATATTTTTAAAATAATTGTAATGTGTATAATTTTAAGTTAAAGTTAGGATAAGATAGATTAAGTCCAAAAAACTTTTCCCTTTAATTTTAAACTGAACAATGAAATTTAAAAACAATATAAAACGGTTTTTTGCATCCCTTTAGAAAAGGGAAATGAAATTTTTGTGCGTCTTCTGTTTAAAATTGATGTATTTTTCTTTATAAAATCTTTCCGGTTTTGGGAAATAAATCTTACAATTTTAAAAAAGGGATAGTTTTTGTAATTTGGGTAAAGTGAAATTAAAACAATTGTAATTTTTTTCAAAATCTTCAATTTTTTTTAAGACAAAAAAATATATTTGGCCCCATTTCCAACCCCCTATTTTCAAAGGATTAAAGGGTTTTAAAGTTAATTTAAAAAAAACCCGTGTTTTAAGTAATTTGGAATAAAATTATTATTATTTAAAAAAAATCTAAAAAATTCTTTTTTTTAAAGATAGAATAGTAAAAAAGAATTTTTCTTCATTATCTTTTTAAAAATTTAAATTTAGAATCAACAAAAATGTGTGATGTATCATCAAGCTTTATTTGATTTTTATTGAAGTCTTACAGTGAAATTTCCCTCTTCATTTTAAATATCCCTTGTACATTTTAATTCTTTTAAAAAGATTTCGATTCGTATAAAAATGTCTTTGGCGTAATCTTTTAAAATCCACTCTTTGCTTCTCAAAACCCGGCTGAATATCCATAGGGTTGGCTGTCCCCAGAATCTGACTGAAGGCTTTGGGTTCTTTCCGCGGTGCGGTTTTTGACAATGCTGTGTAGCTAAAGGGAATTTAATCGCTGTCTGGTGAATTCGTGGCTCTCTATGTGGTTTCTTGTCAATTTCGGCCCGGGAAAATCCTAAAAAACGGTCCGAACCACACCTTTTTCCCTTTCCATTCCCCCTATTCTCCCCACTTACCTCCTTGTTCCACAAAATCATTCCCCCCTTACCCTTGGCCCCCTTTCTTCGGGTCGGGGGTCGTTTGGGGAAAAAACGATCTCGTCTGGGCGGTACCCCTGGGAGATTCCGGGAAAAGGAAATTCCCTGCAAATCGACCTAATCCCCCCAACCGGAGGAATCGCCCCTTTCCCGGGATCATTCCACGAGATGAATGACCAAGCAGCTACGTGGCGAAACATCTTAATTTTTTTACCCCCAGTCTTTTTTTTACAATTCGTTAAATATATTATAAGGTTAAAATTTTTCGTTTTATTATAAGGTTTTTATGTACACTAATTACTAAAAACAATTATTTTTTTGAAAGTGAGACTAAATGGTCGGATTAATTTTAGAATTAGTTTTTTTTTTTATTTGTTTTCTAGATGAATTTCCCATTGAAAACTGGGGGAAAGCCCCTTTCATCGGGACCCCCCCGCTCTTTTGTTTCCAGGCAAAAACCTATCCATCCGAGGCTCGGTGTGTTTTCTGCCTCCCCCCTTTTTTGCATTTTCCCCAGGCGGCTTTCCCGAAAGACCTTCCTTTCGGTTTTGGACTTTAAAGGGATGATCATCTCGGGATAGTCGCCGGCGTTAAGCTGCAACAAAGGGCGAGGGGCGAGGGATTTTTCAAGGCCCATTCAACGAGACGTCGCGCCCCCCTGGGGCCCACCCGGGTTTCCCGGCGTGGATCGGTGACGCTGAGGGGTTATGTAACAAATGGTCGGGGCCCCATAACTTTTTCCCAGGGCCCCTTTAAAAAATTAATATTGTATTTTTTTAAAAGGGGGTTTTATTCTGACCCCAAAAATTCCACTTTTAATTTTTTTCATACAGTATGGGTAATTTTTGATCATTGGGGGGCTTTAAAAAAGGGGGATACAAGTAAAATCTTTCCCCTCTCTGTTTATTAAAGGGGCCGATCTCGTCTAAGCTTATCAAAATTTAAACCTAAACAAAAATCAAAAAATTTTTTGTGATGTGTTTATTTTCAACGTAAAGTTTTTAGTAATGGGGAAAAATCTATTTTTTCAATTTTGTTAAGTATTAAAAAACAAATTAAATTGTTTTGATTTAAAAACGGGGTTACATAAGCTACAAAAGGGGGAAAAAACTTTTTCAAAAGTTTTTTTAATTTTTTAAATTCACCCTATCCCAAAGTATCAAAAAGAGGTAAAAATTTCTCCTTGGATCGGTCGGGCATGCGTTTTTCTTAAACGTTAATCCTTTCTTCTTAAAAAAAGGGAAAATTCTTTCCCCCCTTTTTTTGGCCCCCTTAATGGGGATTGGTTTCTATTTTCCCAAGTCTTTAAAATAAATTGATCTATTAAATTACGTTTCTTTTTTTTGAAACATTTGCATGTCCTTTTGATTTTTTTTAAAAAAAAACCCACATTTTAAAATTTTTGGCCTGAAATCATCTTCACATCTTCCTTTGTTTAACTTTCCCCAAATTTAAAAAATTTTTGGTTTTCACCGGTTTGGGGTTATCTCAGGTGGTGCGAGAATTCATTTTTCAGTGTGTTTAAAAAATTTTACTTTCTTTGCCCCATAGAGAAGGTATAAATCGTTTTCCCAAGAAAAATTCATTGGGCCCCTGTAACTAAAATACTAAATGTTTAAATTTAAAAAAAATTATCTAACAGGGTATAGCCAGAATCCATTTTTTGTCGCCCTTGATCTAAAAATCTTGCAAAAGCCCCTCTGTCCTCCGTCTGTAAAAAAAGCTGGGCAAAACCGTTCAGCAGATTTCTTAAATATTCCCAAAACCCAGTTGTTGGGCTTTGGTTTAAAAACCATATTTTAAATTTGGGGGTCCATAAACCCCTGGACTTTTTCTAAATTATAAAAATCCTCATCGTTTTTTAAATTTTTTTGCTGGATTGGGGAAAGTTTTAGAAATGCCAGGTCCCTTTCATGGCCTGATTTTCAAAAAAACATTCAACCCTTTTCCCTCCTAAAATTTAAAAAATAGGGGTTTTTCCTTTTAAATCTTTTCCCTTAAAGATGATTTTGAAAAAGCGGGTTAAAAATTTTTAAAAATCATACTTTTCATTTTGAAAAAAAGGTGGGGTCGTTTTTGGAAACAAATTTCCCTTTTAAACATGGATGAAATGGAATAAATTCTAATAAAAAAATTGAAAAGGTTTAGCTGGGAAGGGTGAGAAAACTGCTGCAGGGTGCACCCGGCTATTCCCACAACAGGGGGCCCCGAAAGACGTGGCTCTCAGACCCAAAAAATGACGTAATTGAAGTTTTCGGGCCACCCCGCCCCATTTGGGAAAGTTTAAAACCCTCGGTGGATCTACCTTTTTTTCATTTTTCCCTGGAAAAGAACTTTTGGATGTTTCAATACATCTATATCCTTTTTAAACAAAACCCGAATTTTCTAAATTAGACATAACTGGTTTAACTAGAATACTTCAGAATGTTCCCTACAATTCACTCAATACATGCATTTTTTAACACTTTTAGATGACATTAACGTTAAAATTCAAAGGGTTCTCCCAAAAAAAATCTTTCTGCTATCTGTTTTTAAAATTTGGAAAAATAGCATAAAAAAAAACATTAATTTTTCCCAAAGATCATAAACATTTACCATTTTTGGGCTATAAATGGTATAAACAACCTGTAACAACTATTGTACTACCTTGGGGGAATGAAACTCATCAGGTTTTTTGTCCCGTTTTCCCCGATCCTTTGGGAAATGCTGAATGGGCCCCCTTTTTTCTTCTGGACATAAATGCTTTTTCTTCGTCTTCTAAATTTAGTAAATACAAATTTTTAAATTTTCGTTTCCATGTTTTGGGAGGGAAGTAATAAATTGCTTATTTTTCTTTTAAAATTGTTTTTTTACATGGGAGTTTTTTTTTTTTTCTCCCTTTTAAATTCTTTATTTTTTTATCTGAAAAAAGATTTTTCTGGGATTTTTTTTTTTTCCTTTAAAAAAGGTTTTTTTGCGTTTTCCTTAATTTTTATTTAAAATAAAAAAATTTTTTGTAATAAATAAATTTTTAAATTTTTTTAAATTTTTAAATTTTAAATTTTAAAAATTTTTTTAAAAAATAAATAAATAAATAAATAAATAAATAAATAAATAAATAAATAAATAAATAAATAAATAAATAAATAAATAAATAAATAAATAAATAATAAATAAATAAATAAATAAATAAAAAAAATATAAAAAAATAAATAAATAAAAAATAAATAAAAAAATAAATAAAAAAATAAAAAATAAAAAAAATAAGTTATAAATAAAAAAAATAAAAAATAAATGTTTTTTTGAGGGAGTCAGGGAAAATGGGGGAAAGCTTCTCAAACAAAGGAAAGGGGGTGCTGGAGGGGAGGGGAGGAAAAAACCCAAAGATTGTTCGGTCAGGGGAGTTCCCCGGGACATTTCAACCTCCTTTTTTTTCTGAAATAAGGGGGTCCCAAAAACACAAAAATCGATGGATCAGGGGAGAATAATGTTGGGAAAAGTGTGTTTTAAAAGGGGTTTATCTTTTGATGGTTTTGGTTAATATCTTTATATTAAAATAAATTAAAAATAATAAAATAAAAATTTTGAAGAAAATTTGTTTTTTTAAAGGGTGAAATAAATTCCCCCGTTTTAAAAAGTTTTAGTTGGGGTTTTATATTCAATAGAGGAAGCGCAAAGATAAATCCCGTTGCTTTTATCACCCTGCGTTTTTTAAAAAATTTTTTTTGGAAGTTTTTTTTAAAAAATTTAATCCCAGAAAAGCTGAAACAGGGGTTTGTTTACGGGTTTATTTTCAGGTTATTAAATATTTGAACCCAGAAAAATCCAGTTTGCCTCCATCCGTTTTTTTCCCCTTATCTTAAAAAATGATTTTCTTTTTTTTTGATAACTTTCTTAAAGCATTTTAAGAAATTTTTCCATTTTAGGCATTAACCCCAATAGTTTTTATTTTTTTATAATAAATTTTTATATATATATATATATATATATTTATATATATATTCGAAAATTCTGAACAGGTAATGAAATACAAAGCCATGAAAATAATAATAATAATAATAATAATAAAAAAATTTTTTAAAAATAATAATAAAAGGGGGATGGTGGCGCCTCTCAGGTGCCACGGAGGGTAGGGGTTGCCGTCGGGGCCCTTTTCCGGGGCTGACCCTGTCCCCAACCCCAGACATCCCCTCTTTTTTTCCTCCCCCCTTCCCCCGGGGGGAAATGGGTGGATCGGGGCTCCTTTCTTCCCCCCTTTAAATAAGCATTTCCATTTTGGCTCCTTCCCGTTTTTTTTCTTCCACCCCCCTCTTCAAATCCCCCACGTCAGGCGCCGTCATCTCAAGCCACTGGGCCGGGATTCATTAAAAAACGAAAGGGCAATGGCACTAATACCCGGCCGTGGTATAAAAGGGGAACCCCTCGGATGGGAAAAAAAACGAAAGGCCCCCGGGAAAAGGGGGCCCCGCGGGGGCCAGGGGACCTCTGGGGAAACCTGGGGTGACAATTTTCGAATCGTGATGGCAAGGTGCTGGGGGGGCACCGGGCGGGGAAACCGAAAAACCACATACCCCCGAGACAACCTCCCATCTCCCAAAACCAGCTGATGTTTCTGGAAATAAACCAAAACCCCTCGCTGGCAAATGCAAAAAAAAAAAAATGGACTGAAATAAGAAACATCTTTACCACCTCCAAAAAAACTAAACTGGAAACCGACTTAAAGCATATTTAAAGGTCAACGTTTCGAAACAAAACCCCGATCAACGTTGCCAAAAGTGGAAAAAAATTATGTGAGTGCAGCGATCCTAGCTGTTTGTGGATCCAAAAAAATTAAAATTTTCATGGGTTGGGAAAAATTGGTATAATCATCCCATAGGAAAAAAATTATGAACAAAAAAAAAACAAACGCATTAAATTCGTTTGGCATTCGGTTATAATCTAATTTGGTTTTTTAAAAAAATGAAAAGAATATGGGCCCTTGTTAAAAAAACATTACAAACAGGGGTTTTGAAATAATTTCAAACACGGAGATTTTGGTTGAAACGTGGAAAGAATAGAATAAAAAAACGGGAAACGACAAAAATTTAAAATCAACTTCCCAAAATTTTAAGAAAGTAATTTAAATATTTAAGTTGTGATGGAGTCAATATAGAAACAAATGACCGATGTGAAGTTAAAATCTTCAGAAAACAGAGCAAGCGTATATCAATTTTTGTGACAAAATCTATAAGTAACAATGTAGGTTGATGAAGAATTCAGCAGGAATGCAGATGTGAGAAGAGATGTATCGTGGACATAGTAATGAACCTTCTGTACATTGAAATCAGTGTGTCGTTAATTTTTGGAAAGTGTAAAAATAGTTAGGAAGTAATGTCAAATATTTATAAATATCTTGGAATATTAGAAGAGAGCAAAATTTAAATTCACTGAGTTCATGTTATTTTGGTAGTAAATTTCAAGCAATTACGGATAATCAATTACGTTATATCTAGTGTGAAATTTGTCGCGGTAAATATTTTGTTATGGACTTAACTGAATTAATGCACATCGTATAATTTAGACGATTATTTTCAAGATAAATGGAAGTCAGCAAGAGAACTTTCTAGAAGTGACGTATTTGATGATACGCGAAAATTTGTTTCTGTTGTCGTGTTAAGTATTTTGGAGCAGTACGTTCGCAAATATATAGAATTGATTAGTCGGTGATAGGCTAGCGGCTGGACTTTCACATTTATGTAAATGTGTAGTTAACGAAGTGATTTTCGAGGCGACCGCGAGGAAGGATGGCCGGCGACCGAACATCGAGGAACATCAGAAAGCGGACACGGACATCTTCAGTACGAGAGATGAGCCGAAAAGGAAGTGAAACGCATATGCGTATGTGTGTGTTGTGTCAATTCCTTGAAATGCTTCGTATCAAAACGCATTCCATAAACAAAAACAATTTTTATTTGAAGATCAAGTTTTATTAGTAGGAATAAAATAGAAATAGTTAAAGGAAAGTAGGAATGCCATTCAGGGATGAATGAGATTTTGATACTGGTTGTACTAGTGTGTATGAATGATTTTTTGTTACTGTGTATTATCTTTTTTTTTTTTTGGTTTCTGTGTAGTTGGTCATAGGTATTATATGTTGCGTGGAAGAAGACGAGTGATCATTGCCGTAAGAAATGAGAATAAGTGAGTTATCAACGCAAATAAATTATCAGACCAGAAATGCGGTTCGTTTGGATCCATTGAGATGTTCGTAGTAATTTACTAGAACACACAATCCAGTTACCTCCTGCGATTCCTGTATGGGACCGCCAGTATCACGCAGTAGATAGTTAAAAAAGGTTTATTATATATATATTTGATAGCACGGGCATAGATAACGTAGAGGGGTTAGAAGATAAAATTAATGAATGATAGGAAGAGAGCAGGAGAGATTGTTAAAATTACATTAATGGCGACCAACAGATATGAATGATAGATAAATTGTGGGAAATTTGGAGGGGTAGATAGTAAGAAGAAAGAAGGGAGAGTAGTTCATTCAAAAATCAGGCCCAACGGTGGGGCAATCAATTATGAAAAATAGATGAGAGGAGAGGGAAAGGTTCATTTACAATATAGAACCATTGTACCAGATGGTTATTGGCAAATACCCAGAACTTTCCACTAAGACAGTTCTAAATATTGTTGACGTTCTATACTAGTAACAAGCGACTCCGAGACCTGTCCCTACCACAGATGATATAACTACAGCTGAAGACGACAGACTGGTGGAATCGCTGAAGATGGAAATGAGAGAAGCTATTTTCCAATTTGAAGGGAACTATGAGCCCAAAGGGTTCCCTAAATCAATACATCGAGACAATGGCAGTATTATAGATGCATGAATTGCGAGGTACTCCCAGAGAATTGAAATGGCGCACAACATATCTCACCTTTATATATTGTCCCAGTTGTAGTAATAAAATCCTGGAATAGACTTGAAAAACTGCCCGGAAAAGCAAAGAGGCCGGATGATGCCACCTTGGGAGGGCGTCTCAGGAACATCAAATACTGAGAGGTGATATTGCCCGTATGATGAGTTATGCCAGGGTATTCGATCACCAAAACTTGTGAAGCTGGCGATCGTATTATGAATGGAGTAAAACGCATACTCGAAGAGATTAACCTAATACGACAGTACAACAGTTGCATTGACACGCTAAAAAAGGGAGCTATCAGTATTAACAAATCGATTGCCCAGATATAGAACCACGAAATAGGAGGAAAGATAACATTTTTGAAAAATCTGAAAAAATTTTTTACAAAAACCTGGGAAGAAATGAAGAAGAGCAATTAAAAAGGGGTTATATCAACACGAGCAGGTGAATGATTTTTGGGTAACCAACTTCCCGACCCAGCGGAATATGATGTGAGAGAGTGGATTGGAGAAGAAGAAACGCTATGAACATCTTACCAAGATGCATTCCCAGATTACAGCTGAAAAAGTGGGTGAGTAATCAGAACCTATTGAACTGAAAGCCCCAGGACCAGATACAATTCATAATTTTTGGTATAAACGATTATGGTGCACTCGACAGCTGGCTGAATTGATCAATGATGTCATACAAAAACAGATAAGATCCCAGAATTTCTTTCCAGAATTACATATCTGATATCCAAGACCACAAAACAAGAAGATCCAAAAATCCCCCCTATTTCTTGCTTGCCAACGTGTATAAAATCATTACATCATTCCTTTCCAACGGATATACACCACTGTAGAACAACAATGTGCAGTCCAACAGAAGGCTAGAAGGCTCATGGGTTGAAAGACAATTAATCATAAGATTCAGTAGTGTGTGATCAAGCATATGCAAAACATCGCAACTTGTTCATCGTATATTGATTATAAAAAGCCTTTGATTTTACCACATACCTGGCTGATGAAATCTTAAGATCTATGAGGTTGATACAAAGTTGTCTCCTTTTTGGGGCATGTTATGTCAAAGTGGCAAAAAACTTAGAGTACTCCTGTGACAAACCCAAACTGATCAAACAATGTTCGAAGGGGTATTTTTTGGGACTCACTGAGTCCCCTCTGGTTTATCATCGTATGAATCCCTTCAAATCTCTGAATTCCACTAAATATGGTTTGGAATTAAATTAAAACAAGATGATGTATCCATAAATCACCTTTAATATGGATGATTTGAAGATAATGCTTCACAAAATCTCAACAAAACAACTAGGGTATTGTGGAATCTTTTTCAAAAGTATTAAAATGGACTTTGGCCTGAAAATGTCGAACATTGAATATGTAAAAGGGGAAAGCTCAGAGGAGCCTTTGAACTTGAAAATAAACAGTTGATACAAGTGATGTCTGCTGAGGAAACTTACAGATACCGATGAGGACAGGCAAGGCACATTGATAAAAGGTAAAATGAAGATGAACTTGCAGAGAATTCTTCGAAGACCAAGCTCTGAAAAAAAGTTGAATGGAAGAAATATCATAAAGCTTTTCACCTATACTGTCGGTCTTAAATTTCTCATTTGGCATTATTAAGTGCAAAAAAACTGACATTGAGACAACGGAAAATGAGTTTTAATGACAGCACATCACCATCAAAATCTGCAGTCAACGTATAACACTTCCGAAATATGGGTGGAAGAGGACTCGAACATTGGAAAAACTTTTCGGCAAGTGAAGCATAGAATGTTTTTCCCACTCTGCGAAAAATACATCAAACTCATAAAGCAATTTGTGAAGCAGATGTCTATACTCCGATGGCTGTCAGACAGGATGTTGCGGACTTCTCTAATGACGGCCAAAGAAAATTTATGGATGGCTAAAGCTCTTCACGGAAGACACCCACATGAGATGAGCAAGAACATGTCGATTTGAAGATCAACTACTGGCTTATATCAGGACAGATCTTTCCAGAAACTGAAGGGTTTATGTTGGCTATTCAGGATCAAGTTATTCCAACCCGTTATTTGAAAGATTTTAGAGATAGCAATGTGGAATGATTTATGTCATGGTTGTCAACGGGGAATCAATTCATCATGTTACCTCAGGTTGTACACATTTGTAGGCAAGTATAAAAAACGACATGATTCGGGGGCCCAAAATTTTACATCAAGCGTTGGCTCAGAAATGTCTCTTTGACTAAAAATAAGGTCCCTACTTAAGTACCATCCTATGGTGTTCTAGGAAAAAAGGGTGGCGCTTTTGGGATGAACTATCTTAACAGACCAGACGGTGATTCAACAGCCCGGATTTGGTTGTGATTAAAAGTGTGAACATGTATATGCTGATTGATGTTTCTATCCAAATACACAACATTCAAACAAATACACGAAAAAATCAGTAAATATCAATCTTTTGAACCCGTTGAGAAACAGGGGAAATTTGAAAAAGTCAACATTATCGATAATTGTTTAAAACTTGATCATTCCTAGGAGTCTGATGTGGGGCCTTAAGCACTGGTTTGAATGAAGCCTGTACAAACCCCTCAGAAACAGTTATTTCAACAACAAGGATATTTGAAATTTATGGAAACAATGTATTATAAATTCCTTTTAAAAGTAGATGTATTTGCTTTGATGTGTATATCTGTCAATTCATTCAAATTCCAATAGATGAGAGAAAATAAAATAATTTTTAATAATAATAATAATAATAATAATAATAATAATAATAATAATAATAATAATAATTCAAAAATATATATTGTTGGTTTCCTCGAATATTTTTTTTAATATGCAATGCGCAAAATACCCAATAACAAATATTGTATATAATTATATTTACAATTGGATTTACGCAAAGTATTTGTAAGTATTTGTCGAGAAGTGCTGAAATAGAGTAATTTTACTTAATGTTTGTTGGAAACTACTTACAACACCGTAAATTCAAATTATTATTCATGATCATGAATATGACATCCTCTTTAATACATTATATACGCAATTTTAAACATGTAGTTGTAAATATGTAAATGTGTAGTAAATGAATTTGGATGTTATTCGTTAGAATACTGTTTTAGCTCACTTGCATTTTATGCAAATGGTTTCAAAACCTCCTCATTAAAAAATATTCAGGTGAAATCAATGACATACGTAACATTTGCCGGTGTATTTAATTTTAGCGGATATAAACTGCTTGTATCTCAGTAGCTGTTCAACATTTCCACACTTGTTACCTAACAAACTGGCAGGAAATTTAATGCTCTTGAAAATCGGCAATAGTATATTTTTACCTAAATGCACTGGAAGTAAGTTATTGGAAAAAAGTGTATTTTCTTTGCGGTTTTGTTTAGATGACGAAAAACACGCAAGAAGGGAGATAAAAATTTGGATTTTTCACAAGGGGGGGTCAACTTATATAACATACTGAAAATCAAAATTACTCCACCTTTTGCAATTCAAAATGATATATTTTCGAGCAAGTAATGTATCGCGTTAGAGCGCTTGAACCTACTTGTTCAAATGACACACACAAATTTGAATTAATTTTTAGTATATCTTAAAACGATTCCAAAGCAAATGTTTCAAAAAAAAGTCTCGAGTCAGGCCAGATCGATGTATATTCATTTTGGAGAAAATGCGGAGAGCAAGTCTAGCCGCGAGTATTGTGCACGGACGGAGGGATGAACGAAAGGAGACTTTTTGTAAAATGCACTTTTTCAATATCAGGGATTCCCCAAAACGTGGATTTTGACCATACTTCGTAGACGAGAAAGTTATACACTACATACAAAAGGAAGAAAAGTAACCCTTTGCTGTTGTTAGGTACTCACAAAACATGTTTTTGTTATTTTTTTAAAACGGTACTTTTTGCAGCAGCATTGCAATACTTTTTCTAATATACTACATACAAAAGTAAAACCACGGTTTTGTTACATATGTCTCCGTCATGTCAGAAAACTGTAAGTATACTACGTCAGCGATATGGAATCCCTCTCCCCGAACATATCTAATCTTGTGACGAAAAAATAGTATTTCGCAGGTTATGATGTAAGGAAAACAGTAGACAAACATGAAAATTGCAACACACGTTACGCTGCAATACATATTACCGCCATGCACAACTTGGAAAGGATAATTATAATGAACAAAACAATTTCTTTTGGAAACAAATTTGTTTCTTTGCCCCATCTCAGATAACCTTTTGGATGTTCTGTTACGCTTGACAATACCTCTAATCCAAGCACAAATTGACAAAAATTTGAGCTGGGAAAGGGAAACTATTTTACTTTCTCGTATACGTACGTATACACGGAGTAATATACGTAGTATAGAAAAACTTATGTAATGCTGAACGAAAAAACGGCTTATTTTTCGGCGGAAAGAAATTCATTGCCGGGCTCTGGTGGCGAAAAAGTGCATAAAACCATTGCTAAATTAAGGGGAAAAATCCTCTAACATGTGGTGTAGCCACAATCCCTGTTTTGTGGCTCCTTGATGCCGAAAAACTAAATGGAACAAAACGTCCGTCCGTCCGTCCCCCGTCGTCTGTAGACCTCCTGCCCTAAAACCCTTTCCTGATCTTCTCCCAAATTGCGAATATCATCTATCATCTCTAGTTGAACTTTGTTTGAAAAAATGCTAAATTGAATTTCCATGACCCCGGACATTTTAAAATTTTCTCAAAGCTTTTTAAAGTTTCTTTAAATTTCCTGTCAGATAAGAACAAAATATACTTATAAAATTGGGTAGGTCAGAAAATCACGGGTTCTCGAATTTTCAGAAATGAAAAGGGTTTTAGTTTTCCGGCGTCTTCCTCAACTAAAATTGAAGGATGGATTTTTTTCCCTTTAATGAATTTGTTGGCATAAATAGTTCTTTCAAGTAGATTATTTTGGAAATTTTAGTCGTTTTCGTGCAATAGTGCGTGCAATATTTGCAATTTTAAAAAATAACAAAAACAAGATTTTCTCAAAAACGGTCCCAAATTTTTTCTTCATTTTTATAAGAGTTGTGCAAACAAACCCCATGCCTGCTAAACGCCATGTGCTGTATTCTTTTGTTTTCAAATTTTCAAAAATGACATTTTTACTTTCTCACGTCTTAAACTTAAATTAAGGCGATTTCTTCTTTTTAAAATTTATGAGCCCTGTGCTTTAAATAATGTCAAATAAAGTTTCTCGAAAACTCAACGTTTTCTGTAAAAATAAGCACAAAATTCGGCATTTTCAGAAACGCTCAAACGCCATTTTCTCAAAAATGGCTCCAAATGTTTCTAATAGATAGTGCTAATTGCACTGTTTGTTATGCGTAAAGTTCGTTTGGTGTATCCATATGTTTTTTCACAAATTACACAAATTTTCTTCAAATACCTCACCCGCCGTTAATATGGGCATGTACATCGATTTGAATGCATTGTTAAATTTGTGAGATGAAGCGTTTCAAATAACTTCAAGTGAAGTTTTTCGAAAACTCTATAGATTCTCGTGAAAAAGAGCTTAAATTTCTCATTTACAGCAAAGCTTAATCGCCATTTTCTTAAAAATGACTACGAATTTTTAAATGAAAACTTCTATTTAGGCCGAGATTTTAGTCTTCTTTAATATTCTTGAAGTAATGATTCAGTTGTACTACTTGTTGAGAAATTGTCAAAAAATTGCCAGACCACACCAAGGAAATTAGAAATATTTGGTACGAGAAAGTCTGTGCCATTCTGTAGTACTTTTAATAGTTACTTTCTCACTACCTTTTAGGCGATAGAGAGAAAGTTCTGTAATGCTGCGCGAAAAAATGGCGAGTTTTCGGAAGAAAAACTCATTACAGGGTCGTGGTAACAAAAACGTGGATAAATCCAGATGCTAAATTTAGAAAACAATATTCCTTTAACACGTGGTGTAGCCAGAATCCATGTTTTGTGGTTCCTTGATACAAAAAAATCTATTAACTGCAAAATGCGTGTCTGTTAACAACGATCGCGGCTAAACCGTTAAGCCGATTTTCTCCAAAATTGATATTCCCCGATCGATCTAGCTGATGTCGCGGTCCCTTGAATTTGAACCCGGTATTTTAATTTTGGTGAGTACTTTACATGAAACCCCTGGGACATTTTAAAAATTTTCAAAAAATGTCCATCGTTTTTTGATTAAATTTTGTTGTTGGATAAGTGAAAATGACGTTTAAGAGAATGATGCAGGTCTCATTTTGTTGAAAACCCGATTTTTCAAAAATTGAGAAAATTTAAAAAAATTTCGGCGTTTCCCTACTATCACAATTATGAAGATAGAATTTTTCTTATTGAAATGTGTTCGTCAAAAATAGATCTTCAAATAAGGTAATGCTGAATTGTTTGAAAATAGTGTTTTTTGTGTAATTTGGCGACAAAATACGTAGGTCAGTCAAAAAGCAATGCCTCCCATTTTTTTTCTACTTAAAAAAATTAAAACTCATCCCCCATACAGCCCTGACCTGGCACCATCAGACTTCCATCTGTTTGGGCCACTAAAAGAAGCTCATTGTGGGATTCATTTTGAAGATGAGGAGGCTGTCAAAACATCCGTGCGTCAATGGCTTAAGAAGCAGGGCTGTGATTTTTACCGTGCTGGGATACATGCCCTTGTTCAAAGATGGACCAAAACTGTAGAGATGGGCGGAGATTACATTGAAAAATGACAAAATGATCCTCAATGTTGTGGTTTTCAACCTATGTAATTGAATTTAAATTTCCTGACAATTAAACGTAGAAAAAAAAATAGGAGGCATTACTTTTTGACTGACCCTCGTAGTCGCCCACTCCCAATTTGCAGCACTTCATGAACGTAAAATGAATGTGCTGCTACGCATTTGGAAGCTACATATGTTTGAATTTGTTACTTCATATTCCATTTTATTATTATTTTCTATTATGTTTATATTATTTCATTTCAAATTGCATCTTTTAGTTGAGTTAAATGAGAAAATGAATAGATGATTTCGCTTTGCTTAATAAGATGTGAGAATGAAGAGTAATGCATGTAAATACCGAGTAATTTTGACGAATACAAAAATATTAAATTTAATTATTATATTTTTCTATCCATTTTCATTTTCTTTGTAGCAGTATCAATACGTGTTTCTCATACGAATTAGCGGTCATTGTGGATTTTAACCCAGTGTTGTACCACCGCACTTACACCAAAGGCGATAATGCCGGCTGCCTTTGGTACGAGTTAATACAAACTAATACTTTTATATATTTGGAGAATATTACAATACTATAGTGCTTAATAAATTACTATTATATATTTTTCAATCTATTCGCATTTGTTTGCCAACGCTATCAGAATCTTATTATTTATTAACTTTTAAATATTTTACTTTCTCACATATTGCTTACGCAGAATATTTTAAGGTTAAAAAGTCATCAGATATGTTTGTGAACACACTGCATTCCTTACACAATTAATTCAATGCCAGAAATATATTTTTAAAGTTTATAAATTTAAAATTACTTGACTATTTCAAAGAAATTGTGGTTTAAATAGTATTACGTAACCTTACTAAAAGCGAGAAAGTATGTGCTGTTTTAGCGCCACTAATTATTCTTTAAAAAAAAGATTTTAAAAGTTTGGAATGTTCACACAGGTCCAACTAGTATACATTAATTTAAAAAGATGCATTAACTATACCACATATGATGATTACTCTTGTCCATTAATGTCTTTACATTAAAAAATGCAATGATATGAAATGGAACTTAAAATTTTGGTAAAAGTTCTTAAACTGACATTATATTTCCCGTTCATATCTTTCTAACATGATTTTACACTTAACACTATTTTCTATAATCTTTTAACACTGTCTCAACTGCCATGTCCTTTTAATTCATAGAGGTTAATTCCATCACCTCAAGTTAGGACAGCAGTGATGGGGCACTTGTACTATGCTTGCTTGCAAACCTGATCTCAGCAAGCAAGAAGAAATATTGGCAATTATCCATGAAATTCTTACAAGCTGAAGAAAATTTTCAATTAAATGGATGAATGAAAAAAACAAATATTAGATGTGTTACTGTAAGTTCATTAATTACTGAACATGATACAAAAAGTTACTTTACTACTTTATTTCTATTTTATTTACTTAGGAATAATGCAACTAAGTCAGATTTCTAGTAGTATTTGCGTTAGTAGATACATACATTTTCACAATATTTTTTTGTTTTGTAGATCCATTTTAGGGATATAATAATATTCAAGATAAATAATTGAAAGTATAATATACAAGACTCACATAATATAATATAGTATACATCTATAGATATAGATAGAGTGAAAGAGAGAAACACACACACATATAATGTATTTGTAATGATTAATATAATGTTTAAGTGTATAATGTTAATGATTAATATTTGTAATGCATATTTGTAACAGTATAAGTTAAAGAATAATCATAAATTCTTATTGGTTCTCCTTAGTTGTGATTGTAATCTCCCTAGTTGTTTCCATGTTCATGTTCAGCTATGGACAGTTCTTAGAATTTTAAAAATCAATTTCAAGTTTTCTTAGTAAGCCTTCCCCCCTCTCATTAATAAAATTATATGAGGGGAGGTAACTTCATAATTTTGATGCTCAGACTCCACTTCGAATTGAAATGTTACCTAAACTTAACAACTTTGTGAAAGAATAATGAATGTGATGAGTAAATTGTTCAAAAATTAAATACACAAAAATGTGTTACAATATATGCAAAATCAAGTGCAATACAAAAGTATTTAGATTAGCAGAAAGATTATCATTAGGACAATTGCAGCTTTCCAAATTACAACACTCTTCAGCACTTAAATGCATAAAATTTACTGGGTTACTTTGTTTACTTCTCCCAGAATTGAGATTTAATGAGTTTTATCTTTCTCCAATCTTAATACTAGCAAAAGAGAAAGACGGTATTATTATGTAAGAGGAAAATTATCTTTAACATACAGCATTTCAGCACCAGATTTTATCTCTCAACTTTAAGGTTCATGTAATATTGTGTACAAATATCAATAGTAGTTAATGCATTATGATTATTTTAACTTTCACATAACATCTAAAACTTGAATTGTATCATTACAATAATCACACCTTGCACCACCTATTTGTTAAAATAAAAAATGAGTAATCTTTGCTGGAAGATTCATCTTGTCTAGGAATGAACAAAAGCTTCAACTCTTAGTTCTTGGAAACACTCAATGTGGTCACTAAAGCTCTGTTAATGATTGAAAAAGTATTTAAAAATAAATTTATTTCAAGCAAGATAAAATTGAACTGAAACAATCCTTTAACATATACAGAAACACATTTCAGTTTTGACAGAAAATCAGAAGTTAGCAGTCATGTTTTTAGCATTAAACTAGACACTAGTAACTATGTGTTATGGAAAAATAGTGGTTCACCTTTCCCAATCTCATTAAAATCAAAGGTTGAACATCCAAGAAATATCAAGTGAATCATAATACAAGAAGTCAGTTTACTTTAATATTTACAAATTAAGATAAAAACATTTCTAACTAGGGTTCCAGCTACAAATTCATAAATTTATTTCATCTTTTGGGACAACTATCATGTCTCAAAATTAAGACAAAAGCCTTTCAGGTTCAGACACTAACAGGCACAAGATGATGCTGTTGATATATGAAATTAAAGTGCTGCAAATTTTTGTCAGAGCAATGAAGGGAAGGTGGCATCTTATATTTGAATGTGATCATATGTTACATATTTAACTTAATGTGAAGTATCCATTTGATTCCTTTCGTTTTCTCAGTATCACTAAAAAGGTTATTTAAAAACCTGACAAAGTTTCTGACAAACATCAATGTACTTCAGATTTATGGAAAATGAGAATGCTATAATAATTCCTCAGATCACAAAGTTATGGCTTAAGTTCCAAATTAAATAACTTTCAACATCTTCAAAAACTTTAAAGCCCAACTGTGTGTAACAGGTTTGTGTGTAACAAGAAAAAAGCGAATCAATTAATATGTAATGTTTTAATGTTGTAATTTTCATCATAACCACTCTATACACATATATACAAAATAATATTCTTTCATATGTTATTACAGCTAAGACATTACAGGAAATATGTTATACAGGTAGGACATTTCTGGAAACGACTCAATTGCAAAATGTATTCTCACAATTACATTTATTATAAAACTTCATTAGCAGCAACTTATTGCAGACAAGTACTTCTACAAGGGCAGCAGTCTCAAGGCAGTTCCTTCATATCAGTGTCCAAAACCTCAACATCACGACACTTGGCATGCTGTAATTCACGCTGCACCTCGGGTGAAATGAGGTAATGATGATGACGCTTGAGCAGACCAAGTAATGCTTCCCGCTGCTCACTGCTCACATCATTCTTGTAACGTTGAACGAACGTTAGTAGAGATTGGTGCCAAAGTACAGGAAGTTCACGGTTATCACGCTCAAACTTCAAAAAGTGAAACACAGCAGCATCAATAACTCTGTATGGTAATGCATATTTTTTGTCAAAAAATATTCTCAAGAATATTGAATTTGCACCACTATAATCCATTTCTGCTATTTTAAGCATAGCAGCAGCAGAGTGAAGCACGGGTATTGAATTTCGGGTAATGACTGACCCAATAATTATAGCTTCTCTCAGAGTACATGTACCACTTTCACACAATGGCAAAAGAAACCCTTTCATAAAACCTCCAGGCTTGAAAAGAGCTTTGCGAACAGCTTGATAAAGATGAAAATTCAATCGTTTATACTCCGCAATGTCATCTCTTACTCGAGGAAGCAAAACAAGATTGAAAAATCGTTGAGCCATCTTTTCCTTTAGATTGGAGGCAAATATTCTGGTAGCTTGATACATTGCTGCAGCACTCCACCGATGAGGCTCCATGACATACAAAATTTGTTCCCAATTACGCAGGGATGGAACAACTTTGAATGCTTTGGGTAACTTTCCACTACGGTATTTAATAAGAACATCTCTAACTCCTTCATAAAGTTTTTTAATTCTAGGATCCAATTCTTCAATTTGAAGTGTTCCTGCATCAGAAAACTGGGTATGAAGTTCTGTTTGTTTCTCAGTAATTTTCTCCATAATGATGTCTGCAAGAGTTCTTTGACGAGGTCCATCTTTATTCATAAACAGTTCTAATGCTTTTTCATCTTCTTCATTCACTTCTATATTTTCGTAGTAAGCTCCATCCAGGTCATTGTCTGAATCTTGTTCCTCTTTTTCTTCGTCTTGGTCGTTGGTGGGACCCAATTTCGGAGCTGTCAATTTTACTCTCACTGTGGGAGGCATCTCATCCTCAAGTTCCTGCTGCTGTTTACGAGCTTCGTTTATAATTTTTTCAGATAACTTAGCATCTACATATTCCTCATCTTCGTTCTTCTTTGGGCGTATTTTTATCCGGCCCTTTGACTGTACAGCATTTTCGTTTTCAATTTGTTGATCAAGCGGAACTTTAGGTTGCCGCCTCCCCATTTTGAGCCGTTTCGTCTTTCCCATTGTTACTAATTATTATAAATCACAAAAGTAACTTGCACTTTCCACACTGCATGAAAGTCAAAACAGAAACTAATTCCCACAAAGCAACACGTGGGTTACGTACTGGCAGACCCACGCGAGGTTACTCTTTGTATGTCTTCGTAGTTCCTTGGGACCACAGAATATTCTGGTGTGATTCTGGTGACACACACACACACAGAGGTTGTAAGTCACGGACGCACTAAAGAAGGTTCGAGCAGCGCCTTCTATAATAGGTATTCCAGAGGGCGCTGGTTCGGGCCACTTGGCTCACCTGTACATTCTGAGTTAAACCAAAGAGTAAAACGAGCAAAAACCATAACATTCAGATAAACGAACTCGGAAGGTCGGATAGCCTACGTACGTGTATATTTGTCAAATTTTGATCAGTTGGGTTTGTTTGGGATTGATAGTTGAGATCACTGATCTTGATCGCCTCAGTTGTTGGCTATCCACGCACATTTTCTTGAGCCCTGGCTTCGTTCGTTGTGCGAGAATTGGGGAGTTTGGTTATTTTGATAAGGAATTTTATATCAAATTTGTAGTTCGTTTTTCGGAGCAAAATAGTTTCTATTATACGAGAGCGAACATTTCTGGTTATCAGATTTTGTCCACAATGCTCGTTGCGTGTTGGCAAATGAATGGGGGTATGCATTCCAGGACTCAAGAAAACATGCACGTGACAAAATTAATTATGGAGAAAACGCCGCCAGTCACGTTCTTTCGAAAACGAGACCGTTTACATCATTGAAGCGGAAAAGTTTTTCTAAATAATGATATAATACAAGTACATAGTTTATCATATTATAAAATATATAATATAATTAATCATTCTTAAATAAATTTTCTTTCTTTTTTTTCATTCTTAAATTAATTTATTTCATTTCATTCTTAAATTAATCATTCTTCACAATAACCATCATGTTATTTCCACCATGATCTGACCATGATTCTTCGATATATAAATTCCTTGGAACCAAACCGAAAATCGACGTCGGTGGCTCTTCGACTGCTGTGTGCTATATTAGTATACTCTCTGGCTGTGTGCTGACTGCTGAGCGAGACCGAGCTAGACTTTCTTTGTCGTGTGGTTGGTTTGGTGTAGTAACGTCCAACTTCTAGAGGTAAAGTAAGTTTCATCAGAATCCACACAGTTTTATTTAATTAATCAACATATAACAACAATTTAAATTCACAAATTTTGATAATTTCAGAAAATGGAGAACGATGCGGGTGAATTTGTGGACATGTACTGTCCAAGGAAATGGTAATAACCACCACGTGTTTTACGTTCTTTTAATTCCTTTTGTGTGTGTGCATTGAGTATTGCTTCAAATTCTCGCCCAATTGTTAGTATGAAAGGTACATGACCTTTCATCTTGATCTATTTTTTTATCGTTGGGTTCCAAGAATTTCTTAAATGAATTGGTTGTAATTTAATGATATTTGCATTGTATAGTTGGCAAGTTCTATAATTGGGAATGTTCACTGTCGCCTTTAATTTTTGCAATTTGTAGAGTATATAGTATATTTTTATGAAGTTATATGGTTACTAACCCAAGGCTACTTCTATTGGTCTTTGTAGCTCTGCAAGTAATCGTATCATTCATGCTAAGGATCATGCATCCATCCAGATAGCCATTGCTGATATAGATCCTACCACTGGACGCATGACTGAGACGACAAAGATGTATGCTATCTGTGGACCCATTAGGAGAATGGTGTGTAATGCTTTCAGTCTTCATTTCAATTTTGTTGGTTCTGAATTAAGGCAGTTTCTATTTTTTTATTACTTATTTTACTTTTATTAGGGTGAATCTGATGACTGCATCAACAGGCTGGCGAAGAAAGATGGACTCTTAGCCAAGTGAGTTTTTATTAAAATACGTGTCTTGTTCTGAAGTAGTGTAAAATATTTGTTTGGTTAAAGTTGGGGACATGTTACATGCTTAGAGAAGTGCGATTGTGGGGAAGGAGGGGTCTCCTTCAGCCCTCTCTCAAATTACACTTAGTGCTCTTGACAGAAATGAAGAAAACTTACCTATAGGCGATTTTTATGGCATACTCTTCGTCACCACTGCATTTTAATGCTCCAATTACTTTCAAAGGCAAGTTTTCTCGCTTAGCTTGCCCGGATCCAAGTCATGGCGAGATTCATGCCATCGGCCCTCACTTTCACTATAAACATCCCTGAATCTATTCACTGCATAACTAACAGTTCACTTTTATTAGAAAACCTTGAATTCAAACTGCTGCAACACATTCAAATGATCGAAGTTTTGTTTGACAGGCACACACCACGATCGCTGGCAGCACTATTTTGTAATGGCGCTATGACAAGACACTAGGGTGAAATGGTCTCCCCTAACTTATGACGTCATATTTGTGACCAATTATTATAATCACCCCTCCATTATGGATTTCCCCTTTGCTGGAGCGGCGCAAAGTGCCGATTTAAACGAGTACTTTAGGTTGTACCGTGTTCTAGACTTTACTATTTGTTTAAAATTTTTGGCTTGTGCAAGCAAGTTTCTTCAAGCAATTGAAGAAACATGAGATTGAGCCTGGATTTTGTGACAATATTCCCCGCAGAATTTCTATTTCAATGTGGTTAAAAATTAACCAAGGATTGTCTTTTGATTATTATTTTATTTTAATAGTATCCACAAATGTCGAAGGCAATCAAATGCAGTGGCTGTATTATGCACTAGATATATTTTATAAAAATGTTTTGCAACATCGCATTTGCTTTGTGTGGATACATCTTTAGGCAGACCATGGTAAAAAATAATAATTTAGAGAAGTAGGTGTATTAAAATAGCCAGGATGTATTAAAAACTAAAAGTAGGAGTCAACCTTTCACCGAAGATTGGACATGTCAAGTAGAGAAAGGAGCACTCTGCAGCACAGTGGTAACAGTATAATAATTTCTGTGGAAATTCTATTAGAGGGGCCCAGTAATGGTGATTATCAGGGCTCTAATTCTGATCACTCTTTAGAAACAATGTATAAAATTACTTAAATTAAAAGGAAAATAAAGTG
The DNA here is from genome assembly GCA_964035755.1 of Teleogryllus oceanicus. NCBI lineage: Eukaryota > Metazoa > Arthropoda > Insecta > Orthoptera > Gryllidae > Teleogryllus > Teleogryllus oceanicus. Next base: position 130,154,598 of record CAXIVR010000006.1, read on the forward strand.
ACTTAAAAAAATAAGGGGGAAGTGCCCCAATATTTTAAAAAATAATTTAAACAATTTTTCAATTACTCAATGAACGTAACAATTTTAAATAAAATTTATATAAAATTATTTTAAATACAAAGTATTTTATGAGGAAATGTAATCCTTAGCTCCAATCTCCGACTGTCAGTTTTGTAAGGTCGAGCAAGTTACCAAACATCGTGTAATTTTGAGAGTTTGAAAAACAAATACAATGCAGGGATTAATTTCATCATGAACCGATGATGCAATAAAAACTTTTGTTTTAGTGTTGTGTAAATTCATTAAACATTCAAAATCACAAAAATGATTCAATATGACCCAACAACTACAAATTTCTTTCACCTCTATTATGTAAAAAATTCATTTACAAGTTAGGTACATCTAGAGTGCCAATGAAATGATATGTCATTAAAATCTGAGCCCTGGTGATTAGAGAGTCACAAATCACATCTACTTTGATTATAAGTTGAGCAAAACAAGATTTTTGCAATAAATTTGGATTAGTAGTTCTCAATGTTAAGCCCTGTTAAGCATCTTGTATCTGCGAAACTACAGGTTTTTTTTAATGTTTTCTCCATTAAATTCATTATGTGAGATAGCCTGATATCAGTAGACTTGTAGTAGTGTGTCTGTTTATGTAATGTTCCCAAAATATGTGATGCATTCAGGGCACAAATTGAGTTTTGTTCTAGTTATTCTTTTAATATACATTGAATTTTTATAAAATTGTGATTGCAAGCTGCTTTATTCCATTGAACAATATTTTTTTTTTAATTTATCAATTTCGAAATAACTGTGGGGCTAAAGAAAGTAAAAGATGTTAGTGAGATGTATTCTTTTGGTTTGGAGTGGCCTGTTCAATGCTGTATTATAGTAATTTTTAAAGGTTATACTAGAGCAATTTTTTTAATAACAAATTTGTTCCAGTATATTTTTTTGGAAAAATCTTTAAATCACGTACTGTAATATTTACAAAATAATTTCTCTTGTTCCAGGAACTTCTAATGATGTACCTCAAGGAATAAAGTTTTTTCTTCAAATATGTATTATTATTTTCCCTTATTTTATTTTTCCTTACATTAAACCTTAACTAACCAATGTGTGAGGTGTATTTGAAAAGCTAGTTTCCCTAGGCCATGAACAAAAAGAAAACAATTTCATGGAAATTGCTTCTAGGTTAGCCACAAAAGCTCAGCTCACAACAGTCTGAGTCAGTGGAGGTGGGAGGTTTTTGACCATCCACTCTATCATCCTGATTTCATCCTCCAGCATTTTTCTTTTTTTTTTTCTTACACTTAAAGAAATTCCTTTTGGTCAGTATTATGCTTATCATAATGACAGTGCTAGGTGGCTGCCAAACACTGGTACCCTGTGGTAATTGTATCAAAATTTGATTTAACTTTGGATAAGAAATTTTCAGATTGCCAGAAGATCTCTGCACATTGCTTGCGCCCAATGAGGTATGATGAAATGAGGTCATTAACTCCAGCCCTTATTCCATAATAATCTAGTTTTGTCAAGAGTTTCTCATGAGATACACTATCAAATGCCTTTGAAAGATCAATGAATATACCTGCTGTGTTCTTATTTGATTCCCAGTTTCCAATGATTTCATGAATAAATTCCACAACAGCAGTGGTCGTTGGAGAAGCCCTTCCTGAAGCCACGTTTTGATTTATTAAGGATATTATTAGATTCAAGAAAACAATTAAGTGTTGCTAATATAACTTTCTCATATAGTTTGCCAAATACTGAAGTTAGGGTTATAGGTCGATAATTCCTAACATTTTGTGTATTATTATTCTTAGCAAGTGGCCTTACAATCCTAATTTTTAGGAATTCTGGGAAAGTGAATATAGATAGATGAATTTATTTAGTGAACTAGTAGAAGAAGAGCAGGCTTACATTTTTTAGATAGATAGATTTATTAAAGTTCGCTGTGAGCTAATGCTCGGTGGCAAACATTATTACAATTAGATATACAATTACAAAACTATTACGAATATTTAAAAATATAATTAGAATTAGAGATTAATATCCTAGTTATAATTAATTTTGACTTATCTATATGTTGACTTATATCTTTTCTAACACTTCACTCCACTTCATTTCACTGCGCTGCACCACACTACACTCCCCTCCCCTTCTGTGCCCCCACCACACTACACTACACTTCACTTCACTGAATAAGAGACATGACTATATTATTAATAATACTAACGATTATAATAATGAAACTAATAATAATAATGAAAAAAGTCCCAGTGCTATTAATGATCACCTACATAGAATTAAGTATATTTTTAAATTTCACTACATTAGAAGGAAGAGTTTCTAGTCCTTTTGCAGGTAGTTTGTTCCAATCTACTATAGTACGATTCACAAAGGAGAACTTGCCTACATCAGTTCTTTGCTTTCTACATCGTATTTTCCAGGATGGTCTCCTCTACTTTTATAATCAGGTTTCTGTAATCTTTTACTGATGTCTGCCCAAGCTGAGTCCCCTTTGTATGTCTTGTACATTACGCATAAACGCGCCCGTTCCCGTCTCTTAGATAAGGGTTCCCATTCATCTCGTCCATCAACGCGTCCATGATTTACAAACTTTCCGGCCCGTTTTTGAATTTTATCTAACGCCTCGATTTGCCCTTTTCTGTATGGGTCCCAGCAGGCCGCTCCGTACTCTAAAATAGGACGAACAAGTGAAGTATATGCCAAGGATCGGGCATTCGAACTACTGTTTTTAGAATGCGCATTCAAAGTGCAGCGCCCTCCATGATTTTTGACCGTATTGTTAATATGATCCGACCAACCAAGTCGCTACGCAGGACCAAACCCAAGTACTTACAGTTTTTTACACGCGGTATATCGTTAGTTCCTAACTTGTAATTCGAGTGTACATTCGAGCGAGATTTGGTAAAACAAATGAATTTACTCTTTTCCGGATTTAATTCCATCTTATTTCTGCACGCCCAGTTCCATAAACAGTTAAGATCGTTCTGTAAAACATTTTCATCCGAAGACGCGCCAATACTCCTATATATTATGCAATCATCAGCGAAAAGTCTAACTTTCGTTTTATTCCTTTCCGAAGACGCGCCAATACTCCTATATATTATGCAATCATCAGATCGGCTTTCGATGAGTGTTTGTCACCTATTCTGACTGCTTGAGTTCGGCCCGTAAGAAATTCTTTTATCCACAAGATTATTCGATTATCTAATCCAGTTTTGACAGTTTTTCAATTAAAAGGCCATGTGGAACCAGATCAAATGCTTTAGAAAAGTCTAATATTACTGCATCTACCCTACTCCCTTCGTCTAATGAATCTGCTATGTCCTGACATAAAGAAATAGTCTGGCTGTCGCACGAATAGCTAGGACGAAAACCGTGTTGATTTTGAAAAAGCCAGTCGGTTTTATTCCAGACTCGTCTAATATATTCCGCAATCATGTGTTCCATCTGCTTGCATACAACTGATGTCAAACTTATAGGCCTGTAATTATTAACAATCCTTTTGTCTCCTCCCTTGTGAATCGCACTTACAATTGCCTCTTTCCAATTTTGAGGAATCGTATTATTATTTACAGTGACGTCCATTAACCGAGCAAGGTAAGGAATCATGGCTTCCCCTCCCAATATCAATATTTCTCCTGGTATTCCGTCAGGACCTACAGATTTATTTCTCCTAATTTTTGCAATCCTTTTTCTAATAATTCCTGCATCGACTCTAAAGGTTTCTATAACGGGTGTTGATTTATTTACTGCAATCTGATCCTTCGGCTTGAAAACCGACGCGTAATGCCTATTTAAACAAGCCGCCTTTTCACTGTCATTTGTTATTAACGAACCGTCAGCTCCGCAGATCGCTGGAATATTTTCTTTGTTCCCTTTCTTATGTCTTACATACTTGAAGAAATTTTGCCAACAGTTGAATCGATCGTTTAGAATTGATTTTAGGTACTTTTCTTGGGTATGTAACTTTAATTCTAGTAAGTCTTTAGATAATTGTAGAAAATTATTTTTCTGTTCCTTGTTTACATTACGTTTACTATACGCTTTCCTAACCTTCCTTTTCAGTCGCCTCACTTCTTTGTTGAAATATACCGGATCCGAATTGCACCGTAGTTTCTTGGTAGGCACGAATTTTTCTAAGCATTCTAAAATTATGTTCCTAAAGTTTGTCCATATCTGTTCTACTGTACTTAAATTCTGTTTTAAAATTTGCTTTTCAAATATAATTGCATGTTTGTAACATCTGTTCTATAAAACTGAAAATTTTTTCTGTCTTTAACGGGATCGTTTCGCTTACCCTCTCTGCACATTTTTAGAAGGACTCCTTTGTGGTCGCTAATTCCAGTAATTATTTCGCTGGAAAGAAGTTTGTCCACCGGTCGAATAAGGAAAACGTCCAGTAAAGCATTATCGCGTGTCGGTTTAGTCACTACCTGCGTTAAGCCGTTGTCCCAAACCAACTCGTTAACGAGGCGTTGGGCGGCGCCTTCAGCCCCCACATCCCCCTCCCAAGTATCGTGCGGTAAATTTAAGTCTCCTCCGATAATGACGTTTTTCCCACTTTTCCTGATTGCGCGGGTTCGCGGGTTTAAGAATTATTGAAGATATTTCATCATTCCCCGGCGAGCTACAATTTTTGAGGGAATTTATAAGTTGATTAACTTCATTGGCATTTGTATGTTGTAGAAACAGATTTTGAACTTCCAGAACGTGAAGTATTACTAGTATTACTGATTACAGTGTTCTGCCTTGAATTTAAGAATGGCAGTTAAAGGTCCTACAAATATCAGAAGGATTATCAAGAAGAATGCCTTCTTGTAGTAGGGGTATGTTTTTATGAGTCTGTGATTTACCATTGTTAACTATATTCCACAGTGTTTTAGATTTATTTGTTGAGTTGTTAACTTCATGAATTAATTGATAAGCTCATTATGGATCATTCTTGCGCTTGAGTCAAACTAGGCTTTCTGCATGAAAAATTATGAATATGTTCATATAGAGAACGTGCAGTCTGGACTGTACGTCCAATCTGCACGAAAACTGTACCATGTACACCAGACTTAAAAGATATTTGCTCGGGAATCTATTAATGATAAATGAACCAATTTATATTAACTAATTGTTAATAAAGAGAAAAAATAAAAAAACTAGTGACCTGCAGTAACAAAAACGCTTAAAGCCACAAAAATGCAATAAATCTAATATTTTAACACCACTGTCCTGTGATCCATGTGATGTGGTTCACAAGACATAACACCCGATGGTTTCGCTACGTCTATGAACCCCATGTGGGTCGCAGACGTTTACAGTTTCTACGGCAAACGTTTTCATTGAACTTCCCAGTAACTGGACAGATTTTGGTGTGGACTTACTAGGACGGTTATAGAATTTAGAAATGCAGCAAGACATGCGGAAAAATATTTTTATTTTTGAAAATATTACAGTAAAATTTTCTTGTCGAGAAGGTATGGACGTGGGGAGAAATTTCAATGTTCTCATAGGGACAGGGAAGGTGTTAACAAATCATTCTTCATAAGTTCTGCAGTAATATAGTACACTTATATACACAGAGGACAGTTCTGTACATTGGAAGAATATCAAAAAATTGCTGTTCATGCAATGTGCAAATGGAATGCAGGCTCCTCTTTAAAGCCTTGTAGTTACAGTGAATAGACAATGTGTGTTTAGATATTATAAATCATAAATGTAATTTTGACAAATTAGAAATTCAAAAAACGTTCGAGTGGTAAAAAAAATGGAGTGTGCCTGGTATAATCGAGGAAAGAAGTGTTTGTGGAAGGAAAATACATCCAACAGGGCGGTGCAGTCTTCGAAAGGAAAGGGGGGGGATTGCAGTAAAAAACAGTATAATGGGGGGGGGGAATTGCAGTAAAAAACAGTGTAAACTTGTACAAGGCTGAATATTAAGAATGAAAATAAAACTATTTTTATAAAATGGCAGTGTAAGATATTTTTTTAATTAGGTTAAGTTTGAAGATCTATGCCCGAATGCTATGAATGTTGTACATTATTTGGTGTGAATGTGATTTTTAATAATTTATTTATTGAATAAACGGACGTGCAGTCCTAGTTTTCAGAAATGTTAAAATAATAGTTTACAATGTAATCAGATCATAATGGTTATATACATTACTGTAATAGTGACTAAAAACTCATTCGTATTTCAGAAATAAATCAACGAATTTTCTATTCTTGAGTAGAGTTCTTTAAATATATCCAGTCAGCTGATTTCATAAGTCTCATTCGTGGCATTGAACTGTTAGCCAAATATGAAAAATTGTTTCGTCTCAAACATAGCTGATCTTGACAGAGGGAACTTTAAAGTTAACTCGTTTCAGGAGTAGGCCCTAATGGACAATCCAGATTGTTTGTAACCAATTTAATAAGAAAATTTGAATATCTAAAATTTCTCAGGGATCTGAGTGATGGTATATGCAGTTGGTTCGCAATTAAATTGCAATCGTGATTAACAAATGGATCGGAAAACGCATTTTCAACGCTATGATTCTGAAAAACTTACATTGTCTCAATCCTCAATCAATGCTAACGTGTGGAGACCACACAGGCAAACGTCAAGATAGGTCTAACCAGGGACAGACAGAGATTTCGAAACTTTCGTTGAGTTGAAGCCCAAGCAAGTTATCTTCACAAATCCTAATATTTGGTGGGATTTATGAATAATCATGTCACTATGCCTCTTAAACGGCATGTAAACGTCATATCTGCATCACCATAGTAGACCAGCCCTGAGGAAGACCACGAAAAGATGGTCGAAACGTTGGCAACACAGCCTTCGACGCGGCGTCACCTGGACAGTCAAGATCATATCAAGTAATTAGTTTAATTTCTCATACAGTTGCAGATTCTACAGGCTCTGAACAGGTGGGGTAGAATCAAGAAGCGTCGAACCAGCAAAAATGTTCAAGATCTCATCATGTAGAATATGCTGCGAGAAACGTATCTTTGAGGCCTTCGGCCTCAAAATTTAAGTTTTTGAGGCCTTAAAACACTTTGGTTAGCTGTTAGATATTTGGCTGAGTGTTGCGGGTTGCATTTATAATAATAATAATAATAATAATAATAATAATAATAATAATTATTATTATTATTATTATTATTATTATTATTATTATTATTATTATTATAAACATCCTTCATACTTTTGAAGTCAAAGTTCAATTCGTCATGTTTTCGTGAAATGCTTTAACTTTAGAGAGCTCATTTATAAAGATGGGTGGCGTGTGAGAGCCACAAAAGGTATGTATACTATGGAAATAATATAGGAGACGACTATTGATCCCTTCCACAAAGCCTACAAATCGCTAAAGAAATGTACAGGTTTTGTGCCATCTATAAGAAACCACCGACACAAATCTCAGTAAGTTTGTTACTTCTGCATATGGAATTACTCCCAGGTCTGCACCAAATATATTTAAGATGAAAAAATAGATGTAACAGGATTATGAAATAAAGAAAATATAGAGATCTGCTCTGAGCACACGTTACCATCGTTCATAACTAGGAAACAATGCATTCAAGGCTCTCAAAACTAGGATTCCGTATCCATTACTGGAAAGGCTTTGCGTTTCTTCAGAGCTAGACTTGAAATATTCAACTATTTTATGTATAAATAAATCCGTAAATATGACCAATATAGCCGGAAGTTACTAGTAATTGCTGAATGAAACTGATCGTTTTAATTTCACTGACAAATATCATGTTACTTCCCAATAAGTTGAAATTGTTTGAAATTGGCGGGCAAATATTGGTCAGTTGGTATTTGGCTGTAGGTAGAGTGAGTATGTGCTGAGCTTCATGCGTGGCTAGTTTCTTACACTCCAATTAGGGTCCCTTCAGGTTAGGAGAGGGGGACACTGTCATCCTATCGGGAGCTTCGTTATGACGAATATTTGGTATTGAAGCTCAAGGTTGGATAACTGTGTGTCTCTCTCGTAATTCGTAAGGGACACTATACTGCGATTTTTACCTTACTGCCACTGACATTGGATCAGCTGTTCCAGTGTTGTCCAATCGGAACGTTTAACGTCACTTAAGTGATGTCATAATAATGGTGTTTAGACTTGGATTCGATTGGATGACACTGAAATGGCTGATGTCCTTCAAATGCAGCTCTGTAAAAACCCTAGTATACGTTATAAATCGGGGTAGTATGCATGTGCACGTGTTCCGTTTGGGGGTTGAAGTTAGGTTATGTTGTAGTCAGGTGAGTACAACATAACAGTAGAGTCAGAGAGTATACTAATGAGTAGAGTACAACAGAGTAGTACATGGCGTTAATTCCCGGTTGATGATGACCGTGGACAAGTTGTTCTAATTTGTTAGCTCAACCAAGGAAGTATGTAAATTTAATGCCTAATATCGTACTTCCACTTCCTTCTTGTAGACAATTTGCCGTTGTCGAGCACATGTGTTAAGAGGTTTTATCAATCAGGTGTCATCAATTTGCCCCCGAACTGAATAACCACAATCATGGATGAAGAATTGGAGACGCCTAGAATTTTAACCCGGTTTAAATCAGAAACAGGAGAAGTTACTGGTAGTTTATTGGATCTGCCTGTTAACATAACAGTAGACAAGCTTCAGCTTATATGTAATGCGCTTTTGGAGCAGGTGCGTATAAAACAAAAATATTACTTTAGACAGTTATTGTGCTTTTATATACTAATAGTGCAATATTCTTGCCATTAGGACGAGCACACTCCTTATGTTTTCTTCGTGAACGACTACGAAATTAAGGGTACCTTAGAAAGTGTTATAGATGGTGAGAAAGGAGGGACTGAACAAGTTGTTGATATTGTTTACCAACAACAGGCTGTGTTTAAAGTACGAGCTGTAACAAGATGCACCAGGTATAGTGTTTTTTCATTATTTAACATGAAAATATGGTGAATTTTTGAAATCGAGATTTAATAAAATTTCAATGTGTAATTTTGGTAATGTTTTAGTTCCATACCTGGCCATGCTGAAGCAGTCATATCTGTGAGTTTTAGTCCCAATGGTAGACATTTAGCAAGTGGCTCTGGGGACACAACCATTAGATTTTGGGATGTAGATACTCAAACACCGCATCATACTTGCAAAGGTATGTAGCACCTTTCGTAATGAGGTTTCATCAGAAATTTGACCCCTTCTTCAGTCCATGCAGTTCTCATCCAATATTCATTATTTTTTTCTTTAATACAAGTTGTTAAAGTAAATATTTATTTTGTAGTTTCAAAGAACTAAGAATAATGGAAATGTATTCAGAGATGCAGATTTAAAAAATATGGATATGGCGACATAAATTTTATTTAGATGGTCATGTTATTGTGGTGTTCAGAACATCAAAATTTCATTCACAATGTCAAAGAAACTAATTTCAATTTTTTTGATTTTTTAAAGCTATGATTTTCTTCTCTTCCCCGTTGTATACATGTCTAAGGAATTGTAAAACGTGATGTACTACTGTAATGCTACTGTAAAATTTAACTTTGGAGTTATCATGATTGAAATATAACAATGCAGTAGTGTTCCAAAGAAAATTACTACATCACTTGTAAAAAAAAAAATAAAATAAAAAACATAAAAAAAAATCACAATTCCTCCTACTTTTAGGCTTGTTAGGGTCATAGTTACTTCAGAATTATTTCATTTTTCATGCCAAAACATGGAATAATGTGCCCCAATCTTGCACCCTTCATACATGATTCAGAAATACACTCTTTATCCTCAGCTTTTGAAGGGGTGCATCCCCTTGCAAGTCCCAACCACTAGTCATTGCTTTGACAATTTGATTGAAGAGTGTAAATTAAGCTTTAATTTTTTTAGAATAAAACACCTATCATTTGTATGCCATATTGTTTGTTGGGAATAAAACTGTCGTAGCTGTTCTTGGATTATGTGAACCTTTTGTAAAACATGTAGAGCATGTAAAGCAGTTCTTTTTACTTTCACATCTGTTGTAGCATATATTGCAAGTTTTTCTTCTTGTTTTTATTTGCCTGAATGTTTTATTGTATATTAATTGAAGAGGAATTATTGGTATATGAGAACTTCAGGTTTCTAATCCTAAGAGTAATTTATTGTAAATCTAGGCCCCAAACCTGAATTTCAGTAAGTTTAATACTCCACCAAATTAGGTATTAACTAGTCTTGTCATGTGATTTATAGGTCATAAAAATTGGGTCCTTTGTATTGCATGGTCTCCAAATGGTGCTCGACTTGCATCTGGTTGCAAAAGTGGAGAAATTTTAATTTGGGATCCTGATACTGGAAAACAATGTGGACAAGCCCTCAGAGGGCACAGGCAGTGGATTACATCTCTATGTTGGGAACCATTTCACAGGTAAGTGGACGTACCTTGTGACAGTTAGTTTCAAAATTTCTATTGAATGACTCCCTAGAGCAGGGGTCTCCAAACTTTGATCAACTGGGAAGTTTTCACGAGCCTTGATGCCCATAAATTAAATTTCATGATAGGCTGGAACTTGTCACCTGTTTGTCAAATTAAGTTTTAATTGAAGATCAAACAGTTAACAATTCACAAATTAATTCTTAAAGCACATGTGCACACAAAAGAAGTGGGAAATATGTCCATTTTCAGCATTTCATTACTTACAAATAGGGTAGTGAGCAGATGGTTTTATATAATCTTCTTCTGGAAATAATAATTTCTGCATAAATGCCTTAATATGAGAGTATATGTCACATATGCAATTTTTCTCCTAGCAGTTTTTATTAATTTCATTTGCAGTTTACTTACTGCAACATGCTCTGTTTTGCCAACATTAGAAAATTTAAGTCAAAAATAGATAAGAGGATTATAAAAACTATTCTACGAACGGTAAAAACTCAGGAGCTTTGGAAATTCATTAACTTGTTGAATGCCAAGGAATAATGAGTGTACTTTTACTTGGGGCAAAATTTAAAAAAGGGATATATAATCTTCTTTTGTGCGTTTGTATTTGGTTATATTATATATTATAACTTTGTATTTGGTTATATTTGAAGGGGTCATTTGAAATATTTTTGTGTCATTCGTATATGAATGATGCAGCCTGTAGTGAAAATATTTGTGTGTTTTTTTACACTGTGCCACGTCATTCGTATGTGAATGACACCGATGAAAGGGGATAACAGTTATTGCATTGCGCCTGAGCATTTCAATCTTCTACCGGCAGTGCAAGCAGAGTTCTATTCTGCCATTGTTGTGCAAGTGTACGTTCATGTGCATCTTGTTACTGTGTAATTGTAAGTTTAAGTCTACAAACTATGAGTAAACAGCGGTGCTGTGTGCCATTGACTCAGAAAGAGCTAGAAATTCTAGCAGATGAAATAAATATTGAGGAATCTGAAAGTGATATTGATTCAGATTAATTCGCTTCAAGATCCTGAATGGTTGCCTCCTAGTTCTTCATCTAAAGAATATTTTGTTGAAGAAGAACGCATAGAAGAGGTTCTTCAAAATCTCGCACTGGAAGAAGAAATGATTGTGCAAGGTAATGATGATGGAGGACAACATAACGGACAGATACTTGGAGAGAATACGTCGGAAACCATAGAGATTTCCCATTCACTGGAAGGGAAGGTTTAAAGGAAAAACTATTTTTCCGGACAGTACTCCTGGAAATATTTTTCGGTTCGGTAGACAATGAAGTATTGAGGCACATTTATATTGAAACAAACAGGTACACAGAACAATATATGGCTATTCAACCCCCTAAACAATTTTAATGTATCAACCAGTAGGTGCCGACCAATATTTAAGAATTAGAAAACTTTTTTGGTCTTGTGTTATGGGTGGGCCTCGTAAACATTGGTACTCTGGCATCCCATTGGTAAATTCGGGGAATTTATCAACTGGCAATTCCAAGGTCTGTTATGTCTAGGAAGAGTTTTCAAATTTTGTTAAAAATGCTTCATTTCACAAATAATGCTGAAATTGAAGCAGGCTTGGGCAAAATTCAACCTCTTGTAGATATGTTGAAAAGAAGTCCGGCAAAACTTCAAAAAGAGAAAAATCGCAAGGAAGCTAGGAAACCCAAAAATGGTTTACACTTTCTGTGATGCTTGCCCAAATAAACCTCAGTTGTCTGAAACGCTTCAATATTTTTATAATTTTTTTTTTAAAATTTGCATTTTTTATTTTTAGATTAAATTAATGTTCATAACTTTGTGGTAAGGCCAAACCAAATGTACCTCTATATTCCTTGTGAGCCACTCTATAACTCTCCCCAAGAGAAAATGCCGATCCTGTCATTAATATATGAATGGCACAGGCTTTTCCGATTTTGGACCGTCATTCATATATATGAATGATGAAGCACTCCTGGAAACATTTGTGTCATTCATATAAGAATGTCACAGCATTCAATGTGTTAAATAGGACAATGTTACAATGGTACGACACTCGCGATATGGCTGGTGTATGTACCAAAGAATATGTAACAATAGGAAACCAGATTTTTATACCTTACATTAAGATGTTATAGCTTGTGTCACGATTAAATTCAATTAGAATATAGTTTGGGTTGACGGGCCACATAGAATAGTACTGAGGGCCTGATGTGGCCCGTGAGCCGTAGTTTGGAGGCCTTTGCCCTAGTGATCACATTTGGCTGAATTAAGGTTTTAGGAATAATCAGTATACCTCTATGATGAAAGGCAAGGTGGAAGATGGAGGAATAAAAAAGGTAAAGAAAGGAGAGAACGAATAGAGTAATTATTGTTCAAAACATTTTCTTTGTTAGGGGTTCTCTATGTTGGTGTATGCCAGTGAAGGGAAGGTGCATTGGTACTAAGGTACAGAAATGATGAGACCAAACGCACAAGTTAAATTTATTCACACATTACTCGCTTTGCTCTGAGGATTAAATTTTGGGATGTAGATACTTGAACACCACATCTTACTTGCAATGATATGTTGCACCTTCTGTTAAGAGGTTTGGGCTTGTGTGCTGACAGGCAGAGAGGGGGACACAGCTGGTACAACGCTCCAGGGCTTATGAATTTTAAGGGGGCCAGTGAAGCCTAATTTCACCTTTGTAAAGGACCCGTATTTTTTCTGTTCATCCCTTCATACTGAATCCATTATACAGCTAGTGGTGATCTTACGGTTTAATTGTGCAATTGTGATCACTCTTGATTCTAGTGGATTTGTTTTGCACATTGTGGTTTCACTGATGTAAAGGTGGGTTTCCTGGGCAGCTAGGCGAGATAACTTGAATAGCTGGCAAGTCTGATGCAGTAATTTGATCTGCACTATTTTGTACACTGAACAAGTTGATGATGGGTAATAGTGAAAGGGGGATGTCACATAAGGCCTACATACTGGTGTGTGCATTCTACAGACTAATGTCAATGAGACATGGTCTGCTCGGACTCTTGGGGGACTCCTGGTGCATGCTGATGGACCAGTCTGTCTGTGTTTATACTCACAGACCACTTTCTGATTGCATCTGAGGATACCCTACACTGCTCGAGACTTCTACAAGCATAGCCTTAGATGGTATGTTCTCTTATGCTTGCGTTCCCCACTGAGACTGACTTGTTTCACTGTGAACACCAGGGGAAGCCTTTGGACAGGGTGGTCGCCCAGGCCACATGTTGTCTGAGGATGCCAAAATTTGGAAAATCATTCACATTAAATATTTTTATTCATAATTTGAATATACTTGATAATAAATGTAATGTGCTTTTAAATATTCAAAATAATTAAACATTTTCTTTTAGTGAGCATGTTGTGCAAGATATCACTTTTCATTAAAAAGAATTCTTACATTTGTAAAGGTATTGTTTTGTTTTTGTCCTTTCTCTCCCCCCCTCCCCCGCCCCATATGGAGGGAGAAAGTAAAATTATATTTCACCTTGAGCACCGAAAACCCAAGTCCCGTGAGATCAAGGGGGTTAATAAGGTTTAGTACTCCAACTTGTGTCTTGGTCACTATTCCACTCCATGATGTAACAGGTATAGGTGGTTCTGCAGATAGGATAGAGAAAGGAGGTTCGGGTTTAGTGAGTAAAAATCTCTCATGTTATGTAGTATGGACCACCCATTGCCTTTTGAAAATTTCCACGTACCCTTGTAGAAAAAAAAACGCACTCGCTCTCGCTCTCGCGCACATTCATACCTATTTATCTAGTACTGTTGCACTATTTATTTATTTCGTACTGTTGCACTTTCTATTTATTTAGCACTGTTTGTGTGTTAATGAAACGTTGATTTAGTATATTAATTCAATTACTATTTCCATTTTATAGGAATCCAGAATGCAGACGTATGGCAAGTTCCTCAAAAGATGGAGATATAAGAATATGGGACACAGTTCTTGGTCAGTCTCTTTTTATCTTGACAAGCCACACTAAATGTGTTACCTGCATTCGTTGGGGTGGTTCTGGTTTGCTGTATAGTAGTTCCCAAGATCGTACCATTAAAGTGTGGAGAACAAGTGATGTGAGTATCAACTTATTTATTTATTTTTATTTATTATACTTTTACATATGTTTTGTTCATAATATAATGGTACACGTTATCTGCTGCTTTGGAAGTTCCCACAGCAGTATAAGGAAACTGAAAATCATTTTAATAATAAAATAATGCTCTTTTTCAGGGAGTTATGTGTCGTACATTAGAAGGTCATGCTCATTGGGTAAACACATTAGCTTTGAGCACTGATTATGTGTTACGCATTGGTTCTTGTGACCCGATACAAATGAATACCTCTGGTATGTATTTCAGCCTTTTTAGAAACTAATGAAAATTAAGATATCAGTTACTGAGGTAATGTATTGCCCAGATTATCCTGATTCAAGCATTCGCTTTAAAATTGAAAGCTCTGAATGACAGAATTTTTTGAGTGTTATGTAGTGGTGATGATTATAATAATGGCTTACAATAATGATGGCTCCGAGATGTCGCAGTGTGCAGTAGCTCGTGTGTTCATGGATGTAGAAACAAGTGATCAAGTTACAAACTGGTACCATGCAGAGTGCGAAAGTAGGTTACAAAAACTGTAAAAGTGAAACTCTAAAAAGCTTACAGCTTGTTTTTCTGTTTTAAAAACTGAAGTAAGTGATTTAAAATATGAAAACTCCAAATTAAGAATACACCAATGCACCTATGTTGGCATCAAGTGCAAGACGCAAATGCTCAGTGAAGTTACACTGCAAATGAGTGGAGTGTCATGTCACAAAAAATGAATGAAGTGTGCCATGAAAAACAACCCGAGTTGAAATTAACAAATTGGTACACAGAGTTACAGGATATAAAAGAACCCACAGAGTTAACAAACAGTGTATTGAAGTCCAACCCAGAGAATGATGGAACACAGCAAGCTTCCAAATACATGTAAAAACCACATCAAAATCTATGCCGATAGCTACAGGTGAGGGTTATCAATATTACCCGGAAACTCTGTGTTCGGACCCAGGATAGATGCAATGGTGAAGCTGGGTGCAAAAACTAATGATATCTTCAAGGGTGCAAAAGAGAACAGTTCGAACCTAACCAAGGACTTTTTGATCCTCATTGGAGGCGCTAACAATGTTGCAAGCAATGAAATATCTATGGCTGCATGTACCCTGAAGAGGACACTGGTGGGCTTCACAAACATGAATGTTACGCTTAATCTTCCACATCGACACGATCTGCCAAGCTGGTTGATTGTATATGAAGAAATGAAAAAAGCAAATACTGTTTATAGTAGGTTATGGAAGTTTTTCAAAAACATGAATGCTGGAGATACCAGTAACTTAGAGATACTAGACATGGATAACATTTTAATCATGAAGGGAGTGCAATACAATATGCAGAATAGTTAGGAATAAACGTAATGAAAGTATTGAAACTGTTCTTGCTCTAGATTATGAAGCAGGGAAACGGGGCAACAGTAGCCAAGCAACCCAATGATATTGGAGCTTGGCTTAAACATAATGGAGAAAAAAAGGTTAGAAATATTATCTCAGTCAACTGCTACATACCCCTGAATACCCAGTATAATGATAACTCAGATCTAAAATGTGATATGGGCATTTCAGGGGGTTATATTAAACTTTCTGTGTCTGAATTAAAAATAGGTTTTCTGAATATTCAGGGTGGCAGTAAGAAACAATTAATAATCAATGAATTTGATACTATTTGTATAAGTGAGCATTGGTGCCTCAGAAATAAAATTCCTCTCAACATTCTGGTGTACTTGTGCTTAGTAAGTAGCTACAGTAGACAGTTGAACACCCCTGTTAAACAGGGGTTGGTGAAAGTTGAACTTTAGCCCTCTTCTCATTTTCACGGTTGTCTCCAACTTTTTCATCTCGTGCACCATTCATCCTCTGGCCTGGGGAAGA
Organism: Teleogryllus oceanicus; assembly: GCA_964035755.1. Classification (NCBI taxonomy): domain Eukaryota; kingdom Metazoa; phylum Arthropoda; class Insecta; order Orthoptera; family Gryllidae; genus Teleogryllus; species Teleogryllus oceanicus. Next base: position 130,170,996 of record CAXIVR010000006.1, read on the forward strand.
CCCTGACTAAATGGTCGAAACATCGACAACATAGCCTACGATGCAGCATCACCTGGACAGCCAAGATCATTTATATGACTCTGGCTGCGGAAGCCTACAACTTCATTTTTGATTAAGATAACGCCATACAAATAATTTTAAGTTACTTCTTTCCATATGGTACTCAAAATTAGCTGCCATTTGCAGTGATCTAACGATCCGATTTCCTTCAATAATATTGAATCCAGGAGGCTTTCCTAATCTATCATGAATTATCACGAAATTTTTTTCAAATTATTGCTTTAGTGACTCTAAACCCTTTTTTTCTTGTTCAGAAGACATGCTTTCTTCAATCACAGCTTCTATAGTTTCCCATAGGTATTTTCACCTAATTCCAGAACTTTTTTTGTGGGTTTATGACAGCATAGCATAGTTTCATATAACCCTGAAAAATGTAGTAAAGTTAATGTTCCTTATTTTCTGCCGAAAAAAATGAATACACAAAAATATGAATAACCCAATATGATAGTTTAGGTTATGAGGAAATATTTTTTCCATTGTAGCTGTAAGGTGCAATAAACAGATCAAGTTACAAGGGAGACAAGTTGAGAGTTTTGAAAACTAACGAAATCATTAAATTGCATACCATAAATTTACAACTCCCCTGTGCTTTTAAAAAAACACAATTGAAACAAGTTAAAACACACACATGTTTAGAAGATCTAGCAACATTTACTTGTTTTAGTGCTATCAATTTATGATATTTAAAGCAAAGAATATTGAAAGTTGCACCAACATTTCATATATACCCATTTGACTGTACTACCTTTCCACTCCATAAAAGAGTATTTTGAATACCTGCTTGGGACCACCTGGCCTGGGGTCTTGTTTGAATCATATAGGCTTGTGTAATTTATACAGAAACTTATTTAAAAAAGAAATGTATTTTATAAGTGTGAATCATATTTAAATTATGTTTGAAAATAGATAATTATTGATTATTTTTTTAATAGCTTGATATTGTCTATTGCATCAACAAGGTTAATGACAATAAAATTTATATGATTATTATTATTATTATTATTATTATTATTATTATTATATTATAATTGTTTAAACAGGATTGGTATGATTGGTTGGTTGCAACACAATTGTCTACTCAATCAAAGAATTTATGGAATGTACAAACAGCTAAGAGCTAGTAATGCAATGTGTAGTTTGGTAAATGAGTACAAATCTCTAATATTAAAATGCTACAATTTAATTTGTTTTATTAATGTGCAGTTGTAAAAATGTACCGCACTATTACTATAGACTTTGTAAATGTGTTGTATTATATTTATTTCTTATTGAATTTTATATACCTGTACTGTAATCATATGATGACTATAGCTGCTGATACAGCTTAATGATAAAAAATATATTACGATTATATTATTATAATAAGTGGCTTATGTCATAAAAAATGCTGCTGGACAAAACTACACAAAATGGTTTTTCAAAAAGTAACACGCATGCTGTTGAAGAACAAATAAAATGCCCATTATAATACTGCATTAAATTAAATATTTTAATAAAATTGTTCCTCATAACCCCTGTTTAACATAGTGTAGTAAGTGTATAGAATAAAAGTTCTTTAAATACTGGGATTATCCAAAAAGTTGATGTTCTGTAACCCAACTTTTGGATAGCAAATATTTAATGGCAGGTAGACTTCCATGTAACCTTGCATGATGTTAGCTGTTTCTTAAGCAGTGACAAACTGAATATGAGAATTCTGATGGTACACACAGTATGGGGATATATGTAATAAAACAATCACATATCATTTTTTAGTGAAAATTGAAACTGTTTAATATTTTTATGCGTTTCCTAGACTGACAAGGACCTTTCAACAGGTTCAGGTCCAAATCGGCCTGCTTTTTTCTTTTGAAAGATATCCACTATTTATAACAGCTGTAAGATAATTAGCTGCCATTTTGCACGGGATGTTACTGAGAAAAATTAAAAATTTTGTCGGTTTTGGCCGCACTGTTTTGCTGACGGCGTGGACAACCCTTACTGCGGAGAGCAGTGTGATGGCGAACGACTCAAATAGTGCTGTTATTCCTCGGTTGTGCAATGCGATACAGCGTCCGCCCGCGGGCGGAGGGATGGGTTGGGAGGGGCAGGACGGGGACGGATAGCAATCACGTGTTTTAAGCCGCGAATGGGATCCAGGGATGGGTTGGGAGGGGCAGGAAGGGGACCGGCAAGTGCAGCGCGTTATTAATATCTGCGAAGGCGGCGGCGGAAGCGATGCGGCGAGCACATGGATGAAGGCGAGGAGGGGGGGAATCTTGGGGGCTCGGCCGCAGCCTGCGACGACGCATGCTCGAGGGCCCTTCGACTCCGACTCCGAGGATCTCAACGGTTGTGCCTGGCAGTTCTTGACACGCAGTTCAAGACACACTTGTGATTCGCACACTCAATTGACACTGGTCATTTTTGTAATAACTTCACTGAATAAATTTGTATTGTATTATAGTGACTTCTGTTATGTATTTTTAAGATAAATTTAGTTTAATCATGATTACGTGGAAGTTTACAGGATTTACCCTCTTTCCTACGCCCAAATTTCTTTGTTTTAATCCAATGCCTCCCGGTGTTGAATTCAGTCACAGATTAACTGAAAGGGGAAAGAAACTCATTTTATTGAACCATCGTACATTGATGTATATGTCAAAAGTAATGGAAGGTCGGTAAACAATGTTAACTATACTTGCGTGTCACGGGGGGAAAGAACGACTGCCCGAAAGAACCGGCGCCTTGCCTCGCGTCAAGGGCTGGAGCAATGTGTTTCGCGACCTTGAATTGGGACTCGTACCCGTAGGAGCGCCTGCTCGCTCAGCGGATATTCTTACAGTAGGCAGGGCTGCACAAACCCCAGTCGACCGACAATTTGCGTCGTAAAAGTGTGGAAATTTCTTAATTTTTTCAGTAACGTCCAGTGCGAAATGGCAACTAATTTTTTACTGATATTATAAATAGTAAAAATCTTTCGAAAGAAAATTAAATCAGACTAGATTTCGATCTGAACCTGTTGAAAGGTCCCTTGTAGAAATAGACACCCTTCATGTGGCTGGATGCTGCATGAAATGCTCTTTCAATTGGTCTACACATTGAGAATTCTTAATACAGATGTTATTGATTTTCCTCTGAGTTCTTGGTTATTTAATGATACAATAAATGCTGCTTAAGAGTGTGGAGGTTGCATAGTTTACTTCCATTTTGTGTGCACTTTGAAAATTTTTTTTTAATTAATTGTACTTTAAACTTATAGCTTTAAACTTTAAGCTTTAAATTTCTCATGCTGGTGTACGAAGTGCAACAGTCACATTCTTACTTCCTGACAGTAAAACTTCCATTCCTGCTAAACTATTGGCTGAGTTTCTTTAATATTCATGTTTCAACTACTCCACTGGAAGTGGTGAGTGTGCTAGTTGAATTCTTTCCAAAACATTTTCAGCACAGTATGTGTGCTGCATGAGCAAATGATGTTACACAATAATGTAAATATATATGTAAGAATGATTTCTTGTCAATGCATTTGGTCTAAAGTTTAATTGTTACAAGTGATGGCTTAAAATATGGAATATGTGTAAAATATTGTTGTATTATAACCATTCATTCCTGTTTACATCAAGAAAACAACTAAAATATCATCTAAACATCACAATGTAAACTGGACCTGGGTTACAAATTCTAGGTAACAAATGCACATTGTTGGTAACAAATGTATAATGTTTGAAAGCAAATTTGCAATCATAAATTTCGATTAATTTTATGACATTCCTTTGGGAATTTGCCTAAATAAACAATATTTCTTTGTTTGCTCGAAGCTACATAGTAACTTCATGTGACTAATTGCTGTCAGTTTTTTGTATAATGTGTACATAGTTAATCTATTTTATTAAATTACAGTACTTTTTTCACATTGTAGATTTCACGGATATATAATATAATTCAACATTAAATATGGTTTTATGCTTTGTGAATAATTATGTATTAGAAGGGAAAGCAAGCATAGAAAGATTAAAAGAAATTAAAGTAAATTGGCAAATTGTTTTATTTTCAGGAAAGTTGACACCAAGCGAGGTTTTGGAAAGATACAATGAATTGCATCCTTCTAGTGAAGAGAGATTGGTGTCAGGATCAGATGATTTTACTCTGTTTTTGTGGCATCCTGAAAATAGCAAAAAACCTATAGGTGAGTTTTGCAATAGAATGAAAAGGAATGTTTGTGATTCTGCCATATTTTCTAATATTTCTTAAATACAGTTTATCAGAAACGTAAAATTGAATATTTTAAAATACATTTGTTTGTTCATTTAAATAGATATGATCATCTCTAATCATTATCTGATACTTTGCAGTAAAAACAATTTTTTATTTTCACTCTGCCCAAGATGTTGGTATTTGGAATTTATTTAATATTCCATCCAACTATACCTTTTTTAATTATTTGTTTACACTTCCTATTGAGAGATTCCCAAACACAGATTTTGAAACAAATTCAAAATATCAAGTGGATTGTGTTAAAACTTGTCTTGAGAATTAATAGATTTCTAAACTCCTGTTGTGTTTTGTTAAATGGTGACTACTATGTAAGAAATGGCTTTTCAGAAATTTTATTTTTCTGTGCTATTTTCTTGATTTTAAGTTTGAAAAATGTTGAGTTTAAGTTCGAAAAAAATTTTCCTCTGTAGCTCGTATGACTGGGCATCAGCAGCTTGTGAATGACGTTAAATTTTCACCTGATACGCGAATCATTGCTTCTGCTTCATTTGATAAATCCATCAAACTATGGGATGGACGAACTGGAAAGTATGTTTCATGTTCTTAAATTGTTAATTGAAATATCATTCAGTTTTAAAAATTTTAGTCTAATTTATGTTGCATTTTAGATTTCTTGCAGCACTAAGAGGGCATGTACAAGCTGTTTATCAAATAGCTTGGTCTGCAGATTCACGGTTATTAGTCAGTGGAAGTGCAGATTCTACACTGAAAGGTTTGTTCCTCGAATTTCATTGATTCGTAACTTTTTACTCTTCAGTTTCTTACTTCTTAAACAAATTGTTTTATTATGTAATACAACAATTTATTATCAATTCTGGTGTTAATAAATAATACTTAAATTTATTATTTTGAATTTGGGCTATTGGATAATGTGTCACATTTTTGATAATTCAATGCGTTTGGGCTTCCATGCTGTTTTTAAGAATTGTGTATTACTTTTGTTTGTCAGAACAGTTTCACGATATAATGGATCACAAAGTTGGTACATTTGTTCTCTTGGAACGTTATGATAGGGAACTTTATGTCGAAACCTAACATTTATTTTTTTATTTATTTATTTACGTCTAAAACAGTTAAAAACTGTGTTTGATGTGCTATGGGGAGAAGTGAATACTGTGCACATTCCCTTTCAAATGATTATGAATCACCATCCTACTGAAATTTTTTGGAACCCAAACAATCCTGATGTCCTCTGTGCAGTAACGTGTGTTCTTGGTTTCATGCATTTCACATAGTAGATTATAGCAATATCAGGTCATTCTGTGCTTCGTTCTGTTTGAAAAAGAAACTTCAATATTGTGTTTACCTGAAAATATGATGATCTCCTAAATGTAAAGAGGTCTTCAGAGAATATCTTAAATGTTTAACTTATTCTTATTATTTAGACCAAATAATATTGCAAATTGTCTACAATATTGTCTTGCTGATGCGAGTGTTAAAACTTAATGCCTGAGCTATTGCAATTTTCTTTTTCCTTAAAATCATTATCATGGTTTTTTCCCCTACAATCTTCATTTTATCATTATCATTTTACATTTATCATTCTCTCTCTTTTTAGTCATCCTCGGATTCTGAATTGTCCTTTGGCTTTTCAGGCTCCCCAGAAAGTTTTGTACTTTGAATTTGTGTTTGACTTTTATCTGATGTCACTTCAAGATTATTCCCATCTGAATCACCGGATCTTCATGTCAGGCTCTTGTTCACGACTTCTAATTCTTTAACAATTCATTCACATTCTTTAATAGAACGTACTTGGCATTCACATCGTTTAACGTTTGTGTGATTGAGTACTGGACTGCGTAAATAACTTGGGAGAGAGTGGCAAGTTTCTGAATTTAGGAAGCTTTTGCTAGAATATTGTTTAACATCCTGATTCTGTGATTGGATGTAATGCATACTTCTTTCAAAGTTAACTTTTTTCATTTTGATCTCTTGCAAAATGCAGATTTGCACTTGCCAGCATCGTACTGTGTGTCTACATATCCGTGTCAACCAAGTTGTATGGCCTCATCAATTACACCATGTAACATAATTTCAGTAATAATTTTTAATTTTTTTCCATGTGTTTGTTTGTTGTTGTTTTATTGACACATTCAGTAATATAGTTAAGTATTTTAAGGCCTACTCTTGCAAATTTGCAATGGATACCAAGAATACGTATGCAAAAATAAGTAGCCATTAAGGCTAAATGTGCCGACACTAGTTCAATTTCTCGCCACCACATGGCAGCACTTCAGTAAGTAAAATTTACTTGACCGATGACTGAACAAATTGTCCGATTTTTTATCTGTAAACGGCAGTATGCCTTCTTAAAATAGAATATATGCTACAGCGCCGGTTTTTTTGAAAAAGATTTTCAAACCTTTTTTTAAAAAAAATTTCTTGTAGTTCCAGGAAGAAAATAATAAAAATTGGGCTTACTTCCTGAATTCAACGCCGCATCAGTCATGCAAATTGAATGAATAGGAGCAGCGTAAAGTGAAATTTCGGAAAATCACCTCGCACCTCTTACCGCTCCACGCCGTTGAATCACCCGACCTTTGTGGGCCATACCTCGACGTGGCCGAACGGCCAAACCCGGTGGCCAGCGGCGTGAGAGGAGGCCCAACTTTCAGGCGGGCAAGCCGGGCAGTCGGTTTATGCTTTCGTACCTTGCAATCTCAATATATTTTTCTCCACATATCAAACTAGTGATGACAAAACCAAACTGTCTCGTATCATCTGTAATAGATATATAAAACTATATATCTTGTTCACATATTTCAGTCTTTCTTGGAATACCATCAAAAAATTATTTGAGGCGAGGCATTACTCAAAATATCGATTCCGATTTGGAAACTGATTTCAAAAAGAAAATTGAACTAATTGTGTAGTTATCACCAATCTTCCATGCCCTAACATCTTATTTTACATACATTTTACTTCTAAGATCTTCCGTTATCATCCCACTACCAGAAAGAATGAGCCAAGATTACGCACAAGCTCTTTTATCCTGTGACTCGACTTTTGATCTCAAAACAGAATTTGTCTCCTTAATAGATTTCACCTGATGAACGTGTTTTCCCAAGTAAAATCGCCGAAGTTAATTTTAAAACTGTTTTTGTCCTTTTGGACAAATTTGAAAAAGTGGTAAAATAGCACCCAGGTGAGAGGTCTCCAGACTTCAACGCCATATAATACATTGAAATACGATAAATATAATTCTATAGACAAATGTAGAAAACAGGAAATCTTCAGTAATGTCAAAATTCTCTTACCGGCACTGCCCGACGATCTCATGGCTAGAGTCCGGATTCTAATGTAATTATATATGTTTCTATGTACTGTTCTGAAATTTGTGATCTTGGCAAATTGTTGAAATCTTAACAAATGAAAATTTTCGTCGTATATTTTGTACAGTATTATGTATGTTACACATTTTGATACTTTTACACATTTTTTACAAATCTACCAAATTTCTTGAAATTCTTTCCGAAAACATATTTGGTTAATTTTCAAAAAGTTTTCTTTTAAATTTGTTGTGATTTTTTTTAGCAATAACCATATTTTGGCTTATACTAATTCAGAAATGCCTCACGTAAAGATATTGAAGTGCTTCAAAGATTCTCTGCTTGTCCTTGAGTTTTCTATGTGCTTACCATTGTTGTCATTGCTGACAATACATACATTCTCTTACACAAACAGTGGGCAGAGAAAGTATTTATTTTTAAATTCGATTTAATGAATATTTTATTTTATTAATGGAATTTCAAATTGTGAACATTTTACTTTCTACCTCTTCTAAATCCCCTTCTCAATCTAAGAAGAGAAAGTTATACATAACTTAACACCAGAAAACTCTTATTGCCAAGCCCTGGTTATGTAAAAGTGGATAAAATGTCGCAATATAATAAATTATTTATTCTAACTTGTGGTGTAGCGAAAATACATGTTTTATGAGTCCTTGATACCTAAAAATAGATTGACGCCAAAACGTATCTGTCTGTTTGTGGTCAACGCTAACGCCTAAACCGTTCTGCCAATTTTCTCCAAAATTGATATTCCCCAATCTATCTGAAAGGACTCGAGCCTTTGGGAGTTTCAAACGGATATTTTGATTTTTGAGGGTACTTTACATTAAGCCCCAAAATCATTTTCAAAATCTTCTCAAAAGTCACCAAATTATTTGATTAAATTTTGTCCTCGGGTAGCATACCGAACGCAAGAGAAATGTGCAAGTACCGTGTTTGTTGACATCCCTTTTAGAAAATTGCTAACGTGCAATTTTTATGGCGTCTTCCTACAAGTATAATTATTGATGATATATTTCTCCTTACTGAAATCTGTTCTGACAGGTTTGGAAATAAGAGCATGTACAATTTTTGAAAAATATGAGTAGTTTTTGTGTAATTTGGGTCAAAGAATAGGCAATTAAAACCATTGTAACTTTTTCAAAAAGTGCTTCAATTTTTTTTTGTTTATTGACGATAAAAAATATGATGCTGGTCCCATTTTCGCCCAACCTGCTGTATTTTCGAAGATTGCAAAGGTCAAGTAAGTTTATTGCAAAATCGTGTTGTTTTAGAGTAATTTGGGAATGAAATTGATGTATATATTTAAAAAATTCTCAAAAACCACTACAATTTTTTTTCATGGATAGATGGGACGCTTAAAAGAATTACCATTTTCATTGAACTCTATCAATTTTTGAAAATTGCCAATTTACAAATAATGCCAGAAAGTATGTGATGTATCATGCTAGCTTTTATTTGAAATTGTATTGTAAGGACATTTAGTACAATTACACAGTGTAATTGTACTATATGTTTTCAAATGAAATTTGATGTTACATATTGCAGGAAAATCTGATTTTACATATTCGTTTTTTAGCGTTTTTCTTATATATTTATGTTCATATTTTGCAATTTCATTCTACAAATTTTTTCGGGCTTACTTGTAGCACACATACTACGCTGAAGCTGGGAACTGAGATTAGTACATTGCTGATCGCACACAGTTTATAGACAGAGTTGAGCAATATTTATATACTTGTATTTGAAATATGTATTTTCGTATTTCAAAAACTGTGTTTTTTTGAGTTTTTTGAGCATGTATTTTGGAGATATATTTAAATACATAACAATGATGTTTTTATAAAAGAAATACTTCAAATACTGTAATTACAAATGAAAGAGAAGATAACAAGGAAAAAGTTTGTTTTTCTTTGTTTCTGCTTGTAAACGGGGACTGAAAAGGTATTGAATACCGGTAAAAATACCGGTATTTTTTCATAGTTTTTTCAAATACCTTTATTCTTTTATACCGGTAAAATACCTCTAGAATGTTACTTAGAATGTATGTACTGCAGGTGGCACTGACAGTTGCCAAGACGTTGTTTGGTGATTACGATTCAATGGCTCAAAAAATGTCACATATTGTGAGATTCATCCTTCTCAATTAACATTGGCGCCCAATAGGCTCGACTCTCAGCAACCTGAGATATAGGCACACAACCACAGAGTGAATGCAAATAGAATTTAACAAATATAAACTGATTCAGAGAAAAGCAGACATGTGCAAATCGCATGCGATTTCAAATAAACCGGGAAAAGCATCATAAGTCAAGAGTCATCGCCCACGTTAGGGCAAGGACAAGCAATATCAGGTTAGTGAGTCGCTTCATTCGAACATTTAATAGTTTTTGTTTATAAGATCATTTGGTAAGGTGTGAGTTATTAATTTCAAAGTTAGAGTTATTCAAGCAATTAGATACTTAAAGTATTTAAGTAACCTCAAAAATGTCGATATTACATAAATTGAAATTATCAAGAGCTTCAATCAAGGGAACATTAACAAGAGTGAAAAATAGCATCAATAAAGAAACAACTAAATCAGAAGCAAAAGTTAAATTAAAAATGTGTGAAGAAACGTGGCAAAAATTTCAAAACAAGCAAGAAGAAATAGAACAATAAGAGATAGCAGGTGATGAAACCACAGAAATGTTTACTCAAGAGCGTAAAAAGGAAAGAGAGTCGTCTTATTTTGAGACAGTAGCTACATTACAAGAAATCGTTGATGCTGCAGAAGATAAACAGACACCGACTGAAGAGGTGGGTGATATTCATTATCAAACAGTTTCTGACAAAATCAATATGAAAATTCAGAGATTACCAGAAATAAAATTACCGGAATTTAATGGAGACTTTTCAAATTGGATTTTTTTTTAAAACGGTTTCGAAGCCACAATTCACACAGATATGCGATTAACAAATGTTCAAAAACAGCAGTATTTGATTGGAGTTCTTCAAGGTGAAGCTTTAAAGGTAATCCAAGGTTTCCAGATATCCGAGGAAAATTATACAAGCGCATGGAACCTGCTGGTAGAAACATATGATAACCAAATTATGATTATTGAAACACACTTAGAAGAATTATTGAAGTTTCCTTCCATATCTAAAGACAAGAAATCAGGCTCTTTACAACAGCTGCATTTTCATATCCAGACTCATATTTCTTCACTGAAAGCCATGAAACAACCGACTCAACATTGGGACACTTAAATTATTCATCTAGCTAGGAAAAATTTAGATTATGTGGAACAAAACGATTGGCAAGAAAGAGTAAAAGGAAGTAAACCAGAAAATATGCTGACTCTAGATGAATTTTTGAAGTTTTTAATTGAACGTTCACAAGCATATATGCTGTTGCAACAAAACAGAAGCACTCCTGTGAACTTAAAGACAAATTGGAAAGATAAAAAACAAGAAAGTAAAGTTATTATGGCAACAACTCAAGATATTTGTAACGTATGTGGAGGAAACCATCCTATTTTTAAATGTGAAATGTTATTAAATCAGTGCATTGAAGAAAGAAGGAAAATTCTCAAAGATAAAGGACATTGTCTTAATTTCTTGAAGTTAGGACATATAGCAAAATACTGCAAAGGGTCTAAATTTAAAAAATGCGGTCGCTCTCACAGCACATTGCTACATCAAGAAGAAAGCAAAGTGACAGAAAAGAATGAAGAGAAGCTGAGTGTAAATCATTGACATGATTGTTGAGATTTACCTATTTCAGACAGCGTGAACTTAGCAAAAAGAAAAACATCACAGATTTTACTATCGACTACCTTGGTTTACATTGAAGACATTCATGGAAAAAGAAGAAGGTGTCGTGCGTTATTAGATCCAGGATCTCAGTCTAATTTGATGACTGAAGATTTGAGCAAGAAATTAGCATTAGATACTTGTGAAGCGAGTATGCAAATACTAGGAGTTGATAATGCCAAAACAGGATCGAGAAGAATCACTCGTGTAAAACTTATTTCATTGAATAGTGAGTTGAAAACATATACGGAATTTTTAATTGTACCATGTATCACAGAGAATTACCTCAACTGGAAATAGATATGGAGCAAATTACAATTCCAAAAGGCATTCATTTAGCAGATCCCACATTTAATAAACCTGGAATTATTGATTTATTAATTGGGGCTGGACTTTGAAAACTGTCTGGACTTGGAAAATAGTTATTGGTCAAATCAGAAATTCCATCAGTGGTCAACCAGCTCTACAAAACACACGCTTAGGATGGATCATTGGAGGCGAATTTAATGAAAACACGAGAGAATCCTCAACTACATGCTTGAAAGTTTCTAACGAAGAGTTATCGCAACAAATAGAAAGATTTTGGATTCATGAAACACTTCCAGACACTCAGTGCTTTACAAAATAGGACAAATCATGCAAGGAACAATTTACTAATACTGCTTTTAGAGATGGAACAGGAAGATTTGTTGTTCGCTTACCTATCAGACAAGAAGTTACTCTGGGTAATTCGAAAGAAAACGCAGTTAAAAGATTAGAATCATTGTTAAAAAGGCTTTCTAGACAACCAGAGCTTAAAAAAGCTTATATAGATTTCATGGATGAGTACCAAAAGCTTGGACATATGACTTTAGTTGATATAGAGAAAAACCAAGTACATGCTAATTCATATTTTATACCACATCAAGCTGTATTACGCCCAGAGGGCAAAACATCAAAAATCAGAATTGTATTTGACACATTGCAAAAACTTCAAATGGCACTTCTCTAAATGATAAGCTTATGACTGGGCCGAATTTACAAAGAGATCTTCTTCATATCGTTATTAGATTTCACAGTCACAAATAACTGCTGACGTGGAGAAAATGTTTAGACAAATTGTCATACATCCGGAAGATAGAAAATATCAGCAAATTTTGTGGAAAGAAGAGCCTAATTCAGGTTTTATGGTATATCAATTAAACACAGTGACGTATGGCACATCATCTGCACCTTATCATGCCATGAGGTGTTTGAATGAACTGGCTAATATATATGAACAAGAATTTCCATCTGCAGCAAAGATTATCCGTAAAGATTTTTATATGGATGATTGTTTAACAGGTGGAAGTACGATAGAAGATGTAATTTGTCTACAACAACAATTACAAACCATTTTACAGAATGGAGGGATGTTGTTACACAAGTGGAGATCCAACGACAAGAGAATTTTACAAAACGTCAAGAACTCAGGTAAAACACCTTTATTAGTTCTAGATGAGGAAGCTAGTAAGACCCTAGGATTGCTTTAGAATTCAACACAGGACTGTCTCCAGTTTAAAATGAAACTGTCAACACAAAATCCAGAAACTAAAAGAGACATTGCTTCAAGGATTGCGCAGGTATATGATCCTCTTGGACTTGTCAGTCCTGTATTAATCAAGGGCAAGATCTTGATGCAATTATTGTGGGCAGACAAGATGGAATGGGATCAGTTATTACCACCAAAATATTTAAAGATTTGGATCGATTACTATTCATCTCTAGAGCAACTTAATAATATCTACATACCGAGGAATGTGAATCCTGGGAATTTGTCGAACACTTTTAATTTATTTGGATTTAGTGATGCTTCGGAAAAGGCATTAGGAGCTTGTTTTTATGCAGTCTACAGAACACATCAAGGTGTTTACATCTCCAATCTGATTTGTGCAAGAGCGAAAGTGGCACCCATGAAGACTGTCTCATTACCAAGACTTAAATTAGAGGCAGCTCTTCTACTCGCAAAACTCCTAAAGAAATTAGAAGAAGCTTTAGGAGATAAAATAGATATAGTGAGACTATGGAGTGACAGCACTATAGTCTTGGGATGGATCAATACCGAGCCAAGATTGTTGAAGACGTTTGTAGCAAATCGAGTAGCGAAGATTAGAGAAATGACAGAACATGCTGTGTGGAAACATGTTTCATCGGAGGAAAATCCTGCGGATATTCTCTCTAGAGGTATTGCAGCAGCAGAGCTTCAAAACAAAAGGCTTTGGTGGAAGGGACCTCCATGGCTTAGTACTCCTAATCCACATCCAGAATACTCGAAAGATGCAGAGACAGAGTTACCAGAATTGAAAACAACAGTGACATTGATTGTTACCTGTACAGACAGACTTTTACATAGATTCTCATTATTTTTTATGTTGTGTCGTGCAGTGGCAATTTCGCAAAGATTTATTCGTAATTGCAAGTCTAAAAACGTGAAGACAATTGGTTCAATAACTGTTGAAGAGGTTCAACAGGCCGAAAATAAAGTGATCGAATTGATGCAGCTAGAGACTTTCCATCACATAAGACAGTGCTTGAAGAACAAAGTGCGATTCCCAAAAAGAATTGCATTAAAATCGCTCAGCTTATATATCGATGAACAAGATGGATTGATAAAAGTGGGAGGAAGACTGATTTTCTGACCTAACAGAAGAACAAAAACATCCAATTCTTCTACCTGCAAATCATAAAATTACAGAGCTGATCATGAAAGGAGAACATGAACGTTTGAAACATTGTCCACCAGAACAGTTATTACACGCAGTTCGTCAAAAATATTGGCCTATTTCTTGTAGAAGAATAGCCACTAGGATTGTCAAACGGTGTCTCAAGTGCTTTCGTTTTAGCCCTAATGTTTCAGAAGTACGCATGGGAGACCTACCAAAAGAGAGTCTTCAGTGATTCGACCATTTATTACAACGGGAATAGACTGTGCAGGACCAATCTCTATCAGAGAAAGCCGCAGAAGAGGAAGAATACACATAAGCAAAGGCTACATTGCAGTTTTCATTTGCTTCAGTACCAAAGCTGTTCATCTAGAGCTTGTGTCTGACCTTACAACAGTCGCATTTTTAGCAGCACTTCAAAGATTCACTGCCCGTCGGGGTTTGTGTAAACAAATATTTTCAGATAATGGAAAGAATTTTGTTGGCGCTTCAAATGCCTTAAAGGAAATACAGTCTTTCCTGGAGAAACAATCTAATTTTATAGCATCTTCCGTCGCTCGACAGCAAATCAAATGGCAGTTCATGCCTCCACGATCACCTCACTTTGGAGGATTGTGTGAAGCTGCAGGGAAGATGATCAAAAGACATTTGTTAACAGAAACGCAAGGTCATTCTTTTACTTATGAAGAAATGTATACCATATTATGCGACATTGAGGCTGTACTGAATTCATGCCCTCTTACACCTTTACCAAATGATCCTAATGACATTTAAGTTCTAACCCCCGTTCATTTCATTATTGGCGGCTCACTAGTCCAGCCTGTACAATTAAATGTAAGCATTGAACCTGATAATCGTTTGTCTCGTTGAAAACGCCTCCAAAAGGTTAGGCAAAGACTTTGGCAGCGGGGGCAGCGAGAATATCTCCAAGAACTTCAGAAAAGATTAAAATGGCACGATTCGAGTCAACGAATTAATGTTGGTTCCCTAGTCCTTCTCATTGAGGACAATGTCCCCCCATTACAGTGGCCAAGGGGTAGGGTAATGAAAATTTATCCAGGACCAGACGGAGAAGTTAGAGTTGTTATTATTAAAACAACTACTGGAATATTTACCAGAAGTGTAAAAAAGATTTGTCTTTTACCAATAGAAGATGAAGACTGCAAGAAAGAATAGTGCTTATTATGTAACTAATTCATACATTGTGTAATTGTTTTGATAATGTTATTATTGGGATATTGAAATGTTAAAATGTAAAATAATTCGTTGAAAGAATACCTTTCAAGGGGGGCAGAATGTTACTTAGAATGTATGTACTGCAGGTGGCACTGACAGTTGCCAAGACATTGTTTGCTGGTTACGATTCAATGGCTCAAAAAATATCACATATTGCGAGTTTCATCCTGCTCAATTAACACCTGCTTTGAATGACAGCTGGACCTGTCTTGATTTGAATGAAAAATAAATTCTTTTTACTGAAATTAATAAAAATATATTGGGATATTTAACATTCATTTTCTTGCATCTTTTTTGTGCAGCTTTTTGCCCAAATCCATTATTGCAAATTTATTATACCGGTGTTTTCAATGGAAAAACAATAGCTTACCATCCCTACATGTTGACAAAATAAGTTTGTTTAGTTAATAATATCTCACAAAACGTTTATTAATTAAAATTTACTTTCATAATTGTTATTTATTGTTTAAATTATTTTGTTTACATATAAATAATACTCGATTACTAATAATTAAGGAAACGCGGATGATTCCACTAATTCTTATAGAATAAATATAATCTCCACTTCATCATTGCACAATGTTCTCGCCCACTGAAAACTGCTCACCGCCCTTTTCCTACGCTTGGGCATATCGAAATACTCTAGAGTAGCACGCAGCCTGCTGAAGAACGCGGCGAGATATATGCGGAGGTCACGCAATCGGAACAGCAGTGTGCCAGAGGTGCGATCCTACTTCCTGGTCAGAAGGGTGATTATACACTTGAACGCGTGCCCTGGCGGCACTTGTCTTGGAAAGAAAGGAGCGCAAAATGAGCAAACATTCAAAACGTGACATGTCCACCTCCTTTTTGAGACAGACGCAAAAATATAATAGCATCAAAATTATGCAAATATTTTATTTGTACTCAAAATATATTTTTAATATAAAATTTAAATATTCTATGATTGGTTGAATTTTACAGCGAGTTTCGTGTCGGACGTCTCGTTTTTGAATGAATGCGGACAGGTCATGCTTTGATTGAATGACAGCTGGACCTGTCTTGATTTGAATGGAAAATAAATTCTTTTTATTGAAATTAATAAAAATATATTAGGAAAATTAACATTCATTTTCTTGCATCTTTTTTGTATTTGTGCAGCCTTTTGCACAAATCCATTATTGCAAATTTTATTAAAAAAGTATATAATTTATTATTAAAGTAAGAATATCCCAACTTAAAAAAATTTGTACAAATCCATTGACACGTTTGGTGAAAAAAAAGAGCGCCTTCATTTTTCCTCCTTTCATTAAAAAACGATTTTTGACATATTTTTTAAAAAAAGTGTATAATTATTAAGTATATTTTTTAAAAATATGTCAAATGTATATATATATAAATGAAAAAAATGTCATCCTTACCTTACGGTTTGAACGATTCAAGTTTCATGATTTTTTGTTTTCGTTTTCTCGAACGCTGGGAAATGTCATTAAGACACCTCCATTTCCACGGCATAGAATTATTCAATGTAGGATAAGATGTTCCTCTAACTGAGCAGTAAATAGCGATATTGAAGCAAACTGTTTCACATACAGAAAGAACACTTTCATGTCTATTTCGTGGTCAGTAGCTAACTGACTGAATCTCTATATTATGAAATTGTAAAAATTCCAGGTAATTGAACCGTTACTGCTTTAAATATTGCAAGTGAGGATTTGACAAAATACGTGGAAAAACTGCTCATTGTTTCTCTCGAGCGGCCGGGGAAAATCCGCAGGCCCAAGGAACCCCAACCCATCGGGACTCAAAACAGGAAGTGA
Organism: Teleogryllus oceanicus; assembly: GCA_964035755.1. Classification (NCBI taxonomy): domain Eukaryota; kingdom Metazoa; phylum Arthropoda; class Insecta; order Orthoptera; family Gryllidae; genus Teleogryllus; species Teleogryllus oceanicus. Next base: position 130,188,114 of record CAXIVR010000006.1, read on the forward strand.
GAGCCAATGCTTTCTAAACCCTAAGGTTTGGAAATGTCTTCCTTTTTACAGCTTTTTTAATAATAGAAATCAAGTGATTGCCTCTCCCTCTAAATAAACGGTAAATGACTCATTTGTTACTAACATAGTAAATAACAATAAAATCATAAAGAGAAGGTTTGTTGACATGCGACGTGTAGTTCATAAACATTTTATAAGTCAAAAGATGATTCTATAAGATAATTTCACTACAGTTCTGGATGGAGTGGAGGGGAGTCGGATTAGAGAGTTTTTGCTGATCTCACGCGGAATTTAACATGTACGTATATAAAGGAACAGTTTGTTCATACCTTCACAACATGTATACAATTGAGCTACAACCACTGCGAGGTGTTCCTTGAAGGATCATACTTAAAATATTTATAAACACTATTTGTAGTTTTTCTTCTCATATTTTCCTTGGAAACACCACGTGAAAAAAATCATTAAATACACAACAAAGTACTGACCGTTCACAAGGAATAAGAATTGCTTATTGGGCCTCTTCTGCCTGCGGGATACCATCTGGAGACGTCATGACGCACGTTTCCGCGTGCGGGATGACGTCCTGAGACGGCGTGGTCCGTCCTCTCAGCAAGGGGGCCGAGCGGATGCAACCGCATTCCTTAGGGTATTTGAAGAAGGGAGTTTCGCTTCATGTAGCGGGCCCACCAGGACAGCTGTTCTAACGCTGCGGCGGGAGTGTTTTAGACCGAAAGAGGAAAGTTTTCAAGAACTGGGCGCGTTGCATATGAGTGAGGACACCAGTTACCGAAAACTGCACTCTACGTCAACGTAATGATCGGAGAAACTATAGAAAACTACCGTTCAGGAATCCCGACCACTAGAATTCTTCCCCAGTCAACGGCAGAACTCGACCTAGCTAGAATATGCCTAATGTCGAAAATCCGCCACCCTCGGGACTCGAATCCTAGGACCTCGCGGTCAGAAACTCTGTCGTGTAAATAGTTGTTCCTCTGAGCCATCTCATCGAAAAAAAACACAATGAATTTCTCCCATATACGTATATGATACTACTGAAATACGGGCATTTCTTATGAAAATATCGGTATTTTGATGAGAGAATATCGATATAATACCTTCAAATAAAGGTATTTTACCGGTAGGAACTTACGATACAGGTAAAATACCGGCATTTGACGTCTTATACCGGTATTTTTAAAGGTATTTTCAATAAAGGTATAATAGAGATAAAGGTGTTTCTATACCAGTATAAATACCTTTACCGCTATTATTTCGCTATTAGGTCCCTAGGAATAGGATGAGAACGGCAAAATAATTACAACAAAAGCAGACACGTGAAAAGATGGGAAGAATACACGAAGTTATGTGAGAAGGACTTTCAAGTACAGGAGTGGATAAACATTGATGATTAGGAAGATGAACCAGAGACTTTTGTAGAGAAAATGAGTTGGGCAACAAAACTGAAAAATGGGAAGTCCCTAGGTGTAAATAATATCCTAATCGAACTATTCAATTACACAGGAGAAGAAATCATGGCGAAACTAATACAATTATGCAATGTGATCTGGAAGAGAAAAGAGTGCAGATTGGGACCACACTACGTTTATTCCATTACCAAAGAAAGGCGACAGCCGAGATTGTGCAAATAACAAAACTGCAGCCCGCATGTTAGTAAACAAATCCTCAAAATATTTAACAAAAGATTAAAACCGTATTTCGAAAGAGAATTGACAGAACAGGCTGGGTTTAAAAAAGGAAAATGAACAAGAGATCAACTAGCTAACCTGAAATTGATCATGGAAGAAACTCGGGAAATTTCAGAAAGAAGTACTCCCAAATCACCAGCCAAAAATTCGTAAATGTTCCACCCCAATTTCCCATTGAGGAGCCCAGACATGTTATCCTCATTTTTACTGTGTATTATTGTGTACATATGTACCGTGTATTAACCAAACAGTTCTATAAAGTGAGTATGTACGCTCTATCAGAAAAGCATTTAATTAAAATGAAGTATACATGTGCTTTCGCGACTACTCAAGCGCGTTTGACTGCCTTGATCATGAATTAATGTTGCTGTCGCTACAAAAGATGGGAGTGTCAATACACTTCATTGTACTGTAACACCCCTACGCGGGGATGCTCTCAGGGTGACCTCGACCTACCTTCTCCTGGCGCTGTTGAAAGATGAAGCTTGCCCGGCTACACCCGCAGAAGACCCTGAAAGGCTGAACGGGAGCATGCGTGGCGTGGGCATTGGCATGCGTCTTGTATAAAGAAAAGATAGCTCTTTCATGAACTTACATTTAATATTAGCGAGCTTCCTCTGGCGAGGCCAGATACAAATAACACAAAAAAACAAAAAGAAACTTAACCTAACTTACAGCTATTGTACATCAGGCGGTCATTCGCCCCTCTCTCGCCTCGCTTACAGTCCAGTGCGGCGCGGGGAGTCGAGGGATGCCGGCATTGGCGGCGCCCTGCCCCGGGCGGGGTTGCGGGCGCCGGGCGTGCGGCGGCGCAGGGTCGGCGCTGGAGATAGCGGCGGTTCGGCCTGTTCACCGACCGGCGCGGGGTTACGGGCGCCTAAGGGCGGGGGCCGGCGCTGGCTGAAAGCCGGGCGGTACGGCGACGGTGCTAGCGGCGACCCGGCCTGGTCACGGCCGTTGCCCGTCTTTCGTTCGTCGCCCGTCCGTGACTGAGCGGCGAATCAGCAGGATACCCGCGGTATGCGATGCGTGGCCCGTAAACTTAGCCTGAGGCAATTCTCTCGGCGTACTCGCCTACGCGTTGCTCGTCTAGAAGAGCGTCTGCCCGCTAGCGCGGCTGGAGATCGAAGCGTCTGCCCGCTAGCGCGGCTGGAGATCGAAGCGTCTGCGATAGAAGACCGCTCGCTTCTCCTCCGGAGCCTCTCGCTCCGCGAGGTCACATGACCGCGTCCGCGCGACGTTCGCGCTCATTGGTCTGTCACATCACGTGACACGGAGCGACCAATCGTGGTGGCACCGACGTTGCAGGCTAGAGTTTTGAATTCGCGTCGCCACCGGAATTTACCCCACGTCACGAATTCCCCGAACTCGCCAACGCTCTGCGCGGAAGGTGGAAATCCCATTGACGTCACTGGCACGCCCCTTCACCAACCTTCGAGACAAAGGAGAGCCCCCGGCTGCCCGCTCCGGCGACGCCAGGTAACGGTACATTGTACCAATTCCTGCCCGCTTTTGTGGCGAACCTCCGCTACGCGTTTCCACAGGCGTTTGAAAATATCATTTTATATTGCTTTTATTTCGTCGCTACCATGCATGGGCGACTGTCCCATTATAGTACTTATGAAGCTATTATACACGAATCAAGATACAAAATCACGAACAAGCATTGGGCAAACAGCTAGTTCCCTTTCAACAAAGAAGTGAGACAAGCATGCGTAGTCACCAGGATTGAGGGAATACAGGACCAAGGATGCATACAGAATATTTTTTGAGAATGGCAAAAATGGAGGAAATGGACATAGGAGATAGGCAGTTCAACGTGAGATATGCTGATGACACCACGCTCATTACTGATAACGGAAGATTTTTAAAGATTAGTAATCAAAGTAGCGAAAGAGAATAAGAAAGCAGGACTTAAATTAATTTGAAAAAAAAAAAAAAAAACAATGGTAAAAAGGAAGCCTGAACATCAACGGAGAAGTGGCATACATGGCAGACGAAGTTAAATACTTATGAATTACAAATCTGGATACTGTACAGAACTAAAGAGAAGAATAATTTTAGGAAAAGCAGCGGAAAGAAAATTACACAAATTCATAAAATATGCAGGCATATCACGTAAGACCCGTGCTTGGTTTGTAAAATTTTAGGTCCCGGAACGCGCTCCAAATTATTTATTAAATTAATAGAAATAGTTATATATTTTTAATATAATTTAATAATTGTCACCGAGGTACAGGAACGCCGTTCCGTCATTTTGGAAATCAAGCCCTGCGTAAGACCAAAATGCAAATAATCGAGAAAATCGTATTTCTAATCCTGTTGTGTGGTGTGAAAGCTGAACATTGGGAAAGGCCAAAAAAGGAAGATGCTTTTGAAGAATGGGCACGGAAGAAAATATTGAACGTTCAAAAAAACATGCCGAAATTTTGAAAAGAAAACAACTTTCTCTAAAAGACAAATCCAAAAAATTGAAAATAAAATTAATAAATTTTGGACATACTATGAGTCGAACAAAATATCTAGAAAAGGATATTATACTTGGAATGGTGAAATGAAGCAGAAAGAGTGGAAGAAAAAGATGTAGGTGGCACAATGAAATAATTAAGGCAACCAACCACACATGACCAGACGTAAGTGGGTTGAAGACAGAAACTAGTTGAGAAAACTAATACACAATATCACAAACAAAAGGAAAAGGCAGTTCGAGGCCGAGTGAGCAATGAACTAAAATGCTGGCATCCTATTGCTGTGTATATCCAGATAGGCTAACGAGGAATGGTATGCAATCTATGTTCTAGTGCTATTTCTCTGCGCGTCCAGATGCCGCGAAGAATTGGGACCTGCAGATGAGCCGTTGCTTGGCCGGGACTAGAGCTGACAAATAGACATCGCACGGAACAGTATGTTAGATACCCGCTGTATTTCATGCGTGCATCTGCCATTATTAGGGAAGAACTCGCCGAATTATCGGCGCATCTCCTCCCAGATTCTCATAGCAAGAAAAACGAAGACATGATGCTCAAGTAATGCAATTGCAAACATCAATGTTCAAAATTAAAATAGCTCTCAAAAACCTGGTTTAGTAACCTCGAACAACTTTGTGCGGAAGAAAATTTATTTTGGCAGTGGCCGTGATTGTTAATTTATAATTACGATTTGACAAAATGGCAGAAGATAAGAAAAAGAATAACAGCGAAACTAAGCCTGAAAACTTGCACTCAGGATCATTTCAAGGACTCACAACTTCCTCAAATGGGTACAGGAAGGTGGGCGAGAGGCCTTAAACCTAGAGTGCTTGCGTTGACCGCCTCTCCGCGTACGGGAGGACATGTAGGAAATGCCAGAAAAATGGGATCATCTCTTGGGCCGAAGATAGTGTACTGGATTAGGATATTAAAATCAGTGTTTCCTTTATTCGAACGCATGAACTGACAGTGGTATAATGCAATATTATTTCATATTTTAACTTTTATAAAAGTGTGATTATCGAATCTTTCACATACAGTTCATCAAGCTTAAAACATCCATAATAAACATCAGGTTTCACAAATGTTTTATTTTTTTTACGAAATATGTTCGTGTGTCTATACAAAATCTACGTTTTGAAAATATCAACATCAATGTTGCAATTCTCGACACCTAGATGAGGATTGCCGATTGAATACTTTTGCATTCTGATTCACATTCCCTAATAGGTTTATCAGTGAGAGTGGTAAATCACGTTTTACTAGTATATAAAAATTGTATAAATTGAATTGCTTCGAGGAGAAAAAAGAACAGATGCAGTATAGCTGATCCATTATACTGTATCAAGGAAACGCATGATAATATAGGCCCAACCAGGTTCACTGTTACTGTTTCGTGATGGTGATAGTTGGAACGAAAAGTTGCATCGTAAAGAGTCCCTTGTTGCACTCCTCTGAATTCACCTTGTCAGAAGTGCACGGGTAGAAGCTGCCGAGCCCAAGCAACCTTGTTGGAAGATTGGCTATCTGCTCGGCGTAAGCGAGCAACACAGGTTGGAGGATCCAGCCTATCGCATCTGGACGAAACTTATAGAAGGAGCCGGCCTTCCATGTCGGTTTGCGCAGCGGGCAGTTTGCAGTCGGTTGAAGGGCCGGCCGTACGTGTTGCCTTATTTAAACATTTCTTATTGGTGTTAAAAGTACTGATCGTCGACGGGTATAGGATGGGTTATGTGTAGTACTTGCTATTAATAGAATATTCATTATTTATTTTTGATCCAACAACAGATCTGTATATTTACCTAGACAACCAGACACCGTAAAACGGAAATAATTGCATACAAATTACGAATTTAGTGATAATTTAATTTCGCAATAAATTACACAAAAAAAACTCAAAAGCCTTCAAATTCTGCAGTCTGACTGTTATTACGGTAGATATACATACATCAATCAAAATTCTGTACACATATAACATACTACACAACAATTAATTCTACAATTTCTAATTGCCATTCACACTTCAAGACTGTATTAAAATTATTTCAGTGAATTGCCAACATAATAAATATTATTTTTTTTACATTTTAATACGAATTTGCAATGCTTCATTGAGCATCAAAAACTAATCAAATAAACTTTTTTAATAGGTACTTTTTTTACTATTAAAAAAAGCACAAATGAATGCAAATAATGAGTTTGGAAGCCAAGCCCTCTGTATCCACTTAACAACAATAGAATTTGAATTGAAAGGATTAAAACCGATGATGTAAAACGAAATAATTGTTTATCTTGTTCCACATAAGCTTTTAGAGGAATTTTACAATTTACGTTAAAATAACTGTGAGCTGGATTAATGGTAAAGTTTTGTACGTTCTGTCCAATAGAAATGCACATAAACGAATATATGCTTTTCTATTATTACAACTCATGATAGAAATATATACGTACCTAAAAGTTGCGATTCCATTCCACCATTCTCTTTTAATCTTGGTTGACAATTCTTGATTGATTTCATATAGGCGGTGTAAATGAAGGTATCATTTTCCTTCGAATTTCATTCGCCAGTTTACTCCCAATGAAATAAGATTTTCACTTCAAAGACGTAGTTTAGATTCTGTAGTCTGGCGCCTATTAAAATATATCCACCAATATCCTTTTAGATTATAATTCACACTGATGCAGCCCGATAAGTTTCAATACGGTTCTTACCAGTGAACGTTTAGTAAGTTCAGCTATTTGCTTCGCCAACGACGTATTCCTCTACAATAACTAATTGAAAATTTTCAGAACGATGCGCTTTCGCCACTTTGAAGAAATTTTCCTGAAGGGCCAGCCACTCTCTTAGCCCTTCCAAAGTGAACGGAATAATATGTCTTCGCAGGCCGATCGGCGGCGCGACTCCGCGGTCCAACGAGCCGCGTCCCACGCTCTCTGCTGACCCTCGTCAATCCACGGCTGAAATATCACAGGTCCAATCCACAGCAATACCCATGCAGTTCACACTGGTCTCCTTTGTTTGCAGTAGTTTTGATGCAAGGTTAGTTTAACAACCGATGGCTCAAATTAGTTCTTATGTAGTGAACCTACACTTGTACTTTTTTAAATCGGGATTTTTCTTATGATGAACGGAAAATATTGCGTTGCGCTCAGGTTGCAGCAAGCTTTGGCGCGCGCGCTACTTCCTGTCTCCCCCCCCCCCGCACTTCCAAAAGCCCACCGAAGGCCTGGGACTGGTAGCTGGTAAATATATAACGTAATTAGTATGTCTTTCGACATTTATATTTACATGTGTAACAACGCAGACGGAAAATAATATAATTATGAAAGTTAGTCTCAAACTTCGTTCCCGTTTTGAGCAAGAATAACAGATGTTTTCTCTGCTTGATAAAGTCATAATTATCGCATATGCTTCTATTATGTAATTGAAATATACAAAGATACATATACGTATGTGGGTGTGTTTAACAGATGTTGAATGTTTTTCAATGTATATTTTCAATACGTAATTAATCTAACAAGGTACCTGGCTGCTGTGGCCAGCTACTGCTCTGCAACATGATTAGGCTTGATGAGGCCGACAGGTCCGTTTATGAAGGAACATCAGCCTCTCAGAAATCACAGGTCGGTTGGTCCATCAAGATTGACTTTTATCTTAGATGCTGTTGTAACCAGGAAAAGGAGTAAAGCAACAAGGTCTCCGTTTCGCATACGAAGGTTTTGTGTAACTATTGAAACCATGTTGCGATTTATGGTATCCTTTCTTTCAGTGTACCCGATTAAGTGTTCCAGAAAAAGCGTGTACGATGTTTAGAAAAATAGTATCTCAATGTAGAAATGTAAAAGTTGCCCAATTAATAACTGTAAAACAAAACAATGTATCCGTCTCATATCCGGATATTCCTCTTCTGGTGTGGTGTTCCTTTCTAAGGGTTAAAGTTTTATTGCCTTCATGACACTTTAATGCATTAAAAAATACATAAATGTGTCACAATACAATGATTTACACTACATCCTTTTACATTAACATTTACGTAGTTTGTATCAAAATGACGCACCGGGAATTACTTATTCCCACCTTCAAGTTTATGCTAATATAACATTCATTTTATATCTATATCTTACCAAGGTAGCTGGGACATATCATGATTCTTAATATTATATTTCAGTGTTTGTTACACCGTTGGATTCAGGATGCATCTCGCCTGCGCGCTAATTTACCACTTCTTCAAATTTGTCCGAAAGTACGAAAACAGTTTTAAAATTAGCTTCGGCGATTTTACTTGTGAAAACAGGTTCATCAGGTGAAATCTATCAAGGAGACAAATGCTGTATTGGGATCAAAAATCGAGTCACAGGATAAAAGAGCTCGTGCGTAATCTCGGCTCATTCTTTCTGGTAGTGGAATGATAGCGGAAGAAGAAGTAAAATGTATGTAAAATAAGATGTTAGGACATGGAAGATTGGTGATATCTACACAGTTAGTTCAATTTTCTTTTTGAAATCAGTTTCCAAATCGGAATCGATATTTTGAGTAATGCCTCGCCTCAAATAATTTTTTAATGTTATTTCAAGAAGGACTGGAATATGTGAACAAGATATATAGTTTTATACATCTATTACAGAGGATACGAGACAGTTTTGTTTTGTCATCACTAGTTTGATATTGAAAGGGACTATAGGAAGGGAAGTATAGAAAAATATATTGAGATTGAAAGGGACGAAAGCGTAAACGGACTGCCCGGCTTGCCTGCCTGAAAGTTGGGCCTCCTCTCACGCCGCAGGCCGCCGGGTTTGGCCGTTCGGCCGCGTCGAGGGATGGCCCACAAAGGTCGGGTGACGCAACGGCGTGGAGCGGGAAGGGGTGCGAGGTGTTTTTCTGAGATTTCACTTTACGCCGCTCCTATTCATCCAATTTGCATGATTGACACGGCGTTGAATTCAGGAAGCATGTCGTCATCGCGCTGTAAGCCCACATTTTTATTATTTTCTTCCTGGAACTACGAGAATTTTTGTAAAAAAAATTTGGAAATCTTTTTCGAAAAAACCGGCTTCGTAGCGTGTATTCTATTTTAAGAAGGCATACTGCCGTTTACAGATCGAAAATCGGACAATTTGTTCAGACGTTATCGGTCAAGTAAATTCTCTGTGATAGTGCTACGATCTATAGATTTTTCATATAAGTATTTTTCGGTACATTTAGCCTTAAAGATATTTGTAATATTTATTGCCTTTGCAAGTTATTGTTAGCATTTGCATTTCTTCATGTGGATAAGCACTGTAAATTTAAATCCTAACCAACTAGACTTAATCTGCAAACATGCATGTATTTTTTTAATGAGATATTTAGGGAAAAACCTCGTCATATTTTCGGTAAATAAAGGAAGCCTTTTTTAAAGACATTTCAATAAATACTCTATTACCAAATGATTCTATGGATACATTGTAAGAATATTGTAGTTTCTTGTATTTATAGCTAAAGCTGAAGTGAACTGCTGAGGAATTACAAATTTGTTTTAATGAAACCAAAGTTGTAACGAAGAAAGATTCCACGAAACAATCTCTACATTCACATTTTATTATATGTAACATGTTGATGCAAATCTGATTGGTGATTAGAATTATCGTCATTTTCGGCTAAAGTTTAAGGGCAGAATTTATTGTATTCTTCAGATTGTTATGCTATCTATTTGAAATTGAATTAAAATTGAAAAAATTGTAACCCTGCAGCAGATGTTTGAAATATTAGTATCATATTTGTGGCAATGTGCAGTAATCATTATAATTATATATGTTATTAATAATATGAGAAAGACTGCTATCATAACCACTAATTACGACATTGATTACTGTTTCTTTCATTCATTTCTTGAGAAATATATTGAAAGCTAATTATGGTAGAAAATTGTGAAAAATGTCAATTTTTCTCAATAGAACTAGCATATTGATGGCAAAAGAAATTCCTGAATCAAAACTTGTGATATATTTCTCGTGTCCAAAACTTTTTTGAATAAATTAAGTAAAAATTTATTCCTAGTTTTTTACTACTTTTACACATAAATTTTTTCAGATTTCGTGTCCTTAGTTTAATATATACTGAATGAATATATACTGCGACGCCCCACCTACCTGTGCTGTAATTGCGGCTAGCTCAGGTGACGGTAGAGCCTGAAATTTAGGTTGTGGACGGACGTGGCTACGTGACAGAGGTCAATTGAAAGAAAGTTTAAAGACAAAAAATGTAAATTTAATGAGAAATTAAAATGGTAAATTGACATTATTATCTGAGCTCAGTTTTTTTTAAACCCTTGTTTTTTTTTCATGCAATCTTAAAACTAATACGATCAAATTACTTAAAACAAATAAAGCAAAAAAAAGAGATGCGCTAACAAATAAAAAGAAAAAAGGGGGCCAATGCGCGGCCTGCACCTTCTGAATGTTGACAACAGTCCAGGTAAGCCTGAAGGGCGTAATGAATGTTTGTTTTGTCTGTCGGAGCTCGACAGATTATTAGAATCACCGCTGCGGCAGGAGGACGCGCTGGGGTGAACGGCCTCCAAACAGGCAACACAGCTGGGCTCCTTTCTTCTGGACGGCACGCCCTTTAGGGCGGAGGGTGGATTCCCTCTCGCAGCCTGCTCCCATTCAAGAGAGTAGAGTTAACCACGACATCAGCTGGGACGTCGGCGGTAGCGGTGACGACAGATCGGTGACGACAGATCGTAATTTTCGTAATCGCGTAACTTGCGATACACGGCGCGGGCGTAAACGAGCAGAGAAACAAATAACATTACTAGATAAAGTTCTTTTTTTTTTTCTCAATCTAATGACACGCGGTGCGATAATACCACAAATCGCACTCTAATCATGCTACTTCGCGCTATCCTAGCGCCTACACAACTCGGATGACCTCCGCGTCCCACACCGTACAACATGAGCGTCCCCGCCTCTGTGTCCGCACGACTTGGGCGTCCCCGCGCCTCTGTCCAAAGACCTCCCGCTTCTGTCTGCCCTCAGCGCGTCTCAGCGCCCACGAACCTCTTTCCCCCCCCAATTTCCATGAATGTTCTAGAAGTTTCTACAGAAATTTTGGAAGACGTGTTGTTACTGGCCGAAAGTTACTACGCCGAAAATAATATTGCTCCAATCAGATTACGCGTCTTGTCGGTAATTTTGATGGAATTTTCCAGAACGCTCTCTCTGCACACTTCCTGTAAACAAACACGGAGCGGTCGCCGCGCCGCCCGCGTGGAGCCTGGTCGGTGGTCCCTGAGGGGTTTTCGGAGGCGTTATCTAAACACTACACCCCTTGCTCGGCGACGCTAAGGAGCGGCGTAGATGGCCGTGCGAAGTGATTTAGGTCGCACCGGTTGGGGCACGCACGCTTCTGAACAGTAATAACAAAATAAATGTATTTATTTTTTAATCCAATATTCGGTTACGTCACTATACTGATATAGAAGCCAAGAACGTTTTGATCTTTGGGTATATAATTGCATTTGATTTTAGTGTGGAATATGCAAACTAAGAAAATAGAAGTTGACTTGCCAGGGCATGCTGATGAAGTTTATGCTGTTGACTGGTCAACAGATGGTCAGCGTGTTGCTAGTGGAGGAAAAGACAAAGTTTTGAAATTGTAAGTTGTTATTTTGACCTACTCTTAATTTATGTGCTATAACGATAGCAATTTGTACTGCAGTATAATAATGAGGAAAATTTATATGTGCTAATATTTGTAATATTTTTCAGATGGCAGAACTGAAGTTGAATTTTCTTACACTTAAATGTTTTCTACTCAGAATGATTGTGAAGAATTCATTGATTAATTTGAAGATGTGTTATTCAGAAAGATAAGATGTGGTAGCAGCAATGATGTACAAATTTTGTAATATTTAAGTTGCAAACTTATACATTATTATTTATCAGTTATTATTGACAGAGCAAAAATTAGACAAGTCAAAAGAACAATTCAGATGTCAATACGAAAAAGTTAGGAATAACCATGCAGATCACTTGTTGAAGCAATGATGTATTTATATCGTTTATTGAGTAAGAACTGTATATTTCATTTGTAATTTTGGTGAGTTTCTGAATTATTGTGTATTCAGAAAAATTTCATTTTATTTTTATAAAATTATTGTGACAGATTATTGTGTTAGATTTGTGAAAATTATTGTGTTAGATTTGTTTGTATATGCAACTGACTGTAAATATTTTTTACAGAATACTATATTCAATGAGTGTTCATATATTATTATTTTTAATTAATATTTATTGCTACTCTTATCTTTTGTATAGTTTGGTACATACAAGCACATGTGTGTGAGTGCAGATGAACACATACACACACACCCTCTTACAGTTATAATGAAGTTCTTACAATATACAGAAACCTATTGGGTAATTCCATTGTTACAGACATGACTCAGACACACATTCAGAATTAAAAATGTCAAAATGGAAATAATTTAATTTATACTTTTCTTGTAATAAATGAAAGAAAGATACCCGTGCTAATTCAAAACAATCTTAAAAAACCTGGCAGTACATTTATGACAGCAAGTAGCCTTTCATTTATGTCAAAATAATTTTTCAGTGATTTGAAATGGATATTTGCTTTAAATGAATGAAGGTGATCATAAACATGTTGTAGTTCAAATATTACACAAAAATTAACAAAGTAAGCTTTTTGGTTTACATGTGTATGGTGCTGTGCTCCAGGTGTGGTGCTTCTGGTTCTGCGCCACCGGCGCTGGCAGGGACCTCAGGGGATCGAGACCTTGCAATAATCATTTACTTCCATCCCTCGCCTCAACAAATCATGGTGCATTCCTACTCACCCACCCAAAAAGTGACCTCACAGAACAGCTATAAGCCATTTCAGCTGTAACCCTCTCCCCCTGCACCTACCCTTCACCCCCAAATCTGCACCAGACCCACTACCAACCCTCCTCCCCATAACCCAACACTAGTCTTCCGCAGAACCCATCCCCGCAACCCCAGCACCACAAGTCTTGATCCTGCCCACATACGGCTCCTGCCCCTTATGTAAATCCTCACTTCCAGTTCTTCCAGCATTAACACCGGCAAACCAAAAAATTGAATGCCCCTCAGAAGAAGGGCAAGGACAAACCAAAAGCAAAAAACCCGCCCCCGTACCCACATTAAAACCACACGCCCCCGCAGTCACTTGTGGATCAGCTTCTAGTGGCGGAGGTTGGCATACAGAACCAAAAAAGACTGAGAAAGCATTTGCAGCATTGGTTTTTTTTTGGGGGGGGTCATACCTCAGTCCCCCACTGCTGCCCCTGCCCCCCTCATCGCCGGCACCAGTAGCGCTCCCTTGTGCAAAACGAGGTGTGTCGCCGCGGGAGCGGAAACGTGCCCAGAGGCGGGAAAAATATCTCGGAGAAAAGCGGCTGCCTGCCGGCCCGCCTCTTTGCAGGGCACTGCGCCCTTGCCGAGAGCGATAGATCAACCCTGCTGCCAGTCACGGTGAATCTAGTCTCACCGGAGCTGGTTGACCTTTACGAAAAGGTCGCGGGGCTCCTGGTTTCGGTGAGGGCGGATATGTACCTGGAAGTCGTGCTGATGACACTCATAACCCTGCAAACGATGTGAAGCCTGGAGGAGTGGGTATGAATCCTCCTCCCCCTCTGCTGTTAGAGAATGCAAAAACAGATCTGAAAGGGCTGCCAAATACGCAAATCCACTCAGAAATGTCGACAAGCGGCCTGGCCCCTGTAGCTGCTGCCCACCGTACGGTTCTGTAAGGAGAATGCTGAATCTGATTTTGCCCAGGCGCCGACCGGTACTCCTGCAGCCACCACCCGCACAGACTCCTGTCGGGCGGGTTGCAATGCCCGCGACGCGGCAGGCGCCAATACCGCATGCGCCACACGGACATGACCCGCCAGTCCATAGACAAAGTGAGTGCTCTGTGCACCAGTTCAGTTGGAAACCCAGAGGGACGATGATATGCAGCCAGCCCCCGCCGCCGCCGCGCGTTGCGGAGCGTAGAGTATGAGAAGCCGCGACCGGTGACGGGCTGCAGGGCGGGGCAAGCGACGAGACATCAGCCCCTAGACCAGCGGGCGATATCAGCCTGCCGCCGACCAGGGTCGCGTCCCAAGTTGTGACCCGCCCCGCGATGGGAGCTGGGGGGGGGGGGGCGCCTCCCTTCCGCTGCGGAAAACCCGCACAAGCAGCGGGTCATCACGTGGTTCGTGAACTTGATGGCAGCGATGACAAAGCTGACTCAACTCCTGAACCAGAGATAGATTTTTGTAGGAATTATGTTAAAAGTACTGTGTAAGATGACACAAACTTAAATTTGCTGTATCTTTACATTGTGGATTTATACTAATTGTATTTTTCTGAGTAGCAGTTCTTCAAATGATTTCCATTGAAGTTTCTCGAAAACAATTTGTTTTTCTCTGAAAATGAGCTTAAAGAAATTTTTCCATTGCACATGTTCAAAAAATTTCAAACGACATTTTCTCAATCGGATCTAAATTTTTCAACGAAATTTTATATATACGAGCAGATTTGAGTCTTCTTTAAAGTCATATTACAATTACACCGTTAGGGAACCAAAAAATAAAGAAATGTGAAAAAATGGTCCTTAGGCGGCAATAGATTGCAGCTGAGAAGAGGGTGGAACAAAACCGAAAGGATGGTCCAGAGTAATGATATCAGGAAACTAGTACGAGAAAGTGTATTCCATTCTGTAGCCTCATTCTTATTTAAAATTATTATTAATATTATCGCTCTACTTCACGACTAAAGTTATGAGTCGGTTGACTATAAAATCTACTCCAGGTTGCAAGTCTAGGAGCAGGTTTAGGGTCTGTCGTTGCCTCTACAATACTCTGTGCAAAATGTGGGAGAATCACATCTACAAGTAGGCATTTTCCCCCCTAAAAATCCCGGATAACCATATCCGGTACGTTTTCCGCAATCCTGCGATTAGGTTGAATTTGTTGGACGTACAATAACGTACCCAGTCCATTAGACTTCACCGGCTTAACTGAGTGTTCATACCACTTGCAACATGTGTTTGGAACATTGAGGGTGTCACAGATCTGCCAGTAGAGGTAACTATACACCATATGGTGGCTTTTCGTCTATTCATTGTTTGCTAGAATTGAACAAGTTGAGACAATGTGATCAATGGTTTCTACTTGTTCCTGGCAGATGCGGTATTTATCATCTTGGGAAATGTTGAGAACAGCTTTATCACAAGCTTTATCATTTAACAGGTTCTCAACGCGTTATTGGGCAACTATTACATCTGCTTCCGATTCCCGCTTTATTGTTCCCCTTTTAATCTTTATTGATCTGCACCTTGCCCATTCTTTTTAGACATTGCCCATGGAATGGTTTGTTTCTATAACATTTTTTAGGCATCAGAAGTTCAGTGACTGTTATTCAGCGTATCTTTCATAGTCTTGTTCGCAATGTTTCTTGTTACACTTACAATGCCTCTGTTTCCCACTCTTCGATCAGATTTAACGACTAGCCTCATTAGTGAGTCATCTTGATGAGTGATTACATACTTTTTTCTTACTATTGCATTGTGCCAGGAGACTTCAATGTGTCTGAGGCCTCTTCCTCCTTTACGTGACACGTGAAGTCTATGTGCTTGAGGGTGATATACAAGACGCATTGTAAGCAGTTTTCTGGTTATTTTTGTCCCTCCGAATTTCTTGTTTAGTCTAGTCCACTAGTCTGCAACTGTACTCGGCTACAGGCACTGCTAAACTACCAATTGTAGATATTTTATTCCTGGAGTTCAGAGCGGATTGCAGGACAAGTGTCACTCTTCGCTAATACTCCCTGCGAATTCTCTTTCATTGTGTCGTTCTAGATCTCACATTCTTAAATGTCCAGATATTTGTAAGTTTTACGTGGTTCAAGATCTTGAATCAGTGTGGATATCAACATCAATGCTCTCTGACGTTCTCTCTTTGCCTTTCTTTTAATTGACTTTTGCACATTTGTCAAGACCGTATGTAATGTCATTGCTAAAATCGACAGGCAGTATTTGGGAGAGAATCTCTGCATTCTTAGCAAAAACTTTAAGATAATGCATGTTAAACAAATGTGACATTGGTCTTTCATCATCATGGAACTTCTATATATTATAACCAAAGAGTGTGCGTCACTGTCTCGATAATGGAATCAAACTAATGCATAACTCAGAGGGAAAGCGAATCTCAATTGAATAAATGTTCCTGTTTAACTAAATACATCTTGTTTCTACTACTTTCTTTCTGCTGTACTCCACAACTTCATACTATCCTTACAAAACTACGTCTAGGATGAAATCGATAGATCTCCAATGACTTCAAAGTCCAATCGTATCTGTCAAAGGTCTTCTGTTAAGAAAGTCATTCTCAATTATTCCTTACAT
Source organism: Teleogryllus oceanicus (assembly GCA_964035755.1). NCBI lineage: Eukaryota > Metazoa > Arthropoda > Insecta > Orthoptera > Gryllidae > Teleogryllus > Teleogryllus oceanicus. The sequence continues at coordinate 130,204,706 of CAXIVR010000006.1, forward strand.
CATTCAATATGACTTTAATAGATTTCCTTACAGCCATATGAACCTTTACGACAACCTTACGGTTTAACTGGCAACAGATGGTTCTTCTATAGATGTCTGTACATTTTGTTAACTATGGCTGCAGTTATAATTTTGTACGTTTCTGGTATAAGTGATTGTTCTGTAGTTCTCCGCGAAAGAAGTCTCCCGTCTTGGGTAGCAGATACGTGAAACCGCGTGTGAGCCACTCCAGTGTTCCTTTTGTGTTTTCTAAAATTGTATTAATAACCTTTGTTAGATGAGAATACATTCTCACATCTAACATGTTGCGGAGTTTCTTAATCCAATAATTCTGGATCCTATCAATCCCTGGGGATTACTTGTTATAAGTTTCCCATGTTCTTAATTGCTTGGAAGAGGTCATCTTCCGAGAATATTATTATTATCATTATTATTCAGAACGTCCGTTCGTCTGTTTGTCCGTCTGGGAACAACACAAGCGTTCTAGCTACTCTTAGTAATTTTGGGGATATCTGAACATGCTGAAAACCCTTCTGAAAAAAATTGGAATTTGAAACTGATTATGAAATAAATATTTAAATTTTGGGTTTACTTCACATCAAGCCTCTGCAATTTTGTCAAGATTTTCTCCAAAATGGTTTCCAAAGATTTTCAGTAAATTCCTTGTAAGAATAGAGTGAAAAACGTGTATAGTGATGGCATAAATCCGATTTTCACAGTTACCCTGGTATTTTTGTAAATTGCCAAAGAAAGATATTTTTCCTCGTCTTCCTACAACAACATTGAAAATAGAGATTTTTTTCTTCAAATAAAATTATTCATTTACAATCAGTTCTTCAATATAATTATAAATGTTAGGTATGGTTTTTTGTAAATATTATAAATGGCATGAGTTTTTGCGCAAGTTCGAAATTTGAGCAATATTAAAAAAAAAACAAAGTAAAATTTCCTTTAAAAAAACTCCAATTTCATTCTTTAAAGATTCTGAAAAGGTAGTGCTTAATTCACTGAATATGAATTCACTGATATCAACGCCAACTAAGTTTTTTTTTTTCAAAATTACAAAAATGTACGCTATCTTAATACTTACATTACGTTAATTTTTAATACATTATGGGCCGGTTTCAGCACCTTCAATTATGTGTTTAAATTCGTTTATCTTGGAGTTTAATCGCGTTTAAAGTTCTCGCGAGTTTCACCACGTGATTTAAACGCGATTACTGGAAGTTAAACTCACGTGGAGTTAAACGCCCGAGATCGTCCATTTAAGCGCAGATAATCGCGATTATCAGCTATCCATCCTCGTCTCGACACATAGTTTTATTATAATAAAATGTTTAAAGACTGTCAAATGCAAAATGCTGAATGACAACGATCTTCAGCAAAACCTGATATTTGGAACATTCGTGGTCCTAGATTTGATCGCTAGTCCTAGTCATTTTGATGAATGAAAGCCCATGGTGTTTGTGGTTATTCAAACGTAGTATAGTGCAGTAGTAGCAGGTTCATGCTTCTTGATCTATAGAATATAGTGTTAATTATTTCTTTGTCCATATTTCTGAAAATGTATTTCTATCATATAAGTATATCATCATATAGTACATAAAATCAAAATGCAATGTTTTAAAAGTCACTTTTATTTACACATATCCATTATAAACAATTACACTAACATGATAACCAGAGCTTGAAAAAACTATTATATGATACAAGAATTAACAATGGAGATAAATGCTGATTGATAACCAGAAGTAATGTATTGCTCTTCTATGGTGATACCTCACAACACCCAAACCATATCTACAATTAGCAGTGTTCAAAAGAATAGAAAATTGACCAAGCCTGGACTATTTGAAACAAAATATACTTCTGGTAAGTCGATTCCAAAGGTGTATAAACAATGCTCAGTTCTGGTTAACAAAAAAATGAATCTATGGTGGTGATTATTGCAGAGAATGTTAGCCAACTCTCATAAATATTGTAACTATGTTCATCTAGACACACATCACATCAGTAAATATGAAAAGCATAAATCCAAGTATAAAATAATTTAAAAACAGAATGTATAAGATTGTTAATAAAACGTACTTACATATATATACAAAAATAATACATGCAAATCATGTACATATACAAATTGCAATACACACAACCCAGGAATATTGGATTCTTAAGTGTAAGAGTATAAAGTATAAACTAATACAACAGTTGTTACTAATCATGTACTAATCATTAATGTCAATAAGAATATAGCTATATAAGGAAGAAAAGATTAAGGAAAAAACCCAAACCATTTCAAGTTGTGTTGGCAATATCAATTTTGTTACAATGCCTTGAAATAAAAATATAAATGAGTGTAACAAGAAATGAGGTGTAGACTTCTACGCACAGGTGGAAGGTGCGGCTATGGGTTCACCGCTGTCACGCATCGCTGCCAATTTATTCATAAAAGCGTTTGAGACCGAGGCTCTTCGCAACGCCCTTCACAAACCGTCTCTCTGGATTCGCTATGTGGACGACCCTTTTGTAATCTGGCCACACGTACCGGAATTACTACAGGAATTTCTACTGTACCTGAGCAACATTCATGACATCAAGTTCACCATGGAGACCGAAACTAACAACTGTCTGACCTTCTTGGACGTCCTTGTCAGCAAGCGCGAAGAAGGCACCTTGGGACACTCGGTCTACCGAAAGCCGACACACACGGACAAATACCTCCACGCAGAGTCGCACCACCATCCATCTACAAAATTCGGTGTATTAAAGACACTAACCCCACGAGCTGTCAAGGTGTGCGACGAGCTCTCGCTGCCTGAACTCCGGAAACTCGAGCATACGTTCAGGGCCAACGGCTATTCCCGAACTGCGATCAGACGAACCCTGACCTGTGCTCCGGGTCACTCTGAAGGTTGCGGCAATCCCGAAGGTCATGGTATCCCCGACAGGCGTGGGGCCCCCGAAGACGGCGGCAACAATGAAGATCTACTACGGAGGAGAGTGGTAGAACCAAATTAGCGGTCCTTCCTTCCGTAAGAAAGGCGTACGTCCGCGGTGTCACCGACCGGTTGAGAAAACTGCTTCGGAAAATGAATATCCGGACGGTTTACACAGCTCCTGACAAGATTCACAACGCCCTGGTACGCATCAAAGACGCGTTACCACCTCTCCAGTCGGCAGGTTCAATTTAGAAACTGAAACTACTGCAGAGCATGTAGATACAAAGAAATAAACATCTTTCACTCGTATGCGGTGCCACGCGTATTGGACGAGAAAATCACCAGGGAGACACATCGCCTGCGCAGAGTGTGCATTTGCTGGTACTGCTGCCGCCGCAGAAACCAGCCTCGGAAACACCACTGCTGAACTGACGCTGAAGTGGGGCTCCAACATCAAACATCAACTGGAGTCTGCGGAAATACCGCTGAGGCGTGCGTGCCAAATCCACCCCTCAATTAACATTAACCACTGCACAAAGTCAGTCAGCGCCGAACCCCCCTCAGTGAAAACCCCACCAGCGCCCCAAACTCCCCCGCCCAAAGCGACGAAAATGTTGACACTGCTAGCGCCCCGGAAATCATTAATAAAATTGCCGTGGATCAAACCACAACAGGAGAAGAAGATGATGAAGGAAACTGGCAACTGGTGGCGTCTCGAGCTTTTCTACGCCGCCAAAACCACCTTCCTTTGTATTCCGTGCCAGTTAGAAACAGGTACCAATTACTGACGCAAATCGCCCCTCAGGCACCACCCGCACCGGCGCAGCGAAACGCTGGCGCCGCCAACTCACCCACTCGCGCCCACGGGAAGCCATAGGTGAGATAAATGTGCAGCAGCCAGTAAATGTAAAGGAAATATTAGCAATCCTAATGCCCCACCTCGCCCCCTGCGCGGAACTACCACCCCCGCGTTCTTAACGCTAAAACCCGGAAACCGTGCTGATCACGGGAAAACCATTCAATTGCTAGAAAAATTACAATCATTCAATAGAGACACCCAATTCTTTTTCCGCCGTGCAACAGCCGAACGCCGCCTCCGACTGGTGATCCGCGGCCTCCCCCCTATCTAAACCCAGAGCAGCTACGCACTGAGCTGCAACAATCCGGGCTCACCACCCTCCATATTAGCGAGATGAATCGCCCTCTCTACAGCGAGTAGGGAAAATTCTTTACCAGCATAGAACGGCACATTGCTGAAGTCGACCGGGCTCCACTTCGTTGAGTCTCAGTACACCGTGTCGTAAATCCAGCTGACACCCATATGTCGTCATAATATCCATTCCTAAAATTGCTTCTATGTCAGCGACCAGCAGACGATGACTGAAAGCAACAGTTCCAATGGCAAGGAGGACATCCATCTCTCCAACAACATTCGCCGAGTCACCAGTGGCTGTTCGAAGCTTCCATTTGGACGGCATAAGATGAGATGATTTGGCAAAATCGGTTCGTATAATGTTCTTGGTTGCACCGGTATCCAAAAGTAAGACGCATGGCCACAAGTTCACCTACGTAAACGCTGTCAGAACGGTGTCGAATGGACTTGACGTGTATTTCGTAAGGTGGGGCTCTTTGACAGGTCGATGGATGCCCCCTTCCATCAACCTGTTTTAGTTTCCCTGCTGGCTGCTAGGTTTACCACCACACTGCTGCTCTCCTTGTTGCTTCAGTGGACGGCCACATCGACTTTTCACGTGCCCTAATTCTCCACAATTCCAACATCGAGGTTGTCGCCTTTTGCCACTAGAATTGCGTACCAACCTCTCCACCATTGCCTCCAAATATGTTTCGTCATGTGTATCGACGCCGGTTTGCAACTCTCGTACTCGTCTGTCACGTTTCGATGCTCTTTTTGCAACCTGGAAGTCTAATGCTTGACTTAATGCGTCAACTACGGTTTTCGGTCTTGCCAGTCTTAATGCTTGTTGTGTTTCTGCATCATGGAGCGCTTCAATAAAGCACCGGACGGCTGTGCGTTGCAGGGAACTTTCTGAAGCATCAGGGTCCGAAAGGCGCACCGGACGAGAAATATCAGCTTCCAGTTCTTGAAGACTCCCTCCAGGCTTCTGAACACGATTCCTTTGCTAGGTAAAATACATGTCTTCCAGGTGTACCTGCCCGTACCGTGTTTCGAGTCTCTTGACAATTTGCTCGATGTTTGACTGTTCATCGGCCGGTATTGTCTCTAGAATATCGACGGCGTTACCACGCAAAGCCAAAATCAGGGCCGTAGCACAATCTGTTGCGGACCAGCCATTTACCGTTGCAGCGACCTTGAATTGTTTCAAATAATTCGACCATGAAGAAGTGCCATCAAAGGTAGGTGGTTTTACTCGTGCTTTTCCCAGTGGCTCCCGTACGGTGGCCACTCGTGCCATTTCTAGTGGTTCCTGTACGATGTTTATATTTGATTTTTCCGCTGGGCTTCGGCTTCAGCTTCTCTTCTAACAGATTTAGTAATTTTTGCTAATTCTTCAAAATTTTCTCATCTTTCTCTTTCCTTATTTTTTTTTTTTTCCTTTAACTCTCGAATTTTCCGCCAGTTTTTCTTCTAGTATTCTTGAATTTTCCTCTCTTAATATTTTGGATAGGTCCGAAAAGTTCAGGGTTGTCTGGAAGAGAAAATTCTCTGGACCCTCGCCTGCTGCCTTCATCGCGTTTGCAAGACGTTCCTGTAATATTGCTTTCGAACCAGTTGTGTCCTGATCCCTCTCTTCTAACTCTCTTCAACTCGGCCACTTTAAGATCTCGTAAAACTTTTGTGGAACTCATTTTGATTAATGTTTTAATTCACCAATCGTTATACCCCACACCTGACACCAATTGTTACGTTTATAGGTGGTAAATTAAAAATCTCGTATTATGTTAACAAAAACGTTTATTATGTTTCTTAACACAATCACTGAAAACACTTGATTATTTATTTACACTACACTTCTCTTGATTATTTATTTACACTACTCTTCTCTTACACACTGGCCACAGTTCACTGCACTGATCACAGTTCGATGGACTGGTCACAGTTCACGTCACAGACAATGCACTGACCACGGTTAACGTCACTGAGCACAATCACTGCCCTGCTATTCACCGCGATGCACACACTTCACAGTTCAGCTTCCACTGCGGACGTAAGACTGATTCGCGGTCGCCGACCGCCGCGTATTTATACTCGGCGAGACAATCGAGAACTTTCCGGACCTCTCGACCGTTCTTGAATAATCCGCCGGCAGATGATGCAACCCGCGCTCACAGGCAGCTCGTGGTAGGCGCCGGCAGATGACGCAATACGCGCGTACAGGTAGTTCGTGGTGGTGCCGGCCGGTGACGCAATATTCGTTACAATACATTGCTGATCGCACATAGTTTATAGACAGGGTTGAGCAATATTTAAAAACTTGTATTTGAAATATGTATTTTTGTATTAAAAAACTGTATTTTTGAGTTTTTTGAGAAATTTAAAAAAGATAACTTCAAATCTGTAAATAAAAGAAAGGAAGATGAAAGGATAGTTTTTTTATTCTGCTTGTGAAAGGGACCGAAAAAAAACCTTTTTCAAATACCTTTATTCTTTTATACCGGGAAAATACCTCTATATGACAACTATACCGGCATGGGCATCAATAAAGGTTATACAGGTATTTTCCATAACGAAACCGAATAGTTTACCATCCATACATGTTGACAAAATAAGTTACTTTAGTTAATAATATCTCACAAAATGTTTATTAATCACATATACTTTCATAATTGTTATTTATTGTTTAAATTATTATTTTGTTCACACACTCACGCACACACATAAAAAAATACTCGGCTACTAATAATTAAGGAAACGCGAATGATTCCACTAATTTTTAGAGAGTAAATATAATCTCCACTTCGTCATTGCACAATGTTCTCGACCACCGAAAACTGCTCACTGCTCTCTTCCTACGCTTGGGCATATCGAATTGACCTAGTGTAGCACGCAGCCTGCCGAAGAACGCGGCGAGATGTCTTCGGAGGTGAGGAAAGTCACGCTATCAGAACAGCAATGTGCCAGAGGTGCGACCCTGCTTCCAGGTCAGAAGGGTGACTATACACTTGAGCGCGAGCTCTGGCGGCGCTGGGCTTCGAAAGAAAGTAGCGCGAAATGAGGAGCAAACATTCAAAACGTGACATGTCCACTTTACTCCTTTTCGAGAAAACGCAAAAATGTTAAAACATCAAAAATATGTAAATATTTCATTTGTACTCAATTCTTAATTATGAAATGAGGATAGCTAAATATATTATTAATATAAAATTTAAATATTCTGTTTGGTAGAATTTCGGAGCGAGTTTCGTGTCGGATATGTCTTGTTTTGAATGAATGCATGACAGGTCATGCTTTGATTGAATGACAGCTAAACATGTCTTGATTTGAATGGAAAATAAATTCTTTTTATTGAAATTCATAAAAATATATTGGGAAAATTAACATTAATTTTCTTGCATCTTTTTTGTATTTGTGCATCTTTTTGCACAAATCCATTATTGAAAATTTTATTAAGAAAGTTTATAATTTATTATTAAAGTAAGAATATCTTAACTTAAAGAATTTTATACAAATCCATTGACACGGTTGGCGAAAAGAGAGCGCTTTCATTTTTCCTCCTTTTATCAAAAAACAGTTTTTTGACATATTTTAAAAAAATGTCAAGCTTCCTTACCTTACGGTTTGAACGAATCATGTTTCGAGATTTTTTTACTTTGTTATTTTTTTCTTTCTTTTCGTTTTCTCGAACGCTCAGTAATGTCACTAACAGACACCTCCATTTCCACGGCTCAGAATTATTTGATGTAGGATAATATGTTCCTCTAACTGAACAGTAAATAGCGATATTAAAACAAAATGTTTCACATACAGAAAGAACAATTTCATGTCTATTTCGTCGTCAGTAGCTAACTGACTGATTCTATATACTATGAAGTAGTAAAAAATTCATATAATTGAACCATTACTGCTTTAAATATTGCAAGTGAGGTTTAGAAAAAATACCTGGAAAAGCGGCTGATTGTTTCTCTCGAGCAGCCGGGGAAAATCCGCAGGCCCAAGGAACCCCAACCCATCGGGACTCAAAACAAGAAGTCGGAGCCCATGCTTTCTAAAACCTAAAGTTTGGAAATGCCTTTCTTTTTATACAACTTTTTTAATAATAGAAATCAAGTGTATGTACCTTTCCTTCTAAATAAACGGTAAATGACTAATTTGCTTCAAACATGGTAAATAACAATAAAATCATAAAGAGAAGGATTGTTGAATTTCACGTGTAGTTTATAAATATTTTTAAGTCAAAAGACGATTCTATAAGGTAATTTCACTACAGTTATGGAGGGAGTGGAGGGGAGTCAGATTAGAGAGTGCAAATTGTTTGCTGATCTCTCACGGAATTTCACATGTACGCCTATATAAAGAACAATTTGTTCATACCTTCACAACATGAATACAATTGAGCAACAAGCACTGCTTGGTGTTCCTTGAAGGATCATACTTAAAATAATTTTAAACAATATTTGTAGTTTTTCTTCCCATATTTTCCTTGGAATACCACGTGAAACAAATCACTAAACACACGACAAAGTACTGACCGTTCACAAGGAATAAAAAATACTTATTAGACCTTTACTTCTACCTGCGGGATGCCATCTCCACACGTCATGACGCACCTTTTCCGCGTGCGGGATGACGTCCCGATGGCCCTTCCTCTCCTCGGCGCGGGGGTCGAGCGGATGCAACCGCATTCCTTATGTATTTGGCGAAGGGAGGTTCTCTTCACGTGGCGGGCCCGCCAGGGCAACTGTTCTAACGCTGCGGCGGGAGTGTTTTAGAGCGAAAGAGGAAAGTTTTCAAGTACTGGGCGCTTTGCATATGTGTGAGGAACCCAGTTACCCAAAACTACTCTCTACGTCAAGGTAATGATCGGAGAAACCATAGAAAACTACGGTTGAGGAGACCCGCCCACTGGAATTCTTCCCTAGTCAACGGCGGAATTCGGTCTTGCTAGCATATGCCTAATGTCGAAAATCCACCCCCCTGGGAACTCGAATACTGGGACCTCTCGGTCAGAAACTCTGCCGTGTCAATAGTTGTTCCTCTGAGCCATCTCAGCGAAAGAAAAACACAATGAATTTCCCCCAACCTATACGATTTTATTATATTTTAAGCAGGAAAGCTTTCAATTTACTTTTAAATCTATGTATCGTATTAATATCTATGTACTAACATAAAACACTAAAGACCCATAAACATATAGTTAATACATGGTGGAAGTAGCTGACTTCCACCATGAGTGAATGTTAATAGTAATTTAAAATCAATGTGAAGTTCAGTTCTCAAATAAATGGAGCTGAGAATTCAAATTTTCTTATTAATACATGCACCAATACAAGTCCTTATTGTTCCTTCTGCGCGAATTTACTTCGATGATGAAACTATTTCAAGTTCGAGCAGTCACAACGCTTGCCCACTCGCGTAATGTTGGAGTGCCAAATGCTGTACATGCACTTTGCTTCTGAATTCTATCACTTATTACCGCGTTTCTTAAATCAGCTTTACTTAAGCAAGTAAAATTATACTCCTGCACTAACCAATTACTACCGCTGAAGAATTTAGTTGAGTCGCCGTCGCTGTCGAAGTCGTAAGAGAGCTCTACCGAAGTGCGTCACGGTATTTATGCAACTCCGCCTGGGAAAAAAATTCTGGAGGGGTGAATTTTCTCCTCCTTCGCGCCCTCTCGAGAAAATATTATCCGCTAACTTTGGACATAGGAGTGCGAAAACCTGCGGGTAGATGTCGCCTTCTCGGACCATCGCTCCGCCGCGTACCCTATTTCTCAGTTCTCTGGTCTTTTCTAGTGGCTTATGGTGGCGTTACGGGTTCGTATAACCCAATGACGTCACAATGCTACTAATATATATATATATATATATATATATAGAAGTACACCTGGAGCGCAAGAGGTAGCAGATCAATTATTGATTATGTTATAGTGAACAGAAAAATAGCGTCCCAAATATCTGATACGAGAGTCTTCCGTGGTAGTGATGTACATTCAGATCACTTTCTAGTAATAACAACAATATCCATATTAGCTAAATGGAGGAAAAAACTAATAAATAAAACACCGTCCAAAAATGAAGAAATATTTAAAATTCACTTATTAAACGAAGATAGTATAAAGAATTTATACCATAAACGATTAAAGGTATATACAAGCCAGATCCTGACACAAGTTGATGTACATGAAGAATGGAGTAATGTAAGAAGTATAATAAAGAAAGCAGCTAATGAAGTCTTAGGTACAAAGAGTACAAATAAACGAAGAAAAGGACTGAAAATATGGACACCAGAAATCGCCCAAGCCATTAATGATAAGAAACACACTTACAATAAAATGTTGCAACATAATACAGAAGAAACCAGAGAGGCATATAAACTAATTGGCAACTACGCCAAGACGTTTATAAGAGGAGCCCATCAAGAATCGTGGGAACGATTTGTTAGTAATATTGAAAACAAATATGCACGGACGATAAACCTTAGCTTACAAAGTAATGAGGCATAAATAGCGACACAAAGGATACTGCAGAACTAAACATAATCAAAGAGAAAGAGTGGCTGGATCACTATAAAAGTTTATGGTACGACTCGAATGTGGAAGAGGCAGAAAGAAGTGACTACGAAATCTATAACGTAGATCCATTGACATGGAATAAATTAGTTGACTCGCTAAAGAAGATAAAAAATCGAAAAGCGCTAGGTCTTTATGTGATTAATCTGGAGTTAATTCGTGTACCGATACGTCATTAAAGTAGATTTCTCATTTTACCCAGTGAATACACGCTGGAGACTTGTACTATTTCAGAAGAATGGACAAAAGCAAAAAGTAATACCACTATTAAAAAAGGAAATAAAGTAAACCGAAGAACTATAAAGGAATTACCTTGCTAAATTCAGCATACAAGATATATACTAAAATTATTAACAGCAGAATTACAACTCTTCTAGAATGGTTAGAAGAACAAAGTGGACTTACACAGAGAAGATCGTGTATAGATGATGTATTCTCCATTAACTTGCTTAAAAAGAAGAGAATTTAATCAGGAATCACATATCGCTTTCATAGATTATGAGAAAGCATTCGACATGGTGCATCGATACACGATACAGAAGATAATGAATAAAAGAGGCATTCCACTCCATTTATTTGAAGTAATCAAACCCCTATACCACAGAACTATAAATGAGTTGGATTTAAATGGAACATTATTCGAGGACTATAAAATTAATCCAGGTATTAGACAAGGTTGTAGCCTATCACCAAGTTTCTTTAATATTTATATAGACGACGTTCTGAGAGAATGGAAACAGTGTATTACTGATGGCATTGAAATAAACTCCGAAACCACTCTAAATACACTTTTATTTGCAGACGATCAGATAATTATCCAAGAAAGTGAGGATCAGTTACAGAAGGCTCTCTATAAATTAAATAACATATGTGAACAATATAACTTGAGAATCTCAACTCAGAAAACCAAAGTAATGGCGTTTAGAGACAAACGTCATATACGAAGTAAAATAATAATAAATAATAAAATTATAGAACAAGTTAGCCATTTTAGATATTTAGGATGTGATATTACCTTTGAATTCAATAAAATATTTCAATAAAACCAAATATTCAAAATATCTGTGGTACAATAATAAAATACCTGAGAAAGAAAACAAGAAAGGAAACACAACTTAAATTTAATAAAACAATGGCTATCCCCATACTTCTTTATGGATGCGAGAAATGAACCATGAAAAAGTAAGATTTTACCAGAAATCAGACGTCTGAGATGAAGCTCTTGAGACAAGTAAAAGGCTGCACTTCATTCAAACGAAATAAAGTAGAGGTAATCAGAGAAGAGATTATAAATTACTCCCATTAATAAATAAAGTACAAAAATACAGGATCGATGATCCAATACCTACACAAGTGAGTAGTGACCACATTCCAAAACAAATATATTTATTTATTTAATAGGTAATTATTACAGCCAAATTAAACGATCCAATGTGGCTGGGCCGAAGGCCTTTTAAGCCATTACAATACCATTCTACCGAGTTCTAACCTTTCGCCTTCTGGTATTCACCCCAAATGGTCTCTCCATCGCCTCAAAGCCGCGGAAACGAGACCATAAAGGTGCAGCGAGGCGAAAAACCCTGAAGGGGGGAAAAACCTGCCGTCAGAAGCCAGTACGGCGCTACTCTATCGGTTTTAGACTATTTATTTATTTGGCGCGGGCGTCAGGCATTCTCCCTTCAGTGTTTGGCCTCCACCGCGCACCTGAAAACAAAACAGCACCACAGAAATCGTCCGCACCAACGCCTCTGCCTAACATTTCCGTTCACTTCCCTTCGCCCCTAATGTGCTTTATTTTAGCCGTTTCCTTTTATTTTATTTTAATTTTAATTTATTTTAATTTATTTGCTTATTTTAATTAATTTAATTTTAATTGATATAACTTATTTTAATTTATTTAACTTGTTTTAAATTAATTTAATTTTAATTTATTTAACTTATTTTAATTATTTTAAGTTAATATATATATATATACAGTATATATATATATATATATATATATATATATATATATATTTATTGACTTATTTATCATATGTAACAATTGACTACAATTTATAACTTTTTTTAAATTTTTTGTACTGTTTTACTAACCTAACATAACTTACTGACTAAACAATTATTGTTAGTTTATTGATTTATTATATTTCTCTCAGTCTAGGCTCTGCTCGTACTAACCCTGCTGTTTTCCCACTCACTTAATTTCCGTTTCTCTAGTGGTCCAGACAACTTTCTGAAATGTTCCTAATTCTTTCATGATTAGATCTATTATCACCTAATATGTTCTGGGCGAGCGTTACGTTTCTATGTTGGAAGTAATAGTTCCCATTCCCATCCATTTTCCTCTCCATGTTTCGGTAGCACAGCAATTTAAAAGGACGTGGATGCAATCTTCCCTATCACCGCAAAGCACACAGATGCAAGTACCATTCAGGTCCTTTAATCTACGTTGCATCACCACGACCCTGAACCAAGCGTATCCCCTCTTGCGTCCTTCTGCAGTGTGTTTACGCTAACGTTCCGCAACCATAACGGACTCGCGTGGTGCGCAACCTTGAACGTTTTCGGCCGTTGCTGCCAGGATCTCTTGCCTTTTAATATCATAGTCTATCCGAAATTAACCGTTCTATGTCACGTGTTCCCCCTATCTCCCTGTTTCCGGAGAAACGTTCCCAGACCTGAACGTTTCCAGCGCCCAGTTTAATTTTTATACGACCAGTAGCGTTGGTTGCTTCCTGTAACTGCACCCGAAAACATCTATTTATAAGTGAGTCCAGCCTGTGTTCACCTGCTAATTTAATCAAAGTTTAATGGGTTTCATTTTTAAATCTTTCAAATTCACCACTACCGACCTCTCTTAGGACTCCGGCATTTGCTGCGAATCCTAGAGACTCCGAGAATTAATTTGAAATAATCTGTTTCGACGCTTTCTAAAAAAAAAGTCCGCAGCCTTAAGAATTTGGCCGACCCGGGACAATAAGGCGGCAGCATAGGTGAAACAGGCGCAAGCCACAGACAAGTAGTAGCCGCAAGGCACTCGAGCGTTCATGATGAAAACAAATATATCAGAACAGACATTACTACAGACATGGTAAAAGGGATGTCGGCCGTCCAAGATTGAGATGGCATGCTGAAGATGAAACAGGAGCCTCTCCTAAACCCTCAAGAGATTAATTAATATTATGTTAATTTGTATTAACATTACGGGTGTATATTTTGAATACTTCAATTGGTGGTTTAACGTTCGATTAGTGTTGGTGATACGTTTTTAAATGAATGATAAGGGCAGTATATTTACTTATGTAAAATCATTGAAAAATATTTTATCAAGAACAAATGTAAGTGTTGAAAAAATTAATTGTTGAAATGCACCTAAAAAAGGTTTTATTGAAATTCATTTTACCAAGCAATATGAACATAAATAGAGATGTTTAAGAAAACATTTACTACAAACGAAGCGGAACAGATCATAATTTAAATTACTGTAAAATAAAATTTTAAAAATTATCGTATTTTATTAAAATTTTCAACATTACATTAAAGTAGTATTATATAACGTGGTTTAAATGAAATTGATACTTTCCTCTTTCTAAGATTTGATGTGAAGAAATTCGGGGCAATGACGAGTAATTTGCTAGTGCTATATAAGGATTTTTACTGCTTTCTGCCATTTGCCATTGCCATTTTGCGTTTTAGAATTTTGGTAAAAATGATAATAATTAAGAAGTATTGATTTTAATTATTATGCAGCGAGGCACTTGTACAAAATACTCATGATAAATTATGCGAAAGCTTAGCTCTCGAAACATTCCTGATTCGTGAGACACAGTACACGTTATTTTCGTACAATTATTTGGCATTAAGTTATCTCTTCAAACAATCCATTTCGTGAGTGATAATTGACCTTTTTTCAGACATGTACAATGGATGTCAAAGATCTAATCTAATCAAACGAAAACATTCACATATTCCGAAGAAAATATTGGGACTACATTCAATGACCTTCAGATTCCATTTGAAAGTCTTACTATATTTTCAACTGAATTAAATAATTTATCGATTATAATAATAACATTCTCAGATTGCTAGTTAATCTAATAGTTACTTTACATCAAGTTTGGACCATTTCTGTACTTCTAAAATGACTCGGAAAGAGAAGCAAAATCCACTCAAAGAAAATCTCTCTTAACTGGCAAGACTGATTGATTGAAAAGCCAACGCCTTACCTAAGCTACGGCATAGAGGCAAGATGCCTGCTTATGATCTCAGTTTCGAGAATAACGCGAGATTTGCGAAATAAACAATCGCGAGGGTCTCACAGACATCATCGTACAAATTGTCATCGTAGACATAGTACACGGCTGTCAATAGGAAAGAATACATCACGTAGAACGCAAACTTACATCCCGCATCTGGCAGCATAGTGGTAGTGGTTGCCTGGGATTGCAAGCTACAGGTTCGTATCTTGTGAATAAACGAGAACCGCATTTTTATCATGTGAACATATGCTTAACTGCTTGTTGACTTCATATAGAATAATTGCAGCGTTGCCTTCGTGCCCTGGTGGCGCATGGCTAACGTGAGACCTATGCTTTGGCGGAGGAATCGGGTTCGAGGCCCTGGCCCGTGCTCCAGGACCTCCGCCTAGCCCGCCCCGTCTGCTCTGCTTTGGAGATCCCAGTGTGATGCCATGCGCGGGCGATTTTGCTAAATTTTGCCATAAAACCAGCAACACTTTTTGCAAAGCCCCCGATGCGAGCCTCATGTATTTGCTTTCAGAAGATTCAGACGCGACGCCTCCCGGCAGGAGGACCATTTCGGAAGATTTCGGTGGACAGTCACGTAACGAAACTTATAAGTTTTAAATACTTATACGTTACGGGGCTCGTCCAGAACGTCGTAATGAAACTTGTAATATGTTATTACGTTAAGTTTCACTACGACGCTCCTCAAAATCTCCCGAAAGGAGCAGGATTCGAACCCGCGACCTCCTCTTCCGCAATCGACATTCATGCACGGCCCCATCGTGACACGCCGTTTCGTCGTTGGATTATTCTGCTTTAGTTACTATGCAGCATGTGCGCTGAATGAACAGCACGCCGCCCAAGAGGATCAGACCTGCAGCCTCTGTGCTTCAAGCAGGAATCATGCCACTGTACTACAGCTCATGTGCGTTTTCGGGTTTACAATTTACAATGTAGAATGTTGTTTGAGCGCATGAAACACTTGAAAATCATATCCTGGCAAGTACAGATTTTCTGTCAGAATATGTGGCTTTTGTAATTATCATTCAATCAACAATCTTTTATTTTTAGTCCACTTCTCGCTCAGATAGAGTCATCAAAATGATACTTCGAAGTTTTCCGTCGTCCAAATCCGTCACCTCTAATTTTTTCGTCAAGAATTAAAGCAAATTTTCATCTTCTAACGAATAATTACTTGATGAACGGTATACAAAATACGAATTGTCATTATCATCAAGGGCGAAAGTGATCTTAAGAGTGTAAAGCTCAAATGAAAATTACAACCTTAATAGTTATCTTTAGTCAACCACTTAAAAGTCACACTTCTGTTGCAAATAATACTTTTGTTGCATTACTAACAAGGAATTCTGAATTTAAACAAATAATAATGTTAATATTGGAAGATAAATATTATTTGAGATTGTTATATTTACATATATGGTAGTTTTAAGTTGTATATTAATATTTCTCACTGTGCAGTGATATCAATAATGGCGTATTGCATACATTTTATTAATTGTATAATTTTCCATTAGATTTAAAAATATGCAGTTCTACATTAATACGAATATCATCATTTATGTAAGTTAATCTTTTGTTATAACAATAAATTTCCTGTAGACTTATTTTCTCTCAATAACAATCTCTCTAACCGGAATGTCTTAAGTTCGGAACCCGACGGTGGCGGGATTTTCTACACTATCTTTTCAGCTAGGTCAATTACGTCTCTGTCCAGGAGAATTCTAGCGGCCGGCAGCTCTGATCGGGAGTTTTCCGTGGTTTTCCGCTTAGCTCCAGGCGAATGCCGGAGAGGTACCTAACAGCGGTCACGGACCGCGCGCCATCTCTCCTACCTCTTCCATGTGTTACACACACACACACCACACTAACATGCACTACGCACGACACACACCGAGGACAGTCGGGAACAGACTTGTCCCAGTTAGACGGTGCTTCGCAGGTAAATAACTAGTTGAGGAAAATCCCGCTTTGTCCGACGGTCGATCGGCCTCGAGATCTCGCAATACAGCGAGGAAAACTACCGCCACCTTCCAAGCAAACATACCCAGTACACTTAAGGACCCCAGTAGTTGAGTCGGAATCACTAACAACCAATGGTCAATCAATCTTCTTTGCGCCTATTAATATTCCAAAACACCTCCCAAATCCTAAGATATAGCTCTTGTTTTATACACATCGGGTACGGTAATTTGTGTGAATATGTGGATCCCTTCAATTGTGCCTACAAACAACAGCATTCGTATTATGGTAACTTGAAAAGCGGACGTCGAACACGAGCTGTGACACAGTGGCACGGTGCCTGCTTTATGTTCCGAAGCTGCAGGTTCGATCCTCTTGGGCGGCGTGCTGTCTTCATTCACGGTGCACATGCTCGCATAGTACCTAAAGTAGAATAATCCAACGACGAATCGGCGCGTGTCACGATGGGGCCGTGCGTGCATTGCCGATTGCGGAAGAGGAAGTCGCGGGTTCGAATCCGCCCTTTTCAGGAGAGATTTTTCGGAGGGCGTCGTAGTGAAACTTAACGTAATAACATATTACAAGTTTCATTACGACGTTCAGGACGAGTCTCGTAACGTGTAGTATTTAAAAACATAAGTTTCGTTGCGTGACTGTCCGCGGAAATCTTCCGAAAATGGTCCCCGCCGGGAGGCGCTCGCGTCTGAATCTTCTTCGAAAAGCAAATACATGAGGCCCCATCAGAGCGTTTTGCAAAAGTGTTGCTGGTTTTATGGCAAAATTCAGCAAATCGCCCGCGCATGGCATCACACTGGGACCTCCCAAAGCAGAGCAGACGGGGGCGGGCTAGGCGGAATCCCGGAGCACGGGCCAACCTCGAACCCGATTCCTCCGCTTTGTTAGGTCTCAATGCTAACCATGCGCCACCAAGGCACAGAGAAGGCAACGCTAGTAATTATTCTATATGAAGTCAACAAGCAGTTAAGCATATGTTCACATGATAAAAATGCAGTTCTCGTTCCTTCTGAATACGAACCCGTCAGCTTCTGAATACCAGGCAACCACTGTACCATTGTGCAACAATGTTCGACGTTGTTTGGGTATCGCATTACGAACTTTATATTTGGGAATATTTAATATTACGAACTATTTCGCGTCTTTCTAGAAACAGCAAGCTATACGACCACATGATTCAAACCAACAGACTGTGTACACAAAAACAGACTTTTCTCTTGTGCGTATCTACGAAATCTTGACATATGAAATGTGACAATATTAGGGAAGCATTCGAACGTTTTCATAACCTACTGCAAATGTACCTCGTATGTTTGTACCGATTGCAGGTATGCATCCCTAGGAAAACTATGTACATTAATTTTTCATTGTTGATTTCCTTGGACGTGTATGCTGCGCTGGAGACTGCAGAGACTCAGCGATATTTCGTCAATATCTTCTGCATTTTAGTAAACCTTTCATATTCTTTACCATGAAGTATAATTCCTTAACACTATTATGCAATATATTGAATGTAAATAAATGTATATGATGGAAATATTGATAATAAACTTTAATGCTACTGCTACTTTATTCATAACATATTGTTACGTTTTTAGGTGGTGAATTAAAAGTCTCGTATTATTTTAACAAAAACGTTTATTTTGTTACTAAACACAATCACTGAAAACACTTGATTATTTATTTACACTACACTTCTCTTCAGTTATTTACACTACACTTCTCTTGCTTTATTTACACTACACTTCTCTTCAGTTATTTACACTACACTCCTCTTGCACATAGCACAGTCCTAAGCACCGGCCTGATTCACTGCACTGATCACAGTTCGATGCACTGGTCACCGTTCACGTCACCGACCACAGTACGATGCACTGACAACAGTTCACTTCCACTGAGCACTCCTGCACAGCTATTCACCCGCGATGCACACACACTTCACAGTTCAGCTTCCACTGCGGACTCAAGACGACTCGCGGCCTTGTGTCGCGTATTTATACTCGTCAGGACAATCAGAACCATCCGGACGCCGCGCACTTTCTGGACGAATCCGCCGGCAGGTGATGCAACTCGTGCTCACCGGCGGCTCGTGATCGCCGGCAGATGACGTAACCAGCAGGCGCCTCCAGGTGGCGCCGAGAATGACGCAATATTCGTTACACTACCCCTCCTTGGTTGCGATCCGTCTCCGGAGCGCGTTTGAGTAATCATGCCGATACTTGCAGCTGGAGCCTCTGTGCGGTTGGAGGTTAAGAAGAAGTAGCAGTCAATTGTCTTCTTTGGATATGACAACGATTTCCATGAGTGGTAGCGCAGACTAAGATGCTAACCCCAATTATTACCGGAACAGTACTTCCAACATGCTTCTCACTATTCTCAGTTCAGTCATCAAACCCACATCCCGGATTTTGACATGGCAATCTTTGGACGTTGTCTTGCAAGTGCTTGTTGGCGTAATTCAATCAGAGTTTCCCAAAGATTTTCATAGGATGCCTTGTGATATGACTTACTTTTTGTGACAAGGTAATAAACATAGTGACTGACGTCGTGCAGATGCAGAACCTTCCCAATATCTGGTTGTTGGTTCTTTAATTCTTCTATCCTTCCATATTTTCTCTTGAATACGAAGTAGCAACACCTCTGGTCATGCTCTAAAATCCTGGGCGACACAATGCGCCAATGCATATTCCTGGGGTAGCACAAACAGATCATTGCACCTCCATTGTTACCCCATAACGCGCTTGATGCTTTCCGTTATACTGAGACATAAACCTCGTGGAATGTATGCACTCCCTGCATGTCAGCTCACAAACTCGTGCAGTCTTTTTCTTCATCATTTTCATTACTTCCAGCGTACGGGGCCAATAAGTTCGAATGAACGACTCGTGGTTTTCCATTCGGCAATTTTTAATTCGGTAGACAACATCATTTTATCCTCTTCACGACCTCGTACGGTCCTTCCACTGTCGTTGTAATTTTGGACTAAACCGCGGCGACGTTGGGGATAAACAGCCAGACACTTGATCTCCAGGTTGAAGTAACTCCTCCTTCAGCTTTGATGTCATACCGGTCTTTCATCCTGTCACTTGCGATTTGGATTCTTTCCACGCACCTGGTTATGAATTTACGTCATTTTCCGTCTTAGGTCATTTACAAAGTCTTCGCCGGCTATTTCTTCATTTGTTTTACAACCAAACTGTAGATCACATGGTAGACGTAGTTCCAGGCCGAAGATGATATTAGTGGGTTTTTGCCCAGTTGTCTCATCAAGAGAGGAGCGGTAGGCTAGAAGAAAATATGTATGTATTGATCCCAGTCGCGTTGGTGATCTGACATGACCTTCGTTAAATATTTTCCCATTGTTCTGTTCATGCGTTCCCCCATTACATCTCACTGCGAATGTAGGACTGCTGTTCTGGTTTTTCTTATTCAAGTTCACACACCCCTTGAAACACTGCGGATTCGAAGTTCCGTCCTTGATCTGAATGCAATTCCAGTGGCACACCAAATCGGCTCACCCATTCCTTAACCAGTACTTCGGAGATAGCAGTGGCCTCTTGGCTAGGTAGGGGATATGCTTCAACCCATTTGCTGAAATAATCCATAGCCACGAGTATGTATTTATTTCCATCATTTGACATTGAAATGGAGCCAGCCAAATCAATGGCAATTCGTTCAGAAAGGACTCCCAACGTTGTATTGCCTCATCTTTGCTCTTCTCTTTTATGTGGCCCATTGCTTGTAACAAACTTGACACTTTGTACCACCTCTTTACATCTTGCTTGCAATTAACTTAGTAAATCGTTCGCGCACTTTCTCTAAGGTTTTTCGTTATACCGAGGTGTCCTCCCGAAGTTCCATCATGCAATTCTCTCAGTATTTCAGGACCCTTATACTCGGTAACAATATCTGCGTCCTCTTCTGCGACCATCTTCACTTTCAGAACTCGTTTCAGAACACCTTCCTCTTCAGTAATCGAATCCCTGCGCCCAATATGATTTACTGCTGAAGAACAGGGAGCTATTTCTTGCCAACTTGGTCTCCGTCCTGCTATTTTCCATTTCCAAACGTATTTTCAATTCCAGTATCCTCTTTCTGATCTTTCTGAAGTTCTCTGGGTTGCCATTGGTCATTACTGACAGTGACCATGGAGTAGGACCACATCTTCTCGCGCTCCGCATGATAAGAACTTAGCTTTCATTTATTATAAATTAAAAATATTGTAAGCAAGGCTATTCTATAATTAAAGAAGCATGAGAACGAGACAAATAGAATTAAGAATTTTGTGAGATGTAGGATGTTAATAATGTTAATTGAATGAATTGCATCACGCTTCTAAGAATTTTAGGGGGGCGTAGCTCCAGTCAAGATTAGGACTGCGCAACACGGCTGGGTTGCTTGTCTATTACCAGTCCTCTGCCAGTAGATAGGCCGGGGCCTGTTCTTATTTGAATTATATTTGAATTTCAAATTGAATTCAAAATTTTGAATTCGAATTCGAATTCCGCCATGTGGGGCCCTCCGTGGGCCAATAGCGTCGAAGGGCGCAAAGGCGCGGCGCGCGAAATCTACAGGACAGAACCGGCAATCATTAACATGCTTTGTGTGTAAACGAAACGGTTTCATCTGAACGTTTTTGCCAGAGCTTTTGTGTGTTTTAGCGTTTGTGTGTTTCTGCGTTTGTGTTTCTCGAAATGCCCCAATTTAGGCGTTGTTGGGTACCCAATTGCCGATACAACCAAAATAGAAGGAGTGAACAGCAATTCTTTAAGTTTCCAAGAGATCCTGAAAGGTAAGCGATATGAAATGCTTAGCATGGTTCTATAACAATTTTTTCATGTACTATTTAGTGAGGTAGTAAATTAACTATGTCACTAAATAACACATGAAATTAATTTACATAATGTAATTATTTGCAGGATATTGTAAACACAATTATTATGAACATCCAATGTATGAAGTCATGAAAGCACTGGTTGATTTAATAATCATGTAATTGATAAGATATAATAGCTATATTAACATTAAGGTGATTTTGATATAACTATAATAGCTCAATAATACATTACTAATTTTATTACAGGTGTATGAAATGGTTAAAGGCAATTGGGGACCTGACTTTGGCATCTAGCCCTTGGGAAATTCTCATAAGGTTGAGATATGTATGTATGGAGCACTTCATGCTGGAAATGTTCACTGCAGCAGGCAGACTAGCACATAATGCGGAGCCCATAATTTTTGCTGATGTGCGTCCTGAGTTTCCAGAGGGTGCACTCAGGTCATTTATAGAAGGCTTACCACAACAAAGGTGTACGTTTCTATCATTATTATTATTATTATTATTATTATTATTATTATTATTATTATTATTATATAGCAACTAGAAGGTGTAATAAGAAAACTTTTTTCGTTTTTAATTTAATTAAACATCCTTATTTCATTTGCAGGATCTGCTCGGCATGTAGTGGACAACATTTCTCCTGAGTTCTCGGTTGCGAAATAAAGAGAAAAATCCTGCAACACGTGGTGTAGTCAGAATCTCGGTTTTGTGGGATCTTGATGCCGAAAAACCAACTGGAAGCGAAACGTCTGTAGTATGTGAACAAACATAGCGCCTAAACCATGCGTAGAATTTTTTTCAAATTGAAGAAACCCCTGTCAATATGTATCTAGTAGAAGGTTAGAAATTTTTAAAAACCTTCCTTAGTTTTTGGGGGAACTTTATAGGAAGCCGTAAGAAATGATTCAGAATTTTCTCAAAAATGGCACCAAATTTTTGTTTTAATTTCTTGTAAAACAGAGTAAAATACTTATAAAGGTGGCAAAGGTCAATTTTCAAGATTAACTCTGAATTTTCAGAAATTTTAAAAGTGTGCGTTTTATCATCAACTTCTTACAATTACAATATTGAAGTTAGAGACTTTTCCTTCGAATTAAATTTGATGTGCATAAATAGTTCTTCATTTAAGGTGTGAAGATTGTTTTGTAAATATTAGTAGTTTTTGTGCAATTGTGGGTGAACTATTTGGAATTTTAAAAATGACAAAAAGATGATTTTCTCGAAAACGGCTCCTTTTTTCTGAACAGTATTATATTTATGAGTACATGCCTTTAAATAATGTCAAGTAAATTTTCTCGAAAACTCAACACTTTTATTCAAATGAGCTCAAAATAACTCGTTTTCAGAATAGCTTAAACACCATTTTCTCAAAGGTGGCTTCAATTTCTTTCTTTAAACTATTTCAACGAATAGTGGTAATGGTACTGTTTAATATAATATAATGTAATGTTCATTTTTGCGTATTCTTTTGTTTTCCCAAAAATTGCACAAATGTTTTTATTTCTTTCAATATCTCATGCCAGTAATATGCACATTTCAATGGATATATTATTGAATTTGTGAGTGGAAGTTCTTCAAATTACTTCAAATGAAGTTTTCGAAAACTCAAATAGATTCAGAGAAAAGAGCTTCAATTTGCATTTACAGTAACGCTTAACGCCTTTTTTTAAATGGCTTCAAATTTTCAATGAAATTCTATTTTAAGACAAGGTTTTAGCCTTCTTTAATACTCTTAAAATAATATTTCGGTTCTACTATTTGGTAATCGAAGAGTTGAGAAAATGGCAAAAAAATGTATTTTGAGCGGTGATAGATGCCAGCTGGCAAGAGGATGAGGGAAGACCATAGAGCCGGTCCACTCCAAAGGAAATTAGAAAACTTAACTTCGAGAAAGGCTGTGCTATTCTGTAGCACTTCCTGTTACTATATGTAATTTAGTAAATCCAAACTGCAGGACCACTTGCTTGGAGACATGTACCAAATTGAAGTTTTTTGGGATTCAATTTAATAAATAACAAATTGTATTTTTGAGTGATAATCATTTGGTGTTTCTGTTGCAGTAAATTTTAATCTCAGGTTTTTTTGGCCCACTATCTGTCTTGTGAACTATGTATAAGTCTTTGTGTAACAGTTTGGCATTTTTACCAGGAAGCATTAGCTATTTTCTAAACATATTTCTGATGGTTCTTGAGATGTCTCTCTTGTAAGAAAGTGTTGGTATAATCTCCTGAGTATGATAAGTGCTTTTATTTAGTTATATTGTTTTGCAGAAATTGTGTGCGGTAGTCACATAACATGATTGGGAAAGACAAGAAAATATTTTTTTAGTAATTGAAAAACTGTTTAATACCTCTATCAAATGTTGAGTAATTCTGGATATATTATCGACCTTTGGATTTTCATCCACGATCCATTGAGCAACTAGCCATGCTTTTGGACAAATATGTAGCCTGTGATATCGGAATATTAGTGAAACCTACCAAGTCCTAAAACTCTGCTTTGAGATTAATGAAGTTGAAGTAGAATCATGTAATTTTTTTTACTTGTTCATCAGTTGTACTAGGTAGGAGGTAAAACATGTTTCTTGTAATGCAGTTTAATGTGTAATATTGCTTTTTTGAAGAAAGCAAGCAAAAAAAGTCAGATTTTGTGGACTGTTTGTGCAGATGCAAGTTTCCTGTTTATTTATGAAACTTATCAATAATATTCATTTGTATTGTACCTTAGTAGCAATTTTGATAATAGCCTGAAATTTGACAGGTGTTGATAGCTGGAATGTCATTTTAATAATGATGCAATATTAAAGAAGTAATGGTCACTAGTTATATTTGGACAATTGTCAAAATTCATGGTTTCAATATTTAGAAAATTTTTTTTTTTTTTAAAAAATTTTTTTTTTCAATGGCAAAGTAAAATAACTGGTTTCAATATTTTAGTCTTCTTAATTGCCTAGCGTATTTTACATAAAAATAATGTATTCATTTGACGCCATTTTGAAAACAACTTCATTTTAAATGTCCGGTCGTCAATACGCGCCACTCCATTGGTAGAACGCCCTTCGACGCTATTGGCTCAATCAGGGGCCCAGATGGCGCTTCCCCCCCATGAAAATTAGAAATTTGAATAAGAGCCTTGGGATTAACATTGAGTGCCGTCTCTATTAGTATACTCTTTGTCTATTACAAAAGAGCGAGCGTATTAAGTATACAATTAGAAATTAAGTAGTGTTTAGGATCTAGCTCCGACAACATACGTCTGCTGAGTTTGGCAAAATGCTGCAAAATCAAAGTTAAATTCACTGCAAGTAATTTAAAATAAGATCTTAATAACTAATTAGAGCACCTTGTATTCCCAATATTCAAGTATATAAAGAATTCAAATTACCTAAAGTATCAGTATTTATCATTTAGAGAAAACACCACAAACTTTTTCTTGATGACCAGTTAATAATATACACATGTATTTCTGCTATATATTTAGTCAAAGAATGATATCGATTCCACACCCCATGGATTCTAGTTCGAATCCACGGTCTGGCAACCAATCACGTTCCTAGAAGTTTCAGAATCCTCGAGCAGAATTGCACATCCTTGCAATTTTAAATCATCTTTTAAATTGCGCTAAACAAGCTGAAAATTTCGCACTTTATCTTCACATAGCTCACATTCCTCAATATACTTTGCCCTGCTATTTATTAGAAAATGAATCTTTAAAGCAGCGTCAGGAGAATAAAATGAGGATGTCACCTGAAATTTCGGAAGTAGCAAATTTAACAATGCTTTTATTATTACCAGATAAATCTAATGCCTATTAGCAATCATTTTTAGCGTAATGAATATATATTCATTTGATGAGAACATTTTCATGGCTAAAGTTCGCAAATCTTTGTTTACAAACTTTCGTTGAAATACAGAAATACGATCTCTTTGTGCGTGAAACAAATCCACGCATCCAGAATATGTCACCCTGCTTTTTTCATATCATTTGTATAATAAAAGCAATTCAGTCCATTCATACCATCCTAAAAGGTAATACAAAAAATCTGACATTTGTCTCTCTTCATATAGATTCAATTAACTGATTGTTAACCTCGAGGTGAAAAATATTATTGGGTTAGTAAATCTCTCCCTCAATACATATTTTCTGACATCAAAATTGGATACAATTTGGAAATATTTAGTTCATCACATAAAACGAGGTATCATCTCAAATTTACAAGATATTTACAATTTGTAGTGCATCACAAACTTGTTCTGAATATTAAAACAGAGAAAAGATGTAATTTTCCACAGAAGTGAAGCTAGTGGTCACGGAGTCACTTCGCTATGCAGAGCAGTGGGTAGAGTGATAGTAAAAGTTACAGTGCTCGGTAAACCAATAGTTACGGTGATTTCTTGGCAACGTTCTCTTTTGGTATTACCAATTTTTCCACTGTATCATAAATATTATGAATACGTTTTATTCGAGTAAACTTGGTCAACTCTACCTTAATTCTTGGGAAGCTGATCACCGTAATGTCTGCACAGGGCAGCAGATGGGCCGTATCACCTTTTCGACCACTGCGGCACCAGACCACCAGCCTCTCGGAAGCTGGAGGGAGGAGGCAGTTGCACGAGACTGTGGACTAGCTGTTCGCACGCTCGGTGCTCCGCGATAAACGATTTGTCATGAGCGCCCCTGCAAGAACAACCCCGGCCAGAGCTTGCCGGGGCGGGGCGGGGGGCGCGCGACCCGGAAGGACAATGGAACGAGTGACTCGGAAGAAGTGGGTGAGGACGGCGGCGGTCATCCTGTCGTCCCCGCCCGCCAGCCCGACGACCAGCATCCTCCCGACCATCGCAATTCTGCAATCGGAAACAGACGGACGCAAAACTGTCTTTATCTGCCATTGCGCGCGTTTTTTGTTTTGTTTTTCGCTACGTGTTGCTATCAGTTAGATTTTTATCTGCCTGCCGTCAACATATTGGTACTAAAGGTGTCTCAGAATAAATGTTACAAACTCTAGGCATGAAGATGATCCTTTTGTCAAGAACATATGGTGCGAAATTTCTTCTAAAGTAACACGTGATATTAGCCCTGAGCATCATGCAAATACAGCGTTGAACAAGTAAATGAAATAACTTTCCGTTAGTGACCCCCCAAACGCCAGGGAGTAATGAATTGCCACAAATCAAGGCAAATATACTGTGTAACTTCGTCAGAAATTCCAACATTTATTCTTAGACAGCCTCTTGAGGTGTCTCGGAATAAATGTTACAAACATCACGGCATGAAGAGACACGAAGATGATCACTTTTGCCAATGCATATATGGTGGGATATTTCATATAACGAAGTAACTTGTTGATATTTTTCCTAAATTGGGATACAAATCATCGTACTATGGTGTTCGGTAGGTACAGGAAAAATATTTGTCTACGGCAGTATGTGTCCTGCGATCAACGCACGATAAGGTGCCTATCAATTAAGAGTGAACATCACATGTGAGCTTCGTTATACGATATTTCTCATCTTCGTTGTCAAAAAGTTATCTTCGACCTCCTATATGCCCCACAAGTTTGTAATATTTATTCTAAGGCATTCGTATATTATGAATCAATTGGTACTAATCATTGTAGCTCGGACACTTAAGGTTGGTGGTTCAGACAAAAATACAAATATGAGAACCGATCCAAACGTCTCCAACAATAAATAAAACCTCGAATCATTGTCGTATCATGAGAGGAGTTTACCAGGGAGACATAGGTGTCTTCAACATTATGACGTCTGCGACCTATTCTGTGTTGTTATATGAACCATCGACCTTGAGGATACACGTGCCATTGAAATTAATATTAAACAATATCGTCATATCGTCATATCGTCATATCGTCATATCGTCATATCGTCATATCGTCATATCGTCATATCGTCATATCGACATATCGTCATATCGTCATATCGACATATCGTCATATCGACATATCGACATATCGTCATATCGCATATCGTCATATCGACATATCGACATATCGTCATATCGTCATATCGACATATCGTCATATCGTCATATCGTCATATCGTCATATCGTCATATCGTCATATCGACATATCGTCATATCGTCATATCGTCATATCGTCATATCGTCATATCGTCATATCGACATATCGACGTATCGTCATATCGTCATATCGACATATCGTCATATCGTCATATCGTCATATCGTCATATCGTCATATCGTCATATCGTCATATCGTCATATCGACATATCGTCATATTCATATATATATATATATATATATATATATATATATAATTAGGAAACGAATGATTCCTCTAATTCTTATAGAGTAAATACAATCTCCACTTCGTCATTGCACAATGTTCTCGCCCACTGAAAACTGCTCACCGCCCTCGTCCTACGCTTGGGCATATCAATTGCCCTAGTGTAGCACGCAGCCGCCGAAGAACGCGGCGAGATGTCAACGGAGCACAGTGTGTAATTTTGCAATCTAGGTGGACTTAATTAAGAAACTACAAAAGTATGGATTGTTTACTGTTCTAGCTAACATATATTGAAAATAAATGATAATTCTCATACATGGAACAAGTTTTATTAAATTATTTTGACTACAACTTTTTTTGCAATAATAAAGAATCGCGCATTTCACGACTTGACAGAGAAAAATGCCAATAAAACTTAAAATAATGTGTATACAGTAAATAAATGAAACTAATTATTTTCAATATTAATTATTAATGATTCAAGAAGAAATTAAAAATATAGATCAGCCACTATGGAAAAAATTAAAGAATTAGAGTGAAGGAGAATTATTA
This sequence comes from Teleogryllus oceanicus, assembly GCA_964035755.1. Lineage (NCBI taxonomy): Eukaryota > Metazoa > Arthropoda > Insecta > Orthoptera > Gryllidae > Teleogryllus > Teleogryllus oceanicus. Next base: position 130,233,254 of record CAXIVR010000006.1, read on the forward strand.
CATGCTAGTACTATGTTCAGTCGCCATCCGATGTATCCTCGGATGAGGTGATCCCATGTACTTCTTCAGGATCTTGTTGATGAATGTCTAGCAAATTAACAATTTCTTGATTGTATTTTTTCTTTTTTGGTTTTGGAGATCCCTGTAGACCTGCAATGTATGGATCCGTTGTAATGAAAAGCCTGTTTATGAGATCAGTGTTTGTGTCTTTTCTTGATGTTTCCTTGTAAATAGTTCCTGAACTTCCTGCTGTCTTTATTTCTTGCTTCCAGAGCTTCTTCAGATAGCTGTTCAATAGGTAGAATGCAACTATCAACTATGTCGCTTCAGTGGAAGAGAATCTTATGTAGAGTTACAGACATGCGATACCACTGGTAATGTTGGAGATATAGGTCTCGTGTGTTATAAATAAATTTTTGAAAGTATTGAAGTTGATTTTCACCACTGTTTAGGCATTCCAATATGATTCCAAAACGTTTTATTATGTCAGATTTATTCCAGTTATTTCCAAGATATCTCAGGATTTCTGAAGAACTTTCGGGCAGTATTTCCATCATTAGTATTGCCACTTTGTGGTTTAGGCATATCGACCAGTCCTAACTCCTGCCGAAATTTATCTTGGATTTTTTTCTTTCTTTGAGCTACTTTTTCTATATTTTCAGTTCCTCTTACATGACTTGTTTGAATTTCCAGACGATACGAAATGTGCATTCAAATAGCCTTATTGAGGAATGAAGAGGAGATATTCCGAATCAGAGATATTCTTTCTTCACTTTTTCTGTGCGAAGAGCTTCAAAATTGTTCATTTCAGTCGGTTTCGCTCCGCACAAGGGGCAAGTTTGTGTGGAAGAACACGATGAAACGGCATTGCATACTTTGCCATCCACCATGCAAAAAATCATTCTTGGTGTAATGGAAATTTCTGAATGGAGAAATTGTATAGTAGTGGGAGTGAATAATCCTATCTGTTGATCTACTTTGTTTACTTCAGTGTTAATTACACTTTACGTTTCTTTTGCAAAATAAATTTTATAGAGCGACAATACTTAGTTGAAGACGATGGAATTTTTCAAATTACATTTTCGCCACCAACAGTCTGCATTTGTATTGGCGCCATAGACACACTAAACAAATTTTCGTCTGTGTAATTTTCTTCACTGAACTTTTGTCTGTATTTGTTTTGCTCTGAACCATCGCTACCCTATTTTACAATAATTTCAAAAATAGCATTAGATTGTAGTTGAAATTTCTCTCTGATATCTTGGATTTCGCACAAACGACGAATTGTATGGTCAATAACTGACTGTAGAGGTATCTCAGCCGATATTTCTGTTATTTTCACTCCTCTTGGATAGCACATGACTTTTGCTTCCTTAACTCTGCAATACGGTGGATATAATTTACAATTTGTTTTTTCGGCTTGCTCTCGTATTCGTAAATATTGCCGAGTAGACAAATTCGTACTACCATTAGAGTAAGTGCTTGTTCTGGAGAGAGTAAAGATGGTTCGTGATGCAACGATCTTCGAACTTTCTTAATTTTTGTGCCTCTATTAGGAGAAGCAAGTACAAGTTCCTTCACTATGTTCGAAGAATCTCTTTTTCCTTCATTTCCTAATTTTATTCCGATAGCTGATCCCAATTCTTCTGTGGACAAACATAAGAGCTGTTTTACTCTCCGTCCTTTAGTTCTAGGGCCACACGAACTAAATGACTTAACTGGACGGTCAACGCCTCTAGTAGTATCATCTAATTGTGATGTACTTGGGGCAATTGTCGATAAATTTATTGAAAATTTGATGTCTTCCTGCAGCCACGATGAGTAATTTTCTAGAAAACGCTGTTTATGCCTCGCACATTTTTTCCATTTTCTGATGATAAACTGACAAAAAAATTTAATTTGAATTTTTATGGACATGATTGAAGTGTCGGTAATAGTTTCCTCACCTAATTCGTGTAAAACATACGATAGCACGGCGTCATACCTTGCTTCCGTGGAGCTTTCACACCATACATGATATAGCGTCCTCCGTGAAATCAAGCGCTCCACTGCGAAAAAATTAAAAACTCGGGAGTGCGCAGGCATGCGCAACTGGTCTTTCATGATTCACATAGCCAAATGAATAAGGTTTAATACCTATATAGTCACAAACGTCAACTCCAGTAAACTCTGTATTAAAAGTCTAGATACATTTGTAAAATAGCGCGAAAGTATAACTAAAATTACTTACTTTTTCAAAAGACACCCACGAGCAATTGCAGACACCTTTTGCTTATCTTTAGGCACTAATACAAAGAAGAAACACCTAAAAACACAATTATTTAATCACTATCTTTCTGTGAGTAGAAGGCGATGAGCACTGATCTCCAACACGAGATGTACTGAAATGCGACTGATAGAGCCGCGCGGTGTCAGCGCGAGATCGTGCAAGTTTGAACTTGTTCTACTGCCGCCTCAAGCGATGCAGAAGAAAAACTACCCAATTCACACACTATGGACATTCTAAAATCAAACAAATACCGGACTTAATTCATTTGAGTACTTTGGAAAATGGAATTATGTCCACCTAGATGGCCGAAATTACACACCGTGAGGTCAGAAAAGTCACGCTATCAGAACAGCAGTGTGCCAGAGGTGCGACCCTGCTTCCAGTTCAGAAGGGTGACTGTACAATTGAGCGCGTGCCCTGGCGGCGCTGGACTTGAAAGAAGGAGCGAAATGAGGAGCAGATAATTCAAAACGCGACATGTCCACTTTACTCCTTTTCGAGAAAAACGCAAATATGTTATAGCATCAAAAAGATGCAAATATTTTATTTGTACTCAATTCTTGATTATGAAATAAGGATAGCTAAATATATTATTAATATAAAATTAAAATATTCTATGTTTGGTAGAATTTTGAAGCGAGTTTCGTGTCGGATATGTCTTGTTTTGAATGAATGCGAAGGACATGTCATGCTTTGATTGAATGACGGCTGGACATGTCTTGCTTTGAATAGAAAATAAATTCTTTTTATTGAAATTCATAAAAATATATTGGGAAAATTAACGTTCATTTTCTTGCATCTTTTGTGTATTTGTGCAGCTTTTTGCACAAATCCATTATTGCAAATTTTATTTAAAAAGTTTATAATTTATTTATTATTAAAGTAAGAATATCCCAACTTAAAGAATTTTAAACAAATCCATTGACACGGTTGGCGAAAAAGAGCGCCTTCATTTTCCTTTTATCAAAAAAATTTTTTGATATATTTTTAAAAAATATGTCAGGCTTCCTCACCTTACGGTTTGAACGATTCATGTTTCGTGATTTTTTCATTATGTTCTTTTTTCTTTCTTTTCGTTTTCTCGAACTCTCAGTGATGTCACTATCTGACACCTCCATTTCCACGGCTCAGAATTATTTGATGTAGGATAATATGTTCTTCTAAATGAACAATAAATAGCGATATTAAAGCAAAATGTTTCACATACAGAAAGAACAATTTTATGTCTATTTTGTGGACAGTAGCTAACTGACTGATTCTCTATACTATGAAGTAAAAATTTCATATAATTGAACCGTTACTGCTTTAAATATTGCAAGTAAGGATTAGACAAAATAACTGGAAAAGCTGCTCATTGTTTCTCTCGAGCGGCCGCGGCCGGGGAAAATCCGCAGACCCAAGGAACCCCAACCCATCGAGACTCAAAACAAGAAGTCAGAGCCCATGCTTTCTAAAACCTAAGGTTTGGAAATGCCTTTCTTTTTATACAACTTTTTTAATAATAGAAATAAATTGTATATACCTTTCCCCCTAAATAAACGGTAAATGACTCATTTGCTTCTTACAAAGTAAAAACAATAAAATCATAAAGAGAAGGATTGTTGACATGTCACGTGTAGTTCATAAACATTTTAAGTCAAAAACGATGCATTAAGATAATTTCACTACAGTTATGGATGGAGTGGAGGGGAGTCAGATTAGAGACTGCAAATTTTTGGCTGATCTCACACGGAATTTCACATGTACGTGTATATAAAAGAACAGTTGAGCTATAAGCACATACAATTGAGCAACATACAATTGAGCTATACAACATACAACATACAATTGAGCTATAAGCATGCAGTGTTCCTTGAAGGATCATATTTAAAATATTTTTAAACAAGATTTGTAGTTTTTCTTCCCATATTTTCCTTGGAATACCACGTGAAAAAAAAATCACTAAACACACGACAAAGTACTGACCGTTCACAAGGAATAAGAATTACTTATTGGACCTTTACTTCTATCTGCCGGATACCATCTGGAGACGTCATGACGCACCTTTTCAGCGTGCCGGATGACGTCTCGAGACGGCGTGGCCCTTCCTCTCCTCCGCGCGTTGGCCGAGTGCATGCAACCGCATTCCTTAGGTATTTGGCGAAGGGAATTTCGCTTCATGTAGCGGGCCCGCCAGGGCAGCTGTTCTAACGCTGCGGCGGGAGTGTTTTAGAGCGAAAGAGGAAAGTTTTCAAGTACTGGGCGCTTTGCATATGAGTGGGGAACCCAGTTACCAAAAACTACTCTCTACGTCAACGTAATGATCGGAGAAACCATAGAAAACTACCGTTGAGGAAACCCGACCACTGGAATTCTTCCCTAGTCAACGGCAGAATTCGATCTAGCTAGAATATGCCTAATGTCGAAAATCCGACACCCTAGGGACTCGAACACTAGGACCTCTCGGTCAGAAACTCTGCCGTGTCAATAGTTGTTCCTCTGAGCCATCTCAGCGAAAGAAAAACACAATGAATTTCCCCCAACCTATACGATTTTATTGAAATACCGGCATTTTGTTGTGAAAATACCGGTATTTTGATCAAGAATACGATATAATACCTTTAAATAAACGTATTTTACCGGTATAGAATCGGATAAAAATCCGGTATTTGACGTCTTATACCGTATTTTGAATAAAGGAATAATAGAGGTAAAGGTCTTTTTATACCGGTATACATACCTTTACCGCTATTATTTCGCTACTCCCTGGGAATAGGATGAGAACGGCAAAATAATTACAAAAAAGAAGACACACATGAAAAGATGGGAAGAATACACGAAGTAGTTATATGAGAAGGACTTTCAAATACAGGAGTGGATAAACATTGATGATTACGAAGATGAACCAGAGATTTTTTCAGAGAAAATGCATTGGGCGACAAAACAACTGAAAAATGGGAAGTCCCCGGGTGTAAATAATATTCTGATCGAACTACTCAAAGACACAGGGGAAGAAATCACGGCGAAACTAATACAATTATGCAATTTGATCTGGAAATAAAAAGAGTGATCAACAGATCGGAAACGCATTATGTTTATTCCATTACCAAAGAAAGGCGATAGCCGTGATTAAGCAAATAACAAAATAATTGCATCCAGAAAAAGTAAAAAAATTACACAAATTCATAAAATATGCATGCATATCACGTAAGACCAGAGCTTGATTTGTAAAATTTTAGGTCCCGGAACGCGCTATTGTATGTATGTATGTATTGTATGTATGTGTATATATATATATATATATATATATATATATATATATATATATATATATGTGTGTATATAAAGGTTAACGAGGGATGGCTTGCGATGTATGTTCTAGTATTATTTCTCTGCGCGTCCAGACGCCGCGAAGAATTGGGACTTGTAGATGAAAAGAGAGATTCTCACAGCCGCTGCTTAACCGGGACTGGAGCCGACAAATATACATCATATCACTGAACAGTATGTTTGATACCCGCAGTCCTTCATGTGTTCATTCTGCCATTATTACGGAAGAACTCGCCGAATTATCGGCACGTCCTCTCCCAGATTCAGATAGCAAGAAAAGCGAAGGCTTGATGCTCAAATAATGCAAATGCAAACATCAATGTTCAAAATTAAAACAATTCTCAAAAACCTGGTTTAGTAATCTCGAACAAGTTCGTGGAAGATAATTTGTTTTCGCAGTGGCCGTGATTGTTAATTTATAATTACGATTTAGGCAAAATGGCAGAAGATAAGAAAAAGAATAACAGCGAAACTAAGCCTGAAAACTAGCACTCAGGATCATTTCAAGGAGTCACAACTTCCTCAAATGGGTACAGGAAGGTGGACGAGAGGCCTTACACCTAGAGTGCTTGCGTTGGCCGCCTCTCCGGGTACGGAGGACATATATATGTAGGAAATGCCAGAAAAATGGGATCTCTTGGGCCGAAGATAGTCTTCTGGATGAGGATGTTACAATCACCGTTCCTTTATTCGAACACATGAACTGAAAATGGTATAATGCAATATTATTTCATATTTTTACTTTTTTATAAAATTGTGATTATCGATTCTTTTCATTCACTTCATCAAGTCAACAAGCTCATCAAGCTTCAAACAGCAATAATAAACATGGATTCATAAAGTTTCATTTTTTTACGAAATATGTTCATACGACTATACAAAATCTATGTTTTGAAAATATCAACATCAATGTTGCATCCCTATTCTCGACACCTAGATGAGGATTGCCGATTTAATACTTTTGCATTCTGATTCACATTCCCTAATAGGAGGTTTATCAGTGAGACTGGTAAACCACGTTTTACTAGTAGTATGTTAAATGTTATAAATAGAATTGCTGCCCGATTAAAAGTAGAAGTTGCCGAATTAATAACTGTATAACAAAACATAATTTATCGCCCTCATAGACGGATATTCCTCTTCTAGTGTGGTGTTCTTGTCTAAGGGTTAAAGTTGTATTGCTTTCATGACAATTTAATGCATTAAAAAATACATATATATGTCACAATACAATGATTTACACTACATCCTTTTACATTATCATTTACGTAGTTTGTATCAAAATGACACGCCGGGAATTACTTATTCCAATCTTCAAGTTTATACAAATATAACAGAATAATTTTATATCAATATAACTTACTAAGTAAGCTGGGACATTCACGATTCTTAATAATATTTTAATGTTTGTTACAGTGTTGGATTCAGGATGCATCTCGCCTGCGCTATTTTACCACTTCTTCAATTTTGTCCGAAAGTACGAAAAGTGTTTTAAAATTTTACTTGGGAAAACAGATTCATCAGGTGAAGTCTATCAAGGAGACAAACGCCGTTTTGGGATCAAAAATCGAGTCGCAGAATAAAAGAGCTCGTGCGTAATTTCGGCTCATTCTTTGTGGTAGTGGAATGATAACGGAAGATCTTAGAAGTAAAATGTATGTAAAATAAGATGTTATGACATGGGATATTGGTGATATCTACACAATTAGTTCAATTTTCTTTTTGAAATCAGTTTCCAAATCGGAATTGATATTTTGAGTAGTGCCTCAAATAATTGTTTGATGGTATTCGAAGGAAGACGGAAAGATGTGAACAAGATATATAGATATATTTATACGACTATTACAGATGATATGAGACCGTTTGGTTGTGTTACAGCATCACTAGTTTGATATGTGGAGAAAAATATATTGAGATTGAAAGGAACGAAAGCATAAACCGATTGCCTGACTTGCCTGTCTAAAAGTTCGGCCTCCTCTTCCGCAGCATGCCGGTTTGGCCGTTCGGCTGCGTGGAGGGAGGGCCGCAAGGGTCGGGTGACGCACCGGTGTGGAGCGGAAGGGGGGAGGTGTTTTTCAAATTTCACCTTATGCCGCTCCTATTTATCCGATTTGCATGATTGGCACGGCGTTGGATTCAGGAAGCACGTCGTCATCGCGCTATAAGCCCACATTTTTTAATTTCTTCCCGAAACTATGAGAAATTTTTAAAAATTGGAAATAATTTTTGAGAAAACGGCTTGGTAGCGTAAATTCTATTTTAAAAAGGAGTCCAATGCCGTTTACAGATCGAAAATCGGACCATTTCTTCAGACGTTATCGGTCTAGTAAATTTTGCTTATTTTGGTGCTGCCACGTGGTGGCGACAAATTGAACTAGTGTCGGTACATTTAGCCTTAATTGAAGTGGGCACCTTAAGTGAATTTGAACTCTATAATAACAAGAACCAGAAAAGTGGTGGAGATTACTGTTGATTTACTATCTTCCTATGAATGATTGCATTGTCAGATTACTTTGATTAATAAGAGAATCGTACTTCGCAGGGCAATTATTTTCTGTTTCAAGTAACAGCATATGATTTTAATAAAGATCTCTCCATGAAACAACATGTTCATTTCCCCCATTTCACAGCATTCTTGCTTTCTCACACTTTCCTTCTCTACGAATCTGTTAAGGACTCGCAGAGCAAGCCGTGTGTGCGAATCCGATCTAAAGGTCAATCGTCAACTTCTCTGGCAGAGCCCTGCTGTGAAGTTCCTACAGGATATAAATTGCATCTAAAAGTTGCAGTGCATAAACGCAGGGACCCAATTTTGAAGCAAAGGGACGTCAGCCAAAAGAGAGCAGTAAAACAGTTTAGGAGCGTGATACCGGTGCGTTGCCGACTTGCATCGGATGCCAGAGAAAAATAATTTTGTGTACATCGATCTTGCTGCAAAATCTCGAATACTGAATGACATTAAAGGAATTCAAATGCTATCAAAATCAGCAGCTCGAGTTTGAAGAAAACACAGTTTATTTGAACCTTCTTTATAAATTTCATAATCCTATTAGTTCAAGGTAGCAAAGTTAACTAACAGATTTTGCAGGAGCATAACTAAGTGCAGAAAATATGAACCTCACCAAGTGTACATACACAAAGCAAGACACCAAACAAGAGGCACAATCCTTTGACGTATCTACTGTCGCCATGGTGGAAGATGTTATACGAGGCGCCAGTGGCAGCTCATATGTGCTACAAACACAGATAATTGAAAAAGGTCTTATAATATCTTGGAATATACATTTTCCTTTTAATGACATTAAGTATTCAGATATTGCAGCAATATCGATGTATATGAAATTTGAAACAAAGAGCAGCGAACTGGCGCTCTCTCCGGCATCCAGTGACTCCAGGTATTGCACCACGCTCTGGCTCATTACTGGTTTTACTGTTTTCCTCTTTGCCTCTGTGCTTTCACACGGGGTAACACGCGGCCTTTGGTGATGCAACCAATGGGACGGCGGGGGGGGAGGTCTTGTCGCCGAGCGCCGTGGGAGCGCTGCGCGGCGACCGAAAGGAATACCAATATCGTCGTCTGACTAGCTGCAACTGACTTTAATGAATGTGTTATTGAAAGTAAACAAGTTCAGTCAATTATTGACGGTATTCAATGCATTGTTTTTAATATTTGGAAGAATTTGTTTTCATTTTATATTCGATTTGTTGATTCAAAACGCCTCAAATCCTGCCTGCGCTTCAGCGCCATCTCAAGAGCGTACGCTGTCCATGGCGCGCGGCGGTGAATTTAAAAGATCGCCGTCACAACTCGAATTTAGTATATTCTAAACTTTAAGATTTTTTTCGATTGTCTAGGGGTTGTGCAAACGTGCAACCTAAGGGTGTGCCGCCTTGGATTGAAGCTTGTTTCACTAACAAATTTGTCCCTTCATATGAATATGGGGGCAAGAAGGATGTGTCGGGTTTCCAAATGCGAGAGTTGTCGTACGCGTACTCTATTTTAATAAGAATTTAATTTTTTATACTTTTTTATTCAGTGCTGCTGCTAAATAGACCACCATGAGGGTGAGGGTATTCCGAGTGCCAGCATTGTGTAAGGCGAGAATCACGATTCAAAAACCGAGATTCCACTGTAGATGAAAGACAAGCGATGTGATGTAGTGGTTTGGGGGGTTTGGATACCTCTTATGTTAAATGCAACATCGAAGTCAGTGATGTCAACTTAGTTGAAACATGATTTATTTAACGCTAAAAATAGAAAAAAATATTGACGTTTGGTAGAGAGGAAAAGTTACATCTACTGTTCAAAGCTTGCGTTCTTTTCAGCATTGTCTCATCGAATCAAGGGAAACTACAAAAAGCAACCATCACCGTCTCGGGACCTTGAGGGTTGAAGAACCTCTGTACACGGGAAGCCTGTGACTTTTGAGAACGATTTTAGTTTTATGCGCCCGCTTACGCGAAAAATAAATGTTTTTGAAATGATTTGCACCGTGGACTCTCGCCAATCCGTCGATACTGGGAGTTGGGTGGGGACATCATGCGCTCTCTCTTTCTCTCCTTTGCTCTGTCTTCCCTCTCACGCTTTCTCCCTCTCTTGCCTCCTCTCACGCTCTTTCTCTATCTCTGAACCGGTAGCGGTAGCTCAGTGCATCAACTGATGTCACTGCAGCGCTTCTGTTCAGGAGGTCTTAGGTTCGAGTCCTGATGGCGGCAGGATTTTCGACACTAGCTTTTCAGTCGCTGTCTGGAGGAGAATTCTAGCGGCCGGTTGCTCTGATCGGTAGTTTTCCGTGGTTTCTCCGATCAACGCCAGGCGAATGCCGGAGCAGTACCCTATCAAACGGGTCACGGACCGCGCGCGATCTGTCCTTCCTCTTCCTTGTTCTATCCTCTCCTCTTCACACCATACACTACATGCATACACTACACATATTCCTGGAGACCGGTCAGGAGCTTAGAGCTTGTCCGACTGGGGCGGTGCCTGCTGGAGAGTCCTGGTTTAGGGAAACCCACTAGCCACGGTAGGTTGTGCCGATCTCGCCATCCAGTGGGGAAGATCGCCACCATCTCCCGAGAAAAAGCATGCACTACACTAACGGGACTAATGACTGAAGCAGTTAACGCGCCCGGAAACACGAAAAAATCAATCAATCTATCTCTGTATTCCCTCTCTTCGTCTTTTTCTGTCTCTCTCTGCTCACTCGCGCGCGCGCGAGTGGTGAGGGTTGGTCATCAGTGGCGAATTCTCCGATACACAGCGTGTACCCCCGTTATAACTAGTAATTGAAGGTACAATAACATATTTCATAAGTTTGATAATCCTCTAAAACCTTGAGATTTTGAAAGTTTGAAAACAGATGCGAAAAAAGTAACTCAGTTTTGCTACAGGAGCCAGTCAGTCTTCCGCATCCGTTAGCGCTATTAAGTATGTAGTGAGAAGTTTCAAACAGTTCTTAATGTTGTCCAGATAATTCGCAAGCGCACGAGGCACACATGGCAGCTGCGATAACCTATGGCACATGTTTCAAGAGCAGGAGAAAAGAGGATGTGCGTCTGGACGGACGGTAGGCACCGCAAAATATTTCGGTGAACAGTCCTCCTTTGGTCGTTCGTAAGTTATTCTCTCAAGTTTTTGTGAAAATGGAGAGTAATTCAGAAGTTAGTGGTTTGTGTAATTGTTTTTTCAGAACAATTATTAAGGACGTAATTTCATAGTATTGGGATTACAGAAAAGCTCAACATAAAAGACAACGGTAGGTCGCTTCCATCCCTAGCGAAAATCGGTATGTCCACCAATGTACGCGAGATGTACACAAGGTGCGCACATCTCTTACGTACGGAAAGTGCAAAGAGACTTGCCACGCTATCCATTTTTGTGTACCAAATGTGGACTTTGGCCCAAATGAATGTACGCTTGAGTGCGAACTGAAACGTACTCGATGTGTTCACGATGGAATCGAAAGGGCGCGTACACGAAATACTGAGTGAGTGTTCTCAAACAGCAAAACCTTTCATTGCAATTTAAACATGTATATTTCCACATTTGGTTGGGTAACCATATCTCACCCACTGCCACAGGCTAAGTAATTCTTCTTCTTCATTCTCCAAATTGTACTTGTGAATGGATGTATTTCGCCAAATTTGAGCATCTCAGGGCTCGGAAGAACACAGTCCTACACCATTTCATGCTAAAAATCAATTGTAAGGCAAAATGGAACTCGAACATAAAACTATTAGGAATCGATATTTGAAATTTCCATAATAAGTCTGCCAAAATTTAACACTATTTACAGAAACACTAATTTTAAGCCAACAGGCCACACAGAATTTTACTTATCACCTTTCAAAATCTGACATAGGACCATGGTTTCAAGTCTTTCATTTAAACTTTCTTGCTCTCATTTACATAATGGTAATGGGCACAATAAGGACTTGTATTGGTGCATGTATTAATAAGAAAATTTGAATTCTCAGCTCCATTTATTTGAGAACTGAACTTCACATTGATTTTAAATTACTATTAACATTCACTCATGGTGGAAGTCAGCTACTTCCACCATGTATTAACTATATGTTTATGGGTCTTTAGTGTTTTATGTTAGTACATAGATATTAATACGATACATAGATTTAAAAGTAAATTGAAAGCTTTCCTGCTTAAAATATAATAAAATCGTATAGGTTGGGGGAAATTCATTGTGTTTTTCTTTCGCTGAGATGGCTCAGAGGAACAACTATTGACACGGCAGAGTTTCTGACCGAGAGGTCCCAGTATTCGAGTTCCCAGGGGGGTGGATTTTCGACATTAGGCATATGCTAGCAAGACCGAATTCCGCCGTTGACTAGGGAAGAATTCCAGTGGGCGGGTCTCCTCAACCGTAGTTTTCTATGGTTTCTCCGATCATTACCTTGACGTAGAGAGTAGTTTTGGGTAACTGGGTTCCTCACACATATGCAAAGCGCCCAGTACTTGAAAACTTTCCTCTTTCGCTCAAAACACTCCCGCCGCAGCGTTAGAACAGTTGCCTGGCGGCCGCCACGTGAAGAGAACCTCCCTTCGCCAAATACATAAGGAATGCGGTTGCATCCGCTCGACCCCCGCGCCGAGGAGAGGAAGGGCCATCGGGACGTCATCCCGCACGCGGAAAAGGTGCGTCATGACGTGTGGAGATGGCATCCCGCAGTGAAGTAAAGGTCTAATAAGTATTTTTATTCACTTGTGAACGGTCAGTACTTTGTCGTGTGTTTAGTGATTTGTTTCGTGTATTCCAAGGAAAATATGGAAGAAAACTACAAATATTGTTTAAAATTATTTTAAGTATGATCCTTCAAGGAACACCAAGCAGTGCTTGTTGCTCAATTGTATTCATGTTGTGAAGGTATGAACAAATTGTTCTTTATATAGGCGTACATGTGAAATTCCTGAGAGATCAGCAAACAATTTGCACTCTCTAATCTGACTCCCTCACTCCCTCCATAACTGTAGTGAAATTACCTTATAGAATCGTCTTTTGACTTAAAAATATTTATAAACTACACGTGAAATTCAACAATCCTTCTCTTTATGATTTTATTGTTATTTACCATGTTTGAACAAATTAGTCATTTACCGTTTATTTAGAAGGAAAGGTACATACATGATTTCTATTATTAAAAAAGTTTATAAAAGAAAGGCATTTCCAAACTTTAGGTTTTAGAAAGCATGGGCTCCGACTTCTTGTTTGAGTCCGATGTGTTGGGGTTCCTTGGGCCTGCGGATTTTCCCCGGCTGCTCGAGAGAAACAATCAGCCGCTTTTCCAGGTATTTTTTCTAAACCTCACTTGCAATATTTAAAGCAGTAATGGTTCAATTATATGAATTTTTTACTACTTCATAGTATATAGAATCAGTCAGTTAGCTACTGACGACGAAATAGACATGAAATTGTTCTTTCTGTATGTGAAACATTTTGTTTTAATATCGCTATTTACTGTTCAGTTAGAGGAACATATTATCCTACATCAAATAATTCTGAGCCGTGGAAATGGAGGTGTCTGTTAGTGACATTACTGAGCGTTCGAGAAAACGAAAAGAAAGAAAAATAACAAAGTAAAAATCTCGAAACATGATTCGTTTCAAACCGTAAGGTAAGGAAGCGACATTTTTTAAAATATGTCAAAAAACTGTTTTTTGATAAAAGGAGGAAAAATGAAAGCGCTCTCTTTTCGCCAACCGTGTCAATGGATTTGTATAAAATTCTTTAAGTTAAGATATTCTTACTTTAATAATAAATTATAAACTTTCTTAATAAAATTTTCAATAATGGATTTGTGCAAAAAGATGCACAAATACAAAAACATGACCTGTCATGCATTCATTCAAAACAAGACATATCCGACACGAAACTCGCTCGAAATTCTACCAAACAGAATATTTAAATTTTATATTAATAATATATTTAGCTATCCTCATTTCATAATTAAGAATTGAGTACAAATGAAATATTTACATATTTTTGATGTTTTAACATTTTTGCGTTTTCTCGAAAAGGAGTAAAGTGGACATGTCACGTTTTGAATGTTTGCTCCTCATTTCGCGCTACTTTCTTTCGAAGCCCAGCGCCGCCAGAGCTCGCGCTCAAGTGTATAGTCACCCTTCTGACCTGGAAGCAGGGTCGCACCTCTGGCACATTGCTGTTCTGATAGCGTGACTTTCCTCACCTCCGAAGACATCTCGCCGCGTTCTTCGGCAGGCTGCGTGCTACACTAGGTCAATTCGATATGCCCAAGCGTAGGAAGAGAGCAGTGAGCAGTTTTCGGTGGTCGAGAACATTGTGCAATGACGAAGTGGAGATTATATTTACTCTCTAAAAATTAGTGGAATCATTCGCGTTTCCTAATTATTAGTAGCCGAGTATTTTTATGTGTGTGTGTGAGTGTGTGAACAAAATAATAATTTAAACAATAAATAACAATTATGAAAGTATATGATTAATAAACATTTTGTGAGATATTATTAACTAAAGTAACTTATTTTGTCAAATGTATGGATGGTAAACTATTCGGTTTCGTTATGGAAAATACCTGTATAACCTTTATTGATGCCCATGCCGGTATAGTTGTCATATAGAGGTATTTTCCAGTATAAAAGAATAAAGGTATTTGAAAAGGTATGAAAAAATGCCGAGTATTTTACCGGTATTTAATATATTTTCGGTCCCTGTTCACAAGCAGAATAAAAAAACTATCCTTGTCATCTTCTCTTTCATTTGTATTTACAGTATTTGAAGTATATCTTTTTTAAATATTCTCAAAAAACTCAAAAATACAGTTTTTTAATACAAAATACATATTTCAAATACAAGTTTTAAATATTGCTCAACCCTGTCTATAAACTATGTGCGATCAGCAATGTATTGTAACGAATATTGCGTCACCGGCCGGCACCACCACGAACTACCTGTACGCGTATTGCGTCATCTGCCGGCGCTACCACGAGCTGCCTGTGAGCGCGGGTTGCATCATCTGCCGGCGGATTATTCAAGAACGGTCGAGAGGTCGGAAAGTTCTCGATTGTCTCGCCGAGTATAAATACGCGGCGGTCGGCGACCGCAATCAGTCTTACGTCCGCAGTGGAAGCTGAACTGTGAAGTGTGTGCATCGCGGTGAATAGCAGTGCAGTGATTGTGCTCAGTGACGTTAACCGTGGTCAGTGCATTGTCTGTGACGTGAACTGTGACCAGTCCATCGAACTGTGATCAGTGCAGTGAACTGTGGCCAGTGTGTAAGAAGAGTAGTGTAAATAAATAATCAAGAAAGTGTAGTGTAAATAAATAATCAAGTGTTTTCAGTGATTGTGTTAAGAAACATAATAAACGTTTTTGTTAACATAATACGAGATTTTTAATTTACCACCTATAAACGTAACAATTGGTGTCAGGTGTGGGGTATAACGATTGGTGAATTAAAACATTAATCAAAATGAGTTCCACAAAAGTTTTACGAGATCTTAAATGGCCGAGTTGAAGAGTTAGAAGAGAGGATCAGGACACAACTGGTTCAAGCAATATTACAGGAACGTCTTGCAAACGCGATGAAGGCAGCAGGCGAGGGCCCAGAGAATTTTCTCTTCCAGACAACCCTGAACTTTTCGGACCTATCAAAATATTAAGAGAGAAAATTCAAGAATACTAGAAGAAAAACGGGCGGAAAATTCGAGAGTTTTAAAAGGAGAATTGACGGAAAATTCCCGAATTTTAGAAGGAAAGTTAACAGAAAATTCCCGAATTTTAGAAGAACTGACTGAAAACTCCAAAGCCTTAGAAGAAAAATTGATCGAAAATTCCTGGATTTTGGAAAAAGCTGGAACAGAAGATAACGCAGAATAATAAATTGAGAGATAATTTTAAGGAAAGAAGAAAAATGGAAAGATAATTGAGAAAGATGAGAAAATTTTGAAGAATTAGCAAAAATTACTAAATCTGTTAAAGAGAAGCTGAAGCCAAGCCCAGCGGAAAAATCAAATATAAACATCGTACAGGAACCACTAGAAATGGCACGAGTGGCCACCGTGCAGGAGCCACTGGAAAAGCACAGTAAAACCACCTACCTTTGATGGCACTTCTTCATGGTCAATTATTGAAACAATTCAAGGTCGCTGCAACGGTAAATGGCTGGTCCGCAACAGATTGTGCTACGGCCCTGATTTTGGCTTTGCGTGGTAACGCCGTCGATATTCTAGAGACAATACCGGCCGATGAACAGTCAAACATCGAGCAAATTGTCAAGAGACTCGAAACACGGTACGGGCAGGTACACCTGGAAGACATGTATTTTACCTAGCAAGGAATCGTGTTCGAAGCCTGGAGAGTCTTCAAGAACTGGAAGCTGATATTTCTCGCCCGGGTGCGCCTTCGGACCCTGATGCTTCAGAAAGTTCCTGCAACGCACAGCCGTCCGGTGCTTTATTGAAGCGCTCCATGATGCAGAAACACAACAAGCATTAAGACTGGCAAGACCGAAACCGTAGTTGACGCATTAAGTCAAGCATTAGACTTCCAGGTTGCAAAAGAGCATCGAAACGTGACAGACGAGTACGAGAGTTGCAAACCGGCGTCGATACACATGACGAAACATATTTGGAGGCAATGGTGGAGGGTTGGTACGCAATTCTAGTGGCAAAGGCGACAACCTCGATGTTGGAATTGTGGAAATTAGGGCAGTGAAAAGTCGATGTGGCCGTCCACTGAAACAACAAGGAGAGCAGCAGTGTGGTGGTAAACCTAGCAGCCAGCGGGGAAACTAAAACAGGTTGATGGAAGGGGCATCCATCGACCTGTCAAAGACCCACCTTACGAAATACACGTCAAGTCCATTCGACACCGTTCTGACAGCGTTTACGTAGGTGAACTTGTGGCCATGCGTCTTACTTTTGGATACCGGTGCAACCAAGAACATTATACGAACCGATTTTGCCAAATCATCTCATCTTATGCCGCCCAAATGGAAGCTTCAGACAGCCACTGGTGACTCGGCGAATGTTGTTGGAGAGATGGATGTCCTCCTTGCCATTGGAACTGTGCTTTCAGTCATCGTCTGCTGGTCGCTGACATAGAAGCAATTTTAGGAATGGATATTATGACGACATATGGGTGTCAGCTGGATTTACGACACGGTGTACTGAGACTCAACGAAGTGGGGGCCCAGTCGACTTCAGCAATGTGCCGTTCTATGCTGGTAAGAATTTTCCCCACTCGCTGTAGAGAGGGCGATTCATCTCGCTAATATGGAGGGTGGTAGCCCGGATTGTTGCAGCTCGTGCGTAGCTGCTCTGGGTTTAGATAGGAGGCCGCGGATCACCAGTCGGAGGCGGCGTTCGGCTGTTGCACGGCGGAAAAAGAATTGGTGTCTCTATTGAATGATTGTAATTTTTCTAGCAATTGAATGGTTTTCCGTGATCAGCACGGTTTCCGGGTTTTAGCGTTAAGAACGCGGGTGGTAGTTCCGCGCAGGGGCGAGGTGGGGCATTAGGATTGCTAATATTTCCTTACATTTACTGGCTGCTGCACGTTATCTCACCTATGGCTTCCCGTGGGCGAGTGGGTGAGTTGGCGGCGCCAGCGT
This sequence comes from Teleogryllus oceanicus, assembly GCA_964035755.1. NCBI lineage: Eukaryota > Metazoa > Arthropoda > Insecta > Orthoptera > Gryllidae > Teleogryllus > Teleogryllus oceanicus. The sequence continues at coordinate 130,250,937 of CAXIVR010000006.1, forward strand.
TTCGCTGCGCCGGTGCGGAGTGGTGCCTGAGGGCGATTTGCGTCAGTAATTGGTACCTGTTTCTAACTGGCACGGAATACAAGGAAGGTGGTTTGGCGGCGTAGAAAGCTCGAGACGCCACCAGTTTGCCAGTTTCCTTCATCATCTTCTTCGCCTGTTGTGCTGAACCAGGCAATTTTATTAATGATTTCGGGGCGCTAGCAGTGTCAACATTTTCGTCGCTTTGGGCGGGAGTTGGGGCGCTGGTGGGGTTTCACTACGTGAGGAGCTCTCGGCGGCACTCATGTTGGGGCGTCTGACTGACTTTGTGCAGTGGTTAATGTTAATTGAGGGTGGATTGGCACGCACGCCTCAGCGGTATTCTCCGCAGACTCTCCAGTTGATGTTTCGATGTTGGCGCCCCACTGTCAGCGTCAGCTTCAGCAGTGGTGTTTCCGACAGGCTGCGTTTCTGCGGCGGCAGCATACCAGCAAATGCACACTCTGCGCAGGCGATGTGTCTCCCTGGTGATTTTCTCGTCAATACGCGTGGCACCGCATACAGTGAAAGATGTTTATTCTTTGTATCTACATGCTCTGCAGTAGTTTCAGTTTCTAAATTGAACCTGCCGACTGGAGAGGTGGTAACGCGTCTTTGATGCGTACCAGGGCGTTGTGAATCTTGTCAGGAGCTGTGTAAACCGTCCGGATATTCATTTTCCGAAGCAGTTTCTCAACCGGTCGTGACACCGCGGACGTACGCCTTTCTTACGGAAGGAAGGACCGCTAATTTGGTTCTACCACTCTCTCCGTAAGATCTTCATTGTTGCCGCCGTCTTCAGAGGCCGCCTGTCGGGGATACCATGACCTTCAGGGGTTGCCGCAACCTTCAGAGTGACCCGGAGCACAGGTCAGGGTTCGTCTGATCGCAGTTCGGGAATAGCCGTTAGGCCTGAACGTATGCTCGAGTTTCGGAGTTCAGGCGCGAGGCTCGTCGCACACCTTGACAGCTCGTGGGGTTAGTGTCTTTAATACACCGAATTTTGTAGATGGATGGTGGTGCGACTCTGCGTGGAGGTATTTGTCCGTGTGTGTCGGCTTTCGGTAGACCGAGTGTCCCAAGGTGCCTTCTTCGCGCTTGCTGACAAGGACGTCCAGAAGGTCAGACAGGGTTGTTAGTTTCGGTCTCCATGGTGAACTTGATGTCATGAATGTTGCTCAGGTACAGTAGAAATTCCTGTAGTAATTCCGGTACGTGTGGCCAGATTACAAAAGGGTCGTCCACATAGCGAATCCAGAGAGACGGTTTGTGAAGGGCGTTGCAAGAGCCTCAGTCTCAAACGCTTTTATGAATAAATTGGCAGCGATGCGTGACACGGTGAACCCATAGCCCACCTTCCACCTGTGCGTAGAACTCTACACCTCATTTCTTGTTACACTCATTTATATTTTTATTTCAAGGCATTGTAACAAAATTGATATTCAACACAACTTGAAATGGTTTGGGTTTTTTCCTTAATCTTTTCTTCCTTATATAGCTATATTCTTATTGACATTAATGATTAGTACATGATTAGTAACAACTGTTGTATTAGTTTATACTTTATACTCTTACACTTAAGAATCCAATTTTAAATTATTTTATACTTGGATTTATGCTTTTCATATTTACTGATGTGATGTGTGTCTAGATGAACATAGTTACAATATTTATGAGAGTTGGCTAACATTCTCTGCAATAATCACCACCATAGATTCATTTTTTTGTTAACCAGAACTGAGCATTGTTTATACACCTTTGGAATCGACTTACCAGAAGTATATTTTGTTTCAAATAGTCAGGCTTAGTCAATTTTCTATTCTTTTGAACACTGCTAATTGTAGATATGGTTTGGGTGTTGTGAGGTATCACCATAGAAGAGCAATACATTACTTCTGGTTATCAATCAGCATCAGCATTTATCTCCATTGTTAATTCTTGTATCATATAATAGTTTTTTCAAGCTCTGGTTATCATGTTAGTGTAATTGTTTATAATGGATATGTGTAAATAAAATGACTTTTAAAACATTGCATTTTGATTTTATGTACTATATGATGATATACTTATATGATAGAAATACATTTTCAGAAATATGGACAAAGAAATAATTAACACTATATTCTATAGATCAAGAAGCATGAACCTGCTACTCTGCACTATACTACGTTTGAATAACCACAAACACCATGGGCTTTCATTCATCAAAATGACTAGGACTAGCGATCAAATCTAGGACCACGAATGTTCCAAATATCAGGTTTTGCTGAAGATCGTTGTCATTCAGCATTTTGCATTTGACAGTCTTTAAACATTTTATTATAATAAAATATGTCGAGACGAGGATGGATAGCTGATAATCGCGATTATCTGCGCTTAAATGGACGATCTCGGGCGTTTAACTCCACGTGAGTTTAACTTCCAGTAATCGCGTTTTAAATCCGTGGTGAAACTCGCGAGAACTTTAAACCGATTAAACTCAAGATAAACGAATTTAAACACATAATTGAAGGTGCTGAAACCGGCCCATAATGTATTAAAAATTAACGTAATGTAAGTATTAAGATAGCGTACATTTTGTAATTTTGAAAAAAAACTTAGTTGGCGTTGATATCAGTGAATTCATATTCAGTGAATTAAGCACTACCTTTCAGAATCTTTAAAGAATGAAATTGGAGTTTTTAAAGGAAATTTTACTTTGTTTTTTTAATATTGCTCAAATTTCGAACTTGCAAAAACTCATGCCATTTATAATATTTACAAAACCATACCTACATTTATAATTATATTGAAGAACTGATTGTAAATGAATAATTTTATTTGAAGAAAAAATCTCTATTTTCAATGTTGTTGTAGGAAGACGAGGAAAAATATCTTTCTTTGGCAATTTACAAAATACCAGGGTAACTTGAAAATCGGATTTATGCCATCACTATACACGTTTTCACTCTATTCTTACAAGGAATTTACTGAAAATCTTTGGAAACCATTTTTGAGAAAATCTTGACAAAATTGCAGAGGCTTGATGTGAAGTAAACCAAAATTTAAATATTTATTTCATAATCAGTTTCAAATTCCAATTTTTTCAGAAGGGTTTCAGCATGTTCAGATATCCCCAAAATTACTAGAGTAGTAGAACGCTTGTGTTGTTCCCAGACGGACAAACAGACGAACGGACGTTCTGAATAATAATGATAATAATAATATTCTCGGAAGATGACCTCTTCCAAGCAATTAAGAACATGGAAACTTATAACAAGTAATCCCCAGGATTGATAGGATCAAATTATTGGATTAAGAAACTCCGCAACATGTTAGATGTGAGAATGTATTCTCATCTAACAAAGGTTATTAATACAATTTTGAAAACACAAAGGAACACTGGAGTGGCTCACGCGGTTTCACGTATCTACTACCCAAGACAGGAGACTTCTTTCGGGAGAACTACAGAACAATCACTATACCAGAAACGTACAAAATTATAACTGCAGCCATAGTTAACAAAATGTACAGACATCTATAGAAGAACCATCTGTTGCCAGTTAAAGCCGTAAGGTTGTCGTAAAGGTTCATATGGCTGTAAGGAAATCTATTAAAGTCATATTGAATGATGTAAGGAATAATTGAGAATGACTTTCTTAACAGAAGACCTTTGACAGATACGATTGGACTTTGAAGTCATTGGAATCTATCGATTTCATCCTAGACGTAGTTTTGTAAGGCTAGTATGAAGTTGTGAGTGCAGCAGAAGAAATGTTAGAAACAAGATGTATTTAGTTAAACAGGAACATTTATTCAATTGGATTCGCTTTCCTCTGAGTTATGCATTAGTTTGTTCCATTATCGAGACAGTGACGCACACTCTTTGGTTATAATATATAGAAGTTCCATGATGATGAAAGACCAATGTCACATTTGTTTAACATGCATTATCTTAAAGTTTTGCTAAGAATGCAGAGATTCTCTCCCAAATACTGCCTGTCGATTTTAGCAATGACATTACATACAGTCTTGACAAATGTGCAAAAGTCAATTAAAAGAAAGGCAAAGAGAGAACGTCAGAGAGCATTGATGTTGATATCCACACTGATTCAAGATCTTGAACCACGTAAAACTTACAAATATCTGGACATTTAAGAATGTGAGATCTAGAACGACACAATGAAAGAAATTCGCAGGGAGTATTGGAAAGTGACACTTGTCCTGCAATCCGCTCTGAACTCCAGGAATAAAATATCTACAATTGGTAGTTTAGCAGTGCCTGTAGCCAGTACAGTTGCAGACTGATGGACTAGACTAAACAAGAAATTCGGAGGGACAAAAATAACCAGAAAACTGCTACAATGCTCTTGTATATCACCCTCAAGCACATAGACTTCACGTGTCACGTAAAGGAGGAAGAGGCCTCAGACACATTGAAGTCTCCTGGCACAATGCAATAGTAAGAAAAAGTATGTAATCACTCATCAAGATGACCACTAATGAGGCTAGTCGTTAAATCTGATCAGAGTGGGAAACAGAGGCATTGTAAGTGTAACAAGAAACATTGCGAACAAGACTATGAAAGATACGCTGAATAACAGTCACTGAACTTCTGATGCCTACAAAATGTTATAGAAACAAACCATTCCATGGGCAATGTCTAAAAAGAATGGGCAAGGTGCAGATCAATAAAGATTAAAGGGAACAATAAAGCGGAATCAGGAAGCAGATGTAATAGTTGCCCAATAACGCGTTGAGAACCTGTTAAATGATAAAGCTTGTATAAAGCTGTTCTCAACATTTCCCAAGATGATAAATCGCATCTGCCAGGAACAAGTAGAAACCATTGATAAATTGTCTCAACTTGTTCAATTCTAGCAAACAATGAATAGACGAAAAGCCACCATATGGTGTATAGTTACCTCTACTGGCAGATCTATGACACCCTCAATGTTCCAAACACATGTTGCAAGTGGTATGAACACTCAGTTAAGCCGGTGAGTCTAATGGACTGGGTACGTTATTGTACGCCCAACAAATTCAACCTAATCGCAGGATTGCGGAAAACGTACCCGGGTATGGTTATCCGGGATTTTTAGGGGAAAATGCCTACTTGTAGATGTGATTCTCACATTTTGCACAAAAGTATTGTGAGCAACGACAGACCTAACCTGCTCCTAGACTTGCAAGCCTGGAGTAGATTTATAATCAACCGACTCATAACTTTAGTCGTGAAGTAGAGCGATAATATTAATAATAATTTTAGATAAGAATGAGGCTACGGAATGGAATACGCTTTCTCGTACTAGTTTCCTGATATCATTACTCTGGACCATCCTTTCGGTTTTTTTCCCCCCTCTTCTCAGCTGCAATCTATTGCCGCCTAAGGACCATTTTTCACATTTCTTTATTTTTGGTTCCCTAACGGTGTAATTGTAATATGACTTTAAAGAAGACTCAAATCTGCTCGTATATATAAAATTTCGTTGAAAAATTTAGATCCGATTGAGAAAATGTCGTTTGAAATTTTTGAACATGTGCAATGGAAAAATTTCTTTAAGCTCATTTTCAGAGAAAAACAAATTGTTTTCGAAACTTCAATGAAATCATTTGAAGAACTGCTACTCAGAAAAATACAATTAGTATAAATCCACAATGTAAAGATACAGCAAATTTAAGTTTGTGTCATCTACACAGTACTTTAACATAATTCTACAAAATCTATCTCTGGTTCAGGAGTTGGAGTCAGTTTTGTCATCCTGCCATCAAGTTCACGAACCACGTGATGACCCGCTGCTTGTGCGGGTTTCCGCAGCGGAAGGAGGCGCCAGCTCCATCGCGGGGCGAGTCACAGGACGCGACCTGGTCGGCGGCAGCTGATATCGCCCGCTGGTCTGGGGCTGATGTCTCGTCGCTTGCCCGCCTGCAGCCGTCACCGGTCGCGGCTTCTCGCTCTACGCTCCGCAACGCGCGGCGGCGGGGCTGGCTCCATATCATCGCCCCTCTGGGTTTCCAACTGAACTGGTGCACAGAGCACCCCGCTGTCTATGGACTGGCGGGTCATGTCCGTGTGGCGCATGCGGTATTGGCGCCTGCCGCGTCGCGGGCATTGCAACCCGCCCGACGAAGTCTGTGCGGTGGTGGCTGCAGGAGTACCGGTCGGCGCCTGGGCAAAATCCCGATTCAGCATTCTCCTTACAGAACCGTACGGTGGGCAGCGCTTACGGGCCAGGCAGCTTGTCGACATTTCTGAGTGGATTTGCGTATTTGGCAGCCCTTTCAGATCTGTTTTGCATTCTCTAACAGCAGAGGGAGGAGGGTTCATACCCTCCTCCAGGCTTCACATCGTTTGCAGGGTTATGAGTGTCATCAGCACGACTTCAGGTACATATCCGCCCTCACCGAAACCAGGAGCCCGCGACCTTTCCGTAAGGTCAACCAGCTCCGGTGAGACTAGATTCACCGTGACTGGCAGCAGGGTTGATCTATCGCTCTCGGCAAGGGCGCAGTGCCCTGCAAAGAGGCGGGCCGGCATGCAGCCGCTTTTCTCGAGATATTTTCCCGCCTCTGGGCACGTTTCCGCTCCCGCGGCGACACTCACCTCGTTTTGCACAAGGGAGCGCTACTGGTGCCGGCGATGGGGCAGGGGCAGCAGTGGGGACTGGTATGACCCCCAAAAAACCAATGCTGCAAATGCTTTCTCAGTCTTTTTGGTTCTGTATGCCAAACCTCCGCCACTAGAAGCTGATCCACAAGTGACTGCGGGGGCGTGTGGTTTTAATGTGGTACAGGGGCAGGTTTTTGCTTTTGGTTTGTCCTTGCCCTTCTTCTGAGGGCATTCAATTTTAGGTTTGCCAGGTGTTAATGCTGGAAGAACTGGAAGTGAGGATTTACATAAGGGGCAGGAGCCGTATGTGGGCAGGATCAAGACTTGTGGTGCTGGGGTTGCAGGGATGGGTTCTGCGGAAGACTAGTGTTGGGTTATGGGGAGGAGGTTGGTAGTGGGTCTGGTGCAGATTTGGGGTGAAGGGTAGGTGCGGGGGAGAGGTTACAGCTGAAATGGCTTATAAGCTGTTCTGTGAGGTCACTTTTGGGTGGTGAGTAGGAATGCACCATGATTTGTTGAGGCGAGGATGGAAGTAAATGATTATTGCAAGGTCTCGACCCCCTGAGGCCCCTGCCAGCGCCGGTGGCTGCAGAACCAAAGCACCACCCCTGGAGCACAGCACCATAAAATGAAACCAAAAAGCTTACTTTTAATTTTTGTAATATTTGAACTACAACATGTTTATGATCACCTTCATTCATTTAAAGCAAATATCCATTTCAAATCACTGAAAAATTATTTTGACATAAATGAAAGGCTACTTGCTGTCATAAATGTACTGCAGGTTTTTAAGATTGTTTTGAATTAGCAGAGTATCTCTTTCATTTATTACAAGAAAAGTATAAATTAAATTATTTCCATTTGACATTTTTAATTCTGAATGTGTGTCTGAGTCATGTCTGTAACAAGGGGAATTACCCAATAGGTTTCTGTATATTGTAAGAACTTCATTATAACTGTAAGAGGGTTGTGTGTATGTGTTCATCTGCACTCACACATGTGTTATGTACCAAACTATACAAAAGATAAGAGTAGCAATAAATATTAATTAAAAATAATAATATATGAACACTCATTGAATATAGTATTCTGTAAAAATGTTTACAGTCAGTTGCATATAAACAAATCTAACACAATAATTTTCACAAATCTAACACAATAATCTGTCACAATAATTTTAAAAAAATAAAATGAAATTTTTTCTGAATACACAATAATTAGAAACTCACCAAAATTACAAATGAAATATACAGTTCTTACTCAATAAACGATATAAATCATTTGCTTCAACAAGTGATCTGCATGTTATTCCTAACTTTTACGTATTGACATCTGATTGTTCTTTGACTTGTCAAATTTTTTGCTCTGTCAATAATAACTGATAAATAATAATGTATAAGTTTGCAACTTAAATATTACAAAATTTGTACATCATTGCTGCTACATCTTATCTTTCTGAATAACACATCTTCAAATTAATCAATGAATTCTTCCAATCATTCTAGGTAGAAAACATTTGTGTGAAGAATTCAACTTCAGTTCTGCCATCTGAAAATGTTACAAATATTAGCACATAAATTTGTCTCTTAATACTGCAGTACAAATTGCTATCGTTATAGCACCTAAATTAAGTAGTGTCAAAATAACAACACAATTTCAAACTTTGTCTTTTCCTCCACTACACCGCTGACCATCTGTTACCATCAACAGCATAAACTTCATCAGCATGCGCCATGAGTCAACTTCTATTTTCCCTTTGTTTGCATATTCCACACTAAAATCAAATGCAATTATATACCCAAAGATCAAAACGTTCTTGGCTTCTATATCAGTATATATTCATTCAGTATATATTAAACTAAGGACACGAAATCTGAAAAAATTTATGTGTAAAAGTAGTAAAAAACTAGGAATAAATTTTTACTTAATTTATTCAAAAGTTTTACGAAATATATCACAAGTTTTGATTCAGGAATTTCTTTTGCCATCAATATGCTAGTTCATTGAAAAATTCATTTTACAATTTTTCTCATAATTAGCTTTCAATATATTTTCAAGAAATGAATGAAAGAAACAGTAATCAATGTAGTAATTAGAGGTTAGATAGCAGTCTTTCTCATATTATTAATAACATATATAATTATAATAGGATCACCATCTGAAAATATGATACTAATATTTCAAACATGCTAACAGGTTACAATTTTTCTAATTTTAATTCAATTTCAAATAGATAGCATAACAATCTGAAGAATACAATAAATTCTACCATATAAACTTTCTTTGAAAAATGCGATAATTCTAATCAGCAATAGATTTGCATCAACTATTTACATATAATAAAATGTGAATGTAGAGATTGTTAGATGGAATCTTTCTTCAGTTACAACTTTGTTTCATTAAACAAATTTGAAATTCCTCAGCATTCACTTCAGCTTTGCTATAAATACAGAAAACTACAATATTCTTACAATGTATCCATAGAATCATTTGGTAATAGAGTATTTTTGAATGTCTTTAAAAAGAAAGCTTCCTTTATTTACCGAAAATATGGACGAGGTTTTCCCTAAATATCTCATTAAAAATACATGCATGTTTGCAGATTAAGTCTAGTTGGTTAGGATTTAAATTTACAGTGCTTATCCACATGAAGAAATGCAAATGCTAACAATAACTGCAAGGCAATAAATATTACAAATATCTTTAAGGCTAAATGTACCGAAAAATACTTATATGAAAAATCTATAGATCTGTAGCACTATCACAGAGAATTTACTTGACCGATAACGTCTGAACAAATTGTCCGATTTTCGATCTGTAAACGGCAGTATGCCTTCTTAAAATAGAAATATACGCTACGAAGCCGGTTTTTCGAAAAAAATTTCAAATTTTTTTACAAAATTCTCGTAGTTCAGGGAAAATAATAAAAATGTGGGCTTACAGCGCGATGACGACATGCTTCCTGAATTCAACGCCGTGTCAATCATGCAAATTGGATGAATAGGAGCGGCGTAAAGTGAAATCTCAGAAAAACACCTCGCACCCCTTCCCGCTCCCGCCGTTGCGTCACCCGACCTTGTGGGCCATCCCTCGACGCGGCCGAACGGCCAAACCCGGCGGCCTGCGGCGTGAGAGGAGGCCCAACTTTCAGGCAGGCAAGCCGGGCAGTCCGTTTACGCTTTCGTCCCTTTCAATCTCAATATATTTTTCTATACTTCCCTTCCTATAGTCCCTTTCAATATCAAACTAGTGATGACAAACAAAACTGTCTCGTATCCTCTATAATAGATGTATAAAACTATATATCTTGTTCACATATTCCAGTCCTTCTTGAAATAACATTAAAAAATTATTTGAGGCGAGGCATTACTCAAAATATCGATTCCGATTTGGAAACTGATTTCAAAAAGAAAATTGAACTAACTGTGTAGATATCACCAATCTTCCATGTCCTAACATCTTATTTTACATACATTTTACTTCTTCTTCCTATCATTCCACTACCAGAAAGAATGAGCCGAGATTACCACGAGCTCTTTTTATCCTGTGACTCGATTTTTGATCCCAATACAGCATTTGTCTCCTTGATAGATTTCACCTGATGAACCTGTTTTCACAAGTAAAATCGCCGAAGCTAATTTTAAAACTGTTTTCGTACTTTCGGACAAATTTGAAGAAGTGGTAAATTAGCGCCAGGCGAGATGCATCCTGAATCAACAGTGTAACAAACACTGAAATATAATATTAAGAATCATGATATGTCCCAGCTACCTTGGTAAGATATAGATATAAAATGAATGTTATATTAGCATAAACTTGAAGGTGGAATAAGTAATTCCCGGTGCGTCATTTGATACAAACTACGTAAATGTTAATGTAAAAGGATGTAGTGTAAATCATTGTATTGTGACACATTTATGTATTTTTAATGCATTAAAAGTGTCATGAAGCAATAAAACTTTAACCATAGAAGGAACACCACACCGAAGAGGAATATCCGGATATGAGACGGATACATTGTTTTGTTTACAGTTATTAATTGGGCACTTTTACATTTCTACATTGAGATACTATTTTCTAAACATCGTACACGCTTTTTCTGGAACCTTAATCAGGTACACTGAAAGAAAGGATACCATAAATCGCAACATGGTTTCAATAGTTACACAAAACCTTCGTATGCGAAACGGAGACCTTGTTGCTTTACTCCTTTTTCCTGGATTACAACAGCATCTAAGATAAAAGTCAATCTTGATGGACCAACCGACCTGTGATTTCTGAGAGGCTGATGTTCCTTCATAAACGGACCTGTCGGCCTCATCAAGCCTAATCATGTTGCAGAGCGTAGCTGGCCACAGCAGCCAGGTACCTTGTTAGATTAATTACGTATTGAAAATATACATTGAAAAACATTAAACATCTTTAAACACACCCCACATACGTATATGTATCTTTGTATTTTTCAATTACAAAAGGAAGCATATGCGATAATTAGGGCTTTATAAAGCAGAAAAACATCTGTTATTCTTGCCCCAAAACAGGAACGAAGTTTGAGACTAACTTTCATAATTATATTTTTTTTCCGTCTGCGTTTTTACACATGAAAAATATAAATGTCGAAAGACATACTAATTACGTTATATATTTACCAGCTACCAGCCCCAAGGCCTTCGGTGGGTTTTTTGGAAGTGCGGGGAGACAGGAAGTAGCGCGCCCCAAAGCTTTTCAACCGGGGCGAAACCCAAATTTTTTCCCCGTTCTCATAAGAAAAATCCCGATTTAAAAAAAAATTACAAGTGTAGGTTCCCCCAAAGAACTAATTTGGCCACCCCGGTTGTTAAACTAACCTTGCATCAAAACACTGCAAACAAAGAGACCAGTGTGAACTGCATGGGTATTGCTGTGGATTGGACCTGTGATTTTTCGGCCGTGGATTGACGAGGGTCAGCAGGGCGGGGGGACGCCTTTTTGGCCCCGGAGTCGCGCCGCCGATCGGCCTGCAAAACATATTATTCCGTTCACTTTGGAAGGGCTAAGAGAGTGGCTGGCCCTTCGGGAAAAATTTTCTTCAAAGTGGCGAAAGCGCATCTTCTGAAAATTTTCAATTGGGTTATTGTAGAGGAATACGTCGTTGGCGAAGCAAATAGTGAACTTACTAAACGTTCACTGGTAAAAATATTGAAATTTATCGGGCTGCATCGGGTAAATTATAACCCAAAAAAGGATTTGGTGGATATTTTTAATAGGCGCCAGACTACAGAATCTAAACTACGTCTTTAAGTGAAAATCTTATTTCTTTGGGGTAAACTGGCGAATAAAATTCGAAAGGAAAATGATACCTTCATTTACACCGCCTATATGAAATCAATCGGGGTTTCAACCAAGTTTAAAAAGAGAAAAATTGGAATGGAACCCAAACTTTTAGGTACGTATATATTTCATAGGTTGTAAAAAAGAAAAGCATATATTCGTTTATATTTTTTTCTATTGGACAGAACTAAAAAACTTTACCATTAATCCAGCTCACAGTTATTTTAATGTAAATTGAAATTCCTCAAAAACATGTGGAACAAGAAAAACAATTTTTTCCTTTTACATCATCGGTTTTAACCCTTTTTCAATTCAAATTCTATTGTTTTTAAAAGGTGGTTACAGAGCTTGGTTTCCCAAACTCATTATTTGCATTCTTTTTGTGTTTTTTTAAATGAAAAAAAGTACCTATTAAAAGTTTTTTGATTAGTTTTGATGCCAATAAAACATTGCAAATTCGTATTAAAATGAAAAAAAAAATTTTATTATTTGGCAATTCATAAATAATTTTAATACAGTCTTGAAGGGGAAGGGCAATTAGAAATTGTAAATTAATTGTTTTTGTAGAAAATGTTATATGTGTACAAAATTTTTTGATTGATGTATGTATATCTACCGTAATAACAGTCAGACTGCAAAAATTTGAAGGCTTTTGAGTTTTTTTAATTTTTGCGAAATTAAATTATCACTAAATTCTTAATTGTATCAATTATTTCCGTTTTCGGTGTCTGGTTGTCTAGGTAAATATCAAAATCTGTTGTTGGATAAAAAATAAATAATAATATTCTAAAAATTAGAAAATTACTACACAAACCCACCCTATACCCGTCGAGATCAAATTGCACCAAAAAAAATGTTTAAATAAAAAACACATGCACCCGGGCCCCGGGTAACCGACTCCAAACTGCCCGCTCCCAAACCAAGGGAAAAAGGGGCCCCTTCTATGTTTTTGGATGCGGTCCGGGGGTTGGCTGAATCCTCCGACCTGTGTTGCTCGCTTACGCCGACAGATAGCCAATCCCAAAAAAGGTTCCCCGGGCTCGGCAGCTTCTCCCCGTGCCCTGCCCAAGGTGAATTCAGGGGGAGTGCAACGGGGACTCTTTGATGAAACCCTTTTTCCAACTTTCCACCATCACGAAACAGTAACAGTGAACCTGGTTGGTCTATATTATCATGCGTTCCCTTGATCAGTATAATGGATCAGCTATACTGCAACTTTTTTTTTCCCCTAAAGCAATTCTTTAAAAAATTTTTAATATACTAGTAAGAAATGATTTACCACCCCATGATAAACCCTATTGGGAATGTAATCAAATCAAAAAATATTCAACCCGGCAATCCTCATCTAGGTGTCGAAATTGCCTTTGATGTTGATATTTTCAAAACTAAATTTTGTATAGACCACGAACATATTTCGTAAAAAAATAAAACATTTGTGAAACCGATGTTTATTTTTTTTGGATGTTTTAAACTTGATGAACTGTATGTGAAAAAATTCGATAATCACACTTTTAAAAAAAGTTAAAATATGAATAATATTGCATTATACCACTGTCAGTTCTTTCGTTCGAATAAAGGGGCACTATTTTAATATCCCAATCCAAAATACACTATCTTCGGGCCCAAAAAGATGATCCCATTTTCCCGGCTTTTTCCCACATGTCCTCCCTTTCCGGGGGGGCGGTCAACCCAAACACTCTGGGGTTTTAAAGGGCCCCTCGCCCACCTTCCCGTTTTTTGAGGAAAATTGTGAGTCCCCTTTAAATGATCCTGAGTGCAATTTTTGGAAAAATTAATTTCGCTGTTATTCTTTTTTTTTATCTTTCCCGCCACTTTGTCAAATCGTAATTATAAATTAACAATAGGGCCCCTGCCAAAAAAAATTTTCTTCCGCACCCAAAATTGTTCGGGGGTTCTAAACCAGGTTTTGAGATATTTTTTAAATTTTTAACTTTATGTTTCAATTGCTTACTTGAGCATCATGTCTTCTTTTTTTTGCTATGAGAATCTGGGGGGAAAGCGCCGATAATTGGAGTTCTTCCCTAATAATGGGAGATGCACGCATGAAATCAGCAATTTCAACATCCTTTCCTTCCCATGTCTATTTGTCAGCTCTAGTCCCGGGCCAAGCAACGGGTCATCTGCGGGTCCCAAAATTTTTGCGGCATCTGGACGCGCAAAAGAAATAACACTAGAACCCGGTTCATACCATTCCCCGTTAGCCTATCTGGATATACACAGCAATGGATTTCCGCCTTTTTGTTCATTGCTCACTCCCCCCTCGAACTGCCTTTTCCTTTTTTTTGTGATTTGTGTATTAGTTTTCTCAACTAGTTTCTGTCTTCAACCCACTTACGTCTGGTCATGTGTGGGTTTGGGTTTCCTTTTTATTTCATTGTACCACCTACATCTTTTTTTTCCTCTTTCTCTTCATTTCACCATTCCAAGTATAATATCCTTTTTGATATTTTGTTCGACTCATAAATGTCCAAAATTTATTAATTTTTTTCAATTTTTGGGTTTTTTTTAGAAAGTTTTTTTCTTTTTAAAAATTTCCCGGGATTTTTTTTGAAATTTTAATATTTTCTTCCCTCCCATTCTTAAAACATCTTTTTTTTGGCCTTTCCCAATGTTTGTTTCCCCCCCAGGGTTAGAAATACCATTTTCTCGATTATTTGGGTTTTTGGGCTTATGCAGGGGTTGATTTCCGACGAAAACGACGGAACGGCGTTCCTGTACCTCAGTTTAATTATTAAATTATATTATAAATATATAACTATTTCTATTAAATTAATAAATAATTTGGGCGCGTTCAGGCCTAAAAAATTTTTCAAACCAAGCACAGGTCTTACGTGATATGCCTGCATATTTTTTAAAATTTTTGTAATTTTCTTTCCCTTTTTTTTCCTAAAAATTTTTCTTCTCTTTAGTTCTGTACAGTTGATTTTTAATTCATAAGTATTTCTTGTCTGCCATGTTTCCCCCCTTCTCCTTAATTTCAGGCTTCCCCTTTTTCCATTGTTTTTTTTTTTAATTTAAGTCTTCTTTCTTATTCTCTTTCCCTACTTTAAAATTTCTAAAACTTTAAAAAACTTCCGTTATCAGTAATAGGGGTGGTGTCATCAGCATATCTCACGTTGAACTGCCTATCTCCTTTCCATTTCCTCCATTTTGCCCTTTTTCAAAAAAATATTTTTGTATGCATCCTTGGTCCGTATTCCCTCAATCCTGGTGACTACGCATTTTCTCACTTCTTTGTTGAAAAAGGGGCAGCTGTTTGCCCAATGCTTTTCGTGATTTTGTATCTTGATTCGTGTATAATAGCTTCATAAGTACTATAATGGGACAGTCGCCCATGCATGGTAGCGACGAAATAAAAGCAATATAAAATGATATTTTCAAACGCCTGTGGAAACGCGTAGCGGAGGTTCGCCACAAAAGCGGGCAGGAATTGGTACAATGTACCGTTACCTGGCGTCGCCGGAGCGGGCAGCCGGGGGCTCTCCTTTGTCTCGAAGGTTGGTGAAGGGGCGTGCCAGTGACGTCAATGGGATTTCCACCTTCCGCGCAGAGCGTTGGCGAGTTCGGGAATTCCGTGACGTGGGTAAATTCCGTGGCGACGCGAATTCAAAACTCTAGCCTGCAACGTCGGTGCCACCACGATTGGTCGCTCCGTGTCACGTGATGTGACAGACCAATGAGCGCGAACGTCGCGCGGACGCGGTCATGTGACCTCGCGGAGCGAGAGAGCTCCGGAGAGGAGAAGCGAGCGGTCTTCTATCTCCAACAGCGGGCAGACGCTTCTATCTCCAGCCGCGCTAGCGGGCAGACGCTTCGATCTCCAGCCGCGCTAGCGGGCAGACGCTTCGATCTCCAGCCGCGCTAGCGGGCAGACGCTTTTGGGCCACGCATCGCATCGATCTCCAGCCACGCTAGCGGGCAGACGCTTCGATCTCCAGCCACGCTAGCGGGCAGACGCTTCATCTCCAGCCCGCTAGCGGGCAGACGCTCTTCTAGACGAGCAACGCGTAGGCGAGTACGCCGAGAGAATTGCCTCGGGCTAAGTTTACGGGCCACGCATCGCATACCGCGGGTATCCTGCTGATTCGCCGCTCAGTCACGGACGGGCGACGAACGAAAGACGGGCAACGGCCGTGACCAGGCCGGGTCGCCGCTCCCGCACGCGCCGCCGGCCCCCCCTTCATCAGGCGCCCGTACCCCGCGCCGGTCGGTGAACAGGCCGAACCGCCGCTATCTCCAGCGCCGACATCCTGCGCCGCCGCTAGCATCGCCGCCGCCGCCGCCTAGGCCGCCCGGCGCCCGCAACCCCGCGCCGGTCGGCGACCAGGCCGAACCGCCGCTATCTCTAGCGCTACCCTGCGCCGCCGCATCGGGTACTTGGCCCCGCCCGCCACCCCGTACAGCCACCCCGCGCCGCACTGGACTGTAAGCGAGGCGAGAGAGGGCGAATGACCGCCTGATGTACAATAGCTGTAGTTAGGTTAAGTTTCTTTTTGTTTTTTTTCGTGCTGTTTGTATCTGGCCTCGCCAGAGGAAGCTCGCTAATATTAAATGTAAGTTCATGAAAGAGCTATCTTTTCTTTATACAAGACGCATGCCAATGCCCACGCCACGCATGCTCCCGTTCAGCCTTTCAGGGTCTTCTGCGGGTGTAGCCGGGCAGCTTCATCTTCAACAGCCCCAGGAGAAGGTAGGTCGGGGTCACCCTGGGGGCATCCCCAGGTGTTCAGTAAAAAGAAGTGTATTGACACTCCCATCTTTTGTAGCGACAGCAAATTAATTCATGATCAAGGAGTCAAACCCCTTGAGTAGCCCAAAGCACATGTATACTTTTTTTAATTAAATGTTTTGATAGACGTAATCTTTTATAGAACGGGTTAATACATACATTTTAAAATAATAACAAAAAAATGGGGATAAATGTCTGGGCTCTCAAGGGGAAAAGGGGGTGAACATTTACAATTTTGGTGGTGTTTTGGGAGATTTTTCTAAAATTTTCCCGAGTTTCTTCCATGATAATTAGGAAAGGGTTGACTTGTTCATTTTCCTTTTTAAACCCACCTGTTCTGTCAATTTTTTTCAAAAGGTTTTTAATTTTTTTTAAAATATTTTGAGGATTTTTTTTAAACAGGGGGCCAGTTTTGTTATTTTTGGTGTCCCCTTTTCTTTGAATGGAATAAACGTGTGTGGCCCCAATCTGCATTCTTTTCTTCCAGATCAATTGATTTTATTAGTTTCCCATGATTTCTTCCCCGGGTGGTATTCGATTGGGTTTTATTTACACCTGGGGACTTTTTTCAGTTTTGTTGCCCAACTCATTTTCCTACAAAAATTTTGGTTCATCTTCCTTCATCAATGTTTACCCCTCCTGTACTTAAAAAGTCCTTCTCACAAACTTCTGTATTTTTCCCCATCTTTAGTCTGCTTTTGTTGTAATTATTTTCCCGTTCTCATCCTTTTCCCTAGGGCCCTAATAGCGAAATAATGGGGAGGGATTTATTGGTATAAAACCCTTTATCTCATTATACCTTTATTGAAAATCCCTTTTAAAAAATACGGGTATAAGATAAATCCCGGTATTTTACCTGTATCGTACCTACCGGTAAAATATTTATTTAAAAATTTTTATATCGATATTCCTCATCAAAATAAATTTTCAAAGAAATGCCCGTATTTCATAGTATCATATACGTATATGGGAGAAATTCATTTGTTTTTTTTCGATGAGATGGCTAGAGGAACAACTATTTACACGAAGGTTTCTGACCGCGAGGTCCTAGGTTCGAGTCCCGAGGGGGGGGATTTTCGACATTAGGATATTCTAGTGGTCGAGTTTGCCGTTGACTGGGGAAGAATTTATGGTCGGGGTTCTGAACGGTAGTTTTTTATAGTTTTTGATCATTTTCGTTGCGTAGGTGCAGCAACTGGTTCCCACTATATGCAAAGCGCCCAGTTCTTGGGGAAAAATTTCCCCTTTCGGGCTAAAAAAACCCCGCCGCAGCGTTAGAACAGCTGTCCTGGTGGGCCCCGCAAGCGAAATTTTTCAAAACCCTAAGGAATGCGGGCATCCGTCGGCCCCCCTTTAAGGAGGGCCAAAAGCCCCCGGAGCATCCCCCCCGCGGAAACCGAGGCTCCCGATGGATCCCCCAGGCAGAAGAGGCCCAAAAACAATTTTATTCCCGTGAACGGTCAGCTTTGTTGTGTATTTAATGATTTTTTTGGTGTTTCAAGGAAAATATGAGAAGAAAAACTACAAATAGTGTTTATAAATATTTTTAATAGTCCCAAGGAACCCTGGTTGAGCTCAATTGTATACATGTTGTGAAATGAACAAACTGTTCTTTTTTATACGTACAGAAAATTCCCCGTGAGATCAGCAAAAACTCTCTAATCCGACTCCCCCCACTCCATCCCGAACTGTAGTGAAATTATCTTTTGAATCATCTTTTTACTTATAAAAAGTTTTGAACCAACTCCCTTCAAAAAACCTTTCTTTTTATTTTTTTGTTTTTTCTATGTTAGTAAAAATGAGTCATTTACGTTTATTTAGAGGAGAGGCAATCACTTGATTTCTATTATTAAAAAGCTTAAAGGGAAAACATTTCCAAAACCCTTTGGGGTTTGGAGGCCCCACTTCCTGTTTTGAGTCCCGATGGGTTGGGGTTCCCCTTCCTGGGTTTTCCCCCCCCGCTGAGAGAAACAATGAGCAGCTTTTCCACATTTTAACCCCACTTGCAAATTTAAAGCAGTAACGGGTTTAATTACCCGAATTTTTTCAATTTCAAAAAAGAATTCAGTCAGTTAGCCATTTACCACGAAAGACATGAAAATGTTCTTTTTGTATGTGAAACAGTTTGTTAAATCGCCATTTTCTGCCAGTTAGAGGAAATCTTATCCTACATTAATAATTCTATGCCGTGGAAATGGATTTCTTTAAAGAATTTCCAGCGTTCGAGAAAACGAAAACAAAAATCATGAAACTTGAATCGTTCAAACCGTAAGGTAGGATGACATTTTTTCATTTATATATATACATTTGACATATTTTAAAAATATACTTAATAATTATACACTTTTTTAAAAATATGTCAAAAATCATTTTTAATGAAAGGAGGAAAAATGAAGGCGCTCTTTTTTTCACAAACGTGTCAATGGATTTGTACAAATTTTTTAAGTTGGGATATTCTTACTTAATAATAAATTATATACTTTTTAATAAAATTTGCTAATGGATTTGTGCAAAGGCTGCACAAATACAAAAAGATCAAGAAAATGAATGTTAATTTTCCTAATATATTTTTATTAATTTCAATAAAAGAATTTATTTTCCATTCAAATCAAGACAGGTCAGCTGTCATTCAATCAAAGCATGACCTGTCCATTCATTCAAAAACGAGACGTCCGACACGAAACTCGCTGTAAAATTCAACCAATCATAGAATATTTAAATTTTATATTAAAAATATATTGCTATCCTTATTACATAATTAAGAATTGAGTACAAATAAAATATTTGCATAATTTTGATGCTATTATATTTTTGCGTCTGTCTCAAAAGGAGTGGACATGTCACGTTTTGAATGTTTGCTCATTTTGCGCCTTTCTTTCCAAGACAAGTGCCGCCAGGGCACGCGTTCAAGTGTATAATCACCCTTCTGACCAGGAGTAGGATCAGCACCTCTGGCACACTGCTGTTCCGATTGCGTGACCTCCGCATATATCTCGCGCGTTCTTCAGCAGGCTGCGTGCTACTCTAGAGTATTTCGATATGCCCAGCGTAGGAAAAGGGCGGTGAGCAGTTTTCAGTGGGCGAACATTGTGCAATGATGAGTGGAGATTATATTTATTCTATAAAATTAGTGGAATCATCCAGTTTCCTTAATTATTAGTAATCGAGTATTATTTATATGTAAACAAAATAATTTAAACAATAAATAACAATTATGAAAGTAAATTTTAATTAATAAACGTTTTGTGAGATATTATTAACTAAACAAACTTATTTTGTCAACATGTAGGGATGGTAAGCTATTGTTTTTCCATTGAAAACACCGGTATAATAAATTTGCAATAATGGATTTGGGCAAAAAGCTGCACAAAAAAGATGCAAGAAAATGAATGTTAAATATCCCAATATATTTTTATTAATTTCAGTAAAAAGAATTTATTTTTCATTCAAATCAAGACAGGTCCAGCTGTCATTCAAAGCAGGTGTTAATTGAGCAGGATGAAACTCGCAATATGTGATATTTTTTGAGCCATTGAATCGTAACCAGCAAACAATGTCTTGGCAACTGTCAGTGCCACCTGCAGTACATACATTCTAAGTAACATTCTGCCCCCCTTGAAAGGTATTCTTTCAACGAATTATTTTACATTTTAACATTTCAATATCCCAATAATAACATTATCAAAACAATTACACAATGTATGAATTAGTTACATAATAAGCACTATTCTTTCTTGCAGTCTTCATCTTCTATTGGTAAAAGACAAATCTTTTTACACTTCTGGTAAATATTCAGTAGTTGTTTTAATAATAACATCTAACTTCTCCGTCTGGTCCTGGATAAATTTTCATTACCTACCCTTGGCCACTGTAATGGGGACATTGTCCTCAATGAGAAGGACTAGGAACCAACATTAAGTTGATTTGAATCGTGCATTTTAATCTTTTCTGAAGTTCTTGGAGATATTCTGCTGCCCCGCTGCCAAAGTCTTTGCCTAACCTTTTGGAGGCGTTTTCCAACGAGACAAGCGATTATCAGGTTCAGTGCTTACATTTAATTGTACAGGCTGGACTAGTGAGCGCCAATAATGAAATGAGCGGGGGTTAGAACTTAAATGTCATTAGGATCATTTGGTAAAGGTGTAAGAGGGCATGAATTCAGTACAGCCTCAATGTCGCATAATATGGTATACATTTCTTCATAAGTAAAGAATGACCTTGCGTTTCTGTTAACAAATGTCTTTTGATCATCTTCCTGCAGCTTCACACAATCCTCCAAAGTGAGGTGATCGTGAGGCATGAACTGCCATTTGATTTGCTGTCGAGACGTGAAGATGCTATAAAATTAGATTGTTTCTCCAGGAAGACTGTATTTCCTTTAGGCATTTGAAGCGCCAACAAAATTCTTTCCATTATCTGAAATATTTGTTTACAAACCCACGGGCAGTGAATCTTTGAAGTGCTGCAAAATGCGACTGTTGTAGGTCAGACACAAGCTCTAGATGAACAGCTTTGGTACTGAAGCAAATGAAAACTGCAATGTAGCCTTTGCTTATGTATTCTTCCTCTTCTGCGGCTTTCTCTGATAGAGATTGGTCCTGCACAGTCTATTCCGTTGTAATAAATGGTCAATCACTGAAGACTCTCTTTTGTAGGTCTCCATGCGTACTTCTGAAACATTAGGGCTAAAGCGAAAGCACTTGAGACACCGTTTGACAATCCTAGTGGCTATTCTTCTACAAGAAATAGGCCAATATTTTTGACGAACTGCGTGTAATAACTGTTCTGGTGGACAATGTTTCAAACGTTCGTGTTCTCCTTTCATGATCAGCTCTGTAATTTTATGATTTGCAGGTAGAAGAATTGGATGTTTTTGTTCTTCTGTTAGGTCAGAAAATCAGTCTTCTCCACTTTTATCAATCCATCTTGTTCATCGATATATAAGCTGGCTGATTTAATGCAATTCTTTTGGGAATCGCACTTTGTTCTTCAAGCACTGTCTTATGTGATGGAAAGTCTCTAGCTGCATCAATTCGATCACTTTATTTTCGGCCTGTTGAACCTCTTCAACAGTTATTGAACCAATTGTCTTCACGTTTTTAGACTTGCAATTACGAATAAATCTTTGCGAAATTGCCACTGCACGACACAACATAAAAAATAATGAGAATCTATGTAAAAGTCTGTCTGTACAGGTAACAATCAATGTCACTGTTGTTTTCAATTCTGGTAACTCTGTCTCTGCATCTTTCGAGTATTCTGGATGTGGATTTGGAGTACTAAGCCATGGAGGTCCCTTCCACCAAAGCCTTTTGTTTTGAAGCTCTGCTGCTGCAATACCTCTAGAGAGAATATCCGCAGGATTTTCCTCCGATGAAACATGTTTCCACACAGCATGTTCTGTCATTTCTCTAATCTTCGCTACTCGATTTGCTACAAACGTCTTCAACAATCTTGGCTCGGTATTGATCCATCCCAAGACTATAGTGCTGTCACTCCATAGTCTCACTATATCTATTTATCTCTAAAGCTTCTTCTAATTTCTTTAGGAATTTTGCAGTAGAAGAGCTGCCTCTAATTCAAGTCTTGTAATGGACAGTCTTCATGGGTGCCACTTTGCTCTTGCACAAATCAGATTGGAGATGTAAACACCTTGAGTGTGTTCTGTAGACTGCATAAAACAAGCTCCTAATGCCTTTTGAAGCATCACTAAATCCAAATAAATTAAAAGTGTTGACAAATTCCCAGGATTCACATTCCTCGGTATGTAGATATTATTAAGTTGCTCTAGAGATGAATAGTAATGTCGATCCAAATCTTTAAATATTTTGTGGTAATAACTGATCCATTCCATCTTGTCTGCCCACAATAATTGCATCAAGATCTTGCCCTTGATTAATACAGGACTGACAAGTCCAAGAGGATCATATACCTCGCAATCCTTGAAGCAATGTCTCTTTTAGTTTCTGGATTTTGTGTTGACAGTTTCATTTTAAACTGGAGACAGTCCTGTGTTGAATTCTAAAGCATCCTAGGTCTTACTAGCTTCCTCATCTAGAACTAATAAAGGTGTTTTACCGAGTTCTTGACGTTTGTAAAATTCTCTTGTCGTTGGATCTCCACTTGTGTAACAACATCCCTCCATTCTGTAAAATGGTTTGTAATGTCTGTGTAGACAAATTACATCTTCTATCGATACTTCCACCTGTTAAACAATCATCCATATAAAAATCTTTACGGATAATCTTTGCTGCAGATGGAAATTCTTTTCATATATATTAGCCAGTTCATTCAAACACCTCATGGCATGATAAGGTGCAGATGATGTGCCATACGTCACTGTGTTTAATTGATATACCATAAACCTGAATTAGGCTCTTCTTTCCACAAAATTGCTGATATTTTCTATCTTCGGATGTATGACAATTTGTCTAAACATTTTCTCCACGTCAGCAGTTATTTGTGACTGTGAAATCTAATACGATATGAAGAGATCTCTTTGTAAATTCGCCCAGTCATAACATCGTTTAAGAATGCCATTTGAAGTTTTTGCAATGTGTCAAATACAATTCTGATTTTTGATGTTTTGCCCTCTGGCGTAATACAGCTTGATGTGGTATAAAATATAATTAGCATGTACTTGGTTTTCTCATATCAACTAAAGTCATATGTCCAAGCTTTTGGTACTCATCCATGAAATCTATATAAGCTTTTAAGCTCTGGTTGTCTAGAAAGCCTTTTTAACAATGATTCTAATCTTTAACTGCGTTTCTTCGAATTACCAGAGTAACTTCTTGTCTGATAGGTGTGAACAACAAATCTTCCTGTTCTATCTCTAAAAGCAGTATTAGTAAATTGTTCCTTGCATGATTTGTCCTATTTTGTAAAGCACTGAGTGTCTGGAAGTGTTTCATGAATCCAAAATCTTTCTATTTGTTCGATAACTCTTCGTAGAAACTTTCAAGCATAGTTGAAGGATTCTCGTGTTTTCATTAAATTGCCCAATGATCCATCCTAGGCGTGTGTTTGTAGAGCTGGTTGACCACTGATGGAATTTCTGATTTGACCAATAACTATTTTCCAAGTCCAGCAGTTTTCAAAGTCCAGCCCAATTAATAAATCAATAATTCCAGGTTTATTAAAGTGGATCTGCTAAATGAATGCCTTTTGGAATTGTAATTTGCTCCATATCTATTTCCAGTTGAGGTAATTCTCTGTGATACATGGTACAATTAAAAATTCCGTATATGTTTCAACTCACTATTCAATGAAATAAGTTTTACAGTGATTCTTCTCGATCCTGTTTTGGCATTATCAACTCCTAGTATTTGCATACTCCTACAAGTATCTAATGCTAATTTCTTGCTCAAATCTTCATCATCAAATTAGACTGAGATCCTGGATCTAATAACTACGACACCTTCTCTTTTCCATGAATGTCTTCAATGTAAACCAAGGTATCGATAGTAAAATCTGTGATGTTTTCTTTTGCTAAGTTCACGCTGTCTGAAATAGTAAATCTCAACAATCATGTCAATGATTTACCTCAGCTTCTCTTCATTCTTTTCTGTCACTTTGCTTTCTTCTCATGTAGCAATGTGCTGTAGAGCGACCGCATTTTTAAATTTAGACCCTTTGCAGTATTTTGCATATGTCCTAACTTCAGAAATTAAGACAATGTCCTTTATCTTTGAGATTTCCTTCTTTCTTCAATGCACTGTTAATAACATTTCACATTTAAAAATAGGATGGTTTCCTCCACATAATGTACAAATATCTTGAGTTGTTGCCATAATAACTTTACTTTCTTGTTTTATCTTTCCAATTTGTCTTTAAGTTCACAGGAGTGCTTTGTTTGTTGCAACAGCATATATGCTTGTGAACGTTCAATTAAAAACTTAAAAATTCATCTAGAGTCAGCATATTTTCTGAGTTTACTTCTTTTACTCTTTCTTCAATCGTTTTGTTCCACATAATCTAAATTTTCCTAGCTAGATGAATAATTTAAGTGTCCCAATGTTAGTCGGTTGTTTCATGGCTTTCAGTGAAGAAATATGAGTCTGATATGAAAATGCAGCTGTTAAAGAGCCTGATTTCTTGTCTTTAGATATGGAAGGAAACTCAATGAATTCTTCTATGTGTTTCAATAATCATAATTTGGTTATCATTATGTTCTACCAGCAGATTCCATGCGCTGTATAATTTTCCTCGGATCTGAGAACCTTGGATTACCTTTAAAGCTTCACTTGAAGAACTCCAATCAAATACTGCTGTTTTTGAACATTTGTAATCGCATATCTGTGTGAATTGTGGCTTGAAACCGTTTTAAAAAATCAATTTGAAAAGTCTCCATTAAATTCCGGTAATTTTATTTCTGTAATCTCTGAATTTTCATATTGATTTTGTCAGAAACTGTTTGATAATGAATATCACCCACCTCTTCAGTCGGTGTCTGTTTATCTTCTGCAGCATCAACGATTTCTTGTAATGATAGCTACTGTCTCAAAATAAGAGCGACTCTCTTTCCTTTTCACGCTCTTGAGTAAACATTTCTGTGGTTTCATCACCTGCATCTCTTATTGTTCTATTTCTTCTTGCTTGTTTTGAAATTTTTGCCAGTTTTCACACATTTTTAATTTAACTTTGCTTCTATTTAGTTGTTTCTTTATTGATGCTATTTTTCACTCTTATTAATGTTCCCTTGATTGAAGCTCTTGATAATTTCAATTTATTAATATCGACATTTTGAGGTTAGCTTAAATCTTTAAGTATCTAATTGCTTGAATAACTCTAACTTGAAATTAATAACTCACACCTTACCAAATGATCTTATAAACAAAAACTATTAAATGTTGAATGAGCGACTCACTAACCTGATATTGCTTGTCCTTGCCCTAACGTGGCGATGACTCTTGACTTATGATGCTTTTCCCGGTTTATTTGAAATGCATGCATTTGCACATATCTGCTTTTCTCTGAATCAGTTTATATTTAGTTAAATTCTATTTGCATTCACTCTGTAGTTGTGTGCCTATATCTCAGGTTGCTGAGAGTCGAGCCTATTGAGCGCCAATGTTAATTGAGAAGGATGAATCTCTACAATAGTGACATTTTTGAGCCATTGAATCGTAATCACCAAACAACGTCTTGGCAACTGTCAGTGCCACCTGCAGTACATACATTCTAAGTAACATTCTAGAGTATTTTACGGTATAAAAGAATAAAGGTATTTGAAAAACTATGAAAAATACATTATTTTACGTATTCAATACCTTTCAGTCCGTTTACAAGCAGAAACAAAGAAAAACAAACTTTCCTTGTTATCTCTCTTCATTTGTAATTACATGTATTTGAAGTATTTCTTTTATAAAAACATCATTGTTATGTATTTAAATATATCTCCAAAATACATGCTCAAAAACTCAAAAAACACAGTTTGAAATACGAAAATACATATTTCAAATACAAGTATATAAATATTGCTCAACTCTGTCTATAAACTGTATGCGATCAGCAATGTACTAATCTCAGTTCCCAGCTTCAGCGTAGTATGTATGCTACAAGTAAGCAAAAATTTGTAGAATGAAATTGCAAAATATGAACATAAATATATAAGAAAACGCTAAAAACGAATATTAAAATCAGATTTTCCTGCAATATAGTAACATCAAATTTCATTTGAAAACATGTAGTACAATTACACTGTGTAATTGCTAAATGTCCTACAATACAATTTCAAATAAAAGCTACATGATACATCACATACTTTCTGGCATTATTTGTAAATTGGCAATTTCAAAAATTGATAGAGTTCAATGAAAATGGTAATTCTTTTGCGCCCCATCTATCCATGAAAAAAAATTGTAGTGGTTTTGAGAATTTTTAAATATATACATCAATTTCATTCCAAATTACTCTAAAACAACACGATTTTGCAATAAACTTATTGACTTTGCAATCTTCGAAAATACAGCAGGTTGGGAAAAAGGACCAGCATCATATTTTTTATGCAATAAACAAAAAAATTGAAGCACTTTTTGAAAAAAAGTTACAATGGTTTTAATTGCCTATTCTTTGACCCAAATTACACAAAACTACTCATATTTTCAAAAATTGTACATGTCTTTTTTCCCAAACCTGTCAGAACAGATTTCATAGGCAAAAATATATATCATCAATAATTATACTTGTAGGAAGGCATAAAAATTGCACGTTAGCAATTTTCTAAAAGGATGCAACAAACACCGTACTTGCACATTTCTCTTGCGTTCGATATGCTACCGAGGACAAAATTTAATCAAATAATTTGTGACTTTTGAAAGATTTTGAAAATGATTTTGGGGCAATGTAAAGTACCCTCAAAAATCAAAATATCCGTTTGAAACTCTCAAAGGCTCAGTCCTTTCAGATGATTGGGGGAAAATCAATTTGGAGAAAATTGGCAGAACGGTTTAGGGTTAGCGTTGACCACAAACAGACAGATCGTTTGGTAATCTATTTTTAGGTATCAAGGACTCATAAAACATGTATTTTGCTACACCACAAGTTAGAATAAATAATTTATTATATTGCACATTTTATCCACTTTACATAACCAGGGGTTGGGAATAAAAGTTTTTCTGGTGTTAAGTTATGTATAACTTTCTCTTCTTAGATTGAGAAGGGATTTAGAAGAGGTAGAAAGTAAAAAGTTCACAATTTGAAATTCATTAATAAAATAAAATATTCATTAAATCGAATTTAAAAAAAAATCTTTCTCTGCCCATGTTTGTGTAAGAGAATGTATGTATTATCAGCAATGACAAAATGGTAAGCACAGAAAACTCAAGGACAAGCAGAGAATCTTTGAAGCACTTTAATATCTTTACGGAGGCATTTCTGAATTAGTATAAACCCAAAAAATGGGTTTTTGCTAAAAATCACAAAAATTTAAGAAAACTTTTGAAAATTAACCAAATATGTTTTGAAAGAATTTCAAGAAATTTGGTAGATTTGTAAAAAAATTTTAAAAGTATCAAAATTTTAACATACATAATACTGTACAAAAAAATCGATTAAAATTTTCATTTGTTAAGATTTCAAAAATTTGCCAAGATCAAAATTTCAGAACAGTACATAGAAACATATATAATTACATTAGAATCCGGACTCTAGCCATGAGATCGTCGGGCAGTGCCGTAAGAAATTTTGACATTACTGAAGATTTCTGTTTTCTACATTTGTCTTTGAATTATATTTATAAAATTTCAATGTATTATATGGGGTTGAAGTCTGGGGACCTCACCTGGGTGCTATTTTCATTTTCAAATTTGTCCAAAAAAGGGCAAAAACAGTTTTAAAATTAACTTCAGGATTTTTCTTGGGAAAACACGTTTATCAGGTGAAATCTATTAAGGAGACAAATTCTGTTTGGATCAAAAAGTAGTCACAGGATAAAAGAGCTTTAACGTAATCTTGGCTCATTCTTTCTGGTAGTGGATGATAACGGAAGATCTTAGAAGTAAAATGTATGTAAAATAAGATGTTAGGGCATGGAAGATTGGTGATAACTTACACAATTAGTTCAATTTTCTTTTGAAATCAGTTTCCAAATGGGAATCGATATTTTGAGTAATGCCTGCCTCAAATAATTTTTGATGGTATTCAGAAAGACTGAAATATGTGAACAAGATATATGTTTATATATCTATTACAGATGATCGAGACAGTTTGGTTTTGTCATCACTAGTTTGATATGTGGAGAAAATATATTGAGATTGCAAGGTACAAAGCATAAACCGACTGCCCGCTTGCCGCCTGAAGGATTGGGCTCCTCTGCCGCTGGCCACGGTTTGGGCCCGTTCGGCCACGTCGAGTATGGCCCAAAAAGGGTCGGGTGATTCAGCGTGGAGCGGTAAGGGGTGCGAGTGATTTTCCAATTTCACTTTACGCTGCTCCTATTCATTCAATTTGCATGACTGATCTGCTTGAATTCAGGAAGTAAGCCCAATTTTTATTATTTTCTTCCTGGAACTACAAAAAATTTTTTTTAAAAAAAGGTTTGAAAATCTTTTCAAAACCAGCGCTAGCATATATTCTATTTTAAGAAGGCATACTGCCGTTTACAGATAAAAATCGGACAATTTGTTCAGTCATCGGTCAATAATTTACTTACTGAAGTGCTGCCATGTGGTGCGAAATTGAACTAGTGTCGGCACATTTAGCCTTAATGGCTACTTATTTTTACATTATTCTTGGTATCCATTGCAAATTTGCAAAGTAGGCCTTAAAATACTTAACTATATTACTGAATGTGTCAATAAAACAACAACAAACAAACACATGGAAAAAATTAAAAATTATTACTGAAATTATGTTACATGGTGTAATTGATGAGGCCATACAACTGGTTGACACGGATATGTAGAAAACAGTCACGATGCTGAAGTGCAAATCTGCATTTTGCAAGAGATCAAAATGAAAAAGTTAACTTTGAAAGAAGTATGCATTACATCCAATCACAGAATCAGGATGTTAAACAATATTCTAGCAAAGCTTCCTAAATTCAGAAACTGCCACTCTCTCCCAAGTTATTTCGCAGTCAGTACTCAATCACACAAGCGTTAAGCATGTGAATGCCCAAATCGTTCTATTAAAGAATGTGAATGAATTGTTAAAGAATTAGAAGTCGTGAACAAGAGCCTGACATGAAGATCCGGTGATTCAGATGGGAATAATCTTGAGTGACATCAGATAAAAATCAAACACAAATTCAAGTACAAAACTTTCTGGGGAGCCTGAAAAGTCAAAGGACAATTCAGAATCCGAGGATGACTAAAAGAGAGAGAATGATAAATGTAAAAAGATAATGATAAAATGAAGATTGTAGGGAAAAACCATGATAATGATTTTAAGGAAAAGAAAATTGCAATAGCTCAGGCATTAAGTTTTAACACTCGATCAGCAAGACAATATTGTAGACAATTTGCAATATTATTTGGTCTAAATAATAAGAATAAGTTAAACATTTAAGATATTCTCTGAAGACCTCTTTACATTTAGGAGATCATCATATTTTCAGGTAAACACAATAGTGAAGTTTCTTTTTTAAACAGAGCAGCATAGAATGACCTGATATTGCTATAATCTACTATGTGAAATGCATGAAACCAAGAACACCGTTACTGCACAGAGGACATCAGGATTGTTTGGGTTCCAAAATTTCAGTAGGATGGTGATTCATAATCATTTGAAAGGAATGTCACAGTATTCACTTCTCCCCATAGCACATCAAACACAGTTTTAACTGTTTTAGGCGTAAATAAATAAATAAAAAATAAATGTTAGGTTTGACATAAGTTCCCTATCATAACGTTCCAAGAGAACAAATGTACCAACTTTGTGATCCATTATATCGTGGAAACTGTTCTGACAAACAAAAGTAATACACAATTCTTAAAACACATAAGCCAAACGCATTGAATTATCAAAAAGGGACACATTATCCAATAGCCCAAATTCAAAATAAAAAATTTTAAAGTATTATTTATTAACACCAGAATTGATAATAAATTGTTGTATTACATAATAAAACAATTTGTTTAAGAATAAAAAAACTGAAGAGTAAAATTAATCAATGAAATTGAGGAACAAACCTTTCAGTGTAGAATCTGACTTCCACTGACTAATAACCGTGAATCTGCAGACCAGCTATTTGATAAACAGCTTGTACATCCCCTCTTAGTGCTGCAAGAAATCTAAAATGCAACATAAATTAGACTAAAATTTTTAAAACTGAATGATATTTCAATTAAAAATTTTAAAGAACATGAAACATACTTTCCAGTTCGTCCATCCCATAGTTTGATGGATTTATCAAATGAAGCAGAAGCAATGATTGTTTTAGGTGAAAATTTAACGCCTTTCCCTAAGCTGCTGATGCCCAGTCATACAAAAGCTACAGAGGGAAAATTTTTTTTAACTTAAACTCAACATTTTTTAAACTTAAAATCAAGAAAATAGCACAGAAAAAAAAAATTTCTGAAAAGCCATTTCTTCATAGTAGTCACCATTTAACAAAACACAACAGGAGTTTAGAAATCTATTAATTTCAGACAGTTTTGCAAATCCACTTGATATTTTGAATTTGTTTCAAAATCTGTGTTTGGGGAAACTTCAATAGGAAGTGTAAACAAATAATTAAAAAAGGGATAGTTGGATGGAATATTAAATAAATTCCAAATACCAACATCTTGGGCGAGTGAAAATAAAAATTGTTTTTACTGCAAAGTATCAGATAATGATTAGAGATGATCATATCTATTTAAATGAACAAACAAATGTATTTTAAAATTTCAATTTACGTTTCTGATAAACTGTATTTAAGAAATATTAGAAAATATGGCAGAATCACAAAAATTCCTTTCATTCTTTGAAACTCACCTATAGGTTTTGCTATTTTCAGGATCCACAAAAACAGAGTAAAATCATCTGATCCTGACACCAATCTCTCTTCACTAGAAGGATGCAATTCATTGTATCTTTCCAAAACCTCGCTTGTGTCAACTTTCCTGAAAATAAACAATTTGCCAATTTACTTTAATTTCTTTTAATCTTTCTATGCTTGTTTCCTTCTAATACATAATTATTCACAAAGCATAAACCATATTTAATGTTGAATTATATTATATATCCGTGAAATCTAACAATGTGAAAAAAGTATTAATTTAATAAAATAGATTAACTATGTACACATTATACAAAAACTGGCACAATTAGTCACATGAAATTACTGTAAACTCGAGCAAACAAAAATATTGTTTATTTAGGAAATTTAAAGGAATGTCAAAATTAATCGAAATTTATGATTGCAAATTTGCTTTCAAACATTATACATTTTTACCAACAATGTGCATTTGTTACCTAGAATTTGTAACCAGGTCCAGTTTACATTGTGATGTTTAGATGATATTTTAGTTGTTTTCTTGATTTAAAAAAAGGGAATGAATGGTTATAAACAAAAAATATTTTACACATTTTCCATATTTTAAGCCATCACTTGTAACAATTAAACTTTTGACCAAATGCATTGACAAGAAATCATTCTTACATATATATTTACATTATTGTGTAACATTTTGTCATGCAGCACAATACTGTGCTGAAAATGTTTGGAAAGAATTCAACTAGCACACTCACCACTTCCAGTGGAGTAGAGTGAACCTGCATTGTTAAAGTCAATGATACAAATTTTGACCTCAGTTCCAATTTAATTTGACTTTTGTTTCAAATAACACCTATTTTAATTAATTTATAGAAAATATAAATGTAATATATACTGTGACATATATCAAACTGTCAATAACATTTTGATGGGAATTAGACAAGAATTTATTAACCATCGTAAAAAGTGTAAATGTTGAGGTATAGGCATGCAGGCTGGGCGTCTCC
Organism: Teleogryllus oceanicus; assembly: GCA_964035755.1. Classification (NCBI taxonomy): domain Eukaryota; kingdom Metazoa; phylum Arthropoda; class Insecta; order Orthoptera; family Gryllidae; genus Teleogryllus; species Teleogryllus oceanicus. The sequence goes on from CAXIVR010000006.1 coordinate 130,283,033, forward strand.
TAGCAACTAGGAAAGGGAAGAAGTATAATAAATAAGTAAGTAAGTATAATAAGTTTTTATAAACATAGCGCGGCAAGTAACGGACACAAGATAGTGATATAAGGGCATGCAGGATTGGTGGTAAACTAGTAATGGGGTATGACGTAGAGGGAACTGGAGATTGTTTTGTAAAACAAGAGCCAAGAATGTATGAAAGTTATCGAGGGTTGAACTTTTTGTAATATGAGGGGAGGAGCTTTAGACCGAGTACCGTGCACATCGTACTGCAGAGGTCATAGTAAATGATAGATGCGGGACTTGGTGGAATTTTGTTGACAGGCAGGCAAGCCGGGTAGTCGGTTTATGGTTTCGTCCTTTTTAATCTCAATATATTTTTCTCCACTTATCAAACTAGTGATGCTGTACCACAACCAAACGGTCTCATATCATCTGTAATAGTCGTATAGAACTATATATCTTGTTCACATATTTCCGTCTTCCTTCGAATACCGTCAAAAAGTTATTTGAGGCATCATTGTATTGTGACATATATATGTATTTTTAATGCATTAAATTGTCATGAAAGCAATACAACTTTAACCCTTAGACAAGAACACCACACTAGAAGAGGAATATCCGTCTATGAGGGGGATAAATTATGTTTTGTTATACAGTTATTAATTCGGCAACTTTTACATTTCTGCATTGAGATACTATTTTTCTAAACATCGTACACACGCTTTTCAGTAACATTTAATTGGGTATCAATTCTATTTATAACATTTCAACATACTACTAGTGTACGGTTCTTCCTCCCTCTATCCCTGGTCTTCATGTGTTGGGCAGCCAATAATGGTTCCTCCCTCCTCGGCTAAGTGGCCAACTCTTTTTCTCTTCTCTCTCTGCTACTATTGCCTGGCTAATTTCCCTCTATATCATGATATTGCTGTGACTGTTGGGTGCCATATTTTGTACTCGCTGTACTTGATTGAACTTATCGTTTGCCCTTTTAGCTAGCTATTATAAAACTTCTTACAACCTGCAGCCGTGGATGAGGTGGTGGTCCTACGGTGACGTCGTGGAATACATAATAACACAGACACGAGCTTCAATGATACATGTACAGGTTTATCTACAATATGTACAATAAATATTTAAGTTACTCTTAGCTCTTGGTAGACGTTTACTCCCCTGATCGCAGGAGCGATCCTTAAAAATGTAATCTGACTCGTGGCCCGCGCCACTCCTCAGCGAACCTTATGCACACAGCACGTGGCTCCAGCGACTTAGGTCACCCGTGGAAATATCCACCCCGGCGTCCCAACACATGGGCTGCCGTACGAACTGCTCGGCTCCGGCACCGCCCTGGGCGCAGTTTTGTGCGTTCGCACGAGGGTTCCACTCAGCTCGACAAACCCCACCCCGCGCTCTGCGTTCGCTCTTATATAGCTCCCACCCACGACCCGGAAACGTCACTGGTTTCAACGGCCCGCGCTAGTCGCGTTGCCAGGCATTTTGGGCATCCATTGCCCTGGATTCTAAGAATTTTGCACGCGGCACGCGGCAAAATGCGCTGTCCCGCATTTTGGGCATCCCTTTCCCTAGCTCTCGGAATTCTCCCAATACCGCATTGTTCTCACATCCTGCCTGGCCCCTGGCGCCTAATCCTTTGGCGCAGCGACATTGTGGAGTGGAGCGTACACATGCTGGCACTATACAGGAATCCAAGGCGAGGTGACTGGATTGTGCAAAAGTAGGGCATACAGTAAATGACGAGGCATGCTCAATTGGTAAAACGAACAATATTTTTGTTCATTCGTTTATTACTGCTTTCGGGCTTTTTCCTCCTTTCATCATATACGGTAACAACTCACCGTCTTTCCCTCCACACTGATACACAGTAATCCTATGACATAGACATACCAAGAAACAAAAACACAACAAAGAAACTCATTCACGCACAATAATAACAAAACAATATGAAATCTCACTCATACATCGAATGCGCATTCCTGATTTTCCTTGACCATTTCTGAATTTAATTTTATTAAACAAAACTTGGTCTTCAACAAATTCTTTTCAGCTACGGAATGCATCTTCAGACGAAGTGTCTGCAAAGAAAATCACACACACACACACACACACACACGTGTCACTTCCCTGTTTTGCGGCGCAGCTCTCGTGGCGATGATGTCCGGTGGCCGCCGTCCGGTCCTGCTGGCGGTCGCCTTCGGAAACCAATTCTCGCGAACCGCTATTGTCCGCATAAATGATATTATTCAGTTGCTAGTCCGTCACCGTTTGACAAAATTGCATGTACTCGTTGCGTACTGTTCGGCAAAACAAAACAAAAACCAACTATTTTTCGCGTTTCCTCAAACACGTCACTTCTCGAAATTACTATCGTTTACATCCATTTACATTCAAAATGAACGTCCAATTGTTCTGATCTCAGAATCTATTCGTTTATATCTTATAACGAGATGTCCGTAGCGTTGAATTTTCTTACAATAAAAAATAACATCTGATTGTCCGTAATCACAAAAAAATTCTACTTGAAAAATAAAATAAAATTACTCCGAATTTTGTTCCTTTTTGCTAACACTTCAAAGTTCCAACAAACATCACAACTTTACTCTCTATTTGAATTACTACACTTTCGAAAGAAACTTAACTACGCGCCAATTTCGCGCACACGAAACGTTCATCCCGGTACCCACGACACATCTGTCTTTACATCGAAATTTTTTCAGCAACTTGCATTGTTACAAAAGGCTTCTGGAAAAATAGTTGCCACTCTCTGCTTTTTAATATGTAGTTAATTCCGATGACTTTCTTCTCTTCGTAACATGGCGTCATTTGTTTATTATTCTAGTTCATTGCAAACTTCCAAATATTATGTTATAATTTTGCTTCCGAACATGCGAGAAAGTTGACACTAATTTTGTCGTCTTTCCCGTGTTTTAATCTATTGTTTCCCAATGTTTCAGCCAAATCGGTTTGTGCGTTTTGTTACAATTCTTAAAACCATGTTTACAATCTTTCTTACTACCTTTAACAATGGCCATATATTCTGTTCATGTTACATTAAAAATTCCAATTCTATTTCAATTTATATCTTCCGAATGCGTTGACCGAATTTGATGCCGTTTGTTTTATTTAATTTCACTTTGTTCTACTGACGATTGGCTGGAATTTTCAAGCACCTTACGCTAATTCATTATTTTAATTTTGACTTGTAAAATGTTTTCTGTCGGCACCGTTGTAATCGATACACAAGTTTATTCCTTGTCACATTTTGTAAAGTTGCATCTGGGGGTTTTGTCTCAAAATGATAGATCATAACACTAGAAAACGTGGTTTACTATCTCACTGATAAACCTCCTGTTAGGGAATGCGAATCAGAATGCAAAAGTATTAAATCGGCGATCCTCATCTAGGTGTCAGGAATAGGGATGCAACATTGATGTTGATATTTTCAAAACATAGATTTTGTATAGACACATGAACATATTTCGTAAACAAATGAAACATTTATGAAGCCTGATGTTTATTATCGATGTGCTTGATGAGTTGTTGTGAATGAAAAGAACCGATAATCACAATTTTATAAAAAAAAAGTTAAAATATGAAATAATATTGCATTATACCACTGTCAATACATGTGTTCGAATAAAGCGAACGGTGAGAAAATATCCTCATCCAGTAGACTATTTTCAGCCCAAGAAATGACCCCATTTTTCTCTGGCATTTCTACGTATGTCCTGCATTGCACGCAGAGGCAGCCAACGCAAGCACTCTAGGTGTAAGGTCTCTTGCCCACCTTCCGTACCCATTTGAGGAAGTTGTGACTACAAGGATGACCCTGGGCGATAGTTTTCAGGCTTAGTTTCGCCGTTATTCTTTTTACTTTCTTTTGCTAGTTTTATCAAATCGTAATTATAATTAACAATCACGGCCACTGTCAAACAGAATTATCTTCCGCACGAACTTGATCGATGTTTCTAAACCAGGTTCTTGAAAGATGTTTTAATTTTGAACATTGATATTTGCATTTGTATTACTTGAGCATCATTCCTTCGCTTTTCTTGCTATCCGAAACTGGGAGGCGCCGATAATTCAGCGAGTTCTTCCTAATAATGGCAGAATGTACGCATGAAAGACTGGGTAGGTATCAAAACACACCGTTCAGTGCGATGTCTATTTGTCGGCTCCAGTCCCGGTCAAGCAGCGGCTGTGAGCATCTCTTTCATCTGCAGGTCCCACCCTTCGCGGGGTCCGGAACGCGCAGAGAAATAGTACTAGAACATAGACGCAAGCCATCCCCTTGTTAGACCTATCTGGATATACACAGCAATAACATGCTAGCAATTTGTGCATTGCTCACTCGGACTCGAACTGCCTTTTTCCTTTTGTTTGTGATATTGTGTATTAGTTATTCAATTGTGCCACTTACACCCTTTTCTTCCGCTTCATTCTATCATTACAAACATAATATCCTTTTCTAGAGATTTTTTTCGACTCATAGTATGTCCAAAATATTTTATTTTCCATTTCTGGTTTTGGCTTAGAGAAAGTTCTGTTTTCTTTCAAAATTTCGGCATTTATCTTTGCCTCCCATTGTACGTTTAATATTTTCCGTGTCCATACTAAAAGCATCTTCCTCTTTTTCGGCCTATCTCAATGTTCAGCTTTACACCCACACAACAGGATTAGAAATACCATTTTCTCGATTATTTGGATTTGGTCTTATGCAGAGCTTGATTTCTGACGGAACACGACGGAACGGCGTTCCTGTATCTCGCTGATAATTATTACATTATATTATAAATATATACCGCTTCCTCCTCCTCCTATGAAAATTAATAAATCATTTTGAGTTAGCGTTCCGGGACCTAAAATTTTAGAAATCAATCACTTGATATGCCTGCATATTTTATGAATTCGTAATTTTCTTTCCGCTGCTTTTTCTAAAATTATTCCTCTCTTTAGATTTTCTGTACAGTATCCAGAATATGTTATTGTAATTCATAAGTATTTAACTTCGCCTGCCATGTATATCACTTCTCCGTTGATGTTCAGGCTTCCTTTTATACCAGTTGACATAAATGTTGTTTTCTTTAAATGTAAGTTCATAGAATTTTTAAATTTTATATTAATAATATATTTAGCTATCCTTATTACATAATTCAATTAAGTACAAATAAACATCTGCATAATTTTGATGACATAACATTTTGCATTTTCTCGAAAAAGGAGTAAAGTGGACATGTCACGTTTTGAATGTTTGTCTTCATCTCGCGCTCCTTTCTATCCAAGCCCAGCGTCGCCAGGGCACGCGCTCGCGTAGTCACCCCTTCCGAGCTGGAAGCAGGGTCGCACCTCTGGCACACTGCTGTTCTGATAGCGTGACTTTTCTGACCTCTGCAGACATCTCGCCGCGTCTTCGGCGGGCTGCGTGCCACTCAGGGCACCGATGCGCCTGCCGCAGGAAGAGGGCGCGAGTAGTTTAGTACAGAACATTGTGCAATGACGAAGTGGGAGATTATACTCTTATAAGAATTAGTGAATCATTCGCGTTTCCTTAATTATTAGCAACCGAGTATATATAAACCAAATTATAAATTAAACAATTAATAATAATTATGAAAGATATTTGATTAATAAAATGTTGTGAGACATTATTAACTAAAGTAACTTATTTTGTCAACATGTATGGATGGTAAGCTATTGTTTTTCTATTGAAAATACCGGTATAACGCGTTTATTGACGTCCATACCGGCAAAGAAGTCCAATAGAGGTATTTACTAGTATAAAACAATAAAGGTATTTGAAAAAGGTATGAAAAAATACCGATATTTTTACCGGTTATCAATACCTTTTCGGTCGCTGTTCACTAGCAGAATCAAAGAAAAACAAACTATCCTTGTTATCTTCTTTCATTTGTATTTATATTTCAAGTATTTCTTTTTAAACATCTATTACATGTATTTAAATATATCTCAAATATATCAAAAAACTCAAAAATAGAGTTTTAAATACAAAAATACATATTTCAAATACAAGTATTTAAATATTGCTCAACCCTCTCTATGAACTAGTATGTGCGATCAGCAATGTACTAATCTCAGTACCCAGCTTGAGCGTACTACATATGCCAGAGTAAGTCCGGGAAAATTTGTAGAATGAAATTGCAAAATATGGACATAAATATATATAAACGCTAAATAAACGAATATGCAAAGTCAGATTTTCCTGCATGTAACATCAAATTTCATTAGAAATAATTTAGTACAATTACACTGTGTGTTATCCTTACAATACAATTTCAAATAAAAGCTTAGCGATGATACATCACACACTTTCTGGGCATTATTCCTAAATTAAAATTTTCGAAAATTGATAGAGTTCAACGAAAATGGTAATTCTTTAAGCCTCCTTCATCCGTGGGAAAATTGTTGTGATTTTTGGAGATTTTTAAATATATACATCAATTTCTATTCTTTAAATTAATTTAAAACTATTATGGTTTTGCAATAAACTTTTATATGCTCCTCTGCAATCTTCAAAAATACGTATGGGTGGGTGAAAATGTGACCACCATCATATTTTTTATCGTCTTCAAACAAAAAAATTGAGCTCTTTTTGAGAAAAAGTTAAGCAATTGTTTTAATTGCCTGTACTTCGGGCCCCAAATTGCACGAAAAACTACTCAAATGTTTCAAAATTAAACTTGGATCTTATTGTGATCTGTCAGAACATATTTGCAAGGAAAAAAATATATCATCAATATTATAGTTGAAGGAAGACGCCCCAAAATTAAATGTTACAATTTTCTAAAAATAAGGATGTCAACAAACAATAAATCACATTTCTCTTGGGTTCTGTACGTAACGCGAGGACAAAATTTAGACAAAACATTTGGTGACAGTTTGCGAAGATTTTGAAAATGATTTTCTTGCATGACAATTTAATGTATAAATCGTTTGCTTTCATGACAATTTAATGCATTAAAAAATACATATATATGTCACAATACAATGATTTACACTACATCCTTTTACATTATCATTTACGTAGTTTGTATCAAAATGACACGCCGGGAATTACTTATTCCAATCTTCAAGTTTATACAAATATAACAGAATAATTTTATATCAATATAACTTACTAAGTAAGCTGGGACATATCACGATTCTTAATATTATATTTTAATGTTTGTTACAGTGTTGGATTCAGGATGCATCTCGCCTGCGCGCTATTTTACCACTTCTTCAATTTTGTCCGAAAGTACGAAAAGTGTTTTAAAATTTTACTTGGGAAAACAGATTCATCAGGTGAAGTCTATCAAGGAGACAAACGCCGTTTTGGGATCAAAAATCGAGTCGCAGAATAAAAGAGCTCGTGCGTAATTTCGGCTCATTCTTTGTGGTAGTGGAATGATAACGGAAGATCTTAGAAGTAAAATGTATGTAAAATAAGATGTTATGACATGGGATATTGGTGATATCTACACAATTAGTTCAATTTTCTTTTTGAAATCAGTTTCCAAATCGGAATTGATATTTTGAGTAGTGCCTCAAATAATTGTTTGATGGTATTCGAAGGAAGACGGAAAGATGTGAACAAGATATATAGATATATTTATACGACTATTACAGATGATATGAGACCGTTTGGTTGTGTTACAGCATCACTAGTTTGATATGTGGAGAAAAATATATTGAGATTGAAAGGAACGAAAGCATAAACCGATTGCCTGACTTGCCTGTCTAAAAGTTCGGCCTCCTTTCGCGCCGCAGGCCGCCGGGTTTGGCCGTTCGGCTGCGTGGAGGGAGGGCCGCAAGGGTCGGGTGACGCACCGGTGTGGAGCGGAAGGGGGGAGGTGTTTTTCAAATTTCACCTTATGCCGCTCCTATTTATCCGATTTGCATGATTGGCACGGCGTTGGATTCAGGAAGCACGTCGTCATCGCGCTATAAGCCCACATTTTTTAATTTCTTCCCGAAACTATGAGAAATTTTTAAAAATTGGAAATAATTTTTGAGAAAACGGCTTGGTAGCGTAAATTCTATTTTAAAAAGGAGTCCAATGCCGTTTACAGATCGAAAATCGGACCATTTCTTCAGACGTTATCGGTCTAGTAAATTTTGCTTATTTTGGTGCTGCCACGTGGTGGCGACAAATTGAACTAGTGTCGGTACATTTAGCCTTAATTGAAGTGGGCACCTTAAGTGAATTTGAACTCTATAATAACAAGAACCAGAAAAGTGGTGGAGATTACTGTTGATTTACTATCTTCCTATGAATGATTGCATTGTCAGATTACTTTGATTAATAAGAGAATCGTACTTCGCAGGGCAATTATTTTCTGTTTCAAGTAACAGCATATGATTTTAATAAAGATCTCTCCATGAAACAACATGTTCATTTCCCCCATTTCACAGCATTCTTGCTTTCTCACACTTTCCTTCTCTACGAATCTGTTAAGGACTCGCAGAGCAAGCCGTGTGTGCGAATCCGATCTAAAGGTCAATCGTCAACTTCTCTGGCAGACGGCCCTGCTGTGAAGTTCCTACAGGATATAAATTGCATCTAAAAGTTGCAGTGCATAAACGCAGGGGACCCAATTTTGAAGCAAAGGGACGTGCAGCCCAAAAGAGAGCAGTAAAACAGTTTAGGAGCGTGATACCGGTGCGTTGCCCGACTTGCATCGAGATGCCAGAGAAAAATAATTTTGTGTACATCGATCTTGCTGCAATTTCTCGAATACTGAATGACATTAAAAGGAATTGAAATGTATCAAAATCAGCAGCTCGAGTTTGAAGAAAAACACAGTTTATTTGAACCTTCTTTATAAATTTCATAATCCTATTAGTTCAAGGTAGCAAAGTTAACTAGATTTTGCCAGGAGAGCATAACTAAGTGCAGAAAATATGAACCGTCTACCAAGATGTACATACACAAAGCAAAGACACCAAACAAGAGGGCACAATCCTTTGACGTATCTACTGTCGCCATGGTGGAAAGATGTTATACGAGGCGCCAGTGGCGACTCGTGCTTATGTTGCACAACACACAGATAATTGAAAAAGGTCTTATAATATCTTAGGAATATACATTTTCCTTTAATGACATTAAGTATTAAGATATTGCAGCAATATCGATGTATATGAAATTTTGAAACCAAAGAGCAGCGAACTGGCGCTCTCTCCGGCATCCGGTGACTCCCAGGTATTGCACCACGCTCTTGGCTCTATTACTGGTTTTACTGTTTTCCTCTTTGCCTCTGTGCTTTCACACGGGGTAACACGCGGCCTTTGGTGATGCAACCAATGGGACGGCGGGGGGGGAGTCTTGTCGCCGAGCGCCGTGGAGCGCTGCGCGGCGACCGAAAGGAATACCAATATCGTCGTCTGACTAGCGCAACTGACTTTAATGAATGTGTTATTGAAAGTAAACAAGTTCAGTCAATTATTGACGGTATTCAATGCATTGTTTTTAATATTTGGAAGAATTTGTTTTCATTTTATATTCGATTTGTTGATTCAAAACGCCTCAAATCCTCTGCGCTGCGCTTCAGCGGCCATCTCAAGAGCGTACGCTGTCCATGGCGCGCGGGCGGTGAATTTAAAAGATCGCCGTACACAACTCGAATTTAGTATATTTCTAAACTTTAAGATTTTTTTCGATTGTCTAGGGTTGTGCAAACGTGCAACCTAAGGGTGTGCCGCCTTGGATTGAAGCTTGTTTCACTAACAAATTTGTCCCTTCATATGAATATGGGGGCAAGAAGGATGTGTCGGGTTTCCAAATGCGAGAGTTGTCGTACGCGTACTCTATTTTAATAAGAATTTAATTTTTTATACTTTTTTATTCAGTGCTGCTGCTAAATAGACCACCATGAGGGTGAGGGTATTCCGAGTGCCAGCATTGTGTAAGGCGAGAATCACGATTCAAAAACCGAGATTCCACTGTAGATGAAAGACAAGCGATGTGATGTAGTGGTTTGGGGGGTTTGGATACCTCTTATGTTAAATGCAACATCGAAGTCAGTATGTCAACTTAGTTGAAACATGATTTATTTAACGCTAAAAATAGAAAAAAATATTGACGTTTGGTAGAGAGGAAAAGTTACATCTACTGTTCAAAGCTTGCGTTCTTTTCAGCATTGTCTCATCGAATCAAGGGAAACTACAAAAAGCAACCATCACCGTCTCGGGACCTTGAGGGTTGAAGAACCTCTGTACACGGGAAGCCTGTGACTTTTGAGAACGATTTTAGTTTTATGCGCCCGCTTACGCGAAAAATAAATGTTTTTGAAATGATTTGCACCGTGGACTCTCGCCAATCCGTCGATACTGGGAGTTGGGTGGGGACATCATGCGCTCTCTCTTTCTCTCCTTTGCTCTGTCTTCCCTCTCACGCTTTCTCCCTCTCTTGCCTCCTCTCACGCTCTTTCTCTATCTCTGAACCGGTAGCGGTAGCTCAGTGCATCAACTGATGTCACTGCAGCGCTTCTGTTCAGGAGGTCTTAGGTTCGAGTCCTGATGGCGGCAGGATTTTCGACACTAGCTTTTCAGTCGCTGTCTGGAGGAGAATTCTAGCGGCCGGTTGCTCTGATCGGTAGTTTTCCGTGGTTTCTCCGATCAACGCCAGGCGAATGCCGGAGCAGTTCCCTATCAAACGGGTCACGGACCGCGCGCGATCTGTCCTTCCTCTTCCTTGTTCTATCCTCTCCTCTTACACACACACTTACACTAACATGCAGTACACTACCACATATTCCTGGAGACCGGTCGGGAGCTTAGAGCTTGTCCCGACTGGGGCGGTGCCCCGCTGGTGGGAGAGTCCTGGTTAGGGGGAAACCCCACTAGCCTACGGTAGGTTGGTGCCCGATCTCGCCATCCAGTGGGGGAAGATCGCCACCATCTCCCGAGAAAAAGCATGCACTACACTAACGGGACTAATGACTGAAGCAGTTAACGCGCCCGGAAACACGAAAAAATCAATCAATCTATCTCTGTATTCCCTCTCTTCGTCTTTTTCTGTCTCTCTCTGCTCACTCGCGCGCGCGCGAGTGGTGAGGGTTGGTCATCAGTGGCGAATTCTCCGATACACAGCGTGTACCCCCGTTATAACTAGTAATTGAAGTGTACAATAAATATTTCATAAGTTTGATAATCCTCTAAAACCTTGAGATTTTGAAAGTTTGAAAACAGATGCGAAAAAGTAACTCAGTTTTGCTACCGGGAGCCAGTCAGTCTTCCGCATCCGTTAGCGCTATTAAGTGTGTTAGAGTGAGAAGTTTCAAACAGTTCTTAATGTTGTCCAGATAATTCGCAAGCGCAGGCGAAGGCACCACATGGCAGCTGCGATAACCTATGGCTCATGTTTCAAGAGCAGGGAGAAAAGAGGATGTGCGTCTGACGGACGGTAGGCACCGCAAAATATTTCGTGAACAGTCCTCCTTTGGTCGTTTGTGTTATTCTCTCAAGTTTTGTGAAAATGGAGAGTAATTCAGAAGTTAGTGGTTTGTGTAATTTTTTTTTTTCAGAACAATTATTAGGACGTAATTTCATAGTTTGGGATTACAGAAAGCTCAACATAAAAGACAACGGTAGGTCGCTTCCATCCCTAGCGAAAAGCGGTATGTCCACCAATGTACGCGAGATGTACACAAGGTGCGCACTGAGTCACACTCTTACGTACGGAAAGTGCAAAAGAGCTTGCCACGCTATCCATTTTTGTGTACCAAATGTGGATTTGGCCCAAATGAATGTACGCTTGAGGCGAACTGAAACGTACTGATGTGTTCACGATGGAATCGAAAGGGCGCTTACACGAAATACTGAGTGAGTGTTCTCAAAAAACAAAACCTTTCATTCAATTTAAAACATGTATTTTTCCCACATTTGGTTGGGTAACCATATCTCACCCACTGCCACAGGCTAAGTAATTCTTCTTCTTCATTCTCCAAATTGTACTTGTGAATGGATGTATTTCGCCAAATTTGAGCATCTCAGGGCTCGGAAGAACACAGTCCTACACCATTTCATGCTAAAAATCAATTGTAAGGAAAAATGGAACTCGAACATAAAACTATTGGAATCGATATTTGAAATTTCCATAATAAGTCTGCCAAAATTTAACACTATTTAAAAAACACTAATTTTAAGCCAACAGGCCACACAGAATTTTACTTATACCTTTCAAAATCTGACATAGGACCATGGTTTCAAATCTTTCATTTAAACTTTCTTCTCTCATTTCATAATGGTAATGGGCACAATAAGGACTTGTATTGGTGCATGTATTAATAAGAAAATTTGAATTTCACTCCATTTATTTGAGAACTGAACTTCATTGATTTTAAATTACTATTAACATTCACTCATGGTAAGTCAGCTACTTCCCCCATGTATTAACTATATGTTTATGGGTCTTTAGTGTTTTATGTTAGTACATAGATATTAATACGATACATAGATTTAAAGTAAATTGAAAGCTTTCCTGCTTAAAATATAATAAAATCGTATAGGTTGGGAAATTCATTGTGTTTTTTTCGTGAGATGGCTCAGAGGAACAACTATTGACACGGAGTTTCTGACCGAGAGGTCCCAGTATTCGAGTTCCCAGGGGGCGGATTTTCGACATTAGGCATATGCTAGAAGACAATTCCGCCGTTGACTAGGAAGAATTCCAGGGGGCGGTCTCTCCCAACCGTATTTTTCTATGGTTTCTCCGATCATTACCTTGACGTAGAGAGTAGTTTTGGGTAACTGGGTTCCTCACACATATGCAAAGCGCCCAGATTGAAAACTTTCCTCTTTCGCTCTAAAACACTCCGCCGCAGCGTTAGAACAGTTGCCTGGCGGGCCCGCCACGTGAAAGAACCCCCCTTCGCCAAATACAAAGGAATGCGGTTGCATCCGCTCGACCCCCGCGCCGAGGAGAGGAAGGGCCATCGACGTCATCCGCACGCGGAAAAGGTGCGTCAGGGACGTGTGAGATGGCACCCCGCAGGTAGAAGTAAAGGTCTAATAAGTTTTTTTTATTCCTTGTGAACGGTCAGTACTTTGTCGTGTGTTTAGTGATTTGTTTCACGTGGTATTCCAAGGGAAAAAATGGGAAGAAAAACTACAAATATTGTTTAAAATTATTTAAGTATGATCTTGACACAGCAGTCTTGTTGCTCAATTGTATTCATGTTGTGAAGGTATGAACAAATTGTTCTTTATATAGGCGTACATGTGAAATTCCGTAGAGATCAGCAAACAATTTGCACCTCTAATCTACTCCTCCACTCTCCATAACTGTAGTGAAATTACCTTATAGAATCGTCTTTTGACTTAAAATTTTATAAACTAAAGTGAAATTCAACAATCCTTCTCTTTATGATTTTATTGTTATTTACCATGTTTGAAGCAAATTAGTCATTTACCGTTTATTTAGAAGGAAAGGTACATAATTGATTTCTATTATTAAAAAAGTTGTATAAAAGAAAGGGATTTCAAACCTTAGGTTTTAGAAAGCATGGCTCTGACTTCGTTTTGATCGATGGGTTGGGTTCCTTGGGCCTGCGGATTTTCCCGGCTGCTCGAAGAAACAATCAGCCGCTTTTCCAGGTTTTTTCAAACCTCACTTGCAATATTTAAAGCAGTAATGGTTCAATTATATGAATTTTTATACTATAGTATATAGAATCAGTCAGTTAGCTACTGAGACGAAATAGACATGAAATTGTTCTTTCTGTATGTGAAACATTTTGTTTTAATATCGCTATTTACTTTCAGTTAGAGGAACATATTATCCTACATCAAATAATTTTTGAGCTGGAAATGGAGGTGTCTGTTAGTGACATTACTGAGCGTTCAGAAAGAAAGAAAGAAAAATAACAAAGTAAAAACTCGAAACTGATTCGTTAAAACCCGTAAGGAAAGGGAAAACGACATTTTTTTAAAATATGTCAAAACTGTTTTTTTATAAAGGAGGAAAATGAAAGCGCTCTTTTCGCCAACCGTGTCAATGGATTTTTATAAAATTCTTTAAGTTAAGATATTTACTTTAAAAATAAAGTATAAACTTTCTTAATAAAATTTGCAATAAGGGATTTGTGCAAAAAAATGCACAAATACAAAGATCAAGAAAATTAATGTTAATTGTTCCAATATATTTTTATGAATTTCAATAAAAAGAATTTACCATTCAAATCAAGACATGTTTAGCTTCATTCAATAAAAGCATGACCTGTCATGCATTCATTCAAAAAAGACATATCCAAGAAATCCCCGAAATTCTACCAAACAGAATATTTAAATTTTATATTAATAATATATTTAGCTACCCCATTTCTAATTAAAATTGGTACAAAAAATTTAATTTTTGATGTTTTAACTTTTTTGCGTTTTTCAAAAAAGGAGTAAAGTGGAATGTCAGTTTTGAATTTTTGCCCTCATTTCGCGCTACTTTTTTTCGAAGCCCAGCGCCGCCAGAGCTCGCGCCGTGTATAGTCACCCTTCTGACCTGGAAGCAGGGTCGCACCTCTGGACATTGCTTTTGATAGCGTGATTTTCCCCACCTCCAAGACATCTCGCCGCTTCTTCGGAAAGGGCTGCGTCTAATAGGTCAATTGATATGCCCAAGCGTGGAAGAGCGGGAGCAGTTTTCGGGGTCGAGAACATTGTGAATGACGAAGTGGAGATTATATTTACTTTTAAAAATTATGGAATCATTCCGTTTCTTAATTTTGTAGGGTATTTTTTATGTGTGTGTGTGAGTGTGTGAACAAAATAATAATTTAAACAATAAATAACAATTATGAAAGTATATTGTTAATAAACATTTTGTGAGATATTATTAACTAAAGTAACTTATTTTGTCAATTATGGATGGGAAAATATTCGGTTTGTTTGGAAAATACCTGTATAACCTTTATTGATCCCATGGTATAGTTGTCAATAATATTTTCCGGGATAAAAAAATAAAGGTATTTGAAAAGGTATGAAAAAAAGCCGGTATTTTTACCTATTTAATATATTTTTGGTCCCCGTTCAAGCAAAAAAAATATCCTTGTCATCTTTCTTTTATTTGTATTTACAGTATTTGATATATCTTTTAAATATTTAAAAACTCAAAAAAACAGTTTTTAATACAAAAAAAATATTTCAAAAAAAGTTTTTAAAATTGCTCAACCCTTCTATAAACTATTGGGATCAGCAATGTATTTAACGAATTGCGTCACCGGCGGCCCACCACGAACTACCAACGCGCGTATTGGGTCATCTGCCGGCGCTACCACGAGCTGCCGTGAGGGGGGTTGCATCTCTGCCGGCGGATTATTCAAAAACGGTCAGGGTCCGGAAAGTTCGATTGTCCGCCGGTATAAATCGCGGCGGGTCGGCGAAATCAGTCTTAGTCCGCAGGAAGCTGAATTGGGAAGGGGTGCATCGCGGTGAATAGCAGGGCAGTGATTGTGCCCAGTGACGAACCTGGCGGCATTGTTTTGGGGTGAACTGGACCATCCATCGAACTGTATCAGTGCAGTGAACTGTCAGTTTTAAGAGAAGAAAAATGTAAATAAATAATCAAGAGAAGTGTAGTGAAAATAAATAATCGTTTTTCAGTGATTGTTTAAGAAACATAATAAACTTTTTTTTAAAATAATCAGATTTTAATTTCCCACCTATAAACGTCAATTGGTGTCAGGGGGGGTATAAGATTGGGAATTAAAACATTAATAAAATGGCACAAAAGTTTTGGGTCTTAAAAAGGGCCCAGTTGGGGAGTTAGAAGAGAAGGACACAACTGGTCGAAAGCAATATTACAGGAACGTCTTGCAAACGCGATGAAGGCAGGCGGGGGTCCAGAAAATTTTTTCTTCCAGAAAACCCCGAACTTTTGGACCTACCCAAAATATTAAGAGAAAATTCAAGAATACTAGAAGAAAAAGGGGGAAAATTCCCTGGAGAGTTTTAAAAGGAGAATTGAGAAAATTCCGAATTTTAGAAGGAAAGTTAACAGAAAATTCCGAATTTTAGAAGAACTGACTGAAAACTCCAAAGCCTTAGAAGAAAAATTGATCGAAAATTCCTGGATTTTGGAAGAAAAGCTGGAACAGAAGATAACGCAGAATAATAAATTGAGGAGAAAATTTTTAAGGAAAGAAAAAGGGAAAAAGATAATTGAGAAAGATGAAAAATTTTGAAGAATTAAAAATTACAAATCTTTGAAGAAAGCTGAAGCCGAAGCCCAGGGAAAATCAAATATAAACATCTTACAGGAACCACTAAAAATGGCACAGTGGCCACCGTAGGAGCCACTGGGAAAAGCACGAGAAAACCACCTACCGTGGCACTTCTTCATGGTCGAATTATTTGAAACAATTCAAGGTTTGCTGCAACGGTAAATGGCTGGTCCGCAACAGATTGTGCTACGGCCTGATTTTGGCTTTGCGTGGTAACGCCGTCGATATTCTAGAGACAATACCGGCCGATGAACAGTCAAACATCGAGAAAATTGTCAAGAGACTCGAAACACGGTGAGCGGAAACACCTGGAAGACATGTATTTTACCTAGCGGGGAAAATCGTTCCGAAGCCTGGAGAGTCTTCAAGAACTGGAAGCTGATATTTCTCGTCCGGTGCCCCTTTTCGGACCCTGATGCTTCAGAAAGTTCCTGCAACGCACAGCCGCCCGGTGCTTTATTGAAGCGCTCCATGATGCAGAAACACAACGCATTAAGACTGGCAAGACGAAAACCGTAGTTGACGCATTAAGTCAAGCATTAGACTTCCAGGTTGCAAAGAGCATCGAAACGTGACAGACGAGTACGAGAGTTGCAAACCGGCGTCGATACACATGACGAAACATATTTGGAGGCAAAAGGTGGAGAGGTTGGTACGCATCTAGTGGCAAAAGGCGACAACCTCGATGTTGGAATTGTGGGGAATTAGGGCACGTGAAAGTCGATTTGGGCCCTCCACTGAAGCAAAAGAGAGCAGCAGTGTGGTGGTAAACCTAGCAGCCAGCAGGAAACTAAAACAGGTTGATGGAAGGGGCATCCATCGACCTGTCAAAAGCCCCACCTTCGAATACACGTCAAGTCCATTCGACACCGTTCTGACAGTTCTGGTGAACTTGTGGGCCCTGCTCACTTTGGATACCTTTCCAAAAAACATTATACGAAGATTTTGCAATCATCTCACATGCCGTCCAAATGGAAGCTTCAGACACCCCTGGTGACTCGGCGAATGTTGTTGGAGAGATGGATGTCCTCCTGCCATTGGAACTGTTGTTTCAGTCATCGTCTGCTGGTCGCTGACGAAGCAATTTTAGGAATGGATATTATGACGACATATGGGTGTCAGCTGGATTTACGACAGGTGTACTGAGACTCAACGAAGTGGAGCCCGGTCGACTTCAGAAAAGTGCCGTTCTATGCTGGTAAAGAATTTTCCCTACTCGCTGTAGAGGGCGATTCATCTCGCTAATATGGGGGGTGGTGAGCGGATTTTGCAGCTCAGTGCGTAGCTGCTCTGGGTTTTAGATGGGGGAGGCCGGGGATCACCAGTCCGGAGGCGGCGTTCGGCTGTTGCACGGCGGAAAAGTTGGGGTCTCTATTGAATGATTGTAATTTTTCTAGCAATTGAATGGTTTTCCCGTGATCAGCACGGTTTCCGGGTTTTAGCGTTAAGAACGCGGGGGTGGTAGTTCCGCGCAGGGGGCGAGGTGGGGATTAGGATTGCTAATATTTCCTTTACATTTACTGGCGCTGCCATTTATCTCACCTTGGCTTCCCGTGGGCCCGAGTGGGTGGGGCGCCAGCGTTTCGCTGCGCCGGTGCGGGTGGTGCCTGGGGGGCGATTTGCGTCAGTAATTGGTACCTGTTTCTAACTGGCACGGAATACAAAGGAAGGTGGTTTTGGCGGCGTAAAAAAGCTCGAGACGCCCAGTTCCCAAAGTTTCCTTCATCATCTTCTTCGCCTGTTGGGCGAACCACGCAATTTTATTAATGATTTCCGGGCGCTAGCAGTGTCAACATTTTCGTCGCTTTGGGCGGGAGTTGGGGCGCTGGTGGGTTTCACTACGTGAGGGGGGGCCTCGGCGGCACTCATGTTGGGGGCGTCTGACTGACTTTGTGCAGTGGTTAATGTTAATGAGGGGTGGATTTGGCACGCACGCCTCAGCGGTATTCTCCGCAGACTCTCCAGTTGATGTTTCCCATGTTGGCAGCCCCCCTGTCGGCGTCAGCTTCAGCAGTGGTGTTTCCGACAGGCTGCGTTTCTGCGGCGGGAGCAGTACCAGCAAATGCACACCTGCGCAGGCGATGTGTCTCCCTGGTGATTTTCTCGTCCCAAAACGCGTGGCACCGCATACGAGTGAAAGATGTTATTTCTTGTATCTACATGCTCTGCAGTAGTTTCAGTTTCTAAATTGAACCTGCCGACTGGAGAGGGGTAACGCGTCTTTGATGCGTACCAGGGCGTTGTGAATCTTGTCAGGAGCTGTGTAAACCGTCCGGGATATTCTTTTTTCCGAAGCAGTTTCTCAACCGGTCGGTGACACCGCGGACGTACGCCTTTCTTACGGAAGGAAGGACCGCTAATTTGGTTCTACCACTCCTCCGTAGTAGATCTTCATTGTTGCCGCCGTCTTGGGGCCCACCCCTGTCGGGGATACCAGACCTTCGGATTGCCGCAACCTTCAGAGTGACCCGGAGCACAGGTCAGGGTTCGTCTGATCGCAGTTCGGGAATAGCCGGTGCCCTGAACGTATGCCGAGTTTCCGGAGTTCAGGCAGCGAGAGCTCGTCGCACACCTTGACAGCTCGTGGGGTTAGTGTCTTTAATACCCCGAATTTTGTAGATGGATGGTGGTGCGACTCTGCGTGGAGGATTTGTCCGTGTGTCGGCTTTCGGTAGACCGAGTGTCCCAAGGTGCCTTCTTCGCGCTTGCTGACAAGGACTCCAAGAAGGTCAGACAGTTTTGTTTCGGTCTCCATGGTGAACTTGATGTCATGAATGTTGCTCAGGTACAGAGGGAAAATTCTGTAGTAATTCCGGTACGTGTGGCCAGATTACAAAGGTTGTCCATGCGAATCCAGAGAGACGGTTTGTGAAGGGCGTTGCGAAGAGCCTCGGTCTCAAACGCTTTATGAATAAATTGGCAGCGATGCGTGACAGGTGAACCCATAGTGCACCTTCCACCTGTGTAGAATCTACCCTCATTTCTTGTTACACTCATTTATATTTTTATTTCAAGGCATTGTAACAAAATTGATATTGTAACACAACGAAATGGTTTGGGTTTTTCCTTAATCTTTTCTTCCTTATAAGCTATATTCTTATTGACATTAATGATTAGTACATGATTAGTAACAACATGTTGTATTAGTTTATACTTTTTACTCTTAAATTAAGAATCCAATATTCCTGGGTTGTGTGTATTGCAATTTGTATATGTACATGATTTGCATGTATTATTTTGTATATATATGTAAGTACGTTTTATTAACAATCTTATACATTCTGTTTTTGTTTATTTTAAATTATTTTATACTTGGATTTATGCTTTTCATATTTACTGATGTGATGTGTGTCTAGATGAACATAGTTACAATATTTTATGAGAGTTGGCAAATTCTCTGCAATAATCACCACCATAGATGCATTTTTTTGTTAACCAGAACTGAGCATTGTTTATACACCGTTGCAATCGACTTACCAGAAGTATATTTTGTTTCAAATACTCCAGGCTTGTCAAATTTTCTATTCTTTTTGAACACTCCCTAATTGTAGATATGGTTTGGGTGTTGTGAGGTATCACCATAGAAGAGCAATACATTACTTCTGGTTATCAATCAAAAATTTATCTCCATTGTTAATTTTTGTATCTATAATATTTTTTCAAGCTCTGGTTATCATGTTAGTGTAATTTTTTATAATGGATATGTGTAAATAAAGTACTTTTAAAACATTGTTTTGATTTTATGTACTATATGATGATATACTTATATGATAGAAATACTTTTTAAAATATGGACAAAGAAATAATTAACACTATATTCTATAGATCAAGAAGCATGAACCTGCTACTACTGCACATACTACGTTTGAATAACACAAAACACCATGGGCTTTCATTCATCAAAAGACTAGGACTAGCGATCAAATCTAGGGCCACGAATGTTCCAAATATCAGGTTTTCTGAAGATCGTTGTCATTCAGCATTTTGCATTTGACAGTCTTTAAACATTTTATTATAATAAAAATAATGTGTCGAGACGAGGATGGATAGCTGATAATCGCGATTATCCCGCGCTTAAATGGACGATCCGGCGTTTAACTCACGGGGTTTAACTTCCAGTAATCGCGTTTAAATCACGTGGTGAAACTCGCGAGAACTTAAACGCGATTAAACTCCAACATAAACGAATTTCAAACACATAATTGAAGGTCCTGAAACCGGCCCATAATCTATTAAAAATTAACGTAATGTAAGTATTAAGATAGCGTACATTTTGAATTTTGAAAAAAACTTAGTTGGCGTTGATATCATGAATTCATTTCAGTGAATTAAGCACTACCTTTCAGAATCTTTAAAGAATGAAATTGGAGTTTTTAAAGGAAATTTTACTTTTTTTTTAATATTGCTCAAATTTCGAACTTGCGCAAAAACTCATGCCATTTATAATATTTACAAAACCATCCCTAACATTTATAATTTTTAAGAATTTGATTGTAAATGAATAATTTTATTTGAAGAAAAATCTCTATTTTCAATGTTGTTGTGGAAGACGAGGAAAATATCTTTCTTTGGCAATTTAAAAAAATCCCGGGTAATGTGAAAATCGGATTTATCATCACTATACACGTTTTCACTCTATTCTTACAAGGAATTTACTGAAAATCTTTGGAAAACCATTTTGAGAAAATCTTGACAAAATTGCAGAGCTTGATGTGAAGTAAACCCAAAATTTAAATATTTATTTCATAATCAGTTTCAAATTTCCCAATTTTTTCAGAAGGGTTTTCAGCATTTTCAGATATCCCCAAAATTACTAAGAGTAGCTAGAACGCTTGTGTTGTTCCCAGACGGACAAACAGACGAACGGACGTTCTGAATAATAATGATAATAATAATATTCTCGGAAGATGACCTCTTCCAAGCAATTAAGAACATGGAAACTTATAACAAGTAATCCCAGGGATTGATAGGATCCAGAATTATTGGATTAAGAAACTCCGCAACATGTTAGATTTAGAATGTATTCTCATCTAACAAAGGTTATTAATACAATTTTAGAAAACACAAAAAGGGAAAACTGGAGTGGCTCACACGCGGTTTCACGATTCTACCCAAGACGGAGACTTCTTTCGCGGGACTAGAACAATCACTTATACCAGAAACGTACAAAATTATAACTTTCAGCCATAGTTAACAAAATGCAGACATCTATCGAAGAACCATCTGTTGCCAGTTAAACCGTAAGGTTGTCGTAAAGGTTCATATGGCTGTAAAGAAATCTAATTAAAGTCATTGAATGATGTAAGGAATAATTGAGAATGACTTTCTTAACAGAAGACCTTTGACAGATACGATTGGACTTTGAAGTCATTGAGATCTATCGATTTCATCCTAGACGTAGTTTTTAAGGCTAGTATGAAGTTGTGATCAGCAGAAAGAAAGTAGTAGAAACAAGATGTATTTAGTTAAACAGAACATTTATTCAATTGAGATTCGCTTTCCTCTGAGTTATGCATTAGTTTGATTCCCTTATCGAGACAGTGACGCACACTCTTTGGTTATAATATATAGAAGTTCATGATGATGAAAGACCAATGTGCATTTATTTAACATGCATTATCTTAAAGTTTTGCACTCAAAATTGAGATTCTCTCCCAAATACTGCCTGTGTGATTTATAATGACATTACATAATTCATGACAAATGGCACAAAAGTCAATGAGTGAAAGGCAAAGAGAACGTCAGAGAGCATTGATGTTGATATCCGCTGATTCAAGATCTTGAACCGTAAAACCTGATATCTGGACATTTAAAATGCCAGGATCTAGAACGACTTTAATGAAAGAGAATTCGCAGGGAGTATTAGCGAAGGTATTTACTTGTCCTGAAGAGTAACCTGAACTCCAGGAATAAAATATCTACAATTGGTAGTTTAGCAGTACCTGTAGCCGAAGTGCAGTTGCAGACTAGTGGTTGGAACAAACAAGAGAACAAGAGGATAAAAATATTGAAAACTGCTTGTCGTGTATATCACCCTCAAGCACACTGGAGCTTCACGTGTCCGTAAAGGTACTCAGACATTGAAGTCTCTGGCACAATGCAATAGTAAAAAAGTATGTAATCACTCATCAAGATGACCCACTAGTAGGCTAGTCGTTAGAATGAGTCGAAGTGGAAGCAGAGGCGTATAAGTGTAACGAAACATTGCGAACAAGATTTGCGAAAGATACGCTGAATAACGATCACTGAACTGATGCTAAAATGTTATAGGAAACAAACCATTCCATGGACAATGTCAAAAAGAATGGGCAGGTGCGAATCAATAAAGATTAAAGGAGGAACAATAAAGCGGGAATCAGGAGAAGCAGATGTAATAGTTGCCCAATAACGCTGATGAGAACCTGTTAAATGATAAAGCTTGTGATAAAGCTGTTCTCAGCATTTCCAGATGATAAATACCGCATCTGCCGGAACAAGTAAAGTAAAGTACACGATCACATTATTCTCAGCTGTTTAGATTCTGGCAAACAATGAATAGACGAAAAGCCACCATATGGTGTATAGTTACCTCTACTGGCAGATCTGGCAGCACCCTCAATTCCAAACACATGTTGCAAAATTAGTATGAACACTCCAGTTAAGCCGGTGAAGTCTAATGGATTCGTTACGTTGTTAGTACGTCCAACAATTCGCCTAATCACTGAGGATTGCGGAAAACGTACCGGATATGGTTATCAGGTTTGCAGAAAATGCCTGCTTGATCTTGATTCTGCATTTTCAGGTGTTGTAGAGAACTTAGCAGCAAGACCTAAGCCTGCTCTGGGCTTTTGCAACCTGGGTAGATTTTATAGTAAGCAAACTCATAACTTTAGTCGTGAAGTAGAGCGATAATATTAATAATAATTTAAATAGAATGGGGCTACAGAATGGGGCCACTTTCTCGTACTAGTTTCCTGATATCATTACTCTGGACCATCCTTTCGGTTTTATTCCACCTCTTCTCAGCAGCTGCAATCTATTGCCGCCTAAGGACCATTTTCACATTTCTTTATTTTTTGGTTCCTAACGGTGTAATTGTAATATGACTTTAAAGAGAGGGCTCCGAATTTGCAACAATATAAAATTTCGTTTACGAAAAATTTAGATCCGATTGAAAATGTCGTTTTAAGAAATTGTTTGAACATGTGCAATGGAAAAATTTCTTTAAGCTCATTTTCAGAGAAAAACAAATTGTTTTCGAAAACTTCAATGGAAATGTTTGTTTGCTACTGAAAAAATACAATTAGTATAAATCCACAATGTAAAGATACAGCAAATTTAAGTTTGTGTCATCTTACACAGTACTGCTATAATTACAAAAAATCTGTCTCTGGTTCAGGGTTGAGTCGGCTTGTCATCTTTGCCATCAAGTTCACGAACCACGTGATGACCCGCTGCTGTGCGGGTTTTCCGCATATGGAAGGCGCCCCAGCTCCATCGCGGGGCGGGTCACAGCAGGACGCGACCTGGTCGGCAGCAGGCTGATATCGCCCGTGGTCTGGGGGCTGATGTCTCGTCACTTGCCGCCACCTGCAGCCCGTCCTGGTCAGAAACACCTCGCCTCTAACTCCGCAGCGCGCTGGCGGCGCAGGAGCTAGCTCCATATCATCAGCCCTAGGTTCCGCTGAACGGTGCACAGAGCCTCCGCTTTGTCTATGGACACGGCGGGTCATGTCCGTGTGGCGCATGCGGTATTGAGCCTGCCGCGTCGCGGGCATTTGTGCCGACGAGTCTGTGCGGGTGGTGGCTGCAGGAGTACCGGTCAGCGCCTGGGCAAGTCAGATTCAGCATTCTCCTTACAGAACCGTACGGTGGGCAGCAGCTGAGGGCCAGGCAGCTTGTCGACATTTCTGCGGTGGATTTGCGTATTTGGCAGCCCTTTCAGATCTGTTTTGCATTCTCTAACAGCAGAGGGAGGAGGATTCATACCCACTCCTCAGGCTTCACATCGTTTGCAGGGTTATGAGTGTCATCAGCACGACTTCCGAGTACATATCCGCCCTCACCGAAACCAGGAGGGCCCGCGACCTTTTCATCAGATCAACCAGCTCCAGTGAGACTAGATTCACCGTGACTGGCAGCAGGGTTGAGTCTACGCTCTCGGCAAGGGCGCAGTGCACCACGAGAGGCGAGCCGGCAGAGGCCAGCCGCGCCACCGAGATATTTTCCCGCCTCTGGGCACGTTTCCGCTCCGCGGCGACACTCACCTCGTTTTGCACAAGGGGCGCTACTGGTGCCGGCGATGAGGGAGGCAGGGGCAACTGATGGGGGACTGAGGATTATGGCCCCAAGGCCAATGCTGCAAATGCTTTCTCTCAGTCTTTTTGAGTTCTGTATGCAACCTCACTTTTCAGGCTGAATCACTGCAGTGACTGGGGAGGCGTGTGGTTTTAATGTGGAAATAGGGGCAGGTTTTGCTTTTGGTTTGTCCTTGCCCTTCTTCTGAGGGGCATTCAATTTTAGTTTGCCAGTGTTAATGCTGGGAAGGAACTGCCAGGTAGGTTACATAAGGGGCAGGAGCCGTATGTGGGCAGGATCAGACTTGCGTGGTGCTGGGGTTTGCGGGGATGGGTTCTACGGAAGACTAGTGTTGGGTTATGGGAGGAGGGTTGGTGTTAGTGGGTCTGGTGCAGATTTGGGGGTGAAGGGTGGGTACAGGGGAGAGGGTTACAGCTGGGAGCTAAGCTTTTTAGCTGTTCTGTGTGAGTCACTTTTTGGGTGCTGGTGGGGTAGAATGCACCATGATTTATTGAGGACGAGGATGAGTAAATGGTGTGCAAGGTCTAAGTCCCCTGAGGTCCCTGTAGCGCCGGTGGCGCTGAGATAAGCTTCTGGGAGCTTTCAGCACCATACATATAAACCAAAGAGAAGCACTTACTTTGTTTTGCGTTTTTGTGTAATATTTGAACTGTATATTTATGATCACCTTCATTCATTTTAAAGCAAATATCACATTCAAATCACTGAAAAATTTCATTTTGACATAAATGAAAGGCTATACTGTCATAAATGTGCTACTGAGTTTTGCTAGATTAACTTTTGATTTCATGGGTATCTTTCTTTCATTTTATTACAAGAAAAGTATAAATTAAATTATTTCCATTTGACATTTAATTCTGAATGTGTGTCTGAGTCATGTCTGTAACAATGGGATTACCAATAGGTTTCTGTATATTGTAGAACTTCATTATAACTGTAAGTGTGTGTGTATGTGTTCATCTGCATACACATGTGCTAATATGTACCAAACTATACAAAAGATAAGAGTAGCAATAAATATTAATTAAAATAATAATATATGAACATCATTTAGGAGTAAATATTCTGTAAAAAGCTAACAGTCAGTTGCATATACAAACAAATCTAACACAATAATTTTCTAAAATCCTAACACAATAATCTGTCACAATAATTTTATAAAAAATAAAATGAAATTTTCTAGATACACAATAGTTTCAGAAACTCACCAAAATTACAAATGAAATACTTAGTTCTTTACTCAATAAGCGATATAAATACATCATTGCTTCAACAAGTGATCATAGTTATTCCTAACTTTTAGTATTGACATCTGGATCTTCTTTTGACTTGTCTAATTTTGCTCTGTAATAACTGATAAATAATAATGCTTGGTTTGACACAAATACTTCACAAAATTGTACATCATTGCTGCTACCACATCTTATCTTTCTGAATAACACATCTTCAAATTAATCAATGAATTCTTCACAATCATTCTGAGTAGAAAACATTTAAGTGTGAGAAATTCAACTTCAGTTCTACCATCTGAAAATATTACAAATATTAGCACATATAAATTTCCTCATTTATTATACTGCAGTACAAATTGCTATCGTTATAAGCACATACCTCAAATTAAGTAGAGTCAAAATAACAACACAATTTCAAAACTTTGTCTTTTCCTCCACTACTTAACCTACGCTGACCATCACTTGACCAGTCAGCGCTCTTGGCTTAGCCAAGCATGCCTATGCAAAGTCAACTTCTATTTTGTAGTTTATATTCCACACTAAAATCAAATGCAATTATATACCCAAAGATCAAAACGTTCTTGGCTTCTATATCAGTATATATTCATTCAGTATATATTAAACTAAGGACACGAAATCTGAAAAAATTTATGTTTTTAAGAAATGGCTAAAAACTAGGAATAAATTTTGTGTTTACATTCAAAAGGATTTTGGACCTTACGAGAAATATATCACAAGTTTAGTTCAAGAATTTCTTTTGCCATCAATATACTAGTTCCTCATTAGAAAAAATTGACATTTTCACAATTTTCTACCATAATTAGCTTTCAATATATTTATAAAATGAGATGAAAAGCAGTAATCAATGTAAGTAATTAGTAGTTTATGATGGCCAGTCTTTCTCATATTATTAATAACATATATAGTACATGATTACTGCGTACTACAAATATGATACTAATATTTCAAACATCTACTGCAGGGTTACAATTTTTTCAATTTAATTCCAATTTCAAATAGATAGCATAACAATCTGAAGAATACAATAAATTCTGCCCTTAAACTTTGCGAAATGACGATAATTCTAATCACCAATCAGATTTGCATCAACATGTTACATATAATAAATGTGAATGTAGAGATTGTTCGTGGAATCTTTCTTACGTTACAACTTTGGTTTCATTAAAACAAATTTGTAATTCCTCAACGATTCACTTCTAGCTTTAGCTATAAATACAAGAAACTACAATATTCTTACAATGTATCCGAAGATCATTTGGTAATAAATTGCTTTAATGATATCTTTAATAAACTTCCTTGTTACCGAAAATATGACGAGTTTTTCCCTAAATATCTCATTAAATACCATGCATGTTTGCAGATTAAGTCTAGTTGGTTAGGATTTAAATTTACAGTGCTTATCCACATGAAGAAATGCAAATGCTAACAATAACTACCAAAAGGCAATAAATATTACAAATATCTTTAAGGCTAAATGTACGAAAAATACTTATATGAAAAATCTGCACGAATCAGTAGCACTATCACAGAGAATTTACTTGATGATAACGTCTGAACAAATTGTCCGATTTTCGATCTGTAGGCAACAGTATGCCTTCTTAAAATAGAATATACGCTACAAGCCGGTTTTTTCAGAAAAGATTTCCAAATTTTTTTACAAAAATTCTCGTAGTTCAGGAAGAAAATAATAAAAATGTGGGCTTACAGCGCGATGACGACATGCTTCCTGAATTCAACGCCGTGTCAATCATGCAAATTGGATGAATAGGGCGGCGCGTAAAGTGAAATCTCAGAAAAACACCTCGCACCCTTCCGCTCCACGCGTTTAAAAAAATCCTGCCCGACCTTTGTGGGCCATCCCTCGACGCGGCGAACGGCCAAACCCGGCGACCTGCGGCGTGAGAGGAGGCCCAACTTTCAGGCAGGCAAGCCGGGCAGTCAGTTTGCGCTTTCGTCCTTTCAATCTCAATATATTTTCTATACTTCCCTTCCTATAGTCCCACTTTCAATATCAAACTAGTGACAAAAAGGCAAAAGCTGTCTCGTATCCTCTGTAATAGATGTATAAAACTATATATCTTGTTCACATATTCCAGTCAACTGGAAATAACATTAAAATTATTTGAGGCGAGGCATTACTCAAAATATCGATTCCGATTTGGAAACTGATTTCAAAAAGAAAATTGAACTAACTGTGTAGATATCACCCAATCTTCCATGTCTAACATCTTATTTTACCTTACATTTACTTCTTTCTTCCGCTATCATTCCACTACCAGAAGAATGAGCGAGATTACGCACAGCTCTTTTATCCTGTGACTCGATTTTTGATCCCAATACAGCATTTGTCTCCTTGATAGATTTCACCTGATAGACCTGTTTTCTGAAGTAAAATCGCCGAAGCTAATTTTAAAACTGTTTCGTACTTTCGGACAAATTTGAAGGAAGTGGTAAATTAGCGCGCAGAGCGAGATGCATCCTGAATCAACGGTGTAACAAACACTGAAATATAATATTAGAATCATGATATGTCAGCTACGTATTAAGATATAGATATAAAATGAATGTTATATTAGCATAAACTTGAAGATTAGAATAGAAAGTAATTCCCGGTGCGTCATTTTATTCGACTACGTAAATGTTAATGTAAAGGTTATAGTGTAAATCATTGTATTGTGACACATTTATGCTTATTTTACTAATCACATTAAGTGTCATGAAGGCAATAAAACTTTAACACCCTTAGAAAGAACGCACACACCAGAGAGGAATATCCGGATATGAGACGGATACATTGTTTGTTTTACCGGTTATTAATTGGGCCTTTTACATTTCTACATTTGAATACTATTTTCCCAAACATCACTTTTCTGGAACACTTAATCAGTTACTGAAAGAAAGGATACCATAAATCACTGAAACATGGTTTCAGCTAATTTCAAAACCTTCATGCGAAACGGAGACCTTGTTGCTTTACTCCTTTCCTGGTTACAACAGCATCTAAGATAAAAGTCAATCTTGATGGTTAGCGGCCTAGTTTCAGAGGGCTGATGTTCGCTATAAACGGACCTGTCGGCCTCATCAGCCTAAATACATGTTGCAGAGCAGTAGCTGGCCACAGCAGCCAGAGTACCTTGTTAGATTAATTACGTATTGAAAATATACATTGAAAAACATTCAGCATCTGTTAAACACACTTATGCATGTATATATCTTTGTATATTTTCAATTACATAATAGAAACATATTTGAATGTTTATAAACTTTGCTAAGCAGAGAAAGCATCTGTTATTCTTGCTCAAAACGGAACAAGTTTGAACTAACTTTCACCAGGTATATTATTTTCCGTCTGCGTTGTTACATGTAAATATAAATGTCGAAAGACATACTAATTACGTTATATATTTACCAGCTACCAGTCAAAGGCCCTTCAGTGACTTTTGGAAGTGCAGAGGAGACAGGGAAGTAGCGCGCGCGCCAAAGCTTGCTGCAACCTGAGCGCAACGCAATATTTTCCGTTCATCATAAGAAGAGTCAGTTTTAAAGGTACAAGTGTAGGTTCACTACATAGAACTAATTTGAGCCATCAGTTGTTAAACTAACGCATCAAAACTACCGCGACGAGAATAGTGCTGAACTGCATAGGTATTGCTGTGGATTGGACCTGTGATATTTCACGGCCGTGGATTGACGAGGGTCAGCGAAGGCGTGGGACGCGGCTCGTTGGACCGCGAGTCGCGCCGCCGATCAAACGCGAGACATATTGGCTCGTTTTACTTTGGAAGGGCTGAGAGTGGCTGGCCCTTCAGGAAAATTTCTTCAAAGTGGCGAGCGCGCATCGTTCTGAAAATTTTTCAATTAGTTATTGTAGAGGAATACGTCGTTGGCGAAGCAAATGGCTGAACTTACTAAACGTTCACTGTTGGGAACCGTATTGAAACTTATCGGGCTGCATCAGTGTGAATTTATAATCTAAAGGATATTGGTGGATATATTTTAATAGGCGCCAGACTACAGAATCTAAACTCACATCTTTGAAGTGAAAATCTTATTTCATTAGGGAGTAAACTGGCGAATGGGGGTCGAAGGAAAATGATACCTTCATTTACACCGCCTATATGAAATCAATCAAGAATTGTCAGCAAGATTAAGAAGAATGGTGGAATGGAATCACAGCTTTACAAATTTTATCATACTTTTATCATGAGTTGTAAATAATGCAGCATATATTCGTTTATGTGCATTTCTATTGGACAGAACGTACAAAACTTTATATTAATCAGCTCACAGTTATTTTAATGTAGAATTGTAAAATTCCTCTAAAAGCTTATATGGAACAAGATAAACCAATTATTTCGTTTTACATCATCGGTTTTAATCACTTTAATTCAAATTCTATTTGTTGTTAAGTGAACACAGAGGGCTTGCTTCCGACTCATTATTGCATTCGGTACTTTGGCACTTTTTAATAGTAAAAAAATTACCATATTAAAAAGTTTATTTGATTAGTTTTGATGCTCAATGAAGCATTGCAAATTCGTGGCATTTAAAATGTAAAAATATATTGCTTTATGTTTGGCAATTCACTGAAATAATTTTAATACAGTCTTGAAGTGTGAATGGCAATTAGGGAATTGTAGAATTAATTGTTGTGTAGTATGTTATATGTGTACAGAATTTTGATTGATGTATATGTATATCTACCGTAATAACAGTCAGACTGCAGAATTTGAAGGCTTTGTGATTTTTGTGTAATTTTCTTCAATTTATTTTTATTTGCGTTTACAAATGGCGGCCATTTTTGTTTTAGGCCTTGCGCCATTTTTTATAACTGTAGACATTTTTCTTTTCTAAATCTTTCTCAGCTCTAGGTAGTTCTAGCATTCTAAAATAAAAGGTATTGAATTCAGTATACTCTAGCCTTCAATTTTTAAAGAAATTGTAAACTTTTGCAAAAAAAAAGCATTCATTCAAAAATCTATTTTGGTTGAAAATAATGAATTATACTTTATTATTAATAAACACAAAAGTTGCCTAATGTATTTTCAATATTACTTTACTTTAAAAACAAACTTACATCTTGACATATACGTTTGTAATGAAAATATGGTCATTTTGATGTTAAAAGCTGAACCAGATAATATAAAAATAGTTTATAAAAGATAACAAATAAATAAATTCAGATTTGTTTCATTTTTCGCCTTTAAATTTGCCACACTGTTTATTATTTCTGAACGTTTCTTCAGAGATGCGGACGATTGCACAGTACTCACAAGGAATAACTCATTAAGGCTAAATGTACCGACACTAGTTCCATTTGTCGCCACCACGTGGAAGCACCAAAATAAGCAAAATTTACTAGACCGATAACGTCTGAACAAATTGTCCCATTTTCGATCTGTAAACGGCATTGGACTTCTTTTTAAAATAAAATTTATGCTAGGGTGCCGATTTTTCAAAAAAGATTTCCAAAAAAAATTAATTTTTTTCTCATGGTTCCGGGAAGAAATTAAAAATTGTGGGCTTATAGCGCGATGACGACGATGCTTCCTGAATCCAACACCGTGTCAATCATGCAAATCGGATGAATAGAAGCGGCGTAAAGTGAAATTTCGGAAAATACCTGACCCCCCTTCCCGCTTCACGCAGTTGTGTCACCCGACCATTGTGGGGCTCCTCGACGCGGCCGAACGGCCAAACCCGGCGGCCTGCGGCACGGGAGGAGGCCGTGCTCTCAGGCAGACAAGCCAAGCAGTCGGTTTATAGTTACGTCCTTTTCAATCTCAATATATTTTTCTCCACTTATCAAACTAGTGATGCTGTAACACAACCAAACGGTCTCGTATCATCTGTAATAGTCGTATAAAACTATATATTTTGTTCACATAGTTCCGTCTTCCTTCGAATACCAGCAAACAATTATTTGAGGCGGTACTCAAAGTATCATTCCCATTTGAAACTGACTTAAAAAAGAAAATGATTAATTATTGTAGATATCACCAATATTCATATATAACATCTTATTTTACATACATTTTACTTTAGATCTTCCGTTATCATTCCTCATAGTATAGATAGAGATTACGTACGAGCTCTTTTATCTTGCGACTCGATTATTATGATCTCAAAACGGCGTTTGTCTCCTTGATAGACTTCACCTGATGAATCTGTTTTCCAAGTAAAATCATGGAAGCTAAATTTCCGTGTTTTTTCTTTGTTGTTAATTTTAAGACTACTCCGACAAATTATGTAATCCGGTGCCAGAAAACTCTTATTATCAGGCCTGGTAAAGTAAAATCCTCTTTCTAAATATTACATTACTTCTTCTAACTCGTGGTCTAGCGAATACATGTGTCCTTGATACACAAAATCGATTGACGCAAAAACATATCTGTCCCGTTTATGGTCTTGCCAAACCGCTCTGTAATTTTCTCCAAAATTGACCTTCCCGAATCTACCTGAAAGAACTCGATCCTTTGGGAGTTTCAAACGGATATTTTGATTTTTGAGGGTACTTTACATTAAGCAAAATTACTCAAAATCATTTTCAAAATCTTCGCAAACTGTCACCAAATGTTTTGTCTAAATTTTGTCCTCGCGTTACGTACAGAACCCAAGAGAAATGTGATTTATTGTTTGTTGACATCCTTATTTTTAGAAAATTGTAACATTTAATTTTGGGGCGTCTTCCTTCAACTATAATATTGATGATATATTTTTTTCCTTGCAAATATGTTCTGACAGATCACAATAAGATCCAAGTTTAATTTTGAAACATTTGAGTAGTTTTTCGTGCAATTTGGGGCCCGAAGTACAGGCAATTAAAACAATTGCTTAACTTTTTCTCAAAAAGAGCTCAATTTTTTTGTTTGAAGACGATAAAAAATATGATGGTGGTCACATTTTCACCCACCCATACGTATTTTTGAAGATTGCAGAGGAGCATATAAAAGTTTATTGCAAAACCATAATAGTTTTAAATTAATTTAAAGAATAGAAATTGATGTATATATTTAAAAATCTCCAAAAATCACAACAATTTTCCCACGGATGAAGGAGGCTTAAAGAATTACCATTTTCGTTGAACTCTATCAATTTTCGAAAATTTTAATTTAGGAATAATGCCCAGAAAGTGTGTGATGTATCATCGCTAAGCTTTTATTTGAAATTGTATTGTAAGGATAACACACAGTGTAATTGTACTAAATTATTTCTAATGAAATTTGATGTTACATGCAGGAAAATCTGACTTTGCATATTCGTTTATTTAGCGTTTATATATATTTATGTCCATATTTTGCAATTTCATTCTACAAATTTTCCCGGACTTACTCTGGCATATGTAGTACGCTCAAGCTGGGTACTGAGATTAGTACATTGCTGATCGCACATACTAGTTCATAGAGAGGGTTGAGCAATATTTAAATACTTGTATTTGAAATATGTATTTTTGTATTTAAAACTCTATTTTTGAGTTTTTTGATATATTTGAGATATATTTAAATACATGTAATAGATGTTTAAAAAGAAATACTTGAAATATAAATACAAATGAAAGAAGATAACAAGGATAGTTTGTTTTTCTTTGATTCTGCTAGTGAACAGCGACCGAAAAGGTATTGATAACCGGTAAAAATATCGGTATTTTTTCATACCTTTTTCAAATACCTTTATTGTTTTATACTAGTAAATACCTCTATTGGACTTCTTTGCCGGTATGGACGTCAATAAACGCGTTATACCGGTATTTTCAATAGAAAAACAATAGCTTACCATCCATACATGTTGACAAAATAAGTTACTTTAGTTAATAATGTCTCACAACATTTTATTAATCAAATATCTTTCATAATTATTATTAATTGTTTAATTTATAATTTGGTTTATATATACTCGGTTGCTAATAATTAAGGAAACGCGAATGATTCACTAATTCTTATAAGAGTATAATCTCCCACTTCGTCATTGCACAATGTTCTGTACTAAACTACTCGCGCCCTCTTCCTGCGGCAGGCGCATCGGTGCCCTGAGTGGCACGCAGCCCGCCGAAGACGCGGCGAGATGTCTGCAGAGGTCAGAAAAGTCACGCTATCAGAACAGCAGTGTGCCAGAGGTGCGACCCTGCTTCCAGCTCGGAAGGGGTGACTACGCGAGCGCGTGCCCTGGCGACGCTGGGCTTGGATAGAAAGGAGCGCGAGATGAAGACAAACATTCAAAACGTGACATGTCCACTTTACTCCTTTTTCGAGAAAATGCAAAATGTTATGTCATCAAAATTATGCAGATGTTTATTTGTACTTAATTGAATTATGTAATAAGGATAGCTAAATATATTATTAATATAAAATTTAAAAATTCTATGAACTTACATTTAAAGAAAACAACATTTATGTCAACTGGTATAAAAGGAAGCCTGAACATCAACGGAGAAGTGATATACATGGCAGGCGAAGTTAAATACTTATGAATTACAATAACATATTCTGGATACTGTACAGAAAATCTAAAGAGAGGAATAATTTTAGAAAAAGCAGCGGAAAGAAAATTACGAATTCATAAAATATGCAGGCATATCAAGTGATTGATTTCTAAAATTTTAGGTCCCGGAACGCTAACTCAAAATGATTTATTAATTTTCATAGGAGGAGGAGGAAGCGGTATATATTTATAATATAATGTAATAATTATCAGCGAGATACAGGAACGCCGTTCCGTCGTGTTCCGTCAGAAATCAAGCTCTGCATAAGACCAAATCCAAATAATCGAGAAAATGGTATTTCTAATCCTGTTGTGTGGGTGTAAAGCTGAACATTGAGATAGGCCGAAAAAGAGGAAGATGCTTTTAGTATGGACACGGAAAATATTAAACGTACAATGGGAGGCAAAGATAAATGCCGAAATTTTGAAAGAAAACAGAACTTTCTCTAAGCCAAAACCAGAAATGGAAAATAAAATATTTTGGACATACTATGAGTCGAAAAAAATCTCTAGAAAAGGATATTATGTTTGTAATGATAGAATGAAGCGGAAGAAAAGGGTGTAAGTGGCACAATTGAATAACTAATACACAATATCACAAACAAAAGGAAAAAGGCAGTTCGAGTCCGAGTGAGCAATGCACAAATTGCTAGCATGTTATTGCTGTGTATATCCAGATAGGTCTAACAAGGGGATGGCTTGCGTCTATGTTCTAGTACTATTTCTCTGCGCGTTCCGGACCCCGCGAAGGGTGGGACCTGCAGATGAAAGAGATGCTCACAGCCGCTGCTTGACCGGGACTGGAGCCGACAAATAGACATCGCACTGAACGGTGTGTTTTGATACCTACCCAGTCTTTCATGCGTACATTCTGCCATTATTAGGAAGAACTCGCTGAATTATCGGCGCCTCCCAGTTTCGGATAGCAAGAAAAGCGAAGGAATGATGCTCAAGTAATACAAATGCAAATATCAATGTTCAAAATTAAAACATCTTTCAAGAACCTGGTTTAGAAACATCGATCAAGTTCGTGCGGAAGATAATTCTGTTTGACAGTGGCCGTGATTGTTAATTATAATTACGATTTGATAAAACTAGCAAAAGAAAGTAAAAAGAATAACGGCGAAACTAAGCCTGAAAACTATCGCCCAGGGTCATCCTTGTAGTCACAACTTCCTCAAATGGGTACGGAAGGTGGGCAAGAGACCTTACACCTAGAGTGCTTGCGTTGGCTGCCTCTGCGTGCAATGCAGGACATACGTAGAAATGCCAGAGAAAAATGGGGTCATTTCTTGGGCTGAAAATAGTCTACTGGATGAGGATATTTTCTCACCGTTCGCTTTATTCGAACACATGTATTGACAGTGGTATAATGCAATATTATTTCATATTTTAACTTTTTTTTTATAAAATTGTGATTATCGGTTCTTTTCATTCACAACAACTCATCAAGCACATCGATAATAAACATCAGGCTTCATAAATGTTTCATTTGTTTACGAAATATGTTCATGTGTCTATACAAAATCTATGTTTTGAAAATATCAACATCAATGTTGCATCCCTATTCCTGACACCTAGATGAGGATCGCCGATTTAATACTTTTGCATTCTGATTCGCATTCCCTAACAGGAGGTTTATCAGTGAGATAGTAAACCACGTTTTCTAGTGTTATGATCTATCATTTTGAGACAAAACCCCCAGATGCAACTTTACAAAATGTGACAAGGAATAAACTTGTGTATCGATTACAACGGTGCCGACAGAAAACATTTTACAAGTCAAAATTAAAATAATGAATTAGCGTAAGGTGCTTGAAAATTCCAGCCAATCGTCAGTAGAACAAAGTGAAATTAAATAAAACAAACGGCATCAAATTCGGTCAACGCATTCGGAAGATATAAATTGAAATAGAATTGGAATTTTTAATGTAACATGAACAGAATATATGGCCATTGTTAAAGGTAGTAAGAAAGATTGTAAACATGGTTTTAAGAATTGTAACAAAACGCACAAACCGATTTGGCTGAAACATTGGGAAACAATAGATTAAAACACGGGAAAGACGACAAAATTAGTGTCAACTTTCTCGCATGTTCGGAAGCAAAATTATAACATAATATTTGGAAGTTTGCAATGAACTAGAATAATAAACAAATGACGCCATGTTACGAAGAGAAGAAAGTCATCGGAATTAACTACATATTAAAAAGCAGAGAGTGGCAACTATTTTTCCAGAAGCCTTTTGTAACAATGCAAGTTGCTGAAAAAATTTCGATGTAAAGACAGATGTGTCGTGGGTACCGGGATGAACGTTTCGTGTGCGCGAAATTGGCGCGTAGTTAAGTTTCTTTCGAAAGTGTAGTAATTCAAATAGAGAGTAAAGTTGTGATGTTTGTTGGAACTTTGAAGTGTTAGCAAAAAGGAACAAAATTCGGAGTAATTTTATTTTATTTTTCAAGTAGAATTTTTTTGTGATTACGGACAATCAGATGTTATTTTTTATTGTAAGAAAATTCAACGCTACGGACATCTCGTTATAAGATATAAACGAATAGATTCTGAGATCAGAACAATTGGACGTTCATTTTGAATGTAAATGGATGTAAACGATAGTAATTTCGAGAAGTGACGTGTTTGAGGAAACGCGAAAAATAGTTGGTTTTTGTTTTGTTTTGCCGAACAGTACGCAACGAGTACATGCAATTTTGTCAAACGGTGACGGACTAGCAACTGAATAATATCATTTATGCGGACAATAGCGGTTCGCGAGAATTGGTTTCCGAAGGCGACCGCCAGCAGGACCGGACGGCGGCCACCGGACATCATCGCCACGAGAGCTGCGCCGCAAAACAGGGAAGTGACACGTGTGTGTGTGTGTGTGTGTGTGTGATTTTCTTTGCAGACACTTCGTCTGAAGATGCATTCCGTAGCTGAAAAGAATTTGTTGAAGACCAAGTTTTGTTTAATAAAATTAAATTCAGAAATGGTCAAGGAAAATCAGGAATGCGCATTCGATGTATGAGTGAGATTTCATATTGTTTTGTTATTATTGTGCGTGAATGAGTTTCTTTGTTGTGTTTTTGTTTCTTGGTATGTCTATGTCATAGGATTACTGTGTATCAGTGTGGAGGGAAAGACGGTGAGTTGTTACCGTATATGATGAAAGGAGGAAAAAGCCCGAAAGCAGTAATAAACGAATGAACAAAAATATTGTTCGTTTTACCAATTGAGCATGCCTCGTCATTTACTGTATGCCCTACTTTTGCACAATCCAGTCACCTCGCCTTGGATTCCTGTATAGTGCCAGCATGTGTACGCTCCACTCCACAATGTCGCTGCGCCAAAGGATTAGGCGCCAGGGGCCAGGCAGGATGTGAGAACAATGCGGTATTGGGAGAATTCCGAGAGCTAGGGAAAGGGATGCCCAAAATGCGGGACAGCGCATTTTGCCGCGTGCCGCGTGCAAAATTCTTAGAATCCAGGGCAATGGATGCCCAAAATGCCTGGCAACGCGACTAGCGCGGGCCGTTGAAACCAGTGACGTTTCCGGGTCGTGGGTGGGAGCTATATAAGAGCGAACGCAGAGCGCGGGGTGGGGTTTGTCGAGCTGAGTGGAACCCTCGTGCGAACGCACAAAACTGCGCCCAGGGCGGTGCCGGAGCCGAGCAGTTCGTACGGCAGCCCATGTGTTGGGACGCCGGGGTGGATATTTCCACGGGTGACCTAAGTCGCTGGAGCCACGTGCTGTGTGCATAAGGTTCGCTGAGGAGTGGCGCGGGCCACGAGTCAGATTACATTTTTAAGGATCGCTCCTGCGATCAGGGGAGTAAACGTCTACCAAGAGCTAAGAGTAACTTAAATATTTATTGTACATATTGTAGATAAACCTGTACATGTATCATTGAAGCTCGTGTCTGTGTTATTATGTATTCCACGACGTCACCGTAGGACCACCACCTCATCCACGGCTGCAGGTTGTAAGAAGTTTTATAATAGCTAGCTAAAAGGGCAAACGATAAGTTCAATCAAGTACAGCGAGTACAAAATATGGCACCCAACAGTCACAGCAATATCATGATATAGAGGGAAATTAGCCAGGCAATAGTAGCAGAGAGAGAAGAGAAAAAGAGTTGGCCACTTAGCCGAGGAGGGAGGAACCATTATTGGCTGCCCAACACATGAAGACCAGGGATAGAGGGAGGAAGAACCGTACACTAGTAGTATGTTGAAATGTTATAAATAGAATTGATACCCAATTAAATGTTACTGAAAAGCGTGTGTACGATGTTTAGAAAAATAGTATCTCAATGCAGAAATGTAAAAGTTGCCGAATTAATAACTGTATAACAAAACATAATTTATCCCCCTCATAGACGGATATTCCTCTTCTAGTGTGGTGTTCTTGTCTAAGGGTTAAAGTTGTATTGCTTTCATGACAATTTAATGCATTAAAAATACATATATATGTCACAATACAATGATGCCTCAAATAACTTTTTGACGGTATTCGAAGGAAGACGGAAATATGTGAACAAGATATATAGTTCTATACGACTATTACAGATGATATGAGACCGTTTGGTTGTGGTACAGCATCACTAGTTTGATAAGTGGAGAAAAATATATTGAGATTAAAAAGGACGAAACCATAAACCGACTACCCGGCTTGCCTGCCTGTCAACAAAATTCCACCAAGTCCCGCATCTATCATTTACTATGACCTCTGCAGTACGATGTGCACGGTACTCGGTCTAAAGCTCCTCCCCTCATATTACAAAAAGTTCAACCCTCGATAACTTTCATACATTCTTGGCTCTTGTTTTACAAAACAATCTCCAGTTCCCTCTACGTCATACCCCATTACTAGTTTACCACCAATCCTGCATGCCCTTATATCACTATCTTGTGTCCGTTACTTGCCGCGCTATGTTTATAAAAACTTATTATACTTACTTACTTATTTATTATACTTCTTCCCTTTCCTAGTTGCTAGGAGACGCCCAGCCTGCATGCCTATACCTCAACATTTACACTTTTTACGATGGTTAATAAATTCTTGTCTAATTCCCATCAAAATGTTATTGACAGTTTGATATATGTCACAGTATATATTACATTTATATTTTCTATAAATTAATTAAAATAGGTGTTATTTGAAACAAAAGTCAAATTAAATTGGAACTGAGGTCAAAATTTGTATCATTGACTTTAACAATGCAGGTTCACTTTTTGAAAATGGCAGTCCAAAGTTTTAAGTATAAACCCCAAGGCAGAAGAAATATGATACACCTAAGATTGCAAAGAAATAACCAAATGAATCTCCTGGTGATGGAATAGATTTAAGGCCTACTCCATTTTCTGTGTATGATGAAGTAAATCAAGGTTATTTCTTGTAAATATTTGTACTGAATTCCAAATTTTGTATGATATAATTGTAAATACAGTTTGTTCCCTTACCAATTATTACACTTTAATAAGATCCTCCTCCTCCTCCTCCTCATCATCATCATGATCATTATCAGCAGCAGCAGCATCCATGGTTTAGTTTTGTCATTGCAAGATTCTTAGATCTCTACTGCCTGTTTTAGGTTTGTGTATGATCTGCTGTATAACTCATTAAACATTAATTTCATCAAGTAAATTATGTGGCATTTCGTTTACTCTACAATAGCAAAAGTACAGAAAAGTTTACCCTTTTTCCTATATTAAAATATATTAATTGTATTATATTAATTTCTTATTATTTGAAATTATAAAAGTTAAGAAAATTTAAACATCCTTTTTGGAATAATTTTCATTGTGAATTAAATGAAGATTATCATTTAAAAGACTTTTTATGACACATATTGATTTAATTCTTCTTCCCCAAGTCTTTGCCCATTCTCATCCTTAAAGTCTGGTGTAGAGCTGATCTGCTGTTCACATATGGCTCATGAAGTAGAAAGACACTGGTGCTGTGCCCAGAAAATGCGTGAGGTGGCATAAATGTATAAATCTTAACATACTTGAAGAACACATAAAATATAACCACCCTGTTTCGTTCCCAAAATGTAATCTTTTGAGTATGATTATATGACCATTCTTTTCTGACTTGGGGACCGAGTAACCCTGTGCCATGGAAGCATTGGCTGACCACCTTCTTGCTTTGTTTAGCATAAACTTTAATTTGTCATTGGTGACCCCTTATTGAGATCACTTAATCAACTTGAACAATTGATAGAACAAATTCTTTTGAATCATTTGTAAAATATGTGCACAATGTTTCAGATGTGAGATGACAAAATAAAAAATTTTACTCTGCAAACTTTGGGGACACAAGAGCTTGAATGTGACACTGGATGACCAACAACATTAATTTTTGTTTAGGCTACAGATTCCATGTATGAATATGAAACATGTCAGTGGTGTTTCTGTGACTTATTTTTAGGACTCCTAGGCGTGTGGAAGACCTCACCCCAGGGGATGTGGTACCACAACTCATGGAGGCCGCCAGGTAAAACACTGTTTAAAACTATTGTTTGATTCTTTGTTACCTTAGAGTACCTATTTATTCTCTTCATGGTAATTTATAACAAATCTCATGTAATTTATTCAATTGCATTCATGCAGCAGCAATCACACTTAAGTCTACTGTAGAACTAAATATATAACAATAACAATTAAATTGAGTTGAATTGAATTGGTTTCTTTATTTACCATCAGTTTAGGATCCTGATAAGTCTTACGACTTAACATTTGGTGCCCAGTTTGTTACAAATGTACTGATAGTTTTCATATGTTAGGAGGTATCAGGTATAACATTATATGCTACACATAATTTACAGGATTGTTTGTTCTATGTTACATAGTGTTACAGGTTTGAAAAGTTACATTAATAGGAAAGTTACATTTCAGTCTTTACAGATTGTTCATAGATTACAGTTGCTCATAGCTCATCAGGTTACAATTTGTTAATAATTGTGCCATTCATATATTCAATTGAAAAATATGATTAATACATACATAACATTTTAGAAAAACGTGTATATTGTAATGAATAATGCAGTGGTGTTATCACTAGTAAGTAAATAATAATAATAATAATAATAATAATAATAATAATAATAATAATAATAATAATAATAATAATAATAATAATAATAATAATATTCAAACTTAAATAATCCTAGGAAATTCTTTTGAGTTTCCTCAATCGATACACTTCTCTCAATATCGAAAATGTTTTGGACAGATGAGGGGATTTTGTTGCTTTCAGAAGTAAATTTAAAAAGGAGATTTCTTTTAGTTTTTAGATGGTTCCTTGGTGAATCGATAACTTTCACATAAATCACATCGATACTTTCACATATGTAAGGTGATCCACAGTGTCTTAAAAAATGATCAATTGTTTATTTGGAATACTACTTTGTGGATTACCTTCTATTAATTGTCTTGTGTTTCAACTAATTACATTATAATTTATAATTTTGGTCGAAGTCGAAAGACGATATTCGCGCTCTTTCCATCCTTTCATATATTTCCCAGAGTCCAACAGATCGACCCCCGTTAAACCTTTCAAAAGTCATTTCCAGGTAATGAAAAAATACTTTTATTAAAACTTTTGTTGAAAATGTAAACTGCTCATATTACGGTCAATGTAACGAAAGGATATGTAACTTATTAATTTTTCGTTATTAGGAAGCTCTTGTATTTTTACAACCAGTTGCTACAGCAGCGCTGCCGTGCTCGTAATCTCTGATTTAGCAACGTTTGCTCATTTTCTAAGCCAGCGGGAAGGTGATTCTTGCAGTATCACAACCTTTTCATATTTGACGGCATCAACATATCGCTTCAGCTTCCTAGTTCGTGCCATACAAGTTTTCTATTGGATTGAAAGTGGATTGCATTGAAGTGAATGTCAATGAAAAGTTATTTAAAGACGTAAGTAATGCGTTAAGTAGTTCGTATTTCGTGGTTTTGTGCCAAGAACAATTTATAGCAAAATGCTCCGCAAATATTTACATAATGGATAAAAGTTCGCAATTCTTGGCAGGAGCTTTTAGGAAACATTTGAAATTCATAACGTTTTCCACTTTGATTGTGTAAGTCAAACTTAAAATAACCTAAGAGCAGAGTTCTAATAATCGAGGAGCACTAGAAACTATTTCGTAATAGAACTATTTGAACATAAGAAAATTACATGGTTTCTTAACGATATTAGAATTAAATTTATTGTTAAAACGCCTATGAGTTGACAGGTGATAGTAGTCCATAGATTGTAATGTTAAGATCCATCGTCTCAGGTCCGTCTCCTTTTCGCAGGGATGAATTGCCAGTTATTTACATGAAAATTGTTGGAATATAAATTACCTTGTAATTTTTTGTTTATTGGATTTTTTAAAAGTAGATAAAAAGGACTATATTTGAATCGTAATGTATTTATCATTGAACATGGAGTAATGGTGTAGTTTAACTATTCTATTGTAGTAAGATCTCTATACTTATTTTTAAAATAACTATTAGGACTTTCGTTTGACTTTTATTTCTAGTGAAATTAATTTCACCTGGAATGGATAGATCAAATGAAACTGAATGATATATTTGTGATTTTTTTACAGGGGTTAAAAAGCAGCTTTTGATCTGAAATAATATAAAATATTGGAATTTTTCTTTTAGTTCTTTTGCAGCTGCGTTGAAAATTCTCAGCTGAGAGGAAGATATTGCCTTGCCCCTAAACCCTGAAGCCGAATATTCTGTACTCTCCTGTCCGTGATGTGTGCAACAATTTGAAGTGCATTTGCGATGATACACATCAAATCGTTGAAAATGATTTCTCTAGACAAGCAAACAGTAGACAATTTTCTCTAGACAATCAAGATGCGCAATTCCTCTAGTTTATTTATATTACGCAATATTAACCCAAGATAATAAGCTAAGATTTAAAAATGATTCAATTAAAAATGTGAATATTCTCCCTTGAACAGCCTCTTTAAGTAAATCCGCGTCGCGAGATGCAGGCAAAACGAAGTAGTAGTGGCTAGAACCGTACTTAAAATACGCAAGAGTTGAACTTCAATATCGTGACCAGAAGGACATTTTTTCAGTGAAGACAGTTTTAGCCTTTATTCAGAACTGTCACAGAAACTGAGAATAACCATGCGGTAAATGTTCGTTTGAGTGATGCAGAGAATTTGTGATGGATGGGCGAAAGAGTCATAAAAGAATTTACTTTCAACCTTTTTTGGAAGAAATTGCTGAAGATATTTCCTCGATTGTAATTTTTCTGCGATACCTTTTGGTTTCTCCGTGCACTTCGTATTCTTTATTTTAAATTATTGACAGCAGGGTATTTAGACATAAAATGTTGAAAATTATAAATTCCATAGACGAAGTTTAGAGTTAATCGCGGAAGCTGAAGTTCTTATCCCCAAGGCAAACTGAGACGCGCCTTAATATTATTAGTCATATTATAGAATATCTAAGAGAAGCTATACTTAAATTAAGACTATAAATAAACAGGACCTGAAAAAACGAAACTGCAAATGGTCGAAATCTTCAGGTGTATGAACGGTAGGTACTTGTGAAATACATTTATAGTACAAGGTATATATACGTCTTGATTTTTATTTATGAATCTTCAAATAATAAAATTAATTATTTTTCCATTAGGTCCATGTTCGTCTCCAGCCTTCAGGATCTTAGGGGACAAGGTACTCAGTTTACCATCCACAC
Organism: Teleogryllus oceanicus; assembly: GCA_964035755.1. Lineage (NCBI taxonomy): Eukaryota > Metazoa > Arthropoda > Insecta > Orthoptera > Gryllidae > Teleogryllus > Teleogryllus oceanicus. Next base: position 130,327,003 of record CAXIVR010000006.1, read on the forward strand.
GAGTCGTAACCCAAAATAAATTTAATTCTTGAAGTCAGTAAGTTTATTTTATATAAGATTTCAAAATATTAATGAAGCGAATGATAAATCTGTGTAGTTTTAGACAACTACTGCAAATCTCCATTTCTGTTATTTTTCTTTAACATCTTTTCTACGCCCATATTTTAGGTTTCCTTTCACATTTCCTAAGTAAACAAGATGCGTAATTTTCTTCAATAGGTCAAAGCGAGTCTTGATAATTGAGTTAAAATTTATTTACATGAGCCGATTCTGCATTAAAATGACGGATATAGCCCAGTAACTTATAACAAGAAATGCACGTTTTTATTTATAGAACATTGATGTTGCTACTCGTATTATCCTCATTTGGGATAAAAATGCGACATTGTAGTCGAGCAGCAACACGGAATTTTCCAGCGACGGTGAACGCCGCATGGCTGTATCATGGAAATTTCGAAGTGTTTAGTTGAATCTGTTTAATTGTTTTTGGTAGGGTAAATGAGGCCAGTTACAGTACCGCCGGTTTTGCTCCCTCTCTAGCTTCAGGTCAGCATTATTAATGTGGCGTATAGTGAAGGTGAGTTGAATACGTCAATAACATTGAAACGTAACATTGAAAATATTTATTTTTGGGCCTGTGCTTCTGCGGCGCTGCGTATCAGTTCCAGCGTTGTTTTGGTGTAATGGTTACAAAACGAGGGCATACTTATAGAAGATTATAGGAACTTCTGTACCATATACCGTAGACCAAAAATGAAAATAAATTTTGTATTTTTTCAGAGGCTACTTTCTATATTTTGCCATGCAGATCTTTCTATTGTATATCTTGAATTGTGTTTAAATATGTAAGTCTGCGAGGCGTACTCCTGCGTTCTAAGGATTATTAATAGGGTTTGAATTACGTATTCGAACTTTAATACCTTGCAGTAAGCCTTTAATGCTGAATACTGGAAGTGACTATACAGTTTACATAATGAATTCAAAAAGTTTCCTGCCTGTATGGAAACAAATTTTTTCGCCATGAAAAAATATAACTCGTTAAATGTGAAATAGTGGGTATTATTTATACCTACTATTTTTGTGTTAAAAAGTTTTTCAGTGTACAACAGTATTGAAAATTTTGATTTAGATAAATAGCACTTACGTCATTTCAAATATTCGTAATGTGTGATGAACAGTTGCTTATGCGGATTAAGATACGCTGTTTCGTCGGGATCCTGACCGGCGGCTTGTGTTCAAAGGATTTATCATGAGCAGCTCTGGACCTCAAAGTACTTCTGTTGTAATGTTTCTTGTAGATCTAAAACAGATCGATTAATTTGGTTTTACTGTTAGTAAAAATAAAATTTCGAATTGATGTAAATGAAGGAAGAAAACGTGTGGTGCTTTTGAAGGAGCAGTAGTTAGTGCGTCATGCTGCGCTTGTTCACGAACGCCCTTGGCATCAAATGCCTAAGTAGCTGCCTAAGTCTACTTGCAAGTTTTCTGTTTATTATAGACACTATAACATCTTTAATTGAAATTGGAGAAATATTATCCTTATTAAATAACACAATGGAGATGTTTGAAATTTTGTAATGTTCCGTATGTAGGTGAATGAATACCTTCTGCCTTTTGGCATTGGAATTGTAATTCAATGGTACAATGCACATCGTTGGATGGTTTGCTTCTACGAAAGGCAATGCAGCTGAAAAGTATGTTATCAACATTGTTTTAAGGACACTAGTCATGTAAAATCGTTTATGGTGACAACAGTCAAGTGGATATTTATATTTTCTTGCGGCTTCTATTTTCTCGCAAGTGCCGCAATCTGCACTTGCTGAGATGAAAATTGTTTCCGCGTGCGCGTTCGATTAATTAGTACTGAGGCTACTCATAATTATTTACATATGTACAATAAATAAGTCTCTAGTTAAAATGCAGTAATTCACTTTATTAAAACACATGATGTTTTTAATGACTTGTATACGTTTTGCCAAAAACGGCTTAAGGTTCTTTGATGTATTTGACTCTCCTGAAAATAATTAGCGGAAAGAAACTTAAGCAGTTTAATATTTACGTTTGGTGCATCGCGCATTGCATACACTAGCTTTCAAACTGGAATGTTTGAAGAAGAACAATTGTACATCTTATATCAATTCAGAATATATTTAAAATTATCAGGTCAATAATTTTTTTTCCATATGTATCTTAAGAGGAGTCATCATAGTTTGCTCAGAAGTATTTATGAAGTAGACACTGCAACTGAAGAGTCACACACAGAGTTCGAACAACTAACAAATCAGTTGTGTATGTGTATATGTATGTGATATCATACAGCATGGGATTACTTTTGTGTACAATGTACATACATTAAGTACAAGGTAAATTAATTCTTAGAATTTAGAAATAAAGACACAGGATTTAATTTAAGTGAAGAATTATAGTTTCTGTATTTTCCTAGGCTCATTATATAAGTAGATATTTAAATTAATAAAAATAAAGCGGTTTTTGGAAATATTTTCAATATTTTTAATGCTGCACATATTTGCTCAAATTGCACGTAAACGACTAAAAACTTTCCAAACAGCAGACATTACGTTAATGAAGAACTAATGTGAAGGCAAATTTCAATTAAAAAAATATACTCTATTTTCAGTACTGAAGTTGGAAGGCTTTAAAAGTTTCAGTTTTATAATTTTTGAAACTTGTTACCAGTGAGGATCGGACCAAATCAACATCTTTAAATTTCTCGTATGACAATTTATAAGAAACTCTTGGAACACATTTGAGGAAAAAAAGACTCAGGAGCTTCGTGTAAAGTACCCTCAAAATTTAAAGGAGGTTTTTCAAAAACGCAGTTCCTAGAGTCAGGCGAGATCGGCCGACGAATATTCATTTTGGAAAAAATTCTGTGAATAATTTGCCTAATGTTCGCACGGACAAAAGGCTAAGGTAAGGGGACTCCAAAACCTGCGCTGAAATCCGAAATAGATTTTCCACAGCATTACAAAACTTTCTCTGCACTATGTACACTACTAAGTGTATGCGTATTACACGAGAAAAATAAAATGTGATATTATGGAAAATGTTGTTTATTCACGAATACTACGTTATCTTCTATTCTACATTTCAACCAACTACATTATAATTCATAATTTTTGTCGAAGTCGAAAGCTGAATGACGAAATTCGCTCTTTTTCAGTTGTTTTTATTTTCCATAATAACGGTTACCTACATGAAAACTGATTTGAACAAATTGAAATGAAAAATACCTTCATTAAAACTATTGTTCGAAAGATTGCGAATCGCTCATATTACGGTCATTGTAACGAAAGAATAACATCAAACTTTATTTGGAAGCCCTGTCGTGCTTGCGACCAGTTTGCTGCACTAGTGTTTCCGTTTCAGCGGTCGATTCACAACAATATTTGCTCACATTCACCGTAGCGAGCATGAAATTGAGGCCATACGATCTTCTAAAACTCTTTCTGTGAGCGCAGTCTACATCTCCTTCGGTCTCGTATTTTCATTTTAGATTGAAACCAATTTTGGTATGAAGAAATATAACTGGTTAAATATGTATTAAATGTTATGTATTTTGTATGCACCTTATTCTTTCGCGCATCCGATTTCAGGTTCAGTTTCCTGAAGTAACTATTGTCATTAAATATTCCAACCGACTCTCGAGGTGTCTGCATTTATTTCGTGAAAGTCTTCAAAGGACGTGCAGCAATATATTTTTGAGGTTGTAGTATATTATTGCTAATGGTAATAAGTAGACATGTATTAAAGATATCATACATGTAATGATTTACATCTGTATTTTGATGCAGTTGCCTTTTATGAAGTATATAGACCACCGATTGTGAAATAAGGTGTTTTCACAGTTGATAACCACTTACGTAAAATTTAATGGTTTTAGGTAAATGTTATTTCATGTTTGCATTAAAAAGTTTTACTAATGTGTCTACAATAGTGTTGAGAATTTCTATTAATATTGATAAAATGCACTTGCGTCATTGCAATATTCTTAACGTATGATGAATGGTTACTGTACTGGTCTTACGTTATGCTGTTTCGTTACTATTGTGTGGGTTTGTTGTATTCAGCTGTTTGTGTTGAAAAGTATTATGAACCGCTATGAACATTTAAGTTGTTAATTTCTGCGTTGTAAGGTTTCTAGTAACATAAAACAGAGCGATTAATATAATTTCTTACAATTAGGAAAAGTGTTTCACCTTTTAAATGAAATGAAACTGTGTAGCTTTGTTAATATATTAAGTTAAGCTCTTGCCCTCGGCATGACGAATGCCTTTGGCAACAGTCTTCTAAACTGCTTGCCCAAGTTGCACACGTGTTCGGTTAACTTCGTTACTCATACCAACAACTTGATTGAAATTGAAATATTACCATGTAATAATACAAGGTAATATTTCGAAAACATCTTTATAATATTCTGCATGTAAGCCAAAGAAAGCACTGCTATTCGCGTACCATAGCCGTGGCGTCAATATTTATTTTACTTCTAAGGACGCAAAGCATCTGCAAAATGTCTCTTATTTACATTGCGTAAAGAACACTAAACATTTAAAATAGTATGATTTGAAGAGGGACGTTATTAGGCATATACTTTTCTCTTTCAGCTTCTATTTTTTTACGAGTGGACCAATCGGCAATATTTGCATTTGGCATTTGCTATTTCATACTTTAGCATTTAAAACTGTAGTGTTTGAAAAATGGTATTCTATGGTTACATCTTACATCGAATTTAGAATATATTTGAAATTTTCAGGTAGATTCCTTTTTTCATGTGTATAAACCGGAGGAATTATTACATATACAAGTTTGGCAATGCAGGTTAAGGCAACTGAAGAACACACGCACAAGGGTAAGGAAAACGCTGACATATCAGTGTAATTGTATGTGTATGTATCTATTTTTGCATATCTACATTAAGTACATCAGGTTAATTGATCTTAAAATTTATAAATAGAACATTTGCATAACTGCATTTTAAGGGAGAAGTTAGACTCCAGGCCGTGTATCAGGCCACTTTTCAGTGTAATATGGCAGCTTGAAAGATTTCCTGTCGGAATAGCAAACTTATGAAACTATAACTCTGATCAAGTCTCTCGCTTTTGTTTTATTTGTTGTCTCATTCACAATCCTCGCGTGGTCTCGAGTCTTGTCCACTGTTCAATAATACATGTTTCTTCGTTTTCATTAGAATTAAAAGAGATGTTCATCTATAAACGAATATTAACTCTGTGAATAATTATTAAGTTAATTAAAATTATCATTATCAACTATTGAGCTTGAGAAGTGTTAAAAAGTGTCAAGTGCAAATGAAAGAAATGCAGCCTCAAAGTTATCTGCGGTCATACTTTATGTTATTAATGCTTTGAGATGTGTGTCAACAGTTCCTTCACGTTTTGAAGTGGTAGTAATAAGTTTATTGAACGCAAATAAATACCACAATTAGTGAAGTTAATTAACGTGATATACAGGGTAGTTTCAAGTGATCTAATGAAATGTTCCTAACAGTCAGTTATGTCAATATCAATGTAAATACATCCATTTAATTTATCTGTTCAATTATTCATTAGCTTTTAAAAGTAAGTTCAAGAAAATAATGAAAAACATCATTAGTGTAAGTAAGTTTTCAATAACTTATCCATTGTTACCAGGGACAGTCTTTGAAAACGTGTTCATCTTCAAAGGTTCAGTATTAAGTATAGACTCAGATGTTGTTAGGCTTACCATTATTTTCCAGTTATAATTAAAATGAATTCAGAAAAATAATAATAAATATAATATAATTAATTTAAAACAAGAAATACTAAAGGGACACTTAACAACAACAAATAATGAACTACTAGAACTATTTCCAGTGCTTATTACTAAGAAAACAATTGGAAAATAATAAATAAAACTCAAAACGCCTACTACTACTAAATAAATAAATTGAAGGATAAAACGCAAAGAACGAAGAGCACCAAAACGCAAAATGCAATCTTTAGCAACCTCGTAAAATAACGTTTTCCGCCAGATGGCTTTGAATGTTGGCGGTATCTACGGAAGTAGTCATTGTTTCATTGCAGAAACTAGAATTTTAAAAATGTCCCTACCGCTTGGAGTAATATATTCAGAGGTATTTCTGTGACGGTTGGCAACAACTTTTTCCAACATAAAACGAATCAGAAACTACCTAAATCAGTATAGATATATGTTCTCATCCGACAGTGACATTTTTTCAAAGAGATCCCGTTAGTTCGGCTTTTTAGCTGGCCAGCAGTCTAGTAGAGTATCAATTCTGTATTTTTCAGGCTCATTCTGTGAAATTCTGGCTGTAAATATAACAATCGATCAGCCAGTTAACAAAGAAAGTATTTCGCCATGCTCCCGAAAGCTTTCGTTTTTCTTATAAGCAAAATTCTAACATTCAGAATTTGGGAATTATGGCATCATATTGACTTCGGAGGAATAGCCAGAGAATGTTTTGTTTCTGCTTTTTACAGATACTTATGAAGGATACACGGTCATTGGAACAAAACATTATCTATAGCAACTGTCTGCAACTCATCTCGTATGTTAAAAACGAGTCGAAGCAAAATCCCATGGGAACTCAGAGCATGGATATCGACGTCTCGAATCTGATGTAGTCTGGTTCTCTTTGAAAGTGGGATGCGCCGAATAGAAAAGACAAATAACATTGTTCGAATTGTGACTCTAATGTAGAATTCATGAATGATTGCGCTGTATTTTTTTTCAGACACCTTTTCGAGAGAACAAGAAAGCATCTGCAACCAGCAGCTTCGAAAAGTCATTACGTGGACTGTCATGCAGCGAATTCGATGGAGACGTGTACGATTTACACTGCGACGTTTACAAATATAATGATGCGCCACAATTCGATAGTAATAGGGCCTTTTCTTTCCAGACAATTTATACTTCTCGTAATATGATATGAAGAGATGTTCTCAACACAGATGCCTTGCGCAGGTAAGAGGAGATCGCAACTTTGCCACGTTCTTTACTATTGTGAAATGAATACAATAATCATTGACTCTCATGCATTCTCATAAAGGTCTTTTTACTTATTAGTGAAAAGAATTTATTTTAAGGTCACGGTTAAACAACTGGGTCCTAAGCATTCTAAGTATCGATTTCGAGTTTACAGAGTTTGCGTTATTTCATTATACAATATGTACAGTTCATGCTGTGACATACCAACATGTCGCATTTATTTACTAATTTGTCGTAAATGGGGTAAATATAAAAGGATAAACAAATAGAAATATGGCGCCCTAGCAACGGCAGCCGAGTTGTCAAGGTCAATAAACTTCATTCTGGCCTTGGACCTGAGGGCACGGCTAGCTATCAACTAAACAATTTAGGCATTGGTTGAGAAAGCAATGACAGACTAGGGCATAGCTAGTTGATTATATAATCAATTTGAGTTGGCCAGGAGAACAGTGACAGTCTTTACGACGGAAGTGTATCAAAATGTTTCTGAGTGAAAAGTGGAAAGAAATAGGCCGAGTCTTGAAGGGCTGAACAGTAAGATTATTTTTACATTCTGACATATCTTGTGGTTCTGTGTGGGTCGCTCGCGGATGATTAATTTTGTGAGATTGGGACTTGTCAATTTTTCTTGAGAGTGAATAGTTATCGGACTTTGAGTAATTCTTGAATGTGACGAACGGAAATTAGAATTTTCTCGGGATGAAATAACGTGATGGACTTAGAATAATTTGCTGCGTAAAAATGTGTAACTTGTAATTTTCGTGTGTGAGCTAATAATTTCAGACTGATAGAATTTATAAGATCTACAACAAGTTGGAACTCTGAATATTTTTGCGATGAGCGTAAATTAGAATTTGAATGAAATTGTACGCAACAGGACTTGGAATAATTCTGAGTAAATGGTTTGCTGAACTTTAACATTCTCGTCGCGTAATCAGAAGGAGGCAGGGGGCTTTTGTGAAGTAGACTAAATTAGAACTACAAGTATTTGAGGCGGCGAAGATCAGTAATTCGACAACATGTGTGCAAGAGCAGGAGAGAATAATCTGATACTTGGACTTTGGAATTCTCCTCACCGAGAAGAAGAGGAAAATGTTTCTTCGTGGCGCCCTCGTTAAAGGGCGCGCGAAGACGGGTACTGCAGGATAAGGTTCGAATGACCTCATGACCAAAAGAACATTCTTATTTGTAACAAACTTTTTCAAGTCATATTTTTGCCTGGCATTGAGAATAAATAAATTTCTTTTGAAATAGAACAAACGATTTTCATTTGGCCAATTCCAGCTAAGTAGCTTGACAATACATTTGTTTTCAGATTCCTCGCCACTCTGTATAGATACCAGATCGGATAATCGGCTATTAGTAGGTAACAGCGATTATTTCTAACGAAACCCATCGACCAGCTAGCGGGATATTGATTTTTTTAGATAACGGTTGAAGCATTAATTTTAATAATATTAACGTAACCTTTTCCCCTAGCACCCATGTTTATAAATTAGAACAGGTTACATTGAAACGATCAATAATTTTATAAGCAGTTTGTGTGGGTATTTTCAATACAGACATGAGTACATGAAAATGAAAACATAATGTCAATTTTTTTTGGTTATTTACATCAGTGGATGATACACACATTTTGTTGGCTGTGCCTCCCCAGTGCAGTGTTGTACTGGGGTGAGATGTACGTAAAGGATGGATTTATATTAAGGTGTAATTTTTGAGATTTTTAAAGTTTTACAGACTTTTATACATTCTTTGGGGAGGAGAAGGAATTAAAACATAGAATATTTTAAGTTGAAGGACTGTCTTATACGGGTTATTTCAGGGCACTTTAGAATGATATGGGATGTAGATAGTTGGACTCCACATTACGACAGGGTAATGGGTCAGTTTTTTTATTAGGTGAATATGGGAGAGATTAAATTGGCCAATACGTAGTCTGGTAATTTGGACTTGTTGGAATCTAGTGAGTTGGAGGTTAGGGAGAACGGGTTCGATAACTGGTTTCCTTACGAGGTTAAGTTTGAAGAAGTCAGCCATTTTTCATTCCACTGTTTCGTAACCATATTTTTGAGGTATAAATTGATATCAGAGAGAACTGTCTTTATATTGCGTAAAGTAACTAAATATTTAAATTCAGTGATTTGAAGAGATGACGTAAGTAGGTAAAATAATTTTCTTCCAGCTATTTTTCACATTGGAGCATTGGTATGAAAAGTTATTTGCGCGCGTATACGTTGTTGTAAATGTTTGTTTTCGTTAATTAATGCTGGATTACTTAATATTTATATAAGTGTATTAAGTGTCTCTAGTTAAAAATGCAGGCGTTAATGTTAAGAAATAAGTTTTTTAAAATGACTTCTGAACGTTTTGCCAGACACTGCCGAAGTTGTTTGTTCTTGATCTATTTGAATCTTCATCTGAGTATATTCCGTACAGAGTTTAATATTCACAATTTTCACTTGCCATTGCATACATCTGCATTTAAAACTTAATTGTTTGAAGAATGGTTAATCGCACATCTTAAATCCAATTCAGAATGTTTCCAATTTTCAGGTCGATTCCTTTTTTTCATGTGTATAAACTGGAGGAATAATTACATATAGTAAGTATTTGGCAAATGCAGATACTGGCAACTGAAGGCACCCACAAGGGTACTGCCAACGCTGACAAACCAGCGTAATTGTGCGTGTAGGCGCGCACATATAATGATTATACAACTTATGTTTGTGTGTACGACCATTTAGTACGGCAGATAAATTGAACCCCAAAATAGAAATGAAACAATGCAGTTAATTTTATTGAATGTATCATTTGTACATATTTTCTATGCTCATTCTGTAAAGTGTGCCGTAAACAGAACCTCCGGCCAGCCTGTTAACAAAGAAGTATTTCGTCTTGGTCCGTAAGCATTGGAAGGTATTTTTCTTATAAGCAAACTCGAATTGTAATATTTAGATTTTAGGTTATATAGCATATAATGAATTCGTACATTGTGAACGTTTGTTTTGGTTTTTTTACAGGCATAATGAAATACAACACCTTAGTACCAAAAAAAATATTCATGGCACTATTATGCAACTCCTTTTGAAATGTTAATAATATAATAATAATAATAATAATAATAATAATAATAATAATAATAAATTTGCACATGAAGCTAATGTTGACAGTTTTGTTTGTATTATTCACATAGCAGATGCAAGTAAAATGGAGAAAAGTTCCAGTAGAATTAAAAATTGGAAGACGAATACGGTAATATTGTCTCAAATATTCAAAAGGAATTCTAAGGATTTGTTCATGTACTACACATGAGAAAACATAAACTCAAGACTCAATTGCAAAAATTCATACCATGACGTACTTCGGAATTTTTTATTTCTCATGTACGTATATACATTTCAATGAAATTGTCATTCATGATGAGGTTTACTCTTCTTAATATTCTTAGTAATGTTTCTCATTCTATTATTATTAGAAAAACGAAAATTGGAAAAGTTTAAAAATGTCTTTTAGTGGAAAAGATGGCAGTACAGCAAGAGGATAGGAGCAGTTGATTAAGTCAGCCTGCATGAGAGAGAAGTGAAACTTTCTCAGAGAATGCCTGTGCCATTCTGGCACTAGTTTAAAATGTTTAATTATGTACTTCCTCTCAAAGATGTACTGCAAATGTACCACTGCATTTGGATTAATCATTGTGCTTTCTAATTTTCAGTTTTGTCAGTCATGAAACCCGTGTTCTGTAGAAAGACGGAAGTCAAACCTTTGGAAACTCGGAGTTTGGGTGTATACGTCGCCAATCAAATGTGTTAGTTATTTATTAATAGGATGAACGCATTAACCGTTGACACATCTAACATTATTGAAATTTTTAGTGTAATATACAAAGATGTGATGAATAAAGGATATGATGGAGACAGTTGTACAGTAAGTAGTAATATAGTGTAGTCAGACAGTAGTAACGAATTATTGTTCGACATTTGTCCACGGGACTAAGAAAACATCTGAGCCCATCACCTTCAGTCATTACATGGACTGCCATACACCGAATTCGATGCTATCCAGAGCGTGGTGAACATGCACGCCGACTTTTACAAATCACAATTATGTACACAATTGGATAAATAATGAGGTTTTTCAGACTTATTTTTTTGCAATGTGTGAGATGTTCTCAACACAGATGCCTTGAAACTTGCTTGGTTGTGCACAGGTAAGTTGAGAATGCAGCAATTAACATAATTCTTTACTATTGTAGAATGAATCGTTGAGACTCATACATTGTCAGAAATGTGACATAAAATTTAAGCCCGATACAGTTTCAGGATTTTCAGGACAGCATAAGAAATTAGCATTGAAGTGTAGGACAGCTTCAGAGGAAAGAAATAAGTAGATTTGGAAACGACTAAAATAATGCATAATTTATGAACATGTTACTCTTTTCTGCCAAATTGAATAAAGAAAGTGAGACTGTTTAAAAAAATAATGAGTACGTATTTTTAAGAATTGTGAAGATGTATAAAATGACTTTGTATAAAATAGCTTCACTGAACGTGATGTATACGTGAGATGAAAAAATATAGGACATTATTTGAAGATATTTCAGTGAAAATAGTCTATGCTGTTCAAGCACCATTGTTGCCGCAGGCAGCAGAATGTTTTATTCCACCCTCAGATTTTAGGGATAGCCAGGCTGAACAGGATGGGCCCAGGGCGGAAGAGCATTGCCACCGTATCTCTTACTAGCACTTTAAGGCATTGGGAAGGGGCAGGCGGAAGAAAAAGGCGTGGCATAATGAGCAGGAGGAAGAGGTACAGCGAAATGTCTTGAAGCGCGGAACCGGAGATGTGAGCGAGCCGGATAGGTCGTATAGTGAACCAGATGAAGCGATGCCAGGGTCCAATTAGGCTGCTTAGGTACACACAAAAAACAGAGCCAATGCCGGTGGATTAGTTTCTGAACATGTTTCTTAGAAATGACTGATCTGAAGATTATAAATTAAACGAAGTTTTAGAATTCAATTGTTTAATAGCTTGGCTAAATAAGATATATTTTGATAATTTCTATTAGAGAAGCCAGCATATATAAATGATATAATGCATGACATGTCGAGGTACAGAAAATGAATTCGTGTTACCGATATTTATAGTAGTTTTATTGCATAATATTAATCTGCTTTTTCTAATACAATTAAATTAGAATGTTGGAATAACGCCAGTGCAATCAAATAAAGAAAATTATTAAAACTAGTTTTGACATAATACAAGTTATAATGACTTTTGATATCCAACTGCATTTAAACATTTTTCAATGCGAGTTCGAGAACCAGCTTACACAAACGGTTGAATAAGGTGATACAAAGTGCGTGACTCTGGAAATTGAGCGTTATATCTTTTCTTAATACGGTGGTTCACTTCGTTCATTTGCTTTGCCTAAAATTGCTTTAAAATAACTTTCCCTAAAATTGCTGGAATAACTCATTTTAAATTGACCAATGACAATTACGGTATTTCAGAATTTTTGCGTTTGGTATCGAACATTTAAAAGCAAAACGACTTTACTATAATGAAACTATTGGTGCTACGGAATGGTAAAGGTATGGCAGTAATGCCACTTGTACTAGTTAGTTTTCTAATTTCTTAGGTCTGAGCTAGCTTTTCAGTCTTCCTCCATACTTTTGCCAGCTGCTGTCTATCACAGTAATTCTTTTTTTAAATTTTTAAAGAAGTTTCGGTTTCGTAATTGTAGAAACGAAATATTACTTAAAAATTATGTAGCAGAGTAAAAGCTCGTCCTAAATTTTCTTCAGAATTGGGAGCCTTTTTTGAGAAAATATCGTTTAAGCTCTAGTGTAAACGCGAAATTCGAAGCTCATTTACACAGAAATATTTTGAGTTTTCAAAAAAATTTATTGGGAGTTATTTTACAGTTATTTTATACAAGGGCTTCTTTAATTTGGAAAACATCCGATACATGGGTTAGGCGTCAGTGTTGTTCAGGCGGACGGATAGCCGGACGGACATTTGCCGTCAACTTATTTTTCGATATCATGGACCCATAAAACAGGAATTCTGGCTTCTCCAAGCGTTAGAGGATTTTTTCTATATTCAGCAACGGGATTTATCCACTTTTTCGTTATCAGGGTCCGGCAATGAGTTTTTCTGCCGAAAATTCGCAGTTTTTGGCGCAGCATTACATGACTTTCTCCATACTACGTATTTTCTGTATATTCTGTATTCGTACGTATACGAGAAATTAGAAATTGTGACTTCATATTTAGGGGCGTGATCGGAGGGAAAAATGTCGCGGAGTTTTGATACTTGAAATGGGAATAGCAGCTCTACCGTATGTCGGGAATGTATTTTCCAAAATACAGAACAGTCGTACTCATTAAAAATAAGCAACACTTGTTAATTCATGAAAATTAAGTGAAATAAAAATCTGTATTCCAACAGTACTTACATAATTTTAAGCGCGGGTACCACGTGAATGCACGTCCAGTACACATTGTTCCCCCTTTTTGATTTCCAATGGTCAAAGGAGTTTTTCTACGAGAGACTATGTATGCATGTAATAAAATTGCATACACACTAAAACCTTACTAGGCTTCAAATTTGGTGATCAGATAACGCACTAACGCTTTGTAACAAGTACTTTGTTCAAGGCCTTGAATTGTTATGCTGTTACTGTTATTAAAGCAAAAATATAATTTAAAAAATGTTATTAACCTAGTATCGTTTCTAAATATGGATCTGTAATAATTAAGGAATGTACGCTCACATAGGTTGTAATTTTATCTATTAAAACAACCAACAAATTTTATTTCAAACTGTTAAGTACGTTCTCATAAGCGAGATAATTTCAGTCCCAGACTAACAATGAACAGCAGCAGGAAAAAGTCGATCACTACGACGGTTAACAATCGACAAAACCTATCACAAGCAAAAATTGAAATTAAAAGCAAAATGTACATTTCTAATACAAGTTTTTCGGGGATTATCCAGGGGTGTTGCAACATCTACACGAGCTGCGATTCGTATTATATCAAAATCGTTAATTTTTGCTTCCTCGTATGCGTACGTATATATAGTCAAAATGTCCGTCCTACTGGAATATCCTAATGGACGAACTCCTTGCTATTTTAACAGAGGGTAGTGTCACGGCAATATCTTAGGCGGATGATTTCGCAGTCGTTCCGGGCAAAAGCTACGAGGATATAGAAAAATAATCAGTTAAATTTCTCCACATAATTTCTAAGTGATGCAAAAGCGTAAAATTAAAACTCAGTTAAAAAATAGAATTTATACTAATAGGTCCACTTTTTACACAGATTTCCTCTCTCTTGAAAATAGATGGAAGATCCATTCCAGAAACAAGATTTGTAAGATACCTGGCGATCTGGGTAGATCAAAAACACATTTGTGTCGTGAAAATTGTGTAAAATGCTATTAATTTGTTCTACCAACTTAGAGACACAAGCAAATAATGAAACTGAGAGAAAAATGCTAAAAATGTATAAGGGCGCGTTTCTGCCAATCATTGGATACGGAGCTGCAGTGTTGGCACACACATGGCTTACAAGAATAAGCAATGTACTCAATAGTGCCAAGCGCGTCGCACTACTTGCTATCACCGGCTCTTCCAGGACAAACTCAACAATAAGCCTTCAAATCTTAATTTGCCTCCATTAGAACTGGATGTGCGAAAACTCGGAGCAAGACGCGCTCCACGAAATGAAAGCTGTATGAAAAATTTAGAAATTGCTTCTTTAGTCGCAGCTGAAGACATGAGAGAAAAAACTAGCCAAATTGATATGTTCTCGTTCATATGAGCATCGCGATGATGGATTTGGTTTGGGGCACCTTTGCCCGCCTTATTCGGCAATACCGCTTTATAAAATGAACTATTTTAAACGTTCGAGATACACAATAAGACTTCATCAGAGCATCGAACGTATTCCTTAGTATAAAATTACGCGATTGTCTACATGCTATGTGAATATA
This sequence comes from Teleogryllus oceanicus, assembly GCA_964035755.1. Taxonomy (NCBI): domain Eukaryota; kingdom Metazoa; phylum Arthropoda; class Insecta; order Orthoptera; family Gryllidae; genus Teleogryllus; species Teleogryllus oceanicus. The sequence goes on from CAXIVR010000006.1 coordinate 130,342,012, forward strand.
TCGATATTCATATGTATACATACTTCAAAGCCGCATAGAGCAGCTGTCGGTATCAAAAACAAGGAGAGTTGCGACAATAAAATCGAACCACCGGCCTTCCCGTGGCGCCGGACGTAGGCCTGCATTTAATGACGAAAGGTCCTTCTGACGATCTCTGCTACAGTCGAGGAGGAATTACTAAGACAGCGTGGATACACTTTTAACAGATAAAAGAAATTACTGTGGACATCGAGAACACGGAACGATGCCCTGGTAAGAGCGATAGCTCAGAAACTGGGCCTAAACTGACGTATACACAGGCATTACACCTTTTCGTCTGTTTGTTTGGTCTCGTCTGTTTGTTTGGTCTCGTCTGTTTGTTTGGTCTCGTCTGTTTGTTTGGTCTCGTCTGTTTGTTTGGTCTCGTCTGTTTGTTTGGTCTCGTCTGTTTGTTTGGTCTCGTCTGTTTGTTTGGTCTCGTCTGTTTGTTTGGTCTCGTCTGTTTGTTTGGTCTCGTCTGTTTGTTTGGTCTCGTCTGTTTGTTTGGTCTCGTCTGTTTGTTTGGTCTCGTCTGTTTGTTTGGTCTCGTCTGTTTGTTTGGTCTCGTCCTGTTTTGTTTAGTCTCGTCTGTTTGTTTGGTCTCGTCTGTTTTGTTGGTCTCGTCTGTTCTGTTTGGTCTCGTCTGTTTGTTTGGTCTCGTCTGTTTGTTTGGTCTCGTCTGTTTGTTTGGTCTCGTCTGTTTGTTTGGTTCAAAAACGGCTCCAATTTTTAATTTGTTCAATAGATAGTGCTTATTGTACTGTTTAATGTAAAGTTGTTTATTTTGGTGCATCATTTTGTTTTTTCAAAAATTACACAAATGTAGTTTTTTCATCTCTCTCACGCCATTACATTTCTATTGATTTTAATACATTATAGCATTTGAGAGTGGAAGAGCTTCAAATGACTTCCGATGAAGGTTTTCTAGAGCTCCATAGATGCTTGTGAAAAGAGCTTCAAATTTCGCATATACAGTAATGCCTAATCGCCATTTTCTTAAAAAGGCTTATAGGCAATTAAAATTTCTATTTAGAATGAGGTTATACTGTTCTTTAATATTCTTGAAGTAATATTTCGGTTCCACTATTAAGAAAGCGAAAAGTTGAGAAAATGTCAAAAAAAAAAGGTTTGGGCTACGATAGATGGCAGCTGGAATGAGGATTGGGCAAGAACGTAAAACGAGTCCACACAAAGGAAATTAGAAAACTTTATTGCGAGAAAGTATGTGCCATTTTGTATCACCTCTAGTTAACAATCAAGGTTGAGGCCAGGTCTCACAAATGGCTGAAATTCGAGTGGCAGATCAGGTGACTGCAGGAATAGTGTCACATCGTTTATTAATTCGCAAATAGTGTCTGCTTATTTTTCTGTAGTGCTGAAATTCTAATTGCAATTGAAATAGGAATAATTATTTGTTAATTTTTCAGAAAATTGTATTTCATGTGGGGAAAATATTGATTGCAATATTTTCCTATTAGTTCAAAGCAAGTACTCGTTCAGTGTTCTTCAGGTAGCTAGCCTTTCATGTGACATGAGAAAGATGGGAAAACTATCCCAATTTTAATAACGGAAAAAGTACAGTATGATAGACTATTGTGAACTTTGGCGATCTAGGATTTTGTAGTTACTTTAATAAAACAGCTGTACAGTGTTATTTTTTATATGTATATGTTAATTTGTATAAGGATGTTAAATTTTTAGATACTTGGTGGTACCATCCCATTACGTATGCTGTTAAGCGATCACAAAGACAGAACATCATATTATATATTCGAAGTTTCAAAGTTATTTATGAATCCAGAGCAATATTTGAACCTTGCGAAGATAAACAATGTTGTCCAAAATGTGTGTATACATGTTTGAGTAACTTGCTAATGAGTTTTGAGTTTTCTGTATTTTCCAGGTAGCTAGTATTTCGTGTAACATGTGAACAAATACAGCGTAACACCTTGTACAGGAAAAGGGATTGCATTGTCTAATACAAAACGTGAAGTACAGAATTTTTAGTTAGAAATTTTATAATAGTAAATATTCGTTTACAAAATTATTCGTTAAGTGTTTTCAGGTAGTTCATTTCATGCGACACGCGAAAATCTACAGAACTATTACGAGCAGGGAAAACGCCCAACCATATCGGCTGTGTCATAATTTGATCCAGGTAATTTTTATTAATATGACAGCTGTTCAGTATCGTTTCTTCGAAAAATGCCAATACGGTCTATATAAATGTGTTGAAAAAATTACAATATATTTGTTATCTAAGAAGTATATGTTAAGTATTTTTCAGGTGGTTGGTGGTATTTCCCACAATTGCGTGAAAAACGCACATCTTGAAAATTCGGCTCTGAATGATTAAACGTTAAAAAATGCACAATTTTGATTGACAAATGTTGTATTATTGCCTAGTAATGAGTTTTTGTAAAACATTTCAGATATCTTCTGTGTCATGCAACGTGTGTGAGCTGGTGGCATCATCCCACCCTTGATTCATCAAAACATTCCATCGCATGACAACTTTGGTAAGAGTTTGTCAATGCAGAGGTCTTCGTGAGCAAGGGACAGTTACTGATTTCTTAAACATGTTCTTTCTTTTAATAACCTGTGTGCATTTGTTCCATCTCCTTAGGGAACTTGTATTCCATGAGAGCTGAAGATTACTACCACACCTTACAATTAGATACATTGAAATCCCACATCATTGGGAACTAGTTTTAGAACATGGCGACACGATAATCTTTGTCAATATAGCACGAATACATAACTCTGTGTCCAGAAAATGTTGTAATATTCATAGTTATAATGTAATAAGAGATGTGTGAGTGCATTCTTATGCTGTCATGCAACGAGTGACATCTAGTGACCTTATATGAATTGAAAGCTGGCTGCATACATCCCCTTTCTCGTCTTGCATTATGATATATAACCATTACAGTTACCAGCAACTTTTCCTTACACTTTGATTACCACTTGAAAAAAAAGTATCCTAGTCAAACGAAGTCAGACAGGTTCGAAAAAAAATCTGTAATTTTTAAAATTAAAATATTTAATGAAAATAACCCAAATCTATGGAAATCTCTGTAACAACACCCCCCACTAAAACAGTCAACAAGATTTCTTGTTATGCTCCGAAGATTAGAAAGTGAACGAGACTGGCCAGTCATGCGGGAAGAGCGGACGGACGGTATGTGCTATTGAATTTTATTTATTTATTTACGTCAAAAAAGCAGTTAAAAACTGCGTATGACGTGCTATGGGGAAAAGTAAATTTTGTGCACATTTTCAAAATTCTGTGATCCCTACACTAAGTCATATACTACTTAGAGATTGATGAAAATAAAATAAAAAAAAAAAAGCTCCCATGTAATGAAATCTATTTTCAAATAAAAATGCAATAGAATTTTGGCTCCTCCATGTTGTCCTTCGGAATATACTTCCTGCCGCGACAACATGGATACGATATTGAATAATTATATTTCCACTGAATTCTAGAAGACGTGCTGAAAATGAGATTATTTATGTCCAGAAGCAAAACAAGGGAGCCATCTGCATTTGCTCATTGGATCAGGAAACAGGACAAAATGCCACAGTCGAGATGGAGAATGATTTGGAATTTTCTTTCCTTTCAGTCTAGACTTAGAAATCCAGACGGAAGTTGTCTGCAGCACAAGATGGAACGATCGGGGTGCCTGAGGAGGAGGAGGAGGCTGAAAGGAAACTGTTTTTGAGGGTGATCACTACAGAAGGAAAGCATTTAAAACCTATTTACCTGCTTGTATTACGTCTTTTTGAATTGATTATGTTAAACAAAATTTTATCACGGCAAGTTCAGTTATCTCAAATTTTTCTAAAATACGAAAATTATAATTACCTCCATGGAAGGGATTTTTCCTAAAATACGTGCGCCTGAAAATCAACCGCTCGGTATGAGACCTCGGGTAATAGAAAGTTCAATTGGGATTATATTATTGACGAAGGGACACGCTATCATAAAAAACTAGTGGAGCTAAAACGTAACTACTTTTACCGCCTTCAGTAACAGTTGTGTAATACCATAATTTTCATCATTTTTTGTAAAACTCATTACAAATGGTGGATAATTTGGTGCGATTACTAAATATTTTCAAGCGAATATCACCACAAATTTGACAATTATAACTGCTTTTCATGCAGCTAAATCATGTTACAACAATGAGACGTAATTAACGAAATTCAGCTCCAGATTCGCGACCACTTGAAGTATATTAACATTTCAATTTGATATTCCTAAAGCTTTTTATTACATATTTCAAATAAATTTTTAAAAATTTCTAAAAGATTAACTTGTAAACATATAACAAAAGCTTGAATGTAAAAATGAACGAAGAAATGTGAAATACTATGCAAATTCTAACTTGCATAGCTTTATTACCTGGAATCACTTCATATTTCCTTCACGAAGCCCAGGATATTTGGAGCTTACATTAATTTGACGACAATTTCTCAAAAAACTGTATTTGTACAAACATTCAATATAACCTTATTAGAACATGTTTTGATGAATAATTAATTTTTAAATGGCATCTATACAATTGTAGAAAGGCTCGAAATTTTGTTTTTGTAGTTATGAACAATCAGCATTTTAACTAACATGAAACCACCATTTTTAAAATATCTTTACTTTTAGATAAAGTCAAATGTAGACAAAAATTGTTGTGCTGTTTTTAACAGAAAATGGTTTAAAGAAAATTAAAAATGTCTGGAGTTTGTGATTTCATAAGAAACTCATATTCTGAAAAATTTAACATGACCTTCTTTGAAAGATGCTTTTGATGAACGCATTTCGTTTATCACTTAATAATTGTACTTGTAGGATTGTGAAATACTTTAAATATTTAAAATTTTCAAAAAATCGGAGCATTCAAGGCATTTCATCACCAGGCACACATTATACCTGCCATTCTCTTAAGCATCCATTCCCGTTATTTAAGGTAAAAATGTAATAAAAAAGTGCCGTTTTTAGGAAAATGTTTTAAAGAAAATGAAATTTGCCGGTGTTTGACACGAAAAACTCAAGTTTTCAAAAAACTTCATGACATTATTTTCTAGATCTATTTTCATGAACACGTTGCATTATAAAAAAAGGATATCTTAATTGTAGTTGCGGGAAACGGCGAAACATTTTTGAATTCAATTTTCGAAAAATCCTGAGACCTGCACCAATCTCTAAAAGCGCCATAAAGCCTAGTTACGAACAAAATTTACCAGAAAAACATGAATCCGTTTATGGCAAAAAATTGTTTAAACAAAATTAAAAATTGGCTACATTCACGCAAAATTACGAAAAAACTTCCCAAATTTCTAATAATTGTACATCATGACCCTATTTCCAAATTACCTATAATAAACGTTTCATTAAGGGGCAAATATGTATCTAGAAAATTGTAGTTGTAGATCCACGCCTAAATATTATCTCGTTTTGCAATTTTCGAAAAATAGAGTATTCAACGAATAAGATACCTGCAACATTCTCTTCAACGTCTATGCGCATGTGTTCTTCGGGATGTTGTTTCCCTCTCTGCGCGCATGTTTTTCCCTCTCTGCGCGCATGTTTTTCCCTCTCTGAGCGCGTGTGTGTTTCCCTCTCTGAGCGCGTGTGTGTTTCCCTCTCTGAGCGCGTGTGTGTTTCCCTCTCTGAGCGCGTGTGTGTTTCCCTCTCTGAGCGCGTGTGTGTTTCCTCTCGAGCGCGTGTGTGTTTCCTCTCTGAGCGCGTGTGTGTTTCCTCTCTGAGCGCGTGTGTGTTCCTCTGTGTGCGCGTGTGTGTTTCCCTCTGTGTGCGCGTGTGTGTTTCCCTCTGTGTGCGCGTGTGTGTTTCCCTCTGTGTGCGCGTGTGTGTTTCCCTCTCTGTGCGCGTGTGTGTTTCCCTCTGGCGCGTGTGCTTGGCGCGTGTGTGTTTCCCTCTGGCGCGTGTGTGTTTCCTCTCTGTGCGCGTGTGTGTTTCCCTCTTGTGCGCGTGTGTGTTTCCCTCTTGTGCGCGTGTGTGTTTCCCTCTTGTGCGCGTGTGTGTTTCCTCTCTGGCGCGTGTGTGTTTCCCTCTCTGGGCGCGTGTGCGTCTGCCAACACATGGAGTAATGTACATGACGACGTTTCCATTTACAAACAATGGTTCTATTATTTAATGTACATTGAAAACTAATAAACCACAAATAACTGGAGTCGTGTAAAAGAAACTACAGTCACAATTAGTGAACGATATGAACGATTTCAACGATTCAACGAATCGTTAGGAAAAGCAATCGAACAAACGGTTCAATCAACAGTTGAGGCGCCACCGGAGCCCAACACACCGGAGCATTTATAACAATATATCTAAAAATATAAATACTTCGTATTTATCTGACGAGAAAAATGTATCATTCCTTTAAAAAATCAAAAATGATTAAATTTTGCAAAAACTAAAAATATTACGAACAATGTCTATACAGAATATGATTTGCCTCATGATTCTGTATTGTTGAGCGAAATCTACATTTCGATATCGGGAATAGTATTAAAGTTATGGGGTGACCCACAGTTTTTGGGACCCCTGTATATTGGCTTGTAGAACAAAACTGGGGGTGATGCGAAAATAACGATTACATATTTGAAATCAGCGCGAAAAACGAATAAACAAAATATTACAGACGTCAACAATGACGCTGATCGATGATATTGTTGAGTTTTGTTCCCTCCTCATCATTTCCATCTCCTGTCTCGCCGCAAATCCGCGTTGATACCATTTTCACCACTAACAGCTTCTGTACTGAAATGTAACTGGTCACTCATAACATTTCAAATGTTAATAACATGTCATGAAAACAATATGTCTTAAAAGACATCAATATTATATTTAAAATTCAGGAATATTACTTTTTTCTTTTTGATTTATATTTATATATTCTCCCATCGTTTTTAAAAACAAATGTTAACCTTTCAACATTGAGTAGCGTATTGAAATAAAAACGCTCCACCTCTCTAATTGTCAATTTTTTTTTACATGTAGAACCAAATCCTACGTTTTGAATTGTCACGAGAAATTAAAAAGAGAATTTCAAACTTCGACGGCATATTGACAGTTAAGAAATAATGCTTCCGTCCTTCACTAAGACGTAATTTGTTACTTCAAAAAAGATTATTATTCATATGGACATCGCAAATAGTTTCACTAATTGAAATGATCACTGACACAAATAAATACAAATAAATTAGAACATTTTTTCATTCTTACAAATTTAATGTAATTATACACAAATACAAAACAATGTACAATGATAGAATATTATAAATTAACCAGAGGTCAATAATTATTTAACAATGTTATCATACTGTACGAAATACTCCACATGTATTTTTTCCGCGTTTCTCAGAAAACAGGTAGGCTGTAGGCTTAAACCAATTAACGTTCTTGGTATAGAAGCAATGGGGTATCACCCATTTAAGGACAGTGTCGCATCTTTTCGTAAACATACCATCAACGAAACCAGAAGAACATGCTGCCCATCTGAAGGACGGAAAGATGGAGAACTCAATTACTGCTGGTGACCTGCTGTATAGTACAAAATTGTCCATCATGGATAACTTATCTGTGCTAAATCGTAAAGAGAAAAGTCTAGAAAACAAATTTGTTACGTAAAAAGATTTCGTGAAGGTTCTAGGGGCGACCATTCTAATATTCATCCAAGTGTTCAGCCTCTGCCAATACGGTGTCACCATTTGGGAGCATTTCCTCGTCTTGGGGTATTTCATTTCCACAGCCCAACGACCTGCGCACGGAGATTACAATCTGCCCGGCGCGCGGGGTAATCTTGCCGCCACCAGGACATGGGGAGGGAGACAAGAAACAGCTGGGAGACCCACAGACTCCGGATTTGGGAACGCCTCCATCACGCCTGCAGGAAGGTACCTAAGGTCTTCATCGACTCCACGTATACTGAATATATGAACATATATATATATAGTCATATATATATATATATATGTTCAGATAAGAATAGTAGAGGAGAGAGACAGAAATCGATAGATAGACATTGATAGATAGATAGACATAGATACATTATCGGTGCTCTGTTTTAGATTGTTGTATTTATGAGTTCATGTGTTTAAATAATGTTACAAAGTTTCAGTCCATCGTTTTCAGAAATGAGAATATTCGTGTTAAAACGCTCAAATACCCATTTTCTGAAACATCCACACTTTCACAACTTTTCCAATGAATTGCACTGTGTAATATAACAAATTCATTTTGGGATATTCCTCTTTTTCAAAAAAATTAACAAATTTATTTTTTCAACATCTTCAAGGCCAGCATATACATATTTGTGCGATTTGAAACATCCATGTATTCAGGATTTTAAAGTGCTTTAAATGAATAATAAATGGAAATTTTAAAATTTTCATAGTATTGAAATTTATGATTATAGTAACGTTTAAAACAATATTTTCTTTGTATCTAATTTTGCAATAAAATGGCTATTTAGACGAGTTTACTTTCTGAATATTCATGTTAATTTTTTCAATTCTACAGTTAGGAAACTGGAAGAATTGAGAAAGTTTGAAAAAATACTTTGGGCGGCTAATCAGCGATATCATGTTCTGAAGAAGCTCAAGATAGACTAAATGAAATATATAAACCAAATGAGAAATTCTAGCCATTTTATAGCACTACATCAGTTCATTGTACTCACTTGTTCAGTGTTAAATGTGGTACTTAGTAATGTTACACCATCTGACAAGAAATTGATTTCAAGTGATCTGCATTCTAAAACACGATCTTTCTCTCAAACAACCGGCAATTTCCTGCAGTATTATAATACTTCTAACACATTTAGTAATATTAGAGAAAGGGAAATATCTTGAGCTTATACAAGCTTACATTTTTCATGTTGGTATACGTTGTCTTCTCGCAATATTTGTTTTTCCTTCTGTGTTGTGGGTCGTTACTAACAAGAATCCGTCTTTTCGTCTTTCCAAAAGTTTTTATTACTTTCTCGTGGTTCCAGATGAGTTTCACATCTAAATAACGGTCAATCGAGACGAAAATAACTTCTGTCTGCTGACGAAAGACTTCTACAAGGTCTGTCAACTTCCATTGAAACTTGAACATAATTTCAGGGCGCGAGTGGCGCTCGGTGCGACTTGACAACCAACATCCGTACAATAAAATCTGGTAAGAGACCCATAAAGACAAATCTATATTTAATAGTACATTCATAAAAACTGTGGTCATGCCTGAACATCAGAACGTGGATTTTTCATTGAGCTTGCGTCTCATAAGCCCACTTACCCCACGCGCCTACACTCATACCGTTGGCAGTAGTTTCTCGTTTAATTTCAGCAATGGTAGAGTCGCTAATTAGTTTATACATGCAGCTGAATGGTTCATCCAAAGGCTTCACTTAAGTGAAAAGTCAGAGTCAGAGAAGTAAAACACTCAGAACGTCCAGCTCGTAGGTCCAAACATGCCCAGGAACCACAAAAACACAGTCCTCTAGTCAAACACAATTTATTGATTGAATTCAGCCTACGCCACAGTTGTGTCCATTGAAAATGCCCATCATGTACAAGAGAGGCAACATTTGGACAAATCTAGATGAACTCTGGATGCCTTTGCAGGTGACAACGTAGTGAGAATCTGTTCTTCCGCGAAAATCAGCGCCGAATGGAGTTTATTAATGAACTTGCATTTTATATACCAATCAATGCTTTGGAACGAGGCACTCATGACAGTATTATCAGTAACTGTTATGTGTGCCAATGTAATTAGGAAGGCAGATTTACACGTACGATCTCCTGCAAACAGCTTAATAGTGCCAGTGAGAAATGAAAGTTCTTCGATAACTGTGCTTTAAAATGCTGGTAGAGGAAAAGATAACTGACGACGCTGTAGGTGTCCTACTTATACCGAACCATTTTCAGAAACAGTTTCCAACGTAAGGTTAATGTAATCTGTACAATGAATAGAAATTTTCGTTGGCAGGTAAGAGCAGTTTTCTACGAGGTTATCTTAAGAAGTTCGTATTTGCGATGTTTTTTCGGGACATTTTGTGGGAACTGAGTCCAAAAGCACCAATGAAAAGCATTTGTTAGTAGACCGCCTCGACCTTGTAGTGTTACGGAATTGATATTTGAACCTTGATCTAAATATCGCGAGTAGCTTTCTCCGTTCCTGAAGACTTCATTAATGCAATAAAAATGTGTCGAATGACTGTAATGTTAGTTTATTTAAATCGTATACCAAAGGTGGCGACATAGCTTTTTTGCTTCATATCATACAGTAACTATGTAGTCTCACTGTTCATTTTGTCACCTGAGAGCTGGAAACTTGTTTCATTAGGACACTTTCGTTCGTGATGGAGCTGTGGAAGAGACACAAATTGATTATTAAACTGTAAATATCCTGTATAGACGTTTACATTTAATATAATTAGGTCATATGAAAATGATCTCTCTTAAAAACTATGAGCACATACTCTGCATACTGATACATGCAATGACTTAGAATCTTCAATCCTATAAAAGTCTTCTCGTTTCTCACTTAAAGACACTGCTGACTTCAATCTTGCTGGATTTCATCACATACTATATTAAAGTGAAGCAGTTTCTTAGTTTAGGTACATTTGATCAGTTTTGAGAAGTTTCAACTTATGTTTGTTCAATCCAGAGGTTCAATACAGATAAACCACCAAATAATATTCAAAAAATACATGCTGTTGACTAAATTCGACTTTCAACAGCAATGCATAGAATTTGGGTTCTGTTCTCAGTTTAAAAGGTGTAAGGATGGAATATTTGCAATCAAAAACTCTGTCTATGGGTATGTGACTGTGGCAAGAACTGTAGAAGGATAGACCCTGAAGTTCCAAAGAAATGATTTAAAGTTTGACTCATGCTTAGTTTCGATACATATTAAGATTGTTATAGTTTCATTATCGTCAGTTTCAATTTCACCATTTTGAAAGGGATTCTAATCAAATTTAAATAAATTTAACATATTGGAAAAATAAGCACAGGTTAGCAGTATCCACATGGAATATGGGGAAATCTCTCATCAAGGTCTACTTCTAAAACATATCCTAACGAGAAAAGTATCTACTATCGTACACTAAAATGGATGAATAATAACGCATGCTTGTAGGTTTGTCACGAACGACGAAATGACGAAACAACTTGTTCTTATTGGTTCTACAATACAGAGAACTTTCAATCTTCAAATGTTTAGAGAACTTATACACCAATTAAGTCCAGGACGCCCGATACTTGTATCAGTACCAGCATAAGTACAATAGTTCAGCAATATTATTTATACAGTCTTCAATTGTATTTTATTAAGAGTTATTACGTTCCTGACGAGGGAATGAAACGCTTCAGAACGTCGTTTAAATTCATCAAGAAAATCGTATGCAGCGGTTGCAACTGCTGCACTTAAAAATAACACATCTTCAAACAAAATGTCAATACCTAGGAATTCTCTCTCGTTCCCACCAATATATCCATGAACTGACAAATACAACAAATAATTGAGTCGTTTGATGATTGAAATTGCTATAGTAGAAATGTATTAATATCACATTAAAAATAAAATTTATTAAGTTTGACCATTTGTTCCATGATCCTCTGAAGTTTACTTGCATTCTTGAGCGTACGGACATGCCATTTCCTTTCTGTCTATAAGAACCTCATGAGTATACACTGTATATTGACTTCAGAGACTCTTCATATAAGACTGAACATTGCCGGCAAATTTCAGTTATGTTTGAGGAGCACAATCATCCACAGACGGATTCATGCTAATGCACTAATCAATAATTAAATCAGTAACAGGAGAGTGACGTAGGTTGATATTGTGCAGGAAGGGAGATTTATGCGATTGTAAACATGTCAGACTACAGCTGAATATTTCTGTACCAAGATGAGAGAAAACAAATAAGGAAATTACTTTTAAACAATCAGTGAATGGCAATAAAGATCATGGAGGAAAATGAGTAGTCTGATTTTTCATTAATAATTTATGATTACAGATAAGTGATATTTGTTGGTGATTAGTTATTATTGCCTTTAGTTATTACGTACGTTGGTGTTGTTATATTGACTGATGGATAATTGATTGTCGGAATGATAAATGATATTGGTTGGTTATATAACAATAGTCCTTTATTGCTTCAAAACTGATGTTTCAATTAGTTCAATGGGTGAATTGTTAGTGTTGGCTGTCGAGGTAGTAAGCCGCGTCTGGCATTGTGGGCTGGTCGCCTGGGACAAGCAGTCATTCGTTGAGGGGCTCGTGCAATAAGACGGTGGTAAAGTGATTTTTGCGGGTTAGCGAGTCAGATGTGCCGAAGGAAAACGCGTCGCCCGTCGGTAGCTTGTTTATCGCACGATCCATCGCCCGAGGCGGAGTCGGTTCGAGCCGCGCTGATCACGAGTCAGTGGAGTCCTGATCCGTCATCTTGCTTTGTCCTGGCTGTGGCGCAAAGACCTCCGTGTGACCAGGGAATCGCTTTAGTTTAGAGGCGGCGCTGGTACGCAGACCTCATCAGTTACGGCTACGGAAAGACTGTTCGCAGTGGAGGTTTACATACCTGATCGTCCTTGGTTGTCCTCATGTGCCCGCACGTTGAATAAGACTCTGAAATGAACCTCCGTGCACTGCGACACAGTAGGTTTCTGCCGTCCATCTATCTGAAAAAATACCTATTGGTTGTCACCAATTGGTGGTTCGCCTGGGCCCATCGCATGGGAATATAACTAAGCACCGACCATAACGATGCCGATATTCGTCGCACACGCACCGGGTTATTGATATTGACGCACCGGATCTATTTGTGAGGGGAGAGGAGAGGAATGTTATTCAAAGGCATGCCTTTTTACCTTGAGGTCTCCAGTGTTGTTGCTTTCAATCCAAAATACCAGGAATTGGGCCAATGAAGTATGGGTCTCTGCAGGTATAATACGGACGGAAGGGTGACTGGCTTCTTGGCCACGTTATGAGGGGATTTGTTTCATTCAGGTGAACTGGTGGTTAGATATAGTGAGGTCCTCCAGGTGGGTAAGAATTTGTCACTAACAACCATCAGGGGCTGATGTTCTTCTTGGTCCCGGGATACTACGATCATTGGCTCAGATTAATGGTTCTGAGAGTGGAAAGTGGTGTTGTTCACACGTAGAACATCAGCCACAGCTAATAACATTTTCCTACATTCCATAAATTTCATAAGAGAGACTCCTTAAGGTTCCTATTTTGGCACTTTCAACACTTTACATGAACTTGAGAATAATATATTTAATTTATAAATTAGTTGTAATAAATAATTAGTAAAACCAATTGAAACTCTGAAAATTCATTCAGTTGCATAATAAGAAATAATATATAAAAGTTTATAAATACATTTGTTTGCTCTACATTTATCTGAATAAACAATGTGTATCAATAAACTAAGATAATATAATTTATAATATCCATTTCAATATAATATAAACCAAATATTAAATTAAATATAATTTATATTATATTAATAAATGATATAATTCATTTATATTAAATGTTATTTAAATGTTTAATAAGAATATTTAAAATATTTTAATTATTCTTTAATGTAAAATCTCTCAATAAATATATTAAAAATTCGCTGAGATATTAAACGTAAATAGGTTTGATGTGTAGTTAAGCATTGCACGGCTTCCTTATCAGGGTCATATTAGCCGCCTGCCGTTTTTCAGGTCTGGATCTGCTGTAGACATAGAAGAGGATGTCTGAACACATACAGTTTAGTTTATTATTGAACAATAATCACACTTATGCTTCTTCCATCCCTACTTTGTAAGCAAAAATATTGGTCTGTTACAGAAGTTCGCAGTCTAATTACTGTTACACAGATCCTAAAGGCAAAGGATGTAACAGAACCATCCTTCACACATCACAACTGAGAAACATATGCATGTCTGAACAGAATGGGGTTTGACATTTTGCTGGACTTGCAGGAGGCGAAACAAATTTTAACATAGCAACACTCAGGTTTGAATCTAGCAAACCTTTCATGATGAAATAGAAAAGGTGAGCTGAATTCTTCAGGTTAATCTTACAGGAACTACATCTGTATCTTTCTGCTTTCATTAATGACACAAATTGTTGTGAAATGTGACTAAATTCAGACTGCTCAGGGAAATGATATCGAAACTTCAAACAATTGATCATGTGCTATTCCCACAAAGAACTGTAATCCACCACTTTTCCATTTTCCATATACTTGATGATTTGTTTCATGTGAAAGGAAACTATTCATCTCACGACGACACTTAAAAATCTTAGTTTTAAAATCTATGCTCACATTCGCAAATCGTATTACTGCACAACAATGGTTTTTTTTCAAAATCCCAGAAAATGTCATCTGGGCGTTCGTACCATTTTCATAATTCTGACCTGCATTTCTGTAATAAAATTCTGGAAACTTCACGAAACTAGAAACATTAAAGACAAATGATTTGTTTTTGCTTTTTTTACGGCGTGGGGAGGATGGTTATAAAACATCCCTTTGAGTTCAGCATAAGAGTATTAATGTTGACGCTCAGTACAAAAGTCAGCAATTGCAATCATCTCTGTCCGAGAAGAAGGTTCATATTTAAAGAACGCCAAGAATCCGAGTAAAAGAATAATTTATATTGTGATGAGAATTTGATGAGCATAAGTATAGAAACGCTACCACATGCAGATTCTGTCATCGGTGTGGGATGCAATACAGTCATATGAGAAATGATGCAATTTCTTCTACATTCTATGCCCAACCACTGCCACCCTAAAATACTTCATTTGAGCTTACCAGGAAGAAACATTAAATGCAGCCAAATCCTTCATCGTTATTCCCCACCAATACAACACAATTCAATATATTATCATTTGATTCACGTGTGTCATTTTTCCCATGTCGTCTGTCCTGAAATATATTTCGTTTTCCAGTTTTCAGTTTGAGTTCAATGCCTGCATGCTCGCATCCTTGGTGTTTAGATCTATTGAAATATCATTAAACATATTTATCATCATCCATCACACTTTGTGTTTATCTCCTCTTTATATCTTATGTCCATCATGCCATACTACAGTTTCGCAATACTGCAAAGCTGCCGTTTGAACTCGTTTTCCAATGTACTGGTATAGTACTAACATTGATTGATTATTTGTTTGCGGATTTCATTTATATAATAATAGTAACAACATTTGTCTCTTCCTAACTGATCATTCACTTTTAGTACACATTTATAATAAGTTTTGGCATCTTATTTCCATAAGAAATAACCATATTGTTACAACTAGAGCTCCGGAAGTTGGGCAAAATGTCTTTTATTTTTATTGATTGTTTTATCAGTAACCACTGAACGGTACATCTGACGCACTTTTAATATATTTTATAGTCTTTCTTGTTTATACCATATTTTAGATTATGCATTTATTTTCATAATTTCTTACAGTATTTTGCTCTTTCTTGTTCGTCATTATGTGTTGATTTTTACCATTTATCCATAAAATGTTAAAGATACCTGCAAACTCAACACGAAGATGGTCAGTATATTGTCTTTATGTGGATAAGTGGAGCCTCTGAATATAAACATATTCGAGGCTATATTGTGACGTAACCGAATATTGATTAAAAATAAATACATTTATTTTGTTATTGTTCAGGGAAGTGCGTGTCTCCCAACCATGCGACCCCAAATCACTGCACGCTCATCTACGCTGCTCTCATGTCGCCAGAGCACAGTGTAGTGTTTAGATAACGCCTCCGAAAACCCCTCAGGGACCACCTGACCAGGCTCCACGCGGGCGGGCGCTTTTAAGGACCGTCTGTGTGCCTGTTTACAGAAGCGTGAGAGAGAGCGTTCTGAAAATTCCATCAAAATTACCGACAAGACGCGTAATCTGATCCGGTTCAACATTATTTCGGCGTAGTAACTTTCGGCCAGTAACATCGTCTTCCAAAATTTCTGTAGAAACTTCTAGAACATTCATGAAATTGGGGGAAGAGTTCGTATGCTGAGACGCGCTGAGGCAGATACCAGCGGGGAGGTCTCAACAGAGACGCTTGAGGCGTACAGAAGCGGGAGGCCTTGGACAGAGAGGCGTTGGGACGCCCAATCAGTGGACACAGAGGCGGGACGCCTGTCAGCCGTCGGACGTGAGGTCATCCGACGTGTAGGCGCTAGGATAAAGTGAAGTACCGAGCGATTAGAGTGCGATTTGTGGTATTATCGCACCGCGTATTAGATTGAGAAAAAAGAATCGATCTAGTAATGTTATCGGTCTTCGCCCGTTTACGCCCGCGCCGCATCGTTACGCGACGTCGAAAAATTATGATCTGTCGTCACTGATCTGTCGTCACCGTTACCGCCGACAACCAACGATGTCGTGGTTAACTCTACCTCTTTGAATGGGAGCAGGCTGCAGGGAATTCACCTCCACCCCTAAAGGCGTGCCGTCCAGAAGAAAGGAGCCCAGCTAAGCGCCCGTTTGAGGCTGTTCACCGTAGCGTCCTCCTGCCGTACGGTGATTCTAATAATTGTCGAGTCTGATGACAAAACAAATATTTATTATGTCCGCTTTACCGACTGGCAAACACACATTCGTAGCGTGCAGGCCGCGCACAAGCCCCTTTCTTATTTGTTGAAGCATTCTTTTTTGCTTTATTTGTTTTGGCTGTCTGATCGTGATTAGTTTTAACATATAACTAACTTAAAAACTGAATTGGGATAATGCGTCATCCGCTTTAATTCATTCATCCCAGATTTGTCTCAAACTCTTCAATTGACTCCCTGTCACGTAGCCACGTCCGTCCACAACCCAAATTTGTCCATCGCCTGAGCTGTCTGGTAATTACAAATGCCGAATAGTGTCAATGGTCCCCAAGTGGGGCCCGAATTAGCATCTTGATACCCAGTAAAACGCTCTCAAACCAGATTTGTCTTGAAAATAAATATTGTTGTCTGACATTAACATGCCATGACAAATTAAAATCGAATTTTTTATACATTAAGTGGGCAGCTGATACGACGTTATTGATATCATCGTCAGACTGTTAATGATATCAGTTGGATTTGTATTCTTACTCAGAGTGTTACTATTTTTGTCTTGTGTCGTGGAAAATCGTGTGCGTTTCAAGAAAAATTGTGAAATCGCATGTTATTCAAAATGCTAACGAATGGGTAGACGTGGGAGGCGATGACAGCTCAGGGAATGTCTGCGCATGAAATCACCTTAGATCAATGAGTTCTAACGAATGGCAAATGAGAATTGGTGAAATTTAAAATTGAACAAAGAACCAGATTTTCAATAGTGTTTGGGAAATGGACGAGAAAATTAATTTGTGATTTTCAGAATACGAAAAAGTGTCAGAGACGATAGATTAGATAACTGTTTAGATAACCAACTGCAAAACTTGAACAAGAGAAGTTCATCTGTCATCCATTCACCAGGCAAATCAACCTGAGTGGCAGGTGCAAGAGAAGAACCGAGAACACTGTTGGGAGAAGTTCATTGCAAGAAATTGGGAATCTAAGCACCAAAACGAAAGAAAATTAAAAACCTACAGTCTGAAATTCACCAGAAATTACGAGCATGCGACACAAAATAGAGGCGTGCTGTGAGTCAGCAACGGAACTCAAGCATGCTCGAAATGAACGGTAAAATTCACTCAGAACGAAACAAAATCACTCTAGTTAGTCACCCACGAAAGGGTAGAGAAATTGGTGATAGGTGATAGTAATGGAGGAAAGCCCAGGAAAGGAAATCAAACTAAAGAGAGAAAACGACAACCGATGATCTAGAATAAAGAAGTACAAAAGAAATTGGAAAATCATCCAATTATACATGAACGCGTCTGCTGGTTCTGGACAAAATTTCGTGGGCCTCCAGAATCTTTGTTTTCTGGAAACGAACGAAACTGAAAGCCTTTGATCCGCTCGAAAATTATGAATTGATAAACAGTGGTGCACCGTCCACTTGTGTTCAAGATTTATGCAGGAACTTTACGGGCAACGCTGCACTGGCTCACTGCGCAATAATTTTTCTGCAGACTTATTGAGTGGAATTTTGAACTCGTTTTCTTCATTACTAGCATACAGTGATGTTATGAGTCTATATAGAAAATTATAAGTAGATGGGATAAGAAGAAACTAACTATATTTAGATTACGCTATGAAAAAATTTCGGCTATTAAACTATGTGGATCTGATTAGACAGATGATAAAAGATTAATCATCTCGAATCATCCCTACTTACGCAAAACCGCATACAGGAAGATCGACAATTCACCATTTTTCAAGAATTGGCGTAATTTGATAGAATCGCATCATCCCGAAGAGAACCGCACTGAAATCAATATATTATTCGCCTGAGGAAGATAATTGGAATAAACAATCGGCATGTGATGATCAGGGCTGATATCTGGGAAATAACTCGTCCGCTACCAAAACTTCAACACCACACACCACAACCAGTAGGGAATGAACTGATCGTAAGACTGAGTCCGTCAACTAGAACCGTTTGGGTCTGTATCTGGTTCCAAATGAACTATCTCTGAGATACTAATATTCAATATCAAAATAAATACCAGATGTTCCTTGACCTAAACGACGACTTGAATGATCCTGTTGAACGAGCAGAAATGTCCACTGGGATTCATTGAAACTGTCTAAGTCTTGATAGACACTGGCAGTGAAATTCAGTGCAATTTAGAAAACAACTCAAAACTATTGTTGAGCATCTAATAATCCAACGCCCACTGATGTTGCCATGGAGTAGAGCAGGCAACCACCATTCATGTAGGTTCGTCTGTAAATCAGAAATTTATCGATAAAGTGCGTTTGATCATAGAGGATCTGAATTACGACGCAATACTTGGGTTGATTTCTTTACGGAAATAAATGGAGCAGGATTTTCGAATCTGTGAGTCAGAGAAATAGGAAATTCAAATCAAGCGACGATGGTGATGAACAACGAACCGGTATCAACGCGTCCTGGAGTATGGGGATGGATGGAGGGGGTCATGCCGTGCTGTAGAATAACGACTTTCAATCACGAATGGTCCTGAAGCAAAAGAAATGCTTCTCAAATATGTAAATGCACGATCCGTTCTGCATCCTATTAAAGACTTTGCTTCGAATCTGGGTCACTGACATCTACTAATGAAAATTATCCCATTCCATGTCACACAAATGTTAGATGTTCAGCAAACCATGCTTAGTGAGGTAATAATTGAGTAAAGAATCATGCTTTATTTAAACCTTCATTGTAGTAAAAGAAATATTAAAGGTGATTTACAATATTTCACTGGATCAACGAGGTTACTATCCCAGAAAAACGGAGGTAATTCCTAGAAATAATTGATGAAATTTTATGAAATTTAAACAGATTTTTTCGGCTTTAGATTTTCTGCTCGTATTAGTAAATTTCAATTCAATGACGACAGAAAATCTACGGGATTTTTTGTATAACGGTTGATTGTGTCTGGAAAAGAATGCCTTTGTCTGAAAAACAGGAGAAATGATTCGTTGTCTCGATGAGAAATTGTAGCGACGAAATCAAACAATCTGTCACTTCATATCGACGATATTGTAATTTCATTTACAAATTTGTGAAACATTCGGTCATTTAGAAATAGTTATTGAATGTCGTCGGTACAATTCACATGAAATTGAATCTAATAAAATCACAATTATGCACGTCAGACTTCATTTTGGGTTACTGCGTTAGTTAATAGAGGTGTACGAATCTGACCTAGAGAAGGTCAATTATAGACTGATTGTCCGCCCACAAAATGCCAAGTAATTAAAAGGATTTTTAGGCATGCCGCGTTCATCAATCTAGATTTGTCTCCAGGTTGCTGGATTCTTACGGTATCTGTAAACCTATTCGAGAAGGCGAACCAAATGGCAATTGGACGACACGCGAACAGACATCGTGCACCAAGGTAGCCAGGCCATTACAGTAACCACCCGGACTTCTCCCAGCCATTCATTTACAGACTGACAGCTCCAACGTAGGCATCTGGATGTGTTTTATCACAGCCTGATAAAGATGATCCAGGTCAAAATTGTTATGGTTGCCAGTAGGTATTGATATCTAGTGAATTGTACACTAATTACAGAGAAAGAGGCTTTACCAATTGTCATTTGCAGAAAATGCTTGGTACCAATAGGAATTTTATATTATCACGGACCATAAAGCGTTAATTTTTAAAACGCTGCCACTGCACCAACGCCAGATTGTTATTGCGGGTGCCTGGCTACAACAATTGATTCTTGAACTGGCATCTAGGAATTAATAATCCTATTGTAGACTTTTTTAAGTCGGTTACCCACATCAAATCAGTTCAGAATGAAACATGTACGATAACGCCATTAATTCTAATCCAGGACTTATTCCGAAATGCAGTCAGGGAATCTTCAAAGGTTACAGGAATGATGCTATTGGGTAAGAACGATCCTGTATCCCCGACTGTAATGACCTAATTTTCGAAAAGTTAAATCAAATCCTGGCAGAAGTAACTTTCAGTAATTGTCATGTTCCAACCAAAACGCTTGGGATGAGTATCGTACGGATACTCAGAAATTTCACGCTGATCACCACGATCATCACGTTCACCAAAAGCACGGCACTTGAAAGAAGAACATCCTAGCGGTCCAGACCTCACGATACCACAGCGCATGGCGAAGACAAACTAGATTAATGTCCCGAACGGCTACCCAGTTAGAAGATCACATCCTAATAGGCATTATGAAGGCCTGATGCAACGCATCGCATCAGCCCAAATGAATTGTTTGCCTTGATTCGTACGGACTGTTACCACTGAGATGCCGGCTACAAACATCCTCGTAATCGTCGATCCTTTTCTAAATTGAACGCAGTTTATCTGATAACGAGACGCACGTACAAAATTGTTTAAAACGATTGATCTGGATTTTCAGACCGCAGGGTTCAACACTTGAAATGATCATGCTTCCACTTACTGGAACGTTTTGGGAAACAAACCAAAGTCATGAGTCTCTGCTATTTTCCTCCACTGCATTAATCCTAATTGTCCAGTGAGGGCTGAGAGAAATCGTTCATCTGAGCTTAGCATCCTCAAATCGGCAAGAGTCCATTCATGACAAATGACACATCCAATAGAACATATTCTATTGGTATGGATGTCAAGAGGCCATTTCTCAATAAATCCTAAACATTTTCTCCCGTTGTCTGATTACAGCAGCATCCAATCATGAAACTCAAGGTAGATTATATTAGATAACCATGAATGCAGAAGAGGGAAGTTCTCGTAAAGAAGTCCCCTACCACTCTCTACGTAGAACACGTGTCTGTTGTAATCCTGAGCTAGTTGAGGATTAGCCTGTTAACGTCCGTCCCCATTTACTGACCATTTGTTACTGAAACGATTCATGTCTAACGCATGCCTCTGAATGAACCTGGATGGGCTCAGCAGGCACTGAACATCCATCCATATCCATTCAAGGTTAAATCTATTCTGTAGATTAACATTAAACGCATCCATTGACAACTTGATACATCTGGTACTTTAAATTCTCGGCACAGTTTATATTCGTGTCGTTGAGAAAATTGGAAGAATTTGATTTAATTATTTTATTCTGATAAATAGTAGTTAATAGTTCTTTGCTTTATTTATAAAGGCTGCGCAGATTTTTTCCTTTGAACGAGTCAATGTCTGATTCATTTTTTCTAATTATCTACCATGAACCATCCACATCTGAACAAACATCCAGATAAACCAATTTTTCAAAATTAAAAATTCTTCAAACCTGATTTTTATCTCTATCCAAAGGGGAGGCAAATGTAACGATATTGAATAAAAAATAAATACATTTATTTGTTATTACTGTTCAGAAGCGTGCGTGCTCAACTGCGACCAATCACTCGCACGGCCATTCACGCTGTCCAGCGTCGCTGAGCACCGGCGCGGAAACATAACGCCCGGAAACTCCCCTCAGACCATCTGATCGCCCATCGCGGCGGGCGCGGCGAAGCTCCGTGTTTGTTTACAGGCGTGCGAGAGTGTTTCAGCAATCCCACCAGCGTCACTGACACGACGCGTAATCTATTCATAACATATTTCGGCGTAGTAACTTCGGCCAGTGTCAACATCCACACGAAACCAACATCCACTGGGAAATTGGGGGAAGAGGTTCGGGGGCGCCGAGACGCGCCGAGGCAGACAAAGGGGAGGCGCCCTGGACAGCACGCCGAGGCAGACAGCGGGCGCGATGGTCCAGACACGCGCGGGACGCCTAAGTCGTGCGGATACAGAGGCGGGGACGCTATGTTGTACGGTGGGACGTGAGGCTGTCCGAGTTGTGTAGGCGCCAGATACGATGAAGATCGTAATATCGCACCGCTTGTCATCCAGAAAAAGAACTATCTGCAATGTTATTTGCTCTCTGCTCGTTTACGCTCGTTGTATCAGTCATTCATTGAATTACGATCTGTCGTCACCGATCTGTCGTCACCGCTACCGACGTCCCAGCTGATGTCGTGGTTAACTTACTCTCTGAAATGGAGCACAGAGAGTGGAATCCACCTCAATTCCAAAGGCGTGCTGTCCAGAATAAATGCCGAGTTCAGCTGTGTTGCTCTGTTTGAGGTCATCCATCCAGCGCGTCCTCCTGCCGCAGCGGTATTCTAATAATCTGTCGAGTCGACAGACAAACACCGATCACCATGCCTTTCAGGCTACTCCACTGTTGTAAACATTCAAAAGGTGCAGGCCGCCCCCCTTTTTCTTTTTTTTTAGGCATCTCTTTTTTTGTTTAAAATAATTTGTGATTATTTTTAAGATTGAGAAAAAAAAAGGGGTTTTAAAAAAAACGGGTCAATAATTGTAAATTACCTTTTTTAATTTTTTAAAAATTTATTTTTTTTGTTTTTAAACTTTTTTTCAATTGCCCTCTGTCACGAGCCACGTCCGCCCACAACCTAAATTTCAGGCCCCACCTGAGCTGCCGGCAATTAGGCACAGGAGGTTGGGGGTCCCCAAAAAAAAGATACCAGTCAGATTTTTTGTTTAAATTGATCCCTTTTGTTCGCTCAAAAGAATCCTTCCTACTTGAATATGGCCCCATTTACGGGGAAAAACTCTTGTAGTATAAATGTCCCCTTCCGGAACTGAGATTAAGGGGGAAAAAAGAAATTTAATCGTTTGCATTAAGATTCAACAGGAACAAAACCCTTTTTCATAGCGGGGAGTAAAAAAAATTTCTAGTCACCGTCTGGTCGGAAATTAAGATTACAAAGAAATATAGGTAAAATCACAAAAATGACACGGACTAAATATTTTAGAGTTAGAATAAAATGTAAACATTGAATTTTTTTTTAAAATTACCCCTTTTTTAAATGGTGTTTTTTCAATTTTAAATGTTTTTTACCCCTACTTCACCCAGAATAAATCCATGCTAATTTTTTGGGAAGGGAAAAGATCAAATCCAAACCAGTATGGTATGTATGGGGGCAAAAAGACAAAATGCACCATCGAAGTTAAAAAAATGTCTTCCCCAAAACCCGCAGCATCGCCGAAAAGCATTTTCTTTTGGATCTCAATTTTATGTTTTCACCACTTTCCCGAGCTTTTTGTATCTGGAACAGGGAATTGGCAGCGTCTTCACCCAATTACACATCGACCGTCCGACAAAAAAATTTGTGGATATTGGGGTTGGGCATGAGAACAGAAGGTGGGGGGGAACGACATATTTCAGGTTTGCGACTTGGTGCTTTGGGGAGAACGTCTGTTTTTTTTTGTTGAAGACATTATGAGACGGCCCAATTTTAAAAAGTTTTGGGTTGAGATTTTCCGGATCGTTCACTTTTATATGTTATTTTTTAAAACAACATTTTTACGGGTTTAAAGTTGATTTGGTATATTTTTATTATATTCCATTGCTTTTGTTTATTATTTGAATTAAATATCCTGATCCCCTTTCGAGTTTGTTTTATGACTTTCGAACAATGTTTTGTTTTTTTTAAAGTAGAAAAAGGAAATCTTAAATCCCAGACGTTTAAAAATAAAGTAGAGAGTTTTTTTTTAACATGTTCTAACCCCTTTGGGGATCCAAGAATTTTTCGGAAATGTTTAATTTTAAAGAAAACGGGGGTCGGTGTTGAAGTTCAGATGTCATAACCCGAATCGGCGGTTGTCCACCCCCGAAATTCTGCGCCTTCCCAATGCCAAGTGACGTTTATTTTGGTAAAGGAAAAAGGGATTTGTGAGTCCAAAACGCGCCGGTTTGCGCGTACGCCGCTGATGACGGGCCATATGTATCGGGGATGTTAAATTAGGGGTATCCGTCTTTTTAAACCCATAGGGGGACAGAATTTTCCCCTTTTTGGTTTGGAAAGACGGCTGGACATTTTTTTATCTTTTTTCAGACCATCGGCCTGTGCGTAACTCCGGCCCAAAGGTAGTCATCCCTCCCGAGCCTCTTTTACGCGCCCTTTGAACGCCTTTTCAGCTTCCACTAGCTTCTAGATCCTGCGACCCTCGGATGGACCAAAAAAATACAAGATTTCGGACAGCCGTCAAAAATGTTTTCAATTTGAATAAACTTAAACTTACTGAAAACAAAGCATCTACTTTTTTTTTTTACTGCCCCAACAAAGCTGAAAAAATCTACAACGACAAAACCCGTTAAGTTTTGATTGAAAATCGAAATGTTTGTTTTTTTAACCCCCAATTTTTCATCCCCTATTAAACGGGGGTTCGTCGGCTTGTAAACAGCGACGTCATAAACGAACGAAAAAACTACAGTTTAAAGGGGTTTTTAAACAGCAATGTTCGCTGTTCCAGAACCTATTTTTCAGACTTAATTTGCTACAGCATTTTTACACAGGCCCCCAATTTAATTTTTTTTGGAGGTTCATGTTTATAGCGCAGTTTTAATCACGAGGTTTATTCCATGCAAAATTAGGGGTGTTTTTGGGAAACTTCAGATAATTGCAAACGAAATAAAACCTTCGGTGTATTTTACAGGAAATTTACTTTCTTTTTAATGTCATATTCTTTGTTGATTTTTTTTGTAAGGTAATCTAATTTTCAAATTTTTCAGACCATATTTTTGGGATTTTTTTAGAAGGAAAAAAAAAGGGGGTTTATTTTATTTTTTCTGTCTCAACCTACAAGATTTTAGTATTTTTGTTTTAAGACTTTTATTAGTACTTTTTTTTTTCTTTTTAAAATGCAGGTTTTCTAAACCTTAAACTTAAGGGGCCTAGAACTTTTTATTTAATGTTTTTAATCATAATTTTTGATTTGTTTTGCGATTCGGGAAAATCTGGGGAGACATGTTTTTACTTAATTATTTTTACTTATTTCTATAGTAGGAAACAGTTCTGCTTACCTGCTTAATTTTTTGGGTTTGAATAGCAGGGAAAGGGTTTAAATTACCAAATAATATCAGTACAGTTTTTAAGTTTCCTATAATTTTTTTGAACTTTGTAAAATATTTTTTTTTAGGATAGGGTACTTAATTTCCAGTTAACTGGGTCCCAACAACGTATTTCTGGTTTTTAATTTTCCCAAAGGTTTCAGGGAAATTTCATTATCTACCGGATAAGATATTCCGCTGGATTTACCAACAAACATTCTTAAAATCAGAAAATTTGTAAATGTTTTTGCGAGACAGTTTACTACTGTTAAAAATAAATCAATCGGGACCTGCTGCAATCAAAAAACATGATGACTTGCAGAAAAGTTGTGGAAAGATTGTTTTTTCGAATTTGAAAATTAATGTGGCAAAACTGGTGTGAAGTCAAATTCCCTTTCAAGTACATAGGTTTGCAATAAATTTTAAAAAAACCCCAAAAGAAAGGTTTTTAAAAAATCATCTGCAAATACAAAGTAATAAAAAACATCAAATAATCGGTTTACAAATTTCAAGGTATATTGTAAACACGATCCATCCCCAGGCTGGATTTAGCATAATTGTAAGAGTCCTGTTATTGCGAGATAAAACCGCACAGTATGAAATGAGGTCTTTTAAACCCGAGACACGTAAATAGAATGTTAGAACTTTAATTTACATATAATATATGAAGAACACGGCGTTGGTTACAAACATCTCTGAATTTTCTGGGCCAAAAATGAAACTTGTAAGGGCCCCTTTCCCTTTTCTTTAATATTAGGGTTCAATGGAAAACGTCTTATCAGACGGCTTCCCCAAACATTAATCAACCCAAAAGAACATGCAGGACATTTACGTAAAAAAATGAGACTGCGCCGCCACTACGCCTTCGCGCTCGATTTAAAACGCCGCTGTCAGGCTGACGCAAGTTCCTACATTACATTCAGATCACACGTAAGGTCGTACCATTTAAAACAGAGCAAAAATGGCGCTGGAAAAGAAGGCGAAATTAAAACCAACCTACTTAAATAAAATATCAAAGAAAATCCAAATCACGAGGTGGCGTTTTGGCCACTTTCAAAAAATTTTATCTTCAATGGAATCTAAAAAAAAACCTATGGGGAAGGTCGAGGCACACCCGACGGGGGAAAATGTTGGGCCCCAAGTAGTTAAAAAGGTGGGGTGTTTAAATTTTACATTTTAAAGGAATTGAGTGAAATATCAAAATTTTTAAAAATGCAATGACACTAGGTGTGGTTGTGTAGAATGTTTGGAGGGGGTTGATAAATTCAAATACTTATTATCACTTGCCTTGGAAATTTCCCTGGCAGTCAATTTTTTGTATTTTTTTAAAGTATTTTTTGTTTATTAAAAGGGTTTTTAATGAACTGAAATTTTATTTCTGACAATTTATTTTTCTAGACAAACTACTAATGATTTGAACATGTTTTTTTTTTTTTACTGAAGGTTTTTTATTTAAATCTTTTACCTAAATTGTTTCGCTTTTTAATTGGTTTTTGTTTTTTTCCCAAAAATTTTTTTTAATGTATTTTTTTTATTTTAATTTTTTTGTTCTAAGTAGTTTTTTTCTTTAAAAAAGGCCCGATTTACATTGAATTTTTTTTGAAAAAATCATCAACCCTATCTGGGGGAAAGGGGGGCTCTTAAAAAAAAACTCAAGAGGTTTTGCCAGCAAGGTCACTTGGGGAAAACGGATACTTAACTTGGGAAAAAGGTGAAAAATGTTAAGTAAAGCGCAACTTTCTGCAACCTGGGATTTCGGGGTTTCAAATGGAGGAGCCACCAATGTTGGAGTAGTTTCAGCACCCGATGAAGTTGAGGTCACAAAGGTCCCATTTTCAATTTCCAGATGATTTTTTAAAATAAAGGTGTTTTGGGTGGTGGTTGGGGTGGGGGTTTTTTTTTACAGAGATAATGTCATTGTTGTTTCGAATTTCAACCATCAAAACCTTTTTTTAAAAACTGAATTTATAATTTATTATCTGTCTACCCAAATAGTTTTTTTTGTGTTGGGTATTTTTTTTACAAGATTATTTTTTAAATTTACAATAAGTTTTGTGGACATACAAAAAAAAAACCTAGATTTAAATCATACCATAAGTAAAAATTTAAGAGATGAAAACAAGTATATTTAGTTGGGCAAAATATATATTTCATAAATAAAATTAATTTATACAGAAAAAATTGTACTGCACTTTGGAGTTAATTTTGTTTATTTTCATGTTTTTAAAATTCAAATTTTTTATCTGGGTTAGAAAATATTTAAGGACTTACTTTTTTTCAGAGCTAATGGTAACTGATTACATATTTGAGGCCCAATAAACACCAAGGTTCTTGATACTAGAGATGTAAAAATTTTTGGGTTTTTTAATTTGATTATGGTTTTTTTATTAACGTTTCATTTAAAAATTTAAAATTTTTAAAAATGATTTACTAAAAATGGAAAATTATGAAATGAAAATTTTTTTTTTAAAAAAAATTTTTTAGAAGGATAAAAAATTTCCTTGCACATCTTGGGATAGACTCTTATGCGTAAACGAGTGAAGATATTGCAAGATTCCGACACATCAAGAAAATTTTGAAACGGTTCAAAACTCCCTGGTTCGCTCGAAATATCCCAGAACATCAAACTAAGCATACATGTGCATTTTGGAATTAAAAAAGAATAGTCTGCGATGATCCCCCCGGACTCTGACAAATTTAATGGGCGGGGCATCAAGCCCCGACGGTGCGGGGGAATGAATTTTCAAAACGGAGTGGGACCCCAATTACCCCTGTCGGGAAGGAGATTTCTCACTGCTAGTGGCGGAAAATTTTATCCAATAATGATACATCATATTTCGATACACCACCAAAAAGGGTTTTTTTCGATGTCGATTAAAACAGAAGGGAAAACAGGATGTTTAAAATATAAAGGGTTTTTAAAAAGATAAAGCAGGGGGGTTTTTTCCCATCCAATCTCAATTTTAATTTTTTCCGTCTTTTATATTATTTTAGTGGGTATTTTTTTTTTGAGATTTAGGGGAAAACCAGTATTTATAAATGTAGTCTCTAAAGAAACAATTTCACGGAGACGTGATGAATTGCATTTTGACTTTAAGAAACAAAATATTTGTTGGAAAAAAAGTATCTAAATATAACAAATGAAAACCGGCAACGCTCGATAGCATTGGTAAAATCTATGTAATTTAATGTTTCCCAAACGAAGGTTTTTTGGATTTGAAACTTAAAATTCTTGAGGCCATAGGCCTCAAATAAGTTTTTCTTATTATAATCTATGAGAAGATACTTTTAGACATTCTATTACATTTTTGCTGCTCCAACGCCTATCAGCATTATCCAATACCAACAAAATTATTCGGCGCTGGAGACTATCTTTTTGACGTCACCCTTGAAGGCTTGATTTCATCATACTACCCCGCGCAACTTTTTTTTGAACGATAGATTGAGGAAATACGGGGCAAGTGGGGGGATTAGCTACAAAAATCGGCCACCAAAACATTTATAATAACGGCAACCTCTGGGAAATTAAACCAAAACCCGCTACGTGTGGGCCCGGGGCATCGCTCAGCAACAGGGGCAGTAGATAGGAGTTTTAGCTGTCTCCCTTTGGGAAAGGGCTTGGGCCTGCCTTAGACATTTTCTTTTTGATCATGGTAATAAAACTGAACAGAAGTTCTTTGATTTTAAAAGCAACTAGCCCTGATTTGGGCTGTTTCGCGCCAACTAAGTTTTAATGCTTGAATGTTGTCCCCAGTGCTCGCTGCGAGTTTTTTCCTTCAACTGTGTCATTGCCCAAGGGGGGGGAAGAAGGTCACTTCAAGAAAAGTTGGCGAGAGTATATGTATGCTTTTTTGCACACCGGGTGCCACTCCCATGGGTGACAGGCAAATTATTTTAAAAAATCGTTTTTCATTTTCGCTTTTTTTCACCATATTTTAGGCCCTGGGAGCGGTGGGGTCTGAGTTTTGAGTCTTGGCCCCTTTTCACGGGTATTGGGATTCAAAACTTCGAAAAGAACATTTTTATTGTTCCTATATACTATGATAAATAAATTACGAAAAATTTAAAAGTTGCTTTAAAAATAACGTAATTGGAAATATCTCGAATCGTTTGACTTTAAATTGATGCCGTTTCAACCCATATTGAATAAATGCTATATTATTATTTTTATGCCAACGCAATTATAATTCCCAAGATTTCTTTTAGATAAAGAGAACAGAAAAACAGCTTTAAATTTCAAAACACGGGTTTTATTGAGCTAGTCCACGAAATTCTTTTTCGTAGGTTCCCAATTCTGTGCAAAAAAAAAATTTTTTGCCCTCCAAAACAAAATGCATAGTTTCTTTTTTGGGAAAGGGGAGAATCAAATTGTTTTTTAAAGTGAAAAAAAAATTTTGTAAAAATTGGTACACAAAAACCTTCATTCTCAAGAATGCTATGAATTGAGCAAAACTCCTGTAATCTGTCTTCTAATTCTTACTTTCTTGTATACGTACGTATATACGGAGTAATATACGTAGTATAGAGAAAGTTATATAATGCTGCGGCAGAAAACTGATTTTGGACAGAAAACCTCTGTACTGTGGGCTCGAAGGAAAGTTCTGTTCTCGAAGGAATTCTGTTCTAAACTGTAGTAAATTACTCCCTTCAACTCGTTATGTAGTAAGATTTTAATAATATGAACGAGTTTTCAAATTAATAAAATACTTTGGGTATATAACGAATATATTTTCTTACTCCGTGTGCAGGCATGCTAGGACCAAATGAAAGTATACACTTCAATTAGATGAAAAATACTCGTGTTACTAAATGAAACACGTTTTGGTTGTATCATTTGGATTATTGAAAGTTGCTTCTTGTAACCCTATTGCTTCTTTATATTGGCCTTGAGGTCACAGAACCATGCAGATCTCATACTTTTATTAATGCGTAAATAATCTTTGTATAGTAAGATAAAAGCTAATTTAAGTGGGAAATACCTAGAACTCTCGTCGCGTACGGACACAACACACCTGTCAGTCCCTGCCAAGGAACTAGTTGCCTACAATATGGTAGCCTTCAATTTGCAACGCTACACTAGTGCTACATGTGCATCTAGGCAATACTATCCAATATCTTTGGTTGCACTGACTAAATGGTTTATTTTCATAATCATTAATTCAAGATAATCCAAATAAACCTAAATGCTCTGGCAGCAACAATTAGAAGTATTAAAAGTTGCTTGAAACCGATAGATTGATTTTTATGTGTATAGTGCAACCGTTAGTTTATCGAGTGTATAAACATTCTTGATTCTGTGAAATGTTCGTGATATAACCCATAGTACTCATGCACTTAGTATGATACCACATCATATCTACTATTCACTAAACGCTAATTTAATTCTTACTCAAAATATTTGACCGTTTTTGTCGCTCACCCCTCAAATTTCACTCTGCTAATTTAAGTCCATATACATTCATGGAGAAGGCTATTCAAGAGCCGAAAATATTTATTTGGAAAACATGAATTACAAATGAAATTTGATGAAAGCGTACGCCTATATTTACATTTATTTGAACTGCAATTGGGTATGACCCGGTGGCAGTTAATTAATAATAATTACAATAATAATAACACTTAACATTAATAATAACAACAATATTTATAATAATAACGATATTAATAATAATAACAATAATAATAAAGGAGTACAGTACAAGCCGAACATGCAATAATCATACTATCACTAATATTAAGTATTATAACAAATATTTCAACTCGTATGATATATAATAATTATAATTATATGTCGGTGATGCTAAAATTTAATACAAGCTCATATAAATATTGGCTAAATTTATTGTTTTAATTCATTGATCGCGTTCACTACAATTAACTGCGACACTGCACTGCACAACACTACACTACACTACACTACACTACACTACACTACACTACACTACACTACACTACACTGTTTTGCTTGAGTTACACTGACCAGCACTACATGCACTTCACCGCACTTCACAGCACTTACCGCACTTCACAGCACTTACTCATTTAATGTCTATTACTATCATATTGTTCTAACTTATTTCTAAAACTTGGACACTTAGAGGAAAGGCTTTGAAAATTGCTGCGGGTAAACTGTTCCAATCTTTAATTGTTCTGTTACAAAGGAAAATTTCCCAAGATCTGAATTTTGTTTCCTTGTTCGAATTTTGTGAGTGTGATCGCTTCGGCCGAAATAATTTGGTTTTTCTAGTCTAACCTGAATTTCCTTCCAAGCTGTTTGACCTACTGTATGATTTATAAAGAGCGCAAAGCCTCGCCCTTGTTCTTCTCATTTCTAGAGGTTCCCATGCCTTTTTTATCGCGTTAGTTCTGTAGGTAAACTTATTCGCTTTTCTCTGTATTCTATCTAGATTTTTCCGGTGCGACTTTCTGTATGGATCCCAACATGCCACTCCGTATTCCATGAGAGGGCGAACCAGCGAAAAATATGCTAATTCTTTTGCGTTTGCAGAGCTTTTCTTTAGAATTCGCATTACAAAATGCAAAGACTTCCACGTTTTCCTAACTACCTGATTTATATGCTTCTCCACCTAATTTACTATCTATATGAATGCCTAAATACTTGCATGATGAGACTCTTGGGATGATGACCTCACCTAAACGATAGTCTGGTTCCTCATAATTTCGTCCCCGCCCGAACGTTATTGTTTTGCTTTTCGATCCGTTAATTCCCATGTCATTTTTTTCAGCCCAATCACGTAAATGTTCTAAATCCTGCTGTAATATTTGTTCGTCAGCGCTACTTTTGATTTTTCGGTATATAACACAATCGTCTGCAAATAAACGCACCTTTGATTGTATGTTAACGTGGAGATCATTTACGTACGCTAAGAAAAGTAATGGCCCTATGACACTTCCCTGTGGCAATCAGTAATACGCTTGACATTTCTCTGTAACAATAACCGTAGTCGAAAACTGAGTGCCAATTCGAACTTTTGTTTCCTGTCTCTAAGAAATTCGCTTACCCACTTCACGACTCTAGCATCAATTCCTGAAGTTAATAATTTCCTGATAAGTAGGTTATGCGGTACTACGTCGAATGCTTTCGCAAAGTCGATTACGATTGCATCCACCTCCCACCCGCGTCAACTTCGTCAGCTAGATCTTGCAAAAGAGAAACGATTTGGCTTTCGCACGAATATTTACTTCTAAACCCATGCTGTCCGTGAAAATCCAGTTCGCTTTTTCCCATTCGCGGCGAATGTACCCGGCTATTAAATGCTCCATTATTTTGCATACTACTGATGTGAGCGATACTGGTCTATAATTACAAACTTTCGTTTTATCACCTTTTTGAAAATAGGGACCACTATAGCTGTCTTCCAATCGTCTGGTAGACTTGCATTATTGATTGAAACATTGAATAATCTTAACAAATACGGCAATACTGCCTCCCACCGAGTTTAATAAAATCTGTCGAGATGCCGTCTGGTCCGCGTGATTTACCGTTTTTCAGTGATTTTATACGTTTGCGGAGTTCCCATGCATGAAGCTTGAACTGGTTTTCTATTGGAAAATAATGAACTTGCTCCTGCGCCCGTTTTGGTTTGAATATTGATACAAAATACGCGTTGAACGCATTTGCTTTCGCTTGGTCGCCGTGCAATGGCGCGTAAATTTCTTTCACAATGTTGTTTATTTTTCTGGCGTGGTTGATTTTAAAGATCTAACATAAGTCATTTAAGATAATTGTTTTTCCTTGTTTATTGGAACTCCTTTCTTTGAAGGTGGGTACACTTCACTTTGATAAAAGGGAAATTTGCTGCAAGCCATTATGTTTTCATGAAAAATAACGAAAGCACACTTAAGGAAACTACGCTTACAGGACTAATGACCTAAGCTGATGACGCGCCCGGAATCACTAAGCAACTAAGTTACGGATTTTCTTCGCTGGAGATTGGTATGCCTGATTTCAAAATAAATGTGTGCCATTTCCAACCGTCTAAAGCGACAAAACGCTGCATTGTAAGCTTACGCGAGTGAGCTAGATCCCGCATTTCTTATTATTATTTCTTTCTTCCGCATTTCCAGTGCGCTGTTTCGAGGGAACTTCATTGTATATTGTGCGTGGCATTATCAATGTTTTGCAATACGAGAAACAACTCTCCAGTCAAGCAGAAAATGTGGACCTTAACGAAAGGGTAAAATTCTTCTGAAAGTGTATAAATGCAAGAGCAGAAAAAATTATCGAAAAAAATAAAACTTCCTGAGAGCAGCGTCATGACCAAAGTAGCGAAAATAAATGATAAACTATTAGTCACAATATTATTGACTTCTTATAGCAAGCCATAAGCATTAGACCACGATGAACATGTCTGTTTGAATCATAATTATTTTTTCTTTCTACGCTGGCAATTCTTTCATAAAAATGAAAGAAAAGGAATCTACAAAAATATGTTACGGCATTACCATGTCACTTCAGAAATTTAGAAACTTGTTATGGAAGGAGGTTATGCAGAATTGTTGGTATTGCAGAAACTTAACTTTTAACACCTGATACCTTGAAGCAGCCACCCACAATCAAATGATGAATACATGTTGGTCCTCACCGTGATTTGGAGAACGTGAGGGTTCGAAATTACTGGATTGCGAATTTAAAACAATTTCATTTCATTAAAAAATTCGCTTTTCAATTGTCAGTT
Source organism: Teleogryllus oceanicus (assembly GCA_964035755.1). Lineage (NCBI taxonomy): Eukaryota > Metazoa > Arthropoda > Insecta > Orthoptera > Gryllidae > Teleogryllus > Teleogryllus oceanicus. Next base: position 130,376,154 of record CAXIVR010000006.1, read on the forward strand.
TTTCCTGATAATTTTGTCTGTTTGGTTCAATTATGGTTGCAAAGTGAAATAAGTGAATAAGAATTAATGGGTTTAGTATGATTGTGTTAACTTGTGAATTAAAAATATTTATATATAAAGCACTATATTATTGTGTTGAAACGCTCTCCGTTTGTGTTAAATTATTTGTGCAACCGGCTTCCGAATTTATATCATTTTTGGGCGCCAGGAAAGGGTTGCGATTTTAAATTTCCGGCAAACACATCTAAAGGGAAATAATATCCTCCTAGCTCTGCCGGTTGGGTTCTTACGAAAATAATCGTCGCCGGTACTTACTTTCCTCCTAGCAAAAGATCATTCGATCCGCTCTCGATACGGAAGAAGCGAGGAATCTGAAATTTGTTTCTGGAGAGAAACTATTAAACTGTAGTTACAAGTGCAAAAGTGATAATCAGCTTTTCTTTTTTCCTGTGGGTACGTTATAAGTTTGTTCTCGTTAATTCTTTTAAACATGCAATGTTACCCTGGTCATGACGGATTGTAAAAAATTGTCTATGGCGCTGTATTCTTACTAATTTAGATATCCATGCGCTCTTGGACAACGTAGGACCAGGAAGAATCACCGCTCGACCAATCTTCTCTCTTGTTTCTTGTTCTCGGTCACGCTGCCAGATCAATGTTCTCCTCAACATTGTTTTCACTTACTACTCCAGTGTCAGAATTATTCAAAGTTCCAAATAGAATTACACACAAAATATAAGTCCTCACTGCTCAATTATTTCCACCAAAAAAATTCCACCAAGTCCGCATCTATCTTTTACAATAACATCTCAGTACGATGTGCACAGTACGCGATTAAAGCACCTCCTCAAGTATTACGAAGTTCAACCTCGATAACTTTCCTTCACTCCCTGTCTCTTGTTTTTACAAAACTATCTCGTGTTTCCTTCTCGTCATACTCCATTACCAGTTTACCACCAATCCTACATGCCCCTTATATCACAATCTTCTGCGTTACTTGCCACTATGTTTATTGACTTCCGCTTCCCTGGTTGCTAAGGAACCCTGCCTGCATGCCTATGCCCTCAACATTTACACTTTTTACGATGAATTTAATAAATTTTTATCTCAAATTCCCATCAAAATATTGTGTGACAGTCTGGTATGTCACGGTGTGTACTTCAATATGATGCAAAATGGCAGATGTACCCAATAATTAAATACTCCTGCCTCAAGGCAACAAGAAAAAATCTAGTTAAGGTACAAGTAAATTTAATTTACCATTAATTTATTTTAACATTACTCGTAATAATGGCAGTCATTCCTCTGAGCTTCGGTTTTCTGTTCAGATGTAATATAGTTGCTTAGTGAATTAAAGGAATACCGTATGTTTTAATCAGTTAACATAGAGTGAAACATATATGACATTACTAGATTTCAGGTTTGCAATTATGGCCTTCTGAATTTGCAATATTTGATTTAGATTTTTAATGAAACTCAGTTCCTAAGTGGAATTAATAAATAAATATTTCATTACATGTTTTTGATATGCCGGAGCGTCAGTAATAATATTTAATGTTTATGGCTGATATGGTGGCAATTAATGTTTCTGTTTTATTTTGTGTGTGTTTACTTTCACAGTCAATTTTACATAGTTTTCAGGATCCTGATTGTATATATTGTTTTTAAGAAGAATCCAGAATTTAGTTATGGCAATTATTGATAATTATTATTTTGATTTGAAAAAATATTTGGAACAAAATTGGAAATTCGATAGTTAATTGTGAAATAAATTAGTGTTAAGAGAAAGAATTGCTAAGAAATAATTTAGTAATTTCTAAATTAATTTCTTTAATCACTTTGTTCGAAATAGAATCATTTCCTGAAGTTTTGTGAAAATTCAATTTTTGGGTTGTTTTTAACTTCTGTAGGAAAATAAATATTATTTTGAAGACCAAATATGGAAAAAGAGATAAAAACTCAATTTCTTCATCAAAAGTTTGATCTGTTAAAGGGTGTGGAGTAAAGACTTGTCTAGTTGTTGTGCAATCAAATTTGATTTTTGAAAATTGAGGTAGGCAAATGCTGATGTAGGCTGTTGTTTAATATTGCATCAGGAGTAATGGTATTAATTTGGAAATTGTTGACCATTATGGTCTGATATTGGGATAATATTTGTACAATTTAATTTTCAAACTTATCTACTTCATGTTAGTTTGCATTACTTTCATTGCTTGTAGTAACTTATTTTTCTTTTAATGTCAAAGAGTTTGCTGCCAAAAAGTCTTAGATTATGTTTGAATTTAATGATATTGAAGTAATATGTAGGAGAGGGAGGGTACAAATGGAAAGTTTAATGTGTGATCTGGTATATTTATAAGCACTTAAAAGTGTTTTAGTATTTTTTTCTGTTTCTATATCAATTTTTGTGTATTATCTATTTATGGTGTATTTATTGTTTTTTTGGGAAGTTAAAATGTGAATTAATGTATGTATGTTACATATTTCAGTTAATACAAATGTTACGAAAGGGTAATTTAATTTTTAATAGTGGAGAATTTTATTTTAATAAGGAAATGATCAATATCTAATTCAGGAAGTGAATATTGAAAGCATTGTAGATTTACAGTTTTTGTAATTATTTTACTTCCAATATCTGGCATTATATTGTTGTGATTAGAGTAATAGGGGGGGTCGAGAGAGAATATACCATTCAATTATTTAATAATATATTTGTTGTAAATGAATACTTTTAGGGTTTGATGAGTTGCTCCCGGCAAAGGGATTTTGCATTAGGAAATTGAAAAATGAGAAAAATGATAAATTTGAGTTGTAAAGGGTTTGTATGGGGGCTTATAAGTAGATTACAGAGAGTAAATAGTGTTACTTAATTTAATTTGTAAAGCTATACATTCTAAAATGTTACAGACAAAAAAATATTTGTTGATGAAAAGTAGAATTCATGATTATTATTATTATTATTATTATTATTATTATTATTATTATTATTATTATTATTATTTTACATTGTTTTTCTCGGTATTCACCGGATTTTTATTTGACTTTGTGTCAGGTTAATAGCAAGACACCACAGAGTCAATTATAAATATTTCGTCATAATTTGGAATTTTCGAACAATCCTGCATGTGTTTAAGATGATCGATATTTGCATAATTTTATAGGTATATTTTGGTATTTGAATAAGTTTCAGATTTTTATGGATGTTATTTGGTATAACTCCAGTGCACGAAATGACCAGAGGAACAATATGAACTTTTTGGAGATGCCATAGTGCCTTGACTTCAGCTGCTAGTTCTGTATACTTTGTTATTTTGTGAGAATTCTGATTTGGTGTTGTTGACGTTCTTATAGAGAAAAAATAAAGGAGTCATCTTCGTCATTTGTTATTTTTTTCTGCAGCCTTTGTTGCAGATTAGCTGTTTGTGGAACAGTTATGTCAATCAGAAGTAATCTTTTGCCGTTGTCTACAAAAGTTATGTCTGGTCTGTTATGGTGAATAGTTGTATCTGTAATAATTTCTCTGTCATAGTACAACTTAGTTTGAATTTTCAAGTACAGTATCGGGAACATATTTGTAATATGGGCAGGTCATTCCTTGTGTAGGTTGGATTTCAGCTGCCAGTTTGTGGTGAATAATATTTACCTTGATTGCACATATACATGTAATCTCTATGAGCCATTAATTTGCATCCTGATGTGATGCTTTCTGTATGCTCTCTCAACTGCTGTATGGCATTTTCTATATTTGTCATATATTGTTTGTTTGAGGATATGCTTCCTGTAACTTTTAGTGTTGATCACTTGATCCTGTATAGCCTATGAACCCTTCTGTTTCATAAACAGATTGCAATATTTTAGCCAAGTGTTTGAGTCTTTTGGTCTACGTGAGGTTGCTTGAGATCATTTGCATAGCGTCCATGGAGTTCCTTTCTTGACCACATGTCTATTTATTTTGCAGTTGTGTCTACTTAACCCCGCAGGAAATGTCCAGCTGTTTGTTGTTAAAGATTAAAAAAGAGGGTTAATTTAGTGTCTGCTTGAACTATTGCAGCGTGTAGTTCTGGGGTTGCCTGTTTCTCATAATAAAGTTCCTTAACTAGATAGTTTGTTTGTAGCACCAGTTCTTTAGATCTATTAGGCCTCTTCTCCCTCACTTCAATGGGAGTGTCCACTCGTTATATTGCGCTATTTGGATTGTATGATGTCTGAATTTGGTTAAAATTGTGCGAGCAAGTCTCTGAATATCTTCAAGGTCTGTGTCGCTCCACGGTATAATTCAAATGAGTACGTGTATACTAATTTACTGCAAATCTGTTAAGACCTTTTATCATGTTATTACTTGTTAATTGGTTTTTCAGGGTGCAGTGATTCTTGATTTGTACAGTTTTGTTAGAGATTGTTTGTTTGCCTTGTTGTCTGTGATTGCTGCTTGATCGAATCCTAAATACTTATATATTTCTTCATCGCCCATTGCCTGTATTGTCGTTTGATCACCGAGTGTGCTGTCTATCTTCTGTAACTTTCCAGTTTTGTCTACGTAAAGCGTCTTACATTTGTCATGCAAAACTCGTCTGAATGCCTTCAAAAAGTTCGTGTTATTTCAAGGAGATATTGAAGCTGTCTGTCTGTTGAACTGTAAAGTTTGTCATCCTATATACATCCAGACTGATATGGTGGGAATAGTCTTCTTATTTTTACAATTTGAAAGCCATAGTGAGTACTGTTAGGATTTATTGTTGATAGGGGAATTTAGAGCCAGACAGAACAACAATGAGCTTAAGGAGTCTCCTTGGAAGATTCCTCGCTTAATTCTGATCTCTTTTGTTGAGATTGTTAACTCTTGCTGCCTTAAGGACAATGTTGTTCTCCAATGAGTCATGATATGTTCCAGAAAGTTGATGATGGTTTCGTTAATTTTGTATATGCGGAGAACTTCAATTAGCCAACTGTGAGGAACTCTATCAAATGCTTTCTTGTAGTCAATGTATGCCAATTCACCAGAAGTTTATATGGTTTTTATGTGCTTGTTGGAGAATGACCATATCTGTTAGAAGTTGTTCTTTACATCCTTTATGTAATCGACTGCAACCTTTCTGTTGTTCTGTCATTATTCCTTTGTCCTCAATATAATCTTGGATTTTACATGTAATGCATGAAGTCAAAATGTTGGCCACACAGGAAGGCAGAGATTGAGCAGTGATGAATGGGTTCTGTTGTGTCTCTACTTTAGGTTTCATGTATGTAATGCCTTTGGTTAAAATAAAGGCATTCTTCTGGGGCTGTTAATATGACTTGTGTGAAGCACTGAGCCAACTTATGGTGAGCGTTGTAAACTGTATACCAGAGTTGTGAATATGTTCTGAATTGCAGGAACTTTCCAGTTGTGGGTTTTTGCAATTGCAGAGCTGACGTCTTTTACTGTGATCTCTTGATATAACATTGGATCTATATTTTGAACATTATTAATTTCGTCCTTAATACAGTGTGCCTCATTATTGTGATGAATAGTTTCTGACCAAATGTTTGACCAAATTGTTCTAAATTTTGTTGATCTGAATTTCCGTTGTTCTCTTGTTGGAAATTGCAATTTTGTCTGAGTTGTTGTTGTTGTTGTTATTATTATTATTATTATTATTATTATTATTATTACGTTTACTCTGCAGAAACATGAGCAGAAATTCTGTCATTTCTACAAATGTTATAATATTTTAAGTAAAGTTTTTCTTTATAGATTAGATGAGTTTCAGAAATACATGCCATGTCAATATAATGAAACGAAAAAAGAAATAAAATATTTTATATTCGCGACCATTAGAATAATGTAACTTTATTAGTGTAATAGTATTGTATTAATAGACATTAAAAATGGGAAGGATGTTTTGTAATAGTGAGAATTTTCGGAATAATTGTAAAATAATTTATTTAGTTTGTTGTAAATTAAAGATGTAGCAATTTGAAGTAGAAGAATGTTCCTTTAATATATCAATTAAGAGAATGTAGATTATATTATTTAATATATTTTGTAGATGTGTGCTGCTGCATTGGAGATTGATGGGAGATTTTGAATAGTGTTTTGATATATTTGAAAGTTGAAAGTTTTGTGAAGTACACAAATGTTTATGTATTAATGTACATTTTCCAAAATTTCTTCTTTTTTCCTTTGAAAAGAACATAATTGCTTGTAATATTTTCTTTTCTTAAATATTTATGTTGTAAAGGTACTTTTACCGTTTAAAGTAAACTGAACTTAAGATAGGTCTTTATTTTTCTTTGTTGCAAGATGCAGTGTTAAAAAATTAATACCAATTTTTTAGAAAATGCCTCCATTATTTCGACATGGGTTTATGTAGACATGCTAGAAATTGGCTCTCAATCATCATCCTGATTGAGAGAACGGGTATACTATCAATATTTTAAAATTTGCAGGCTAATATTGCAATTAATTTGTAGGATTAGCAAAATTTCTAGATGCTTATTTTTAATGATAAGTTTTAGAAAATCCATTTTAGGATTAATTTATATATATATATATATATATATATATATATATATATATATATATATATATATAGTGATCGTACTTACCTCCGTTCCCAAATTAGGGAGTTCAAAAATGCTGAGCAAATACCTACATTAAAATTTTGAATATAATATGCTGTAGTCAAATTATCAAGGACATGGGATCGTTCTAAGGGAGCGCGCCTTTATTGGGATGATGTTGGTTTTGTTTGTCGCCCTTATTGGATTCATTAGGCATCCAATTTATACGTTGCAATTGTTCATTAACTCAAGGACAAGAATTTTAATAAATAGAAAGACCTTCATCACGCAGTCGAGCTATGGCTGATTATTACAGATTATCGTTAGGTCGCGACCATTCTTATCGTTATTGCAGTAACAGCATCCGCAGAACCTTTTATCTTTCTTTGCCTTTTCGCGCGTTTGATGTCGCCACGTAGAGCAGACCGACCTTCCCTTCTTATTTAGAGTCCACGATGATCAGCGACCAAGACAGGCTTCTTCCAACCACTTCACACGCACTGCCTATACTCTTTGTCTTGCGCCTCAAGTGGGCACCTATCTCAAACTGATTAATTTTTTCCAAGTCGGAATAATATCCTTTTTATGTTATTTATATCACCTAACCAGGCAATTCACAATTAACACGTAAAATTTCTAAGTCAAGTTTTGTAACACCGCGAAAATATTCTAAGTTCACTTTCCAGTTCACTCATGAAAATATTACAAGTCCGTGTTTGCAATGGTACAACACGTATATTTTACAAGTTCCAGTTGTGTGTATGTATATGGGGTATATATTACTACTTTTGTTTCCTAAATTATACAACGCTCAAGATACATCAGATGAAATGTGTTTGAGTCCGGGCAATTGGGGATTAAAATTCTAGTAAAATTCAATAATTGGGAATATATTAGCTATGTGCCATTGGTTAAGAAAGTTTAAAGACTGCTCCCTTGCAATTTATTAACGCTTAACCACATGGTGCGCGTACGTTTACTAAATGCTTTAAGTTGGTCATATTCATCCGGTTCATTAAATTTTAATTAAATTTCAAATTTCGCCGCTTTACGACATCCTCAACAATGTGCTTTTGCGTTTCATTCCGATGAGGTTGGCGGTGCCAGATCTCGCCATGCTGGAATTTTAGGTGCTTTTCTTGTGGAAACACTTATAATGACGTCTTAATCCGGCAGCGGGGCGGCGCTGGAGCGGCGGTCAGCGCTCGCGGAGACAGAGGTCAGGAATTTGTTTGAAAGTACGTGCTTCGATGGCGTTGATGGAGCCGTGAATAAGAGACCGCGCAGACACTCCGCATAAATGGTTGTTTGATTGATTTTTCCGTGTTTCCGGGCACGTCAACTGCTTTAGTCATTAGTCCCGTTTGTGTAGTGCATGTTCTTTTCCTCGGGAGAAGGCGGTGATCCTCCCCCACTGGATGGCGACATACGGCACCGACCTACCGTCGGCTAGTGGCGTTTCCCCCTAACCAGAACTCTCCCACCAGCGGGCGCCGCCCAGCGAAACAAACTCAAACTCCGACCAGTCTCCCGGGTATGTGACGATGGCGGTGCATGTTGGTGAGTGTGTGTAAGAGGAGGATAGGACAGGGAAGAGAAGGACAGATCGCGCGCGGTCCATGGCGTTTGGTAGAATTTTTGCCCCAGCATTCACCTGGTGTTAATCGGAAACCACGGAAAGCACTGCAGTCAGAGCAGCCATCAACTAGAATTCTCTCCAGACAACGACTGAATTAGACCTAGCTGAAAAGCTAGTGTCGAAAATCCTGCCGCCGTCAGGACTCGAACCCGGTCAGAGGCGCTGCAGTGACGTCAGTTGATGCACTGAGCTACCGCTCCCGTGCTAAATGGTTTTAATACCGCCCCAGCCATTTGGGCTTTCAATGCCCGGCTGCGTGCTGGGAATGCTCTGGAACGGGCTCTGGGGTTAAACTGAAAGAAGCATACGAACGGCCGGAGGCTATGCGTGGGTAGAGGCAATTGGGGCTGCCCTGGTAGCGAATTTCATCGCGAGATTCAACAAAAGTGTCAGTAAAATATTAACAGATATTAATAACGCAAAACTTAATAAAATTATGGAAGATGTTTTCGGACAATAACATAGTTACGCTTCTAAAATTATTCTTCAATACAATACATTACTGAATATTAACGAAATTAAACAACTAAATTATTAACCTCCTTCTGTCAGTTCGTCAGTCAAACATTTTCATGATGCTAAGTAAATTAAAACCGGAACCGAAGCGTATATTTGAATATTTTCGGATGATTTCGAGTCGATATCTGACCGCAAAATGTCTATACTATACACTAATGAAATACCGCCTAACAAACCATAAATTCTTTTCCGCATGATATAATTATTTATTTTATTAATATATTGTGACCCAACGTACCCTGAACTCCTGTTTCATAAGCTCAAAATCTTGTAGAGATGAAATTACACATAAATGTCATGTTTATATGAAACATGCCCGACGTTGACTGGTGCCAATTTGAAACATAATTATTACTGATAAATGTCATTTGGGCGCCAGGAAAAGGTTACACTTGAAACCTAATAATTCTTACGTAATTTAAATATTTCTCCTTCTAAAATTATGTTGTATAGCTCCATTTAATTGGGGTTGAAGTTTACAATTGTCTTTCACTTACTCTACCACCAATTATTCAATCTGCTATCCATACGGAGTGGCGAGGAATCTGAAAATCTTATTAAAAGGGTGGATTGCGCGTAACGAACAGTGATAATCAGTTTTCTTTCAACTTAACAAATTAGGGGAATTGTGAATTGGTGTTGTTGACGTTCTTATAAGAAGAAATAAAAGAGGTCATCTTCGTCAACAAATTAGCTTTAAGATAACCGGCTTTTGTAGTGATGTGAAAAAAACTGTGCACAGTCGACCGACTTTTGCCGAAAGCAGCGAGACTGACGATGACAGCAAAGCCGTCGAAAGCCGGCTATCCGTCTAATATGTTGACGAAGCCGTCTACCCGTCTAGCCGTCAGGCTAGCCTTTCCGGCTAGCCGGAAAGCCGTCTAATACGTCTAATATGTTGACGAAGACCAGCCTCTTTTATTTCTTCTTCTTAACAAATTAAATTTATTATAGCGGTCATTCTTTGGTCATGACCAGTTTTCTCTGTGTTACATTAGTTATAAACCTTGTTAGTCATTCATGGTCTTCGCGCGCTCTACACTTTTTCGTTCTATGGCGCCCCGTAGGACCTTCTCCGTAGACGCAGCAGCATCTTGCTTCTGGATAAAATCCTCGCCTAATGTCCGTGATCTGGTTCCAAAATTCTCCCGGCGATACTATTCTAATCCGTGACTTCCCTCAGTTGCGTCTCGTGTGGACTCCTAGACACGTATTTTACTTCCTACAAGAACGCTCTATCCTAATATAAGAAACGATGGTTAATTTTATACAACTGTCAATTACAGTCTTTCATCGATATAGTAAAAGAGCCGATCCGCTCATCACCGCGTTGCTCTAGTAGTGATGTTCTTCCAAAAACTCGGAATGTTTTTTTGCCTCTCTAGAAGCAATGCTTATCCCGCCTCTGCTCAGTCATTTCAACTAACGATAATGATCATGCGGTTGTTTTATTTGTCTGGCGACCCCTCGCGATCATCACAATGACATCCTATATGCTATATCCAAATAAAATGACATTTCTATAATGCGTGGTTCATCATTTGGTATATCGCAATTCACATAGATTGGCAGATAATATTTTTAAAAAAGAACAAATTTCTTTTACATAATGAATATTATTATTAATGTAACCTTCCATTAAGTATAATCACAAGAAACATCAATTTTACTAGTACAAACAGCTTAATACTTCAAGCAAATTATGTTAAATTTCCCCGAATGATTTTTTATATGAACTCTTTAAAATTCTTGTAGTTTTCTAACTCTGATCATGATCTCCTTTACACATTGGAAATTCGAAAACGTCGATACTTCAAATACAACTTCTTCAGACAATTTTAACCCTGCGGCACACGCCAAAGTAAAAGTTATTAGATGCATCATTTGATGCGGTGATCTGTCAGATGCATCATTTGAATTTTAACTTTCCATGCTTCACAAACTGACAACTGTGTGTTTTAGCATGGTACAAGCCCTATTGTCATGATCATGAAGCCTATTGTCTTGAGCATGAAATAGAGGTACTCAGGTCTAATTATAAACATAAATTTGTATGACGCGTTTTCAACGGAAGAACAACTCGGCCATCTCAGAGATCGACCACGTGTGCTGCAGGGTTAAGCGAATTCAGCCGCTGACTGGGGAAGAATTCTTGTGACCGGCTGCTCTGCGCGGTAGTTTCCCGTAGTTTCTCGGATCAATACCTGCGAATGCTGTAGCAGTACCCTACCAAACGAACACGGGCCGCCCGACTTTTGTTTCCTAGAGCCGATTTGCCTCGGCTGGCAAGCTGTCTTTTTTGGACCAAGGACCACAGCCGCCTCGGAATATCCTGAAGATGGCCGCAATGCTGCCGAAAAAGCTTTATGCCAAAATACATTTACACGACAAAACAACGTCTCAAAGTCATTTATATGAATTACACAGGTTTATCTCTCTGCTCGGTAATATTAAATAAGAATAGTTTGTCTTGGCAAGGGCATCTTGTATTGTTATCAATTGCAAGGAGACATAGAACAAGTGACGCAGGATAAGAGGGTCTTGAAGAAAAATATATATTACAGGCTTAATATGAAAATTTAAAAATAGGGAAGAGGGTGAGGTTATGCATGCGAGTTCTCCTTGCAGGTAGGCTAGTGTTGGCATAATGTAGATTCCCATTCTTACCGGGAGAGGAGTAGCTCAGGGCATCCTTTGATGTCACTGGAGTGCTTTGCCAGGCGGTCCTAGGTTTGAGTCCGACGGTAACAGAATTTTAACACTAATAGATAGCTAAGGTCAGCTTCAATCGGTGACTCGGGAGAATTCCTGGCTGCTGGCTGCTGTGATCGGTAGTTTTTCGTGGTTTCTCTGATCGATACCAGCCGAATGCTAGAGCAGTACCCTAGCATACAGGCCGCGGACCAAGCGCGATCTGCCCTTCCTCTTCCTCGTTAGGACACGGAGGATAGGTCCTCACCCTTACACACACAGTTACTTTGTTCTTCACAACAACACATTCCGGGAGACCACCGCCTCCTGAGGAGAGAACATGTGCAACACTTACGGGATTAATAACCTTTGCCATTGACGCGCCCGGAATCACTAATCAATCATACAGTCGGAAACAACCAGCGTCGCATGTGAATTTGTTTATAACTTTCTTCCTCAGGTCTCTTGGACAGCAGATTGCACTTCCATAATCTTCATTGCGTGTCTAGTAGCGAATCGGTCGCCTTTAGTTTAAGTCACCTTATAATCAATAATATTATTCTTACTCTCCATTGGGTGTCTTCTTACTGTAACGCCAGTCACTTGTGGTAAGGTGTCAAGTGCGATTGTGTGAAGTATGTTATAAACTTCCTTTTCCACATCTTCACTTCCTATTTTCCATTCTCTCTGCTCCTCATGAAACACTGCTCCTGTCTGCTCCTAATAAATACAAAATAAAGATCATAATCAGAAGGCACACACAGAAATACCACTAAATTAAGCTCATTATGTTATGCATTCATAATTCTGCCAGCCTTCATGCAGCTCGTTGCGTGTATTTTGCAAATGCATTCCATACAGATGGCATAATATTCTGGGGAAGCTCATCCTTTAGTACCTAGTCATTTAGATTGCAAAAGAAAAATTTCCGAATGAAAAAATCCCATCCGTGATCCGTGCAAACACTCTTTTATTGAGCTTGAATCTTACACCATTGCCTTGCCCTATTTATTTATGAGTCTGTAGTGTTGTCAAAACTGACTTACTTAACGGTGTAGACTTATTTTCGCTGTGCAGTATTTATAGTTACAACATTCGACCTTAGAAATCATGTTAAAAATAAATGTCGAAATCAGCTCACTACAAAAATCCTCCTTGCCACATCAGCAATTACTTTCACAACGCATTTGCCAGATGAGAATTAAACAGGTAAAATTGTTTCAAATTTAAGCTAAAACGAAAATCTTTTGCTGCAAAACTGTTTCTATACAGTTAGAGACTATTCTGATCATCCAAAAGCACAAATAATGTTTACTTTAACAAAACAACAGTGTCATATAGCCAGATTAGTTTACATCTGCATTGTATGATTTCGCAGATTTCAATATACTGTAACAAGTAATGCTTCAACTGGTCAATGACCCCATCTCGATCAGGTTTTGTCCAGTTTCCCTGATCCATTGAGCAAATGCTGAGATGGTCTTGTTTTGCTTCTGGACATAAATGTAGCTTCACTATGCGCACGTTTTTTAGAGTTCTCCTTTTGCTAGTAGTGGTAGTAGAGCGTGATAGTGAATTACTATTTTGTTAACAATACAAAAAATGAATCTTTAGGTCGTTTACCGTTAAAATAGGTTCCATAGTTCGGTAACGAAATATCTAGTTTTGAATGTTAATCCAGCTCACTTTTTAAATTTATTGTGTATTATTATTATTATTATTATTATTATTATTATTATTATTATTATTACTATTATTTTTCATCTTTCAACTATTAATAGTTAAATTGTTGGGAAGGTATTCTGAAACTCAGAAAGCGTGCACGAATGATTTTCTCCCCACTTGTACGTCACATAGAGTTTGACTAAATAAATAAATAAGCCACCACTAATGGTACTCGGACGGCGCAATTCAGTTGTTTCTCTAGACTTCCTAGCGGCGGCTTGTGGCGATTCGTGCAGAAAACGTATAGACCGTGTATGCACGACTTTTGGCTTTTATACTTCTAGTTTGGGATCTTGAAGTTTCTGTATAGAAACTTTGCGAATCTGGACAAAGCTATAACGATGTATGCTGAAGGCACATATCTGTCCATAAACACACAGTAATGAACTAGTAAACCATACAATAATTTCGTCGTGTCTCCAAGGCATTCTAAGTTCATTCTTAAATGTTTTAATTTGTTTTGAACGAAGAACGAATTACATGTCACCCTTTCCTGCAATATATATTAACCCAATATCATACGTTTCACATCTAACAAAATTGTTCCCAATTCTCATTGTTAATCCAAGAAACAAATGTTTCGTTTCCATCTGTATTCAATTCAACATTAATATTGTCATCAGAGGCAGGGATATCAAATTTAATTGAAAATATATTTCTGACATTGAATTTGAGTGTATTCACGAACATATCAAATGCATATATTAACGTTTAAATATGCATATGCACTGAGAAGAAGTATAATAATGAAAAGTTAAATATTAGGATCCCTCATCGGCGGAGACAGCAGAGTCGATTAACGCTTCACAGCTATTAGCTGCTTAAAAGCAACAATGGGGGTTTACTTGAGATGTACATTTGACAACGCAATAACATTGATAGATTTTGCTAAGTAAATGCAAATGTTTCGAAAAATATGTAATAAAAATTATTAAGTACTATAGTATTATAATATTCTCCCAATCTTCTTCTTTTTACGCGAATTACGTTACTTCTTGTCGTCTGTATGGCTCACTAAATGTTTCTATACGTTTCACACCAAAAATATCTCTAAATTATCATTACTAATCGAGAAAAAAACGTTTCATTTCCAACATTTGATATGAAATAAGCATAAATGAAACGAAACCTCAAAAATGGTTCCATGTTAATGTTCTACAAAGAGAAAATTTAAAAAAAATTCATTTCATTAATTTTCCTTGACGCCGTCAATAGAAACTTCACAACTTCACACAATTTTTCAAATATATATTGTTCCATTGTTTCCTATGGCAGTATTAGGTAGTAATATAAAATTAAAGTAAAAAATGTTCGAAAAACAGCAGTATGACGAAAATTCACCGTTTTCTGAAACACGATTACCGACATTCTCTTCCCTAGTGCAGAAAGTAAAAATATTAAATATATCAATCTCGTTCCTTGAATATAGATAAAGCACTGCCATTACTTAATATTAATCCCTTCCTTCAAATCAATCAAAATTTTCCATCGTCATCTCATTCACTTTATAAATCAATATTTCTTCTTGATTGTCAATATATGTTTTACAATAAAAGTATCAAAGTTTTTATGACAATATATAGCAGTAATAATAGAAACAAAATGAAGTGCAAGAGACAAAAGATCAGAACATTGTAATTTATGATTTACAACGAAAGCCTCAAAATCAAGAGCCAGTAGTGGAGAAGCTATTTTAATTGATAAAAAGGTAAAACCAAAATACACAGTTCTGCCACATGAAAAAACCGGATATTAACCAAGATTTAAAATTGAAAGAGGATATCTAACCGTAATCGGAGTTTACGCTCCACAAGAGAGAGCAAAACAGATGATACAAAAGAAGTATTTTTTGTAAATACTACAAAAACATATACATATGTATAAAAATGATCACTTAATTATGGCAGAAGTTCAAGATGGTAGGGTAGGTAACAATAATTAGACATTTGTAGGATGATATGGGGAAGAATGTCAACAGAAGCGGAAAAGAATTGCGAGAATTGCCACCTACAATCTGAAAAATTACTAACACGTTCCTTTGGAAAAAAAGATATATATATATATATATATATATATATATATATATATATATATATATATATATATATATATAGAGTACACCTGGAGCGCAAGAAGTATGAATCAATTATTGGTTATGTTGTATAGTAAACAGAAAAATAGCGTCCCAAATATCTGATACGAGGTCTCTCGTGGTAGTGATGTACATTCGGATCACTTCTAGTGATAACAATCCATATTGTCAATGGAGAAAAATTAATAAATAAAACACCAATACAAATGAAGAAATATTTCAAATTCACTTATTAAACGAAGATAGTATAAACAATTTATACCATGAACGATTAAAGGGTATAAACAAATTGGATCCCGACACAAGACTGATGTAGATGAAGAATGGAAAAAATGTAAAAAATATAATAAAGAAAGCAGCTAATAGGTGTTGGGTAAAAAAGTAAAACTTTCCGAATAAAAAGGACTGAAAATAGACACAGAAATCGCTTGAAGCCATTATTAGTAAAGAAACACGCTATTAAAATGTTGCAACATATTCAAGAAACCAGAGGGTATATAAACTAATGAGCAACTACGCCAAGACAACATAAAGAGAAGGCCCATCAGAATCATTAAAGACGATTTGTTAGTAATAATGGCTTGATATTGCACGGACAGTGAAGCCTTAGCTTACAAAGTAATAGAGCATCATCTTTAAAGTCTGCAGAACTAAAGCATAATCAAAGAAAGAGTGGCTGGATCACTATAAAAGTTTATGTTTTGACTCGAATGTGGAAGAGGCAGAAAAGTGACTATGATATAACGTAGATCCATCGTTATGGAATGAATTAGTTGACTCGCTAAAGAAGCTAAAAAATCAACTGGGTCTTGATGGGATTAATCCAAGGTTGATAAATATACCGATACGTCATTAAAAATATATTTCTCCCACTTTACTGAATACACGCTGGGAGACTAGTACTATTCCAGAAGAATGGACAAAAGCAAAATGTGCCACTGTTAAAAGAAATGAAAATGCGTAAGAACTATAAAGGAATTACCTTGCTAAATTCAGCATACAAGATATATACTAAGGTATTAACAGCAAATTTACAACTCTTCTGAACAATATGGTTAGAAGAACAAAGTGGACAGACAAGGAAGATCATGTATTCTCATTGCTTGCTTAAGCAGAGGGTAGAATTTAATCCAGGAAACAGATATCGCTTTCACTGATTGCAGAAAGCATTCAACATGGCACATCGATACATTATGGAAGATAATGAATAAAGAGGCATTCCTCCATTTAATTGGAAGTAATCAAATTCCTATACAGAACTATAAATGTATTTGATTTAAATGGAAAATTATCGAAGAATTAAAAATTAATCAATTGTTAGACAAAGATGTAGCCTATCATAATATTTTATATATATATATATATATATATATATATATATATATATATATATATATATATATAGAGAGAGAGAGAGAGAAAGAGAGGGCGACGTTCAGAGAATGGAAACAGTGTATTACTGATGGCATTGTAATAAACTCGAAACCACTCTAAATACTTTTCTTTGCAGACGATCAGATAATTATCCAGAAAGTGAGGATCAGTTACAGAAGGCTCTCTATAAGATTAAATAACCTGTGACCAATATAACGAGAATCTCAACTCAGAGGCAGAGTATGGGGTTTAGAGGCAAACATCCTATACAAAGTAAAATAATAATAAATAATAAAATTATAGAACAAGTTAGCCATTTTAGATATTTAGGATGTGATATTACTTTTGAATTCAATAAAGATATTTCAATAAAAACCAAAAATTCCAAAACATTTGTGGTACAATAATAAAATACCTGAGAAAGAAAACAAAGTAAACGCAAGTTGAATTAAAAAAAAATAATGACTATCTCCATACTTCTTTATGGATGCGAGATATGGACTATGAAAAAGAAAGATTTAACCAGAATTCAGATGTCTGAGATGAGGCCCTTGAGAGATGTCAAAGGCTGCACTTCATTCAAACAGAAATAGAAAGTGAGGTAATCAGAGAGAAAGATTATAGTACTCCATTAATAAATAAAAATTTAAAATACAGGACTGTTCAGTCCCAATGCCTGCACAGGTGAGTAGTGACTACATTCCAAAACAAATATCAGAACAGACATCACTACCAGACATGGTAAAGGGGATGTCAGCCGTCAAAGGTGAAATGGCATGCTGAAGATGAAACAGGAGTCTCTCTAAACCCTGAAGAGATGATGATTAATTAATATTATATTTAATTTTATGTTAACACATTACATTAATATATTTTAAACACTTCAATTAGTGTTGGTTTAACGTTCGATTAGTGTTGGTTGATACGTTTCTAAATGAATGATAAGGGCAGTATATTTACTTATGTAAAATCATTGAAAAATATTTTATCAGAACAAATGTAAGTGTTGAAAAAATTAATTGTTGAAATGCACCTTAAAAAAAGGTTTTGTTGAAATTCATTTTACAAACAATATGGACACTCAAATAGAGATATTTAAGAAAACATTTACTACAAACCCAAAAATGAGACAGATCATAATTTAAAATACTGTAAAACAAAATAAAATAAAATTATCGTATTTTATTAAATTTTCAACATTACATTAAAAGTAGTATTATATAACGTGGTTTAAATAAAATTGATATTTTCCTCTTTCACAAAGATTTGATGTGAAGAAATTCTAGACAACGGCGGTGAATTTGCTAGTGCTATATAAAGTTATTACTACTTTCTGCCACCTGCCATTGCCATTTTTCGTTTTAGAATTTTGATAAAAATTATAATAAAGAAGTATTGATTTTAATTATTATGCGGCGAGGCACTTGTACAAAATACTCAAGATAAATGATGCGAAAGCGTAACTCTGGGAATATTCCTGATTCATAAGACCCACATTTTGTTATTTTCGTACAATTATTTGGCATTAAGTTATCTCCTCGCTTAAATCCATTTCTGTTAATTATTAATTGACCTTTGTTTCAGACATGTACAATTGGTATCAAAAGGAACCTTGATCTAATCAAGCAAGCATTCACATATTCAGCTTGGAGACTCTATTCAATGGCCTTCAATTCATTTTTCAAGTCCTATTTTCTCCCATTTTTCGCTGAATTAAATAAAATGTATCGTTATAATAATAACATTCTCAGATTGTAGTTAATCTAATAGTTACTTTACACAGAAGTTTGGACCATTTCTCTACTTCTAAAATGACTCGGAAAGGAGCAAAATCCACTCGAAAATCTCTTTTAACTGAAGACTTTGATTGAAAATCAACGCCATACACTTAGCTGTAGCATAGTGGCAAGATGCCTGCTTATGATCTCAGTTTCGAGAATACGCGAGATTTGCGAAATAAACAATCGCGAAGGTCTCGGAGCATCGTACAAAGTGCCATCATTACCATCGTACATCAAGGGCATATCGTAGAAACGAATACATCACGTAAGGGCAGCAGCTTACATCCGCATCTGTAGCATAGTGGTAAAGTGTTTGCCTGGGATGCAGAAGCTGCCGGGTTCGTATCTTATGAAGGAACGAGAACGGCATTTTTACCATGTCAACTTGTTTCTAACTGCTTGTTGACTACATATAGAATAATTAGTAGCTTTGCCTTCGTGCCCTGGTGGCGCATGGCTAGCATTGAGACCTAACAAAGCGGAGGAATCGGGTTCGAGGCTAGCCCGTGCTCCGGGACCTCCTAGCCCGCCCCGTCTGCTCTGCTTTGGGGTCCCCGGTGTGATCTTCTTCCATGCGCGGGCGATTTTGCTAAATTTTGCCATAAAAACCAGCAACACTTTTTGCAAAACGCCCCCCGATGGGGCCTCATGTATTTGCTTTTCGAAGAAGATTCAGACGCGAGCCGCCTCCCGGCGGAGGAGACCATTTTCGGAAGATTTCCGGTGGACGGTCACGTAACGAAACATAAGTTTAAATACTTATACGTTACGAGACTCGTCCCGGAACGTCGTAATGAAACTTGTAATATTTTATTACGTTAAGTTTCACTACGACATCCTCGAAAATCTCCCGGGGCAGGATTCAGACCGCATTATCCTCTTCCGCAATCGGCAAATGCATGCGGCCCCATCGTGACGCTGTTTCGTCGTTGGATTATTCTACTTTAGGTACTGGCAAGCATGTACATGAATAAAGACAGCACGCCGCCCTAGAGGAT
The DNA here is from genome assembly GCA_964035755.1 of Teleogryllus oceanicus. Taxonomy (NCBI): domain Eukaryota; kingdom Metazoa; phylum Arthropoda; class Insecta; order Orthoptera; family Gryllidae; genus Teleogryllus; species Teleogryllus oceanicus. Next base: position 130,395,513 of record CAXIVR010000006.1, read on the forward strand.
CAAACCTGATCTCGCAATACAGCGGAAAACTACTGCACTACCTTCCAAGCAAAACATGTAGTACACTAAGATTGATAGTTGAGTCGGTCTTGCTAACAACCAATGGTCAATCAATCTTCTTTTACTTCTATTAATATTCCTAAACACCTCCCAAATCCTATAAGATATAGCTCTTGGTACACCACACATCAGGTACGGTAATATGTGTGTGTGGATCCCTTCAATTGTGCCTACAAACAACAACATTCGTATTATGTTAATTTGTAAATAGAAAGTCGTACACGAGCTGTGGCACAGTGGCAAGGTGCCACTGCTTTAAGTTCAGAAGCTGCAGGTTTGATCCTCTAGGGCGGCGTGCTGTCTTTATTCCGAAGTGCACATGCGTAATTACCTAAAGTAGAATAATCCAACGACGAAACGGCGCGTGTCACGATGGGGCCATGCATGCATTGCCGATTGCGGAAGAGGAGGTCGCGGGTTCCGAATCCGCGCCCTTTTCGAGATTTTCGGAGGGCGTCGTAGTGAAGGCACCCAACGTGACAACATATTACAAGTTCATTGACGTTCGGACGAGTCTCACGCCAACATTATAAGTATTTAAAACTTATAAGTTTCGTTGCGTGACTGTCCACGGGAAATCTTCAAAATGGTCTCCTCCGCCGGGAGGCAGCTCGCGTACAAATCTTCTTCGAAGAAGCAAATACATGAGGCCCATCGAGCGTTTTGCAAAAGTGTTGCTGGTTTTATGGCAAAATTCAGCAAAATCGCCCGCGCATGGCATCACCTGGGACCTCCAAAGCAAGAACGGGCAAAAAGGGCGGGCTAGGCGGAGGTCCGGGCACGGGCTGGCCTCAGACGATTCCTCCGGCACGGTGGGTCTCAATGCTAACCATGCGCCACCAGGGCACAGAAGGCAACGCTAGTAATTGTTATTCCTTTGAAGTCAACAAGCAGTTAAGCATATGTTCACATGATAAATGCGGTTCTCGTTTATTCTGAATGAACCCGGTAGCTTCTGCATCCCAGGCAAACACTTTACCACTATGCCACAGATGCGGATGTAAGTTTGCGTCTCTACGTGATGTATTCTTTCCTACGATATGCCTTGATGTACGATGTGTACGATGGCACTTTGTACGATGTCTGTGAGACCCTCGCGATTGTTTTTATTTCGCAAAATCTCGCGTTATTCTCGAAACTGAGATGAGGTGTCGTCACATCTTTAATTTGAGGCTATTTGTGTTCTGAGTAATGGCATATCAGACGCTCTCATCTTCTCCAAATAACTAACGATTATGTTTTCAGAGCAGCGCGCAGACGCATCTTTTGCGGACTTACCTTTTGGAAGTTATCTTGCTCTTACCGATTCGTAGACATACAGATTTCTCTAATGCTTTTGATACAAATTTTTCATCGGAGCGTGTGTAGATTCGAAGGAGGACGTGAAATATAAATGTAACAGAGAATTAGATGACTTATAGATCTGTTATTTCCGTGACGACAGGTCCCGTCAAAATCTATTGTTAGTAAATTGAGAAGAATTTCTAGAAGTTGAATTATCTTGTAGATGTATTTTATTGCTTGGCAACAGATGATAGTGAAATTACTCATATAAAATAATAGTTACATTAGGTGATGTATATACATTTCTGTACTTGTGTAATGAGTTCGTTAGAGACAAAATACTCTGCAATATCTTTCTTTTAATAGGCAAGACAGTCTTTTATATAACACTTCAGTCAGCGTATTTAAAATAGTAACATCATATGGAAAATCACCACAAGATGAAAAGTAGCCTTTAAAAATAAAAGTGGCGCATTTTACTGTAAATTAGTAACCACTACGAGATTGGAATGTAGTAGTATTAAAGTAGCAGTAGCATTAAGTTTATTATCAATATTTCCACTCATATACATTTATTTACATTCAATATATGCATAATAGTGTTTAAGGAATTATACTTCATAGTAAAGAATATGAAGGTTTACCAAAATGCAGAAGATATTGACGAAATATCCTTTGAGTCTCTGATCTCAGCGCAGCATACGTCAAAGAAATCAATGAGAAAATTAATGTACATAGTTTTCCTAGGATGCATACCACAATCTGTACAAACATACAGGGTACATTTGCAGTGAGTTACAACGATTCGAATGCTTCTAATATTGTCATTTCATATGTCAAGATTTCGTAGATACACACAGAAAAAGTCACTTTGTGTACAGTCTGTTAGTTTGAATCATGTGGTCGTATGGCCAAGGTTTCTAGAAAGACACTTGAAATAGTTCAATAATATAATATTCCCCAACATAAAGTTCCGTAATGTTGACACCAAAACAACGTCGAACATTGTTGCACAATAATTACAGTGGTTGCCTGAGTATTCAGAAGCTGACAGGTTCGTATCTTGTGAAGGAACAAGGCCGCATTTTTATCATGTGAACATGCTTAACTGCTTATTGACCAGATGAATGTTACTAGCGTTGCCTTAATTACCTCATTGGCACCATGCTACTTATTAGGAACCCAGCGAATCGGGTTCGAGGCTGGCCGTGCTCCGGACCTCCGCTAGCCGCCCCGTCTGCTCTGCTGGGGTCCAGTGTATTGCCATGCGAGCGTTTGCTGAATTTGCCATACTCCAGCAACTTTTGCAAGCACCAGACCTCATGTATTTTGCTTTCGAAGATTCCGGGCGCGACCGCCTCCGGCGGAGAAGACCATTCGGAAAGATTTCCGGTGGACAGTGAGCTTATAAGTTTTAAGCTTATGCGTGCAGACTCGTCCCAGTTTGTCGTAATGAGGCTTGTAATATATTATTACGTTAGTTTCACTACGACGCTCGCAAATGCCGAAAGGCAGGATTTGTTTCCACGAACCTCCTGTCACGTCGGCGCTGGCTCCTGCAACCCCATCGTGACACGCGCACCATTTCGTCGACGAATGCACGCATTACTATGCAACGTAACACTAAAACTCAAAGGCAGCACGCGGTCAAACACTGCGGCTTTTGTTCAACTCGTACGGCTCCTGCCTGAAACCTGATATTTGATGACTGTAGGCACAGTGAAGGATGCGCTCACACACACGGCTGCCATGCCTATTATGTACCAGAGCTTGCTATGCCTGGGGATTTGAGAGGAGTGTTTAGAGAGCAATAGGCGCAAAAGGTGGTGAACACCATTGGTGTTAGCGTATTCGGACTCAGCTACTGAGGGCTCATAGTGCGCATGTTTTGCTGGAGAAAAATGGCAATGAATTCCCCGCTTTATAACACGGATCAGGGCCCCCGATACAGCTGCTGTCGCTATGCTATTCGAAATTGCACGGCTGCGCCAGCTACACAAGCAGAAACAATCCAACGACGAAGCGGCGCGTGTCACGTGAGACCATCGCTCGCCATTGCAGAAAGGAAGGTGCGAGTTCAATCCGCCCTCGGAGATTTCCGGAGGGCATCGTAGTGAAGCAACGTAATAAAAGTATTACAGAGACTCATTACGACGTTCAGGCGAGTCTCGCGGCTGTAAGCTATTTAAAGCCTGGGAACTGGGCCACGTGACTAATATCGCAGAAATCTTCCGGTCTCACCGGAAGGCTGGCTTTCGCATCTGAGATCTTCTTCGGCTAAGCACGCAGACTTTACATCGAAGGCATTTGCAAAAGTATTGCTGATTTGGCAAAATTCAACAAAAATCGCCCGCGCATCAACTATCACTAAGTTCTCCAAAACTAGCAGAGCGAGACGGGGCGGAAGCTAGGCAGAGGAATCCCGGAGCTTTGCTAGCCTCAGCATTCCGCTTATTAGGCTCGGCCATGCATATTTAATTCTTTATATGTGTTGACTGAAGTCAACAAGCTGTTTTATGATCACGCTCTGATTCTCTCCTTCACAGATACAGGCGCCATCCTTCTGAATACCGGGCAGCCACTACCATTGTGCAACAATGTTCGACGTTGTTTGGTGTCAGCATTACGAACTTTGTATTTGGGAATGTTCTCTTACGAACTATTTCGCGTCTTTCTGACCTTAAGCTGCCGACCACATGATTCAAACCAACAGACTGTACACAAAGCAGACTTTCTCTTGTGCGTATCTGAAATCTTCAACTATGAAATGTGACAATATTAGGAAGCATTCGAACGTTTCGTAACCTACTGCAAAAATGTACCTCGTATGTTTGTACAGATTGCAGGTATGCATCTAAACTATGTACATTAATTTACCATTGATTTCCTTGGACGTGTATGCTGCGCTGAGACTGCGAGACTCAGCGATATTTCGTCAATATCTTCTGCATTTTGGTAAAACCTTTCATATTCTTTACCATGAAGTATAATTCCTTAAACACTATTATGCAATATATTGAATGTAAATAAATGTATATGGTGATAATGATAATAAACTTTAATGCTACTGCTACTTTAATACTACTGCTATTCCAATCTCGTAGTGGTTACTAATTTTTACAGTAAAATGCGTCTACTTTATTTTTAAAGGCCTTTCATCTTGTGGTGATTTTCCATATGATGTTATCATTTTAAATACGCCGGACAGAAGTAAGTTATATAAAGACTGTCTTGCCTATTAAAGAAGATATTGCAGGTGCATTTTGTCTCTCTAACAGACTCATTACTAAGTACAGAAATGTATATGCATCACCTAAATGCCAGCTTCTTTATTTTTATATGAGTAATTTCACTATCATCTGTTGCTACAATAAATACATTCACAAGATGAATTCAACTTCTAGAATTCTTCTCAATTTCACTAACAATAGATTTTGACGGACCGTCGTCACCCAGAAATAACAGATCTATCGTCATCTAATTCTGTTACATTTATATTTTACGTCCTCCTTCAGATTCACACGCTCCAGTGAAAAATTTGTATCAAAAGCATTAGAGAATGCAGTATAGTTCACGAATCAGTAAGAAACAAGATAACTTCCGCAAAGGTAAGTCCGCAAAAGATGCGTCCTGCGTTATTGCTCTGAAAACATAATCGTTAGTTATTTGGAGAAGATGAGAATCCTGATATGCCATTACCTGTGAACACAAACGCCTCTCAAATTAAAGATAGACGAGACACCTCATCTCAGTTTCGAAGATAACGCGAGATTTACGAAATAAACAATCGCGAGATCTCACAGACATCGTACAAATGCCATCATTACATCGTACATCAAGGTATATCGTAGGAAAGGAGATACATCACGTAGAGACCCGCAAACTTACATCCGCATCTGTAGCATAGTGGTAAAGTGTTTGCCTGGGATACCAAAGCTACCGGGTTCGTATCTTGTGAATAAACGGAGACCGCACATTTTTATCAGTAGCAGACATAGCAACTGCTTGACTTCATATGGGAATAATTACTAGCGTTGCCTTCGTGCCTGGTGGCGCACTTAGCTAGCGGTAAGGACCAACAAGCGGAGGAATCGGGTTCGAGGCTGCCCGTGCTCAGGACCTCCGCCTAGCCCGCCCCCCGTCTGCTCTGCTTTGGGAGGTCCCAAGTCGTGATGCCATGCGCGGGCAGTTTAACTGAATTTTGCCATAAAAACCAGCAACACTTTTGCAAAACGCCCCCCGATGGGGCCTCATGTATTTGCTTTCGAAGAAGATTCCAGACGCGAGCCGCCTCCCGGCGGAAAGGGACCATTTCGGAAGATTTCCGGTGGACAGTCACGCAGCAGAGCTTATAAGTTTTAAATGCCCGCCGTTACGAGACTCGTCCCGGAACGTCGTAATGAAGCTTGTAATATGTTATTACGTTAAGTTTCACTACGACGCTCCTCCGAAAATCTCCCGAAAAGGCAGGATTCGAACTCGCGACCTCCTCTTCCGCAATCGGCAATGCATGCGGCCCCATCGTGACACGCGCCGTTTCGTCGTTGGATTATTCTACTTTAGGTACTATGCAAGCATGTGCATGAGGAATAAAGACAGCACGCCACCGCTAGGATCAAACCTGCAGCTTCGAACTTTAAAGCAGGCACCTTGCCACTGTGCCACAGCTCGTGTACGACTTTCTATTTACAAATTACCATAATACAGATATTTGTTGTTTGTAGGCACAATTGAAGGGATCCACACACATGACCGTACCTGATGTGTATGTACCAAGAGCTATATCTTATAGGATTTGGGGTGTTTAGAATATTAATAGGCGCAAAGAAGATTGATTGACCATTGGTTGTTAGTGATTCCGGACTCAACTACTGGGGTCCTTAAGTGTACTGCATGTTTTGCTTGGAAGGTGGCGGTAGTTTTCCCCCGCTGTATTGCGAGATCAGGTTTGATCCTCTGGGGCGGCGTGCTGTCTTTTTGTTCGTGCACGTGCTGCATAGCTACTAAAGTAGATAAATCAACGACAAAAAACTCTTTACTCGCAAATGTCGCAGTCGACCAGCCATGCGTACCGGTAGAAGAAAGGTCGCGGAGTTCGGAATCCGCCCGCTGGGTTTCGGAGGCGATCGTAGTGAAGGCACAACGTAAATATATTGCAAGTTTCGTACGACATTCGAGACGAGAACTCTCGTAACATCACTAATGTTAAAACTTATAGAGATTTCGTTGTGACTGTCCTGAAAATAATGTTCTCCTCACCAAGATGATCTGTCTGAATCTTCTTCGGCACAGTATGAACTTCGTCGAGAAGGCCTTTTAAGCGCTGGACTATGGCAGTCAACAAAATCTTGCTGGCATCACGCTAAACCTCCCAAAGCGAAACAGACGCGAGGCTTGAAGCAAACGGAGTCCCGGGTGTTTGCAGGTGCTCTTGCCGCCGCCTCAAATAGCAGCCATGCGCCACCGTTTGCAACTAACAATTATTCTGTTATTTGAAGATCGGCAAACAGTTAAGCGCTGTTCACATGTTCAAAAATGCGGTTCTCATTCCTTCTGAATGCGAACCCGTCAGCTTCTGAATCTTCAGGCAACCACACTGTACCATTGTGCAGCAATGTTTCGACGTTGTTTTGGGTGTCAACATTACGAACTTTATGTTGAATATTATATTACGAACTATTTCGCGTCTTTCTAGAAACCTTAAGCTATACGACCACATGATTCAAACCAACAGACTGTACACAAAGCAGACTTTTTCTCTTGTGCGTATCTACGAAATCTTGACATATGATGTGACAATATTAGGAAGCATTCGAACGTTTTCGTAACCTACCAAAATGTTACCTCGTATGTTTGTACAGATTGCAGGTATGCATCCTAGGAAAATATGTACACATTAATTTTCTCATTGATTTCCTTGGACGTGTATGCTGCGCTGGGACTTCACGAGACTCAGCGATATTTCGTCAATATCTTCTGCATTTTGGTAAACCTTTCATATTCTTTACCATAGTATAATTCCTTAAACACTATTGTATTATATTGAATGTAAATGAAATGTATATGAGGTGGAAATATTGATAATAAACTTTAATGCTACTACTACTTTAATACTACTGCTATTCAATCTCATAGTGGTTACTAATTTTTACAGTAAATGCGTCTACTTTATTTTAAAGCCACTTTTTCATCTTGTGGTGATTTTCCCATGATGTTATCATTTTAAATACGCCGGACAGAAGTAAGTTATATAAAAGACTGTCTTGCTATTAAAGAAAGATATTGCAAAGAGTGCATTTGTCTCTCTAACTGAACTCATTACACAGAGCACAGAAGTATATACATCACCTAATGTAACTATTGTTTTTATATGAGTAATTTCATATCATCTGTTGCTACAATAAAATACATTCACAAGATAATTCAACTATAGAAATTCTTACTCAATTTCACTAACAATGAATTTTGACGGACCGTCGTCACGATAACAGATCTATAAAGTCATCTAATTCTGTTACATTTATATTTCACATTATCTTTCGAATTCACACACGCTCCGATGAAAATTTGTATCAAAAGCATTAGAGAAATCCTGTATAGTTCACGAATCAGTAAGAACAGATAACTTCCGCAAAAGGTAAGTCCACAAAAGATGCGTCTCTGCGTTATTGCTCTAGCTTATAATCACGTTAGTTATTTGGAGAAGATGAGGCATCTGATGTGCCATTACCTGTAGTGAGCACAAATAGCCTCTCAAATTAAGATAGACGGATTACTCATCTCAGTTTCGAGAATAACGCCGGATTTGCGAAATAAACAATCGCGAGGTCTCACAGACATCATTACAAAAGTGCCATCGTACACATCGTGCATCCAGGCATATCGTAGGAAGAATACATCGTAGAGACGCAAAGCTTACATCACGCATCTGGCATAATTGGTAAAGTGTTTGCCTGGAATTGCAAGAAGCTACCAGCAGGTTCGTATCTTGTGAATAAACGAGAACACATTTTTATCATGTGAACATATGCTTAACTGCTTGTTGACTTCATAAATTAGTGCAGCGTTGCCTTCCCGTACTTGCCCTGGTGGCGCATGGCTAGCATTGAGACCTAACAGCGGAGGAATCGGGTTCGAGGCTAGCCCGGCTGCTCCGGGACCTCCACTTTATTTTCCAATATGCTTTGGGAGGGTCCCGGTGTGATGCCATGCGCAGAAGCGGTTATACTACGTGCCATAAAAACTAGCAACACTTTTGCAAAACGCCCCCGATGGGGCCTCATGTATTTGCTTTTCGAAGAAGATTCAGACGCGAGCCACTCCCGGCGAAAGTCCATTTTCGGAAGATTTCCGGTGGACGGTCACGTAAACGAAACATAAGTTTTAAATACTTATACGTTGCGGACTCATCCAGAACGTCAATAATGAAACTTGTAATATTTTATTACGTTAAGTTTCACTACGACGCTCCTCGAAATCTCCCGAAAGGGTGAAGTTCAGACCCGCGACCTCCTCTTCCCGCAATCCGGCAATGCATGCAGCCCCATCGTGACGCACTTTCAGTTCGTCGTTGGATTATTATACTTTAGGTACTATACCCAAGCATGTGCACCGTGAATAAAAGCCTTTTGCCGCCCAAGGATCAATACGTCTCCAATTTAAAGCAGGCTGCTTGCCATTGTGGTACTGCTTAGGAACAGCGTTGGCTTTTAGTTTCTTCTATTAAGAATGCTTTGATTTGAAACTGGTGCTTGAAAATATAATGAATCTCGTAACTTCATGCATTATTATAAGCGAAATTAAATGATCATGCACGTTACTTGATTTAACTATGACCAGTTCATATAACCCTTTTAATCCCTTCCCCTTCAATTTGTTATACGATGTCATTAATAATTAAAAATCGGAATCACAAATTTAAGTTCAAATGAAATGTTCTCTGCTACAAAACTGTTTCTGTATAATTTAAAACTACAATGATCATGAGAAAGGAAAATAATATTAATGTGCTACATTGCATTGCAGTACTTTACATTTGTGTTGTATATTTTTTAAAATACAATATATACCTGTAATGTATACCGATTCTGGGTAAATGACCCCTCATCTCGAATGTTTTTGTTCAGTTTTTCTGACCCATTGACTGAATTCGGAGATGGCTCCTTGTTTTGTTTCTAGATGTAAATGAAGCGTCAAAATGCGCACGTTTAGTTGAGCTTTACTTCTGCTAGTTTGGTACGAGTAGAGTCAGGGGTAAAGGTTTCTATTTTCTTTTAAATACTAACTTCTCGATTCTGAGTTCGCTCAGCAAATGCAAACAATTTTTCTAAAACTCAGGATCGACGGTGTCCATTCAATGTTATTGGCATTCTTTGTTAGCACGTTTAATCACCATTCAACTATTTAGGGTTAAAAGGTGAGAAGAAATTTCAGAATTAAGACAACGTGCACAGTATGTACTTTTCCCATGCGTCCACGGTTTTACTGTGCATTGACAGATGATTTTGAAAACTACCCTTTAAAATGATTTTTTAAAAAAAGAAAACCGTTTAAAAAATTTTCCCTTTGGGTTTCGTTATTCCTTTTGATATTTTATAAAACTTGTTTTTTAAAAGTATTTTTTTAAGTTTTGATTGCAGTTGTCGTTTGAACCTGTTTTTTGTTTGCAATTGGTATAGTAAAACATTGTTTGGGATTATTTGTTTTGCGGTTTTTATTTATATAATATTAGTAACAATGTTTTTTTCATTGATATTCACTTTGTGTATTAATATTTGTAAAAGTTTTGTGCATTTTTGATTTACAAGAAATGTAACCATCCCTGTTACAACAGAGCCCCGGGTTTGGGGGCAAAATCCCTTTTTTATTTTTCGATTTTTTTTATTTGTAGGAATTTTTTGAACGGTACATCTGAGTTTTTTTAATATATTTTATAGTCTTTTTTTTGCCTATAATATATTTTAGATTATGCCTATTTTGGGTTTTTTAAAGGGTATTTTTGCCTTTTCTTTTTCGTCATTATGTATGATTTTTTACCACTTATCTCATAAATGTTAAAGTAAAATTGAAAACCTTTTAACACGAAGATAAATTTTGTATATTGTTTTTATGGGGAAAAGGAGCCCCGAATATAAAATATTTTCGAGGCTATATTGTGAAAACCCGAATATTGGATTAAAAAAAAAAATACATTTTTTTTTTAATTACTGTTCGAAGGGGCGTCCCCCAAAACCGGGTGCGACCAAATCATTTGCACAAATCTACGCCCCCTTTTAGCGTCGCCGAGCAAGGGGGGGGGCCCGGATAACGCCTAAAAACCCCTTTGGGACCCCCGCCCGGCCCACGCGGGCGGGCGCGGCGACCGCCCGTTTTTTTTTCAGGAAGTGTGCGAGAGAGAGCGTTCTGAAAATTCCATAAAAATTAACCACAAGAGGGTAATCGGGGATTGGAGCAAATTATTTTGGGCGTAGTAATTTTTGGCCAGTAAAAACCGTTTTCCCAAAAAATTTCGGGTAGAAACTTAAGAACTTTCCCGGGAAATTAAAGAGGTTCGGGGCGCGAGACGCGCTGGGGGGAAAAGAAGAAGCGGGGTTTTGGGACAGAGACGCCCCGAGGGCCTTTAAAAGGGGGGAGGTTTTTGGACAGAGGGGGGGACTTTTTAAGTCGGGGGAACAGAGGGGGGGGACGCTCATGTTGTACGGGTGTGGGACGCGGAGGTCATCCGAGTTGTAGGCCCCGGGATAGCGCGAAGTACCACGATTAGAGGGATTTGGGGTATTATCGCACCGCTTTCATTAGATTGAGAAAAAAAAAACCCCTTTTCTAGAATGTTATTTTTTCTCTGCTCGTTTACGCCTGCGCCGTGTATCGCAACCCGGCGATTACAAAAAAATTACGATTTTGTCGTCACCGATCTGTCGCCCCCCCTACCGCCGACGCCCCAGCTGATGTCGTGGTTAACTTTACCTTTTTGAATGGGAGCAGGCGGAGGGAACCCACCCTCCCCCCCTTAAAGGGCGTCCCGTCCAGAAAAAAGGGAGCCCAGCTGTTTGCCTGTTTGGAGGCCGTTCACCCCAGGGGTCCCCCCGCCGCAGGGTTTTCCCCAAAATCTGTCGAGCCCGACAGAAAAAAACAAAATTCATTACGCCCTTCGGGTTTACCTGGACTGTTGTCAACATTCGAAGGTGCGGGCCCGCGCATTCCCCCCTTTTTTTTTTTTTATTTGTTAGCGCATCTTTTTTTGTTTTTATTTGTTTTAAGTAATTTGATCGTATTAGTTTTAAGATTGCAAAAAAAAAACAAGGGTTTTAAAAAACTGAGCTCAGATAAAATGCCAATTTACCTTTTTTTAATTTTTCTCATTAAATTTACATTTTTTTGTCTTTAAACTTTCTTTCAATTGCCCTTTTTGTCACGAGCCACGCCCGGGGTCCACAACCTAAATTTCATTTTTCACCCACCTGAGCTAGCCGGCAATTACAGCACAGGTAGGGGGGGTCAAATTTTAAAGGGGGGCCCGAATTAGTATCTTTGATACCCCAAAAACCCCCTCAAATTTAATTTGTCTTAAAAAAAATATTGTTATTTTGAATTACTGTGTATTGCTGACGACAAATTAAATTTAAATTTTTTTTTATAATATTAAGCAAGAAATGGAGGGAAAGGACGGGCTTGAGGTTAATTTTTTGGGGACTGTTAATGATATCAGGATTTGTATTCTTTTTTGGAGGTTAAAATTTTTTGTTTTGGGTGTTGGGGAAAAAATAAAAAAGGGGTTTCAAGAAAACGGAAACGCATGTTTTTCCCAAAATCCCGGGAAAACCGGGTGGACGTGGGGGGGGATGACAGCTCAGGGGATTCCCCCTGCATGAAATCACCTTTGATCTCAGGGAGTTCTAACAAAAAACAGAAAATTTAAAAAAAAATTTAAAAATCGAATTAAAGCCGATTTCGGGGGGGGGGGAAAAGGGACGAAAAAAATTAAATTTTTGGTTTTTAGAACAGAAAAAAAGTTTTTCGGGAAAAAAGATTTAAAGGATTAGATAACCGTTTAGAAAAACCAACCCCAAAACTTGAAAAATTGGAAGAGAAGTTCGACCATGAAATCGGATAAATGAAAAATCAACTCGAGGGAGGTGGGGAGAAATTGAGAACACTGTTGAGAAGTTTAGGGTCAAAAATTTGGGGAATTTCAAGGACCAAAACGAAAAAAAATTTTAAAAAACCAAATCTGAAATTCACCAGAAAAGAGCATGGCAATTTGAGGCGTGTTGTGAGTCAGAAAAGGGAAAACATTGTGGGGTTACGGCCGAAACCCCCAAAATTCCACTGGTTGGAAAAAAAACTTACCTGAAGTTAGTCAAACCACAAAAAGGGAGAAAAATTGAAAAAAAGGGATAGTAGGGGGGTTTTTTCCGGGAAAAGGGGAAACCCAAACTAAAGAGAGAAAATAGAAAAAAAAGGGATTAATTTAAAAAGGGAAGAAAGTAAAAGAAATGGAAAATATCCAATTACAAGCGTCTGGGGCGGTTTAAAAAATTTCGGGGGCTCCCCCTCAGAATTTTTGTTTTTTCTGGGAAATCGGAGGGAAAACCAAAAGTTTTTTGATCGCTGAAAATTATATGAATTTGACAAAGGCGGTACCCCCTTTCATTTAAAAAACCAAAGATTTATAGGAACTTTTAGGGGTAACCCCGCACACTGGCTCACTGCTTTTAACACCTTTTCCGCAGACTTTTTTATAATTAAACCCCGGGTTTTCTTTCACGTTCTGGGGAGGCGACGTTACGAGTTCGAGAAAAAATTTTTCGAGAGTAGATGGGGCGAAAAAAACCAATCATATTTAGATTACCCCAAAAAAAAATTTTTTTTAAAACCCAGGATCCGACGACAGATGAAAAAAGATTATCGGGGCCTAACCGCACCCCTTTTCCTCCCCAGTGAAAAACCCTTTTATTAAAGTGACACGGACAATTTTGGGTTTATTTTCAAAAAATTGTTGGCGAAATTTTTGATAGAACGGGGTAAAAACCCTTATGAAGAGAAGGGGGAACCCGAAACCGGTTTTCCCCCCGGAGGAAGATAATGGGAACGGGAAAGGGGGCGCCGGATGATCAGGGTCAGAGGAAGGGGGGGAACAACCCCCGTCCGCCACCAAACCCCAAATGACCGAAAACAAAAACAAATTCAGGAAGGGACATCGGGATTCCATAAGCCCGAGCCCCAAAAAACCGGGAACCCGTTTGGGGCCGGGTATCGGGGTTCCAAACGAAATCTCAGAGATAAATTTAATTAATTACTGTGTCAGTCAATTATCCCTTTTTTGCCCTTTAAACGACAATTTGAATGAACCTGTCGAGAACGAGCGAAAAAAAATGCCCGGGTTGGGGAGTTTATTGAAAATCTTAGTTTTCGTTTTGATAGACACTGGCAGTGAAATATGAAATTTAGGAAGTTCTACTCAAAACAAAGCGACGATTTTCCCAATACCAAACTCCCCACTATTAAATGTTTTTTTATTGGAGGGAAAAAAAAAAAGTAAACCAATTACTATGCAGGCTTTGCTTTCTTTAAAAATCGGGGGAAAATTTTTTTTGATGGCCTGGGTTTTATCATAGAGGATCTGAATTACACGTAATACTTGGGGTTTATTTTTTTCGGGAAAAAAATGGAGAGTGGATTTTTTTAGGAATCTGTGGTTTGGGGAGAATAGGGGAAATTTTAATCCAAGGGCGACGGTGATGACAAAAAAGGGAAAAAGGATTTTATGGCGTCCTGGAGTATGGGGGTGACGTGGGGGGGGCCGCCCTGTGCCGCATAATGACTTTCTGACCACGAACGGTCCCAGCGCAAAAGAATGCTTCTCAAAAATAAAAAGTTTTTATCGTCCTGGGACGTCCATTAAAAAACTTTGTTTAATCTGGGGCACCGATGATTCACCTTTTTAAAAGGAAAATTATCCCATTCCACAGTCGATGAGGGGGGAGATCAAATGTTAAAACTATGCTTAGCGAGGGGTTTTAATTGAAAGATCTGTAAAAGCTTATTTGAACCCTATTGTGGGGTGTAAAGAAAAGACGGGGGTAAGGGTTTGTTTTGATGCTCGAGGATCAACGAGGTTACTATCCCAGAAAAAAAGAGGGGCCCCAGAACACTTAGAAATTTTTTTGGAAATTTAATAAAAAAAAGATTTTTTCGGTTTTTTGATTTTTTGCCCCGTATTGGCAAATTTCAATTCAACCCCGAAGAAGAAAATTTATGGGGTTTTTTTGTAAACGGGTTTACGGACGTCTGGAAAAAAAATGCCTTTTTTGGGTTTAAAAAAGTGGGCAGCTTTTTCGGTTTGATGAGAAATTAGGGGGAGAAATCAAACAATTTTCACCTTTTTTATCGACGAATTTTTAATTTCATCACAAAAAATTTTCCCGGGAAAATCTGGGCATTTTGAACAGTTATTAATCGGGTTTTCAACACATGAAATTAATCCAAAAATCAACAATTATAATGCCCGAAATTTCATTTTTGTTACTGCGTTAGAAAGAGGGGGTAAGAATTGACCCAGAGAAGGTCAATGCCATAGACCGATTTACGCCCACAAAAGCCAAGCAATTAAAAGGGTTTTTTGGATGTGCGTCTATCAATCTAAAATTTATTCCCGGTTACGGATTTTCGGGACCCCCTCGTAAACCTTTTTAAAAAAAAAAACGAAATGGCACTGGGCAGATGAGCATGAACAGACATTCAAAAAAAGGTAAACCGTCACCCTTAAATAAAAACCCCCCGGACTTTTCCCAGCCCTTTTATTTACAGACTGACAGCTCCAACGTAGGCATTGGATGTGGGTTTTTTCCCGCCTGATAAAGATGATCCAGGTCATAAATTGTTATTGCCCAGGGGGGATTGAGGTTAGTGAATTGCAATACTCAATTACAGAGAAAGAGGCTTTATCAATTGTATGGGCGCCCGAAAATGCTTGGGAACCTTTGGGAGGAAATTTTATATTATCACGGGCCATAAAAAACGTTAATTTTTTAAAAAAGCTGCCCCACCAACGCCAGATTGTTACGGTGGGTGCTCTGGGTTTCAAAAAATTGACTTTGAAATCCGGATTGTCCAGGAAAATTTAAACCCCTTGATTTTTGCCGGGTTTCCCTACGCATCAAATTAGAAAGTTCAGAATGAAAAAAGTGTATTTTTTTAATGCCATTAATTTAAAATTTCCCCTTTTTCCGGAAATGCAGCCTAGGGAAACTTCAAAAGGGTTTCAGGGAAAAGGGTGCCGTTATTTAAAAAATTTTTTTTGCAGAATTTTTTAGATCAAAAAGACCCCCTTCGAAAAGTTAAATCAAAAACCTGGCTTATTAAACTTTCAGTAATTTTGTTATGTTCCGGCCAAAAAAAGCCAGATGAGTATCGTATTTGGGTTCCCAAGAAAAATTTCTGACAAATTAATTACCCCCCGTTTCACCAAAAACACGGGGATTTCGGGGGGAAATAAGATCCTAAAAGTACTTCTAACTTTTGAACTGGAAAGGCATGGCGAGACAAACGAGCCACGGTCTCAAATGTGTCACCCGTCAGAAGACTAAATATCCTAATAGGGATTTGGGAAGGGCCCGATGCAACATTATCGCAAACAGCCCCAAATGAATTGGCCTTTTGATTTAAGGGGCCGTTACCCCTCGAGGTACGGTTACAAAAACATCCTCGTAATCATTGATTCCTTTCTAAATTTAAAAGCTCTATCCGATAACGAGACCTACTGCACAAAAAATTTTTTTTAAAAAGATTGATCCGGGGTTTTTTTAGACTGCAGGGTCTTACCAGAAAATTTTAAAAACGATCATGCCTCCCAATTTACCGGAACGTTTTTAAACAAACACTAGAAAATGAAGGGGTCTCTTATTTTTTTCCCCCATCAGACATCCTCAATCTAACCCCCGGGAGGGGGGTCATGGGGAAATCTCAGTTTTTTTTTGAGTTTACATCCTCAAAATCAAAAAAATGGCCTCACTAATTAGTAAAATTAATGACTGGATTTTATTATAGAACATGATTCTATTTATGACGCCGTATGAGGCGCATTTTTTGGGAAAAAAACCTAAACATTTTTCCTTTTTTGGCCTGGGGTTGGCAGGACAGCAGGTCCCAATTAGAAAAACCCCTTGCAGGATTATATTAGATAATATCATAAGAATGCCAGGAAGAGGAAGCCCTGAAAGAACCCCTACCACTTTCACGTAGGGACAAAAACTTTTTGGGGGCCCCCGAGTTAAAAAAAAACAGCCTGCTGGATTTTTTCCATAAATTTTTTTCCCCATTTTTCCGGACCATTTGTTAAGAAACGATTCCAGGTTTTAAATGTATGCCCTTAAAAGATTTGATGGGTTTTCAGCAGGGGAAATACAATTTTTTAATTTTGGGCCATTTAAAGGTTAAACTATTCTTTGATTTTATTTAAACCACTGATTGACAATCTCTGACATAATTCTTTGGACCTTTGGGGTCCCGGCACAGTTTGCGGTCTTGTCGCTGAGAAAAAATTAAAAAATTTTGATTTAATTATTTTTTTCTGATTAAATAGTATTTAAAAGTTCTTTTTGCTTTTTTAAGAAAGGGCCGAGATTTTTTCTTTAAATTAAAAGTTGTTTTGATTCATTTTTTTCAAATTTTTACCAAAGAATCTAATATTCGGTAACGTTTTTTTTTTTTTTTAACGGGTAAAACTCTTAATTTTTCAAAATTAAAATTTTCAAAACCTGATTTTTATCTCATCCGAAGGGGGGGCAAATTTACGTAACTGAATATTAAAAAATAAATACATTTTTTTTTGATTAATGTTCCCGAAACGGGGTTCCCCAAACCGGGGGCAATCCAAACCCCTGCAACCCCTTTACGGCCCTTAGCGTCGGAGCAAGGGGGGGTAGTGTTTAGGGTAACGCCCCGAAACCCCTCAGGGGCCCCCCGACCGGTCCACCGGCGGCGCGGCGACCGCTCCGTGTTTGTTTACAGGAAGTGTGCGAGAGAGAGCGTTCTGGAAAATTCCATCAAAATTACCGACACGACGCGTAATCTGATTGGGAGCAATATTATTTTCGGCGTAGTAACTTTCGGCCAGTAACAACACGTCTTCCAAAATTTCAGAAACTTCTAGAACATTCATGGAAATTGGGGAAGAGGTTCGTGGCGCTGAGACGCGCTGAGGGCAGACAGAAGCGGGGAGGTCTTGACAGAGACGCGCTGAGGGCAGACAGAAGCGGGGAGGTCTTTGGACAGAGAGGCGCGGGACGCCTAAGTCGTGCGGACACAGAGGCGGGGACGCCCATGTTGTACGGGTGTGGACGCGGAGGTCATCCGAGTTGTGTAGGCGCAGGATAGCGCGAAGAGCAGGGATTAGAGTGCGATTTGTGGTATTATCGCACCGCGTGTCATTAGATTGAGAAAAAAAGAACTTTATCTAGTAATGTTATTTGTTTCTCTGCTCGTTTACGCCGCGCCGTGTATCGCGTTACGCGATTACGAAAATTACGATCTGTCGTCACCGATCTGTCGTCACCGCTACCGCCGACGTCCCAGCTGATGTCGTGGTTAACTCTACTCTTGAATGGGAGCAGGCTGCAGAGGGAATCCACCCTCCACCCCTAAAGGGCGTGCCGTCCAGAAGAAAGGAGCCCAGCTGTGTTGCCTTTTTGGGAGGCCGTTCACCCCAGCGCGTCCTCCTGCCGCAGCGGTGATTCTAATAATCTGTCGAGCTCCGACAGACAAAACAAACATTCATTACGCCCTTCAGGCTTACCTGACTGTTGTCAACATTCAGAAGGTGCAGGCCCGCATTGGCCCCTTTTTCTTTTATTTGTTAGCGCATCTTTTTTTTGCTTTATTTGTTTTAAGTAATTTGATCGTATTAGTTTTAAGATTGCATGAAAAAAAACAAGGGTTTAAAAAAACTGAGCTCAGATAATAATGTCAATTTACCATTTTAATTTCTCATTAAATTTACATTTTTTTGTCTTTAAACTTTCTTTCAATTGACCTCTGTCACGTAGCCACGTCCGTCCACAACCTAAATTTCAGGTTTCACCGTCACCTGAGCTAGCGGCAATTACAGCACAGGTAGGTTGGGGCGTCGCACAACACGAAAATGCGGTCGTATTTTGTCTATGTGGAAGCGGAGCCTCGAATATAAAATATATTCGAGGCTATATATAAAAGAAGATACCAGTCGAGAGTTTTTAAGTTTAAATTGATGCCTTTGTTCACTCTTAAGGAATCCCTTCCTACATTTGAATATGGCCTCCATTTCAGCTTGAGGAAGAACTCTTATGTAGTATATAATGTACCCATCTCGGAGCTGGAGATTACAAAAGTGTGAAAAACGAAAATTGTAAATCCGTTTGCCATTCAAGATTCGAACAGGAATGCACAATACCTTTTCGTACGTAAGCGTCCTGTAAAACAAATTCGTAGTCACTGTCCGGTCATGTGGAATTAAAATTACAAAGAAATGATCGTGTAAAATCATGAAAATGATCACGTGAGTACTCAAGTATATTTTAGTTAGATAGCGTGGCGAGTAAAACAAATTCGTGTTACAATTACGCCTTTAAAGTCCCTCTTTAAAGTTTCTCAGTCTGTGGATGTCTCTCGTCGAGTGAACACCGTCCCGGAGCGCTCGAGCTTAGGCGCAGGTAGTTTTCCGCAGGTGGTCAAAGGCTTAGTGTACTGCACCGGCGGTGTCGTCGCAGCGCAAGGATAGAAAGATAAGTGTTGCAATGTCTTTTATTGGTGTTTTTCTTTATTCTTTTTGTTACCTTTCTATTTTATCTTGCTTTTACATATCCTATCTTTGACTTATTTCTTCTCATCAAATTTACCAGTGTCTCAGTTTTCTCCTCTGAATTTTTCTTTCGTCAATTCTCTCATTGTTATTTATATTCGCCTGTTTCAATTTATTACTTTACTTTCCACTTTCATATCATCATGGCAAGGACTAACAGATCCAACTCTAGCTCGGCCAGTATCAATGTAGAGTTGAACACGGCATTGCAAGAGGTGGTGAAGTGTCCTGCTTTCTCGAGTCCTTAGCGTCCGTTCTCACCGGAATGGTCGCTACGAAGTTAGAGGAGAGCATGCGCTTCAACACAGATTTAATTAATGATCTGCGCGGGGAACTTTCAGAACGGACCGTGAAATAAAAATCTTAAGGCTGAGCTGGAAGCGAAAACCGATCAACTAGAAATGTACACGCGGCGAAACTCCTACGGATCTTCGGATAAAGGAAAATGATAAAGAAGATCCAGACCAGCTGGCGATCGACGTAGCAAAAAGATAAGTATTGAACTTGATCGCAATGATATCGATAGATGCCACGAGTAGGCCCAAAGATCCCTGGGAAATCTCGTCCACTCATCGTAAAATGTGTTAGTTACAGGAGGCGCCGGGAGGTCTTCGCGCAAAGAGAAATTTGAAAGGTTCTGGCGTAACCATTCGGGAAGACCTCACAAAAGCCCGCCTGACTGCTGAATGAAGCTATTGCTCGCTTCGACCTGAGGAACGTGGACAGAAGACGGAACAATCGTCATAAAACAGGTAGTGGCGGCCGCGTGCAGACAAAGGCCGATCTGCAAGCTGTAGCCGCTTAGCGTAGGAGGGCCTTCTACAACCCCACCCTTTCTAACCACAGCTAAACGCATTCTTGGTATTTCCAAGACTTTTTCTATTCTTCCAAGACTATTTCTACTCTTCTTAACACCCTTTCTCAAGGCATGACGTCACTAACAGGTAACCATAATTCAAGCCAACCTTATGCATCAGTACAGAACTAGATACGCAACAATTGCTAGACGCCACTAGTTCCTATAATAATATATCAATACCCTTCGCGATCATTTTATGTAGGACAATAAATGCACAGTCCCTCTATTGCCATATCGATGAAGTTAGAGAGCTAGTTTCACTACACCATTTTCATGCACTCCTTGTTAGCGAAACGTGGTTGAAGGCGTCTCTTAATACGTCTCTTGTTTCACTTCCGGGTTACTGTTTTCTAAGAACCGACAGGAATCCAAGTGTCGCATCACGAGGAGGAGGTGTCGGTATCTATATTCGAGATGATCTTGCTTACAAATATATCGTATCTTCAGTAGACGAAGTCAATCAATTTAATGAATACCTCTTCATTGAAGTCTCGATTTTTGGCAAAAATGTGCCTTAGCGGTAGTGTACGCCCACCTAAACTGGAAATATTGAGGTCATGGCAATGTAATGGCATCTTGCGCAAGCAAATATGAAAACATAATATTGATGGGCGATTTTAATTGCAATCTCCTGACACCATTACAATCTGCCGAGAATTTTAAGCGTTTCTTTTGGGAAATGAACCTTACGATTCTGCCGCTAAATCCAACTCATCACACTGCCGACACGAACATGGATTGACCACATGATCGTATCAAATCGCGAGAAAGTAAATCAACACGGACAGATGTCAGTTCCCGGGATATCTAAACACGACCTTGTATACCTATCATATCAAATGAAATGCCCGAAATATACGCCAAAATTTTTAAGTACCGTGACTATAAGAGCTTCAATTCGGAAGCATTTACCTCCGACGGTTTATGTGTTCCTTGCACCTATCAACCAAGAAAATTGTATAGACAGAAAAGTAAACACCTTCACGTGCTTACTGACAGAACTTCTTGATAGGCACATACCACTTAGAAAAGCTCGCGCGACACGACCTCCCGCTCCCTGGTTAACGGATGAAATACGTGCTTAGTGAAACAAGAGATGCCGCCTTTAATGTATTTCGTAACACAAAGTGCGAACATGACAGAGACGCATACAAGAAACTGAGAAATCTTGTAACGCAGAAATCTAGGAACGGCAAAATTAAATATTATCATAGTATTCTTGGCACGAACAGATATTCAAAACAAGTTTGGAAATCGCTGCGCACCTTAGGTTTAGGTAAATCACGAACCCCAACGCAAATTGATGCATCTCTGACACTCTTAACCAGCATTTTGCTAACATGGCCCCTCACTTCGACTATTTCTCAAAAACAAAACTCTCTCAACCTTACGACACGTTTCGAACACACTCAGGAAGAATTCTTCTTCGCATCTACAAATCATTATGACATTTTTAAAACCATTCAGAGCCTCAAATCAAACGCCGCAGGCACAGACAACATCAATGCCAAATTACTAAAACTCAGTGCCGAAGTTATATATCCCATTGTAACCGACATAATAAACTTTTCTCTAGTAAGTGGAACGTACCAAACCCATGGAAAACTGCACTTGTTCACCCTCTCCTAAAACTACCACAAACCCTCCAGAATACAGGCCAATAAGCATTCTACCTACAATCTCAAAAGTTCTGGAAAAGTTGCGCGACGCCAAATTATAAGTTACCTCGAAAGCAAAAATCTGATATGTGATCAACAATACGGCTTCCGATCAGGTAGAAACACAGGAACTGCCCTCTTAAATATTATCGAGAAGCTCGATCCTCCATTGACAAAAGCAAAATAACAATACTTGTTCTCCTAGATTTTAGTAAAGCATTTGATTCGGTCGACCACGAAATTTTGCTTGAAAAAATGAAAATATTGGGTTTCGCTAAACCCACAATAAGATGGTTTACTCAATATCTTTCAAATCGACAACAAATTGTTGTATCTGATGAAAAGCAATCCTCTGCCGTTAAAACTTCCGTGGTATTGCGCAGGAACAGTTCTAGGACCCTTAGCATTTTAATTTATGTAAATGACGTAGGACAATGCCTCAGTTACTGTGAGCACAAAATGTACGCTGACGACCTTCAGATCTATGTAAGTGGATACCCATCGGAGTTAAACTCATTAGCCCAGAAAATAAACCATGATTTAAATTCTCTCAATAAATGGGCAGAATCCCTTGGTCTCCTATTAAATCCAATGAAGTCTCAGTGCTTAGTGATAGGCTCTCGCAACGCTTTGAACAAGTTGGAGAAATCTCCCCTACCGGAAATTAGCATTGGTAACCCTCCTGTACCCTGGTGTAGTGATGTAAAGAACTTAGGAATATATATAGACAACACACTTAGCTGGACCACGCAAGTAGGTAAGATTTGCCAAAAAGTCTTCGCAGGCCTCCATTCCTTAAAACGTGTCAGAGAACTACTACCTATTAACACCCGCATAAGCCTAGTAAATTCACTCATAATGCCTCACTTCGATTATTGCGATTTCTTACTTACGGACTTAAAGGTCAAACAACAACGCAAATTACAAATAGCACAAAATGCATGCATCCGTTTCATATTCGATCTTAGGAAATACGATCGGTCAAACAAAAACGATTAAAATGCTGACGCTGGAACGATCACGTTCCTCGCGATTACTATGCATACCTCGGCACAACACGGTATCCTACAGTAAATCATTTACTGTCACTGTAATTAGAATATGGAACTCTCTACCACATATCTAAAACAAATTTGTGGTTTCAGAAAATTTAAACCCAACTCAGTGACTGGATCAAAACGATTAATTAGAAATAACACAAGCCCCTATTCCCATTTTCCACATTTCCCTAATTAAACACCACGTCCGCTATCATCACTGATCAAATTCGATTACATTTAAAGACGTCAAGCTCTTCTCCTGTATTTTCCTCCTCTTTACGCTATCGCTGAAAGCCCTAACATATCATCCTGTCTAATCAAATGCCTCAAAACAAGTATATTACATACTAAATAATAAGACTTTCATGCATTTTCACACTGTAATGTATAATATTTTCGTGCTACATTTGTGTTCATCTTGTTCACTTGCCTGCTTTCTGTTCCTGTTTTTTTTCTCTGTTACAGATTATCTTGTAGACCTCAGCCAACTGCCTCATCTTGTACATGAATAATGTTATATTTATACTATCTTTCTCCTCTCCCACTTTCCCAGTTTTCCTAATTCATTTAACTCCTCTATTCTTCATCCTGCCTTTTCACTTTTCCTTTAGTCTTCGTATTTTCTTCTCTTGAGTTACGGCCCTAAGCCGCCATCCTGATTGAGGTTTTCCCGGTTTACTAATCGCTTAAGGCGTATGCCGGGATGGCCCCTAGTCTTGCATCCCAGAAATAAATGTAAAATTTTCCTCCTTCCTTAAATTTGTTCACAGTTGAGGCATTCGGGATATAGGAGAATTTCTGGCATTTTTGGAAGGTAATATTATTGATTTACCACGCCCCTCTTGTAAATAGAATCATGGATTTTTTTAATGCCATGTTAGCTTTAGAATTATGAAAATTGACTATGAAAATACATTCACACCTGGTTTCATTAGTTATGCGTAGCACATCACCGTTAGCTACTACGATCATTGCAATTTCGTAAGTAACGTAAAATGTCAGTTATCACTATTTCCGCGAATGCCTGAATTGTAATTATGTAAATGTAAATATTTAATTGGTTAGGTGGAAGAGCAGGCTTTACGGCCTGAGCCTCGCCAGAAATAAAGACATTATTATTATTATTATTATTATTATTATTATTTTTTTATTTTTAAATGGTGATTTTTCAATGTTTAAATGCCTTTTTGCACCCCCTACTTCAGCCAGAATAAATGCCTTTTATGCTAACTATTTTAGGAAGGAAAGTATCTGAAATCCCGGGCCCTAGTATGGTATGTATGCGTGTGCCACCAAAAGACAACGCCGCGTTCACCATCTGAAACGAACAAAAATGTGTTGGCCCAAAACCGTACGCATCGCAGAAAAGTATTTTCAGTATATGATCTCAATGTGTGTGTATCCACCACTCTTCCCGAGCTTTGTTGTATCTGGGAAAATGTAATTTGGCAGCGTGCTTCACTCCAATTACCACATCGCACCTGTCCGGCCACCGAAAATTTGTCGCAGCAGTATTGGAGTTGGAAGCAGTCGAGCATTTACGGAAGGTGGGGGTCGATGTTTGTACTATAAAAAATCATGGCATATTCCAGAGTTCTGTGACTTGTCCGTCGCATTTGGAGAACTGTCTGTTTTGAATTTTGTGCCTGAAGACCCTTAGTGAGATCGGCAGCAATTCTCGAAAAGTATTGGTTAAAGAGATTAGCCACTGTTGCCGGATCGTTCATATTTATATTGTTATATTTTAAAACAACATTCTCTACGGGTTTTCTAGTTGATTTGGGAGTATTTTTATTATATTCCACATTGCTTTGTTTTGTTATTTGATTTCAAAATATCCTGATCGTTTTTCATGATTTTAGCCTGCCTTATGACTTTTCGTAACAATGTTTTGTATTTTTTAAAGTAGATAAGGAAATCTTGAGATACGTCATGACGTTTAGAAATAAAGTAGAGAGTACGTTTATTTTTCACGATGTTCTAACCTTTGTGATCCAAGTATTACTTTTTCGTGAAATGTTTAATGTTAAGAACAACGGAGCAACGTCGGTGTTGAAGTTCAGACGTGTAGATAACGATCCGAATCGGCGGTTGCTCACACGCCACGCAATTCTGCGCCTCGTACTACAGTGCCAAGTGTGACGTCATTATTTTGGTCAAGGAACAAGGATTTGTGACGTCACAATTGACGCGCTCAAGGTTGTCGCGCGTGCACACGCCGCTGACGCTGACTTGTGCTCATATGTATCGGGGGATGTTAAGAGTTATTGGCAGTATCCTGTCTTTTTAACCATATGCGTGGGGACATTTTGAATATTTCTAATTTTCTGCAAAAGTTTGTGTGAGAGTATCGCATGCTGGACATTGTTTTTATCTTGTTTTCATGACCATGCTATGCCTGTTCGTAATCTCCTGGCCAAGGGTAGTCATCCCTACTGGGCCTCGTTTACGCGACCTTGCAAAAGTTTCTCATTTCAGCTTCCACTAGCTTCTAGATCCTGGACCTACGGTACAGATGGTACCAAACAGATACAAGATTTCTTTGCTGCACAGCCGATCACAAATGTATTTCTAATTCGAATAAACTCGTAAACTTACTGAAAACAATGAAGGATCTACTTGTATGGTTTCTTTACTGACCCAACGAAGACTGCAAACTCTAGTAACGACGAAACCGTTAAGATTTAGATTGAAAATCGAAATGTTTGTTTATGTTAACTCCCAATCTTTCATGCCGCCAATTACAATCTTATGGGTTCGTCGCTGCTTGTGAATCAGCCGACGTCATGCGACAACGAACGAAGAAACTACAGCTTTAACATGTCGTTTCAGAACAGCTAATGTTCGCTGTTCGAGAATCCCCATTTTCTGCAGACTTCATTCCCTACGGCATTTTTACTGCCGCAAGCCACTCAATGAATTATTTCGGAGGCTTCGATGTTTACTAGCGCAGTTTGGAGTAATGGACGATCGTTTATCTGCCACTTGGAACTGAAATTACGAGAGTGTATTTGGAAACTCCGTGTATGATCAATTGCAAACGTAATATAACACATAGTGTCGTATTTTACAGGTAATTTCACTTGGTCTGTTTGAATAATTTCATATTCTTTAAAGTTGATTTTGTTTGTAATTGTGTAATCTAACTTCAATTTTTCACGTAGGTCACATACATTTGAAGGATTGTTTTAGCAAGGTAAAATAGTGTAGGTAACTTAGTTTTTCTGTCTCAACCTGCAAGATTTTTAGTATTATTGGTTCTTCAAGACTTTTATAAGTATTTTTATTTTCTATTTAATATGCAGGTTTTCTGCAAATCTTTAATGCTTAAGGTGTATACTATTCTAGAATCTTCGTATATTTCAATAGTTTTTAATCATAATTGTTTTCTTGTTTCTGTCGATTCGAAAGTCTGGAGATGCAGATTGCATTGACTTGAATTAGCTGTTAACTTATTTTATATGTAGGAACATGTTCTGCTTACCTACTTAATTATGGCTTCTGAATAGCAGGAAGTGTTAATTACCTAAATAATATCGAGTACAGTTTTCAATGTTACCTATAATTTTATTGAACTTTGTAAAAATATTTTTTATAAAATAGGATACTTAATGTGCTGAAGTTAACTGGATCCAACTTAATCGTATTTCTAAGGTTCTTTACATTATCCCTTTTATGGTTTCAGGAAATTGCATTATCTACCTGTGATAAGAGTATTCCCTGATTTACCAACTAAACATTATTAAAATCATGAGAAATTAGTAAAATAAGTTTATTGCGAGACAGTTTACAACTGTTAAAGTGAAGTCGACTACGTTCACCCTGCTGATCAAAATACTGATACAGACTGCGCATGATAAAGATGTGGCAATGTTATTCGTTTATTGTACTGAATGTTAATGTGGCAAACCACTGGTGTGAAGTCAAAATTCCAATTTCGTAAGTACATGGGTTTTGCACATAGTTGTAAATATACACCCCTGCGAAACTAGGGATAAGGTTATACAAATTAATCTGGAAGTAGCAAAAGCCTAATAACAAAACATCAAATAAATGCTGCGTTTACAAGATTTCAAGGTTTCGAGGTATATGGCTGTAGACACCGATCCATCACAGCAGGCTGGTTATTTAGCATAATTGTAAGATTCTTATTATTGCGAGATAAGACTGCTTGCACCAGTATGAAATATACGTTCTGTTGTGTAAACCTGAGACACGTAAATAGAAGTGTTGGCAACTTGCTAATCTATCTATGCTTATATATGGCGTTGCGTTACAAAACATCTCTGAATTTATTGCACCAATATTGATGAAACTTGTGCTAAGGACCCTTCCTTAGTTTTGTCAATACTCCAGATGTCAATGCGAAAATCGTCTTGCAGTGCACAGCTCCCAAGTCTTGAAAAAACACTATCGGCGCAAGGCTGAGGCACACCTGACGTAGGCAACATGTTGGGGCTAAAGTTAGTGGCAGAAAGTGGGTGGGGT
The DNA here is from genome assembly GCA_964035755.1 of Teleogryllus oceanicus. NCBI lineage: Eukaryota > Metazoa > Arthropoda > Insecta > Orthoptera > Gryllidae > Teleogryllus > Teleogryllus oceanicus. The sequence continues at coordinate 130,422,738 of CAXIVR010000006.1, forward strand.
ACATCGTACATTATAAAGGAATTGAGTGAAATATCAAGAATTTTCAAATCTGTAATCGGACGACTAGGATCAATTAATTGTGTGTGGAACTGTTTGGGGGTGTGGAAGTGTTGATACACTTCGAATACCTTTTATCAAATCTTCGCCTTTGGAAAATGTTCCATGCATGTCAGTCATATTTTATGGTATTTGTTTAAAATATTTTGTTTATTAGAAGGGTTGTAATGAACTGAAAGTTTTAGATTTCTGCCCAATTTATTTTATACTAGACAAACTACTATGATTTTAGAACATTTTTCTTTCTTTTACTGAAAGTTTTCTCATCGTTAAAACGTATTAATGCATTTTTACCTAAATTGTTTCGCTTTCGTTAATTGGTTTTCAGTTTTTATCCAAGAATTTTTTCAATGTGTTTTCTTTAGTTTAATGTCTTTCTGTTCTAAGTAGGTTTTTCTTTTCTTTGAAATAATCATCAGAGCCATAGGCCTACTGGGGAAGGAGGGCCTCTAAACAAACTCTAACGAGTGTTCTGCCTGAACCGCAAGGTCACTTGGAAGACGGCATACTTAATTTGCAGAAAGAGTGTGACAACAAGTGTTAACGTAAAGCAGCAACTTCTGCAACCTGGGACTACTAGTTGGTCTTCGAAACGTGGAGGAGCCACGAAGTGTTTGAGTAGTTTGTTACGCAGTCGCAGATGAAGTTACGTTAGCTGTCACAAAGGTCAGTCCTATTATGCAATTGGTCCCAGATGATTTTCAAAATATGAAGGTAAGTTTGTGATGGTGGTGGTGGTGGTGTTGTTTTACAGAGATAATGTACATTGTTGTTTCTTGGAATTACTAACCATCGATAACCAGTTGTGGTGGTTAACAATACTGAATTTATAATTTATTATTGTCTACTTCTAATAGTATTTTTTGTGTGGGTTTTTCTACAAGATTATTTTTTAACATTTACAATAAGTTTTTGTGACATACAAAATAAAAAACCTAGATTTAAATCTACCATAAGTTAAAAAATATAATAATATATTTAGTTAGCAAATATATATTTCCATAAATGAATTTATAATTAATTTATACAGCAAAAATTGTACTGCAATATTGCAGTTAACTTGTTTATATCATGATTTAAAATTCAAATCTTTATCTTGTGTTAGAAAATATTTAAGGACTTACTATTTTTCAGAGCTAATGGTAACTGATTATATATTTGAGGCCCAATAACACCAAGGTTCTTGATACTAGAGATGTATGAATTTTGGGCTTTTAATTTGATTAGTGGCTTTACTAGTTTTTTAACGTTTCATTTGCAAATTAAATTTAAAAAATGATTTACCATTAATGTGATCATTCAAATGAAATGTAAATTTTACTTTTCTTATAAAAAGTTATCTTAGACAGGAGAGTCAACTTCGCACTTCTTCGATAGACTCTTATGCGTAAACAAGTGAATGACATTGCAAGACCATCGACACATCAAGAAAAATTGAAACTGTTCGAAATCTCGCTGGACTCGCTCGAAATATCCTAGAACATCAAACGAAGCATACATGTGCACTTCTGGAATTAACGAACAATCTGAAATGATCACCCTGACTCTGTATCGACTTAATGGTCAGGGCATCAATAGTCCGACGGTGCGGTGAATGAATTTTCAAACCAGAGTAGACTCAATTAACCCTGTCAGAGAAAAGTTCTCACTGCTAGTGATGGCAAATTTTACCCAACAATAGATACATCGATATTTAGATACACCACCAAAAGGTTTTCGATGTCGATTAAAACATGAACGGAAAACAGGATGTTTAAAATATCAAGGTTTTAAATATGATAAAACAGGTGGTATTTTCTCATCCAATCTCAATTTTAATTATCAGTCTCCTATATTATTTTAGGAGTATACATTCCTTTTGCGACTCACGGGCAACCAGTCTTTATAAATGTAGTGTCTAAAGAAACTATTTCACGGAGACGTGATAGCGCTCTGATAGCATTTTGACTTTAAGAAACAAAAGATTTGTTGGAAAAAAGTATCTAAATATAACAAATGCAACCGCAACGCTCGATAGCATTGTCAAAATCTATGTAATTTAATGATTCCTAAACGAAGCGTTCTCAGGCTTTAAAACTTGAAATTTTGAGGCCAGAGGCCTCAAATAAACGTTTTCACATTATAATATATGATAAGATACTTTAGACATTCTATTACATTTTTGCTGCTCCAACGCGTATCAACATTATCCAATACCAACAAAATTATTCGGCGCTGGAGACGATCTTTCTGACGTCACGCTTAGAAGACTTAGATTTCATCATACTACTCGCGCAACTTTTCTTGAACGATAGATTGAGGAAATACGAGCAGAGTGGGGGGTATTAGCTACAAAGTCGGCCACTAGAGTATTTATAATAACGGCAACCTCTGGGAAATCAGTCAAACCTGCTACGTGTGCGGCCAGGTCATCGCTCAGCAACAGGGACAGTAGATAGGAGTTTTAGCTGTCTCCCTTGAAGGTCTTGGACCTGCCTTAGACATTTCTTTAGATCATGGTAATAAAGCTGAACAGAAGTTCTTGACTATAAATGCAACTAGCCCTGACTTGCTTCGTTTCAGCGCCAACGATGTTTTAGTGCTTGGAATGTTGACATCATGCTCGCTGAAGCTTTGCCTTCAACTGTTTATTGCTCAAGGGAGGGGGGAAAGCAAGGTCATCGTTCAAGAAATGTTGCGCGAGTAGTATATGTATGCTTTCTGTGCACACCGCGGTTGTGCCAAGGCCTACAACTCCTATGGTGACAGGCGACCACTAGCTTAACAAATTGAGCATTGCGTCGGCCCGGTGGCCGAAATCGCTAAGGCAGTAGTGTCGTAGTGATCTCTGACCAAAGGGTCGCGGGTTCGAGTCCCGCGTCGGGCATAGTTCGTCCTTTCACTCCTTATCACCATATCGTTTCATCCACATAGTTACCATACCGTTAACAGCACAGTGGTCGCTAATGACCTAAGATGTTGATGCGACTTAAATAACCAATTTTTAAAAATTGAACATTGGCTCTCCACCAATTATAGGCACATGTAGATAAAGGAACAGAAGAAACCGCTTGTTTCCAACAAACACTTGGGTTATATTGAGCTAGTAAACTACGAAATTCTTTTACGTAGGTACTGTCAATTCTGTGCAAAAAAAAAATTTGTTGCCCTCCAAAGCAAATGCATAGTTTCTTTTTCTGAAGGAGAGAATCAAATTGTTCTTTAAAGTGAAAATAATTTAAGTAAAAATTGTACACAAAAACCTTCATTCTCAAGAATGCTATGAAATGAGCAAAACTCCTGTAATCTGTCTTCTAATTCTTACTTTCTTGTATACATACGTATATACGGAGTCATATACGTAGTAATATACGGAGTCATATACATAGTATAGAGAAAGTTATATAATGCTGCGGCAAAAAACTGATTTTTTGACAGAAAACCTCGTACTGTGGGGCCCGCAGGAAAGGTGGAGAAATTCTGTTCTAAACTGTATTAAATTACTTCCTTCACGTTATGTAGTAAGATTTTTAATAATACGAACAAGTTTTCAAATAAATAAAATATTTTGGGTATATAACGAATATATTTTCTTATTCCGTTGCAGGTATGCGAGAACCAAATTAAAGTATGTTTCAATTAGATGAAAAATCTATTACTAAAGGAAACATGTTTTGTTTATATTGGCCTTGAGGTCACAGAACCATGAAGATCTCATTATACTTTTATTGATGCGTAAATAATAATCTTTGTATAATAAGATAAAAGTTAATTTAAATGGGAAATACCTAGAAATCTCGTCGCGTACGGACACAACACGCCAATCTGCCCCTGCCAAGGAACTAGTTGCCTACAATATGGCAGCCTTCAATTTGTAACGCTACACTAGTGCTACATGTGCATCTAGGTGATACTATCCAATATCTTTGGGTTGCACCGACTAAATAGGTTTATTTGCTTAATCATTAATTCACGATAATGCAAATAAACCTAAATGCTCTCGCAGCAACTATTACAAGTATTAACATTTGCTTGATACCAATAGATTGCTTTATTATGTGTATAGTGCAACCGTTCGTTTATCGAGTGTATAAACATTCTTGATTCTGTGAAAAGTTTGTGATATAGTACAGTACTACTATAGTACTCATGCACTTAGTATGATACATCATATCTTTTATTCACAAAACGCTAATTTAATTCTTACTCAAAATATTTGACCGTTTTTGTCCCCCAAATTTTTAATTTTGACACATCCTCATATTTCAAGTCAATATACACTCATGGAGAGACATTCAAGAGCCGAAATATTTATTTGGAAAACATGAATTACAAATGAAATTTGATGAAAGCGTACGCCTATATTTCTTTCACAATGTTGTTTATTTTTTCTGGCGTGGTTGATTTTAAAGATCTAACAGAAGTCATTTAAGATAATTGTTTTTCCTTGTTTATTGAACTCCTTTCTTTGAAGGTGGGTACACTTCACTTTGATAAAAGGGAAATTAGCTGCAAGCCATTATGTTATCATGAAAAATAACGAAAGCACACTTAAGGAAAATAAACTTACGGGACTAATAACCTAAGCTGTTGACGCGCCCGGAATCACTAAGCAACCAAGTTACGGATTTTTCTTCGCTTGAGATGGGTATGCCTGATTTCACAATAAATGTGCGCCAATTCCAACCGTCTAAAGCAACAAAACGCTGCATTGAGAGCTTAAGCGAGTGAGCTAGATCCCGCATTTCTTCTTATTTCTTTCTTCCGCGTTTCCAGTGCGCTATTTGTTCCCGAGGGGAACTTCTATGGTACATTGTGCGTGGCATTATCAATGTCTTGCAATACGAGAAACCAGAAAATGGACTAATGAATGGGTAAAATTCTTCTGAAAGTGTATAAATGTAAGAGTACGTATGGCCACCATGAACCCTTCTGTTTCGCCAAACAGATTACCGTATTTTAGCCAAATGTTTGAGGCTTTTGAGGTTACATGAGGTTGCTTGAGATCATTTGCATGGCGTCCATGGAGTTCCTTTCTTGACCACATGTCTATTTTACAGTTATTGTCTGTAACCCGCGGGGAAATGTCCAGCTGTTTGTTGTTAAGGTTAAGAGGGGTTAATTTATTATCTGCTTGAACTATTGCAGCGTGTAGTTCTGAGGTTGCCTGTTTCTCGTAATAAAGTTCCTTAATGAATGGATTTGTTTGTAGCACAGTTCTTTAGATCTATTAGGCCTCTTCCTCCCTCACTTCGTGGGAGTGTCTCTCGTTATATTGCGCTATTTGGATGGTGATGTCTGAATTTGGTCAACATTGTGCAGGTAAGTCTCTGGATATCTTCGAGGTCTGTGTCGCTCCACGGTATAATTCCAAATGAGTACGTGTATACTGGTACTGCAAATGTATTGATTGCTTTTATCATGTTATTACTTGTTAATTTGGTTTTCAGGAGTGCAGTGATTCTTGATTTGTACAGTTTTGTTAGAGATTGTTTGATTGCCTTGTCTGTGATTTCTGCTTGATCGAATTCTAAATACTTATATATTTCTTCATCGCCCATTGTCTGTATTGTCGTTTGATCACTGCTGTCTATCTTCTGTAACTTTCCAGTTTTGTCTACGTGAAGCGTCTTAATTTGTCAATACCAAAACTCATATGAATGTCTTCAGAAAAAGTTCGTGTTATTTCAAGGAGATATTGAAGCTGTCTGTCTGTTGAACTGTAAAGTTTAATGTCATCCATATACATCAAATGTGATATGGTGTGAATAGTCTTATTTTTACGAATTTGAAAGCCATAGTGAGTACTGTTAAGTTGTGTTGATAGGGGATTTAGAGCCAGACAGAACAACAATGGGCTTAAAGAATCTCCTTGGAAGAGTCCCCGCTTAATTCTGATCTCTTTTGTTGAGATTGTTAACTCTTGCTGCCTTAAGGACAATGTTGTTCTCCAATTAGTCATGATATGTTCCAGAAAGTTGATGATGGTTTCGTTAATTTTGTATATGCGGAGAACTTCAATAAGCCAACTGTGAGGAACTCTATCAAATGATTTCTTGTAGTCAGTGTATGCCAGGTGCAAGTTTCTATGGTTTTTATGTGCTTGTTGGAGAATGACCATATCTGTTAGAAGTTGTTCTTTACATCCTTTATGTAATCGACTGCAACCTTTCTGTTGTTCTGTCATTATTCCTTTGTCCTCAATATAATCTTGGATTTTACTTGTAATGCATGAAGTCAAAATTTGTACATTGGGGGAAGGCAAGAGATTGGGCGGTATTGAGATGGGTTCTGTGTGTCTCTACTTTTGGGTTTCATGTATGTCATACCTTTGATTAAAAATAAAGGCATTCTTCTGGCTTAATGACTTGTGTGAAGCACTGAGCCAACTTATGGTGAAGCGTTGTAAACTGCTTGTACAGAAATTGTGAATGTTCTGGGCCAGGAACTTTCCAGTTGTGGGTTTTTGCAATTGCAGAGCTGACGTCTTTTATTGTGATCTCTTGATATAACATTGGATCTATATTTTGAACATTATTAATTTCGTCCTTATACAGTGTGCCTCACTATTGTGATGAATAGTTTCTGACCAAATGTTTGACCAGAATTGTTCTAAAATTGATCTGGTGCATCGTTGTTCTCTTGTTGAAATTGCAATTTTGTCTGAGTTACTATTATTATTATTATTTTATTATTATTATTACGTTTACTCTGCAGAAACATGAGCAGAAATTCTGTCATTTCTATAAATGTTATAATATTTTAAGTAAAGTTTTTGTTTAGAGATTAGATGAGTTTCAGAAATACATGCCATCTCAATATAATGAAACGAAAAAGAGGATAAAAATATTTTGTCATTGCGACCATTATAATATGACTTTATTAGTGTAATAGTATTGTATTAATAGACATTAAAAAGTGGAGGAAGGGTGTTTTGTAATAAAGTGAGAATTTTCGAATAATTGTAGAAATAATTTGTTGAATTTGTTGTAAATTAAAGATGTATAATTTGAAGTAGAAGAATGTTCCTTTAATATATCAGAAAAAGAGAATGTAGATTATGTGTGATTATATTTTGTAGATGTGGTAGTACTTCATTGGAGATTGGAGATTTTGAATAGTGTCTTGATATGATGAAAGTTGAAAGTTTTGTGAGGAGTACGCAAATGTTTATGTATTAATGTACATTTTTCCAAAATTTCTTCTTTTTTTCCTTTGAAGAACATAATTGCTTGTATGTTACTATTTTCTTAAATATTTATGTTGTAAAAGAATTACTTTTTACTGAATTTAAAGTAAACTGAACTTAAGATAGGTCTTTATAGGATAGGATTAATTTATGTATGTAGTGTGTGTGTATATATTGTGACGTCACGGGTTATACGAACCCGTAACGCCACCATAAGCCACTAAAAAAGACCAAAGAACTGAGAAATAGGGTACGCGGCGGAGCGATGGTCCGAGAAGGCGACATCTACCCGCAGGTTTTCGCACTCGATGTCCAAAGTTAGCGGATAATATTTTCTCGAGAGGACGCGGAGGAGGAGAAAATTCACCCTCCAGAAATTTTTCCCCAGGCGGAGTTTCATAAATACCGCGACGCACTTTGGTAGAGCTCTTACGACTTCGACAGCGACGGCGACTCAACTAAATTCTTCAGCGGTAGTAATCGGTTAGTGCAGGAGTATAATTTTACTTGCTTAAGTAAAGCTGATTTAAGAAACGCGGTAATAAGTGATAGAATTCAGAAGCAAAGCGCATGTACAGTATTTGCACTAACGTTACGCGAGTAAGCAAGCGATGTGACTGTTCGAACTTGAAATAGTTTCACAATCGAAGTAAATTCGTGCAGAAGGACTCTGAACGAAATCCAGTATTTAATTTTGTACGCCACGACCACGCACGCTCAAAGTGTGGTATGTCGGCCGAGTGCTAGAAGTAGTCAATTCAAGCACGTTAGTTATTTAAAACTGGAAGCGCGAGCAACGGACGCGGCAGCCGGCAGAAGGACGACTCCAACACTCAAGCGTAGGCGAGAAGGACTTGGACCAATCCATGGTGTGTACGAGTCCGAGGACGAGAAAGGTTTGGAATTTGGACGTGTGGCGGCATCCGGAGATCGAGCGAAAGAAGTGGTGACCGTGGGGCATCGAACCAGTCAGTGACGTGGCGAGGACTGCGAGCGACCGAACACTCAAGGTTAACTGACGGCGAGCGGGAAGGAAATGTCGAGGTAAAGAACTGGCAACTTCTATGCGACAATTTGTTGGGAAACTGTGTAGCTTTAAACACCAGGCGTAGCGTCCTAAAATAGGTGAAGGTTCCAAATAGACTGGAAATATTTCGAACGTATGAGCGGCAGTTTTGATTTCATTCGCTGTACGCACCAGTAAATTTGTTGAATGCCATACCTTGTACAACTTTTCTAAAGTAAATTATAATTGTTCATGTAATGTAAAGTAATCTTATTGAAAGTATTGTTTCCATTGTATGATGTCAGGATAATCAGTTGCTATAATTTTGTAAAGAGGACGATTTAGTAACGTGTGTCACGTTTATTCTTGGCTAGAGTTAACAGCGTTGTAATAAATGTGCAGCTCAAGGCTGACCTCTGTGAAGTCTATAAAGAATAATGAGAGAATCACTTAAAGGGCCGTGCACTAGGAAACTTTAGATTAACAAAAGTTAAATGAGGTACTCGAAGTAATTGAGAAGGAGGTCAAGCAAAAATATTGTAAATAGTGCGTATTGAAGTAATCAGGCAGTCAAGGTGACGCCTATACATTCTCTTATGGTTGTGTTATATCTGTTCTTTTTGTTTTGTTCTCTTGCAGTGACCATCTACGTAGAATACATACATATTGTATATTTGTGCCAGTGTGTAATTTGTTTTACTGAATATATGCTCATTTTACCACAATTTTATATAATTCATTGTGTCAAGGGTTCAGACCTTTCTCATACCCGAAAGATCCTGCTTCCTGAGAATTCAAAGCTCGCTTCACGAGCATTCATAGTTTCACGCTTCATCGCCACCGGCTGAAGGTAGTAGGTGGGCGTGTTATAATATATATATATATATATATATATATATATATATATATATAGTGACCATACTTACTTCGTTCCCAAATTAGGGATTCAAAATGCCTGGGCAAGTACTTACACACATTAAAATTTTGAATGCAATGCTGTAGTCGAGAATTATCAAGGACATGGGATCGTTCTAGGGGGGAGCGCCTTTACTAGGATGATATTGGGTTTGTTTTTGTCACTTCTCTTATTGGATTCATTAGGCATCAATTTACTCGTTACAATTATTCATTAACTCGCAAAGGACAAGAATTTTTAATAAATAGAAAGACCTTCATCACATGATCGAGCTATCATTGATTATTAAATATTATCGTTAGGTCATGGCCATTCTTATCGTTATTGCAGTAACAACATCATAGAACCTTTTATCTTTTCTTGCCTTTTCGCGCGTTTGATGTCGCCACGTAGAGCAGACCGACCTTCCTTCTTGATGAAGTCCACAATGATCAGCGACCAAGACGAAACTTCTTCCAACCACTTCACAAGCACTCTTTGTCTTGCACCTCAGCTGGGCGCCTATGTCAAACTGATTGATTTTCCAAGTCGGAATAATATCCCTCTTATGTTATTTTATATCACCTAAGCAGGCATTCACAATTCACTGGTAAAATTTCTAAGTCAAGTTTTGTAACACCGCGAAAATATTCTAAGTTCACTTTCCAGTTCACTCATGAAAATATTACAAGTCCGTGTTTGCAATGGTACAACACGTATATTTTACAAGTTCCAGTTGTGTGTATGTATATATATGAGGTAGCATACTTACTCTTTTGTTTTCCCTAGTTTCCCCAACGCTCAAGATACAAGCAATGATGAAATGTGTTTGTAAGGCCGGGCAATTGGGCATTAAAATTCTGGTAAAATTGAATAATAATTGGGAATATAATAGCTATGTGCCATTGGTTAAGAAAGTTTAATGACTGCTCCTTGTAATTTATTAACATGTAACCCACCTGTGGTGCGTAAGTTTACTAAATCTTTAAGTTGAATGTATTCATCCGGTTCATTAAATTTTAATTCAATTTCGAAAATTTGTCATTTCAGCTCAATCAATATCTTAATTCCTTCGATATGTTCTTATCAGTCATGTTGATGTTATATGTATAAAATCATTATGATACAGATATTTCTAGTTCTATTAAGCATAATTTTATTTCATTACACTTTGTATTGCTTGAAAATTAAAATCATTTTGAGCCGTGCATTTAATTTCATCTTTATTCCATAAATCCTCTGATTATGGCATTTATATTAGTTTTATTATAAAATATTCTATTTCATATATTCTTCAATTTAAACAAGACTATAAACATTTTATTTTCATGTTTAAATTATAAATTAAATTTTGTTACCGTATGCAGTTGCGATTTTAAATCATTGTGATGAACCCGACCTGCCGCTTACGGCAACCACGCATGTGCGCAATGCGCGTAGCTCGCGGTCTGAGTACCTCACAAAGGGGAATACACCGTCACACCGAAGTGCGTCGGTAATCAGCTGACAGGTGTGCGCGTTAAATTTATCAATGAAGGGCGCCAAACGGGCACTTACCTGTCACCTGGCACCGGCATACGAGAACCTCAGGGTGAGCACTCTTGAATGAGGGCATGCACTGGGTTTGCTACTACTACTACTACTTTACAATAATTACAAAGTTTTGTTACATTATGTCAATTGCCTGAATGGCAAGAACACATTTATTGCTTTTGTTTTTATAATGCAGTTTGGTAAGGAAGTCTCTTAAACTAAATTCTATGTAATTTTCCTTACATTAAATGACTCTTTTCCTTTTAATGTCTTTGGAATTAGTACAAAATGAAAGCCGTTGGTTCATCTCTTTCGATGATTGCACATCCGTGTCGTCCTCGAAGCAGTCGCTGTCGCGAGCCGCATCACGGCAAGGCGCAGCCAACCGGAAGCAGCAATGCGTGCGGTGCTAGCGCTCCTGGTTCCGATCGGTGGTTATTGGAGAAAGCCGTCTGACGCCACCCACCTTACCAGGCCAGCCTCAATGACTCGGCTGCACAATCAATCCTTACGGATCAACGCCGGCCCGTTGAAATGGAATAAATTCCTGTTTGTGCTTTTACACGGGCGGCCTGCACTCCGTTGGGCGACCAACACTAGTCACTGGCTCCCACTACCTCTCTTCAACACAGCAGTCTCTTTTCTGTCACGTTCTCTCGCCTTCTATCCGTCTTCTGCCCAAAATCCGCCTCTCTCGAGCTCCCTGCGTCGCATCCCCACTCTCTTTTCTAGTTTCGCCCATCGCTCCTTCACGTGATCGGAATTTTGGATGTTATTGGCCGAAATCTCAGTTTCCAGAATATTCGACGCGAGTCGGAAGCCGATAGGGCATTTTCGAATTAACCTCATTTTCTGAGCGCCTGATTGGTGGTCTTTGTTGTGCGTGTTTTGGCCAGTACACCAGAGATGAACAAAGCAGTCCTTTCTGCTGTCTTCGTGATGCTTATATGAGTCCTACGGGATAACTTAAACAGTAGCCGGGATCTCTATAATTTACTTGTTCCGGTGCCTAGCCGTACACGTGGACGGGCCGCCGCCCGCTCTTTGCCTAAAGGGCTGTCCCCGGGAGACAATCCCACCCTAGTCGTAAATCTTTTGAATATAGCTCCTGGCACGCGTTCGCGCGTCTTGCGCTGAGCCGTGTCAAATCAGGGACCGTCCTAATTGGCGTGACAGAGGGGAAGTTTTGGGTCCGGCGACCAGCAATGGCCTCATTGCATCATAAAAGAACATTAAAATTATTTCAGCAAATCGGCATTCTTGAAGGACACTATATATCTAAACACGCCGCTTTGGTATCCTCAATGTACTTTCGCGTTTCATTTCGATGAGGTTGGCAGTGCCGAATCTCCGCCATGTGGAATTTTTAGGTGCTTTTCTTACGTGGAAACGCTTATAATGACGTCTTAATCCGGCAGCGGGGCGGCGCCGGAGAGCGGCGGTCAGTGCTGGCGGGACGGAGGTCCAAGAGGAATTTGTTTTGAAAGTACGTGCTTCGATGGCGTTGATGGAGCCGTGAATAAGAGACCCGCGCGAAGACACTCCGCCTAAATGGTTGATTGATTGATTTTTTCGTGTTTCCGGGCGCGTCAACTGCTTCGGTCATTAGTCCCGTTAGTGTAGCGCATGTTCTTTTTCCTCGGGAGATGGCGGTGATCCTCCCCCACTGAATGGCGACATCCGACACCGACCTACCGTCGGCTAGTGGGGTTTCCCCCTAACCAGGACTCTCCCACCAGCGGGGCACCGCCCCAGCCAAGACAAGCTCTAAACTCCGACTGGTCTCCCGGAATATGTGATAGTGTGATGCATGTTAGTGTAAGTGTGTGTGTAAGAGGAGAGGATAGGACAAGGACAGATCGCCCGCGGTCCGTGGCCCGTTTGGTAGGGTACTGCCCCGGCATTCGCCTGGTGTTGATCGGAGAAACCACGGAAAACTACCGATCAGAGCAGCCAGCCGCTTGAATTCTCCTCCAGACAGCGACTGAATTCGATCTAGCTGAAAAGCTAGTGTCGAAAATCCTACCGCCGTCAGGACTCGAACCTAGGACCACCCGGTCAGAGGCGCTGCAGTGACATCAGTTGATGCACTGAGCTACCGCTCCCGGTGCCTAAATGGTTTTATTGCCCATTTGTATTTTGGGCTTTCAATACGCGGCTGCGTGCTGGAATGCTCTGGAAGCGGGCTCTGTGAGGGTTGGCGAAAGCATGTTCTGAACGGCAGGAGGCCACGTGGGTAGAAGGCAATTAGAGGCTGCGCCATGGTAGCGAATTTGATTGCGAGATTCAACAAACGTGTCAGTAAAAATTAACAGATATTAAAAACGCAAAACTTAATAAAACTTTATAAGATGTTTTCCGACAAGAACATAGTTACGCTTCTTAAACTACTCTTCAATACCAATACGTGCACTAAATATTAACGAAATTAAACAACTTTAAATTGACCAACCTCCCTTCTGTCAGTTCGTCAGTCCAAACATTTTTCATGATGCTAAATGCATTAAAAACCGGAACCGAAGCGCATATTTGAATATTTTCGGATGATTTCGAGTCGATATCTGACCGCAAAATGTCTGTACTATACACTATTAAATACTAGCCCTAACAAACCGCAGAATTCTTTTCCCGCATGATATAATTATTTATTTTATTAATATATATTTATTTATTTATTTTACGTCAAAAACAGTTAAAAACTGCGTATGACGTGCTATGGGAAAAAGTGAATTGTGTCACATTTTCAAAATTCTGTGATCCCTACACTGTCATATACTACTTAAATTTTGAATTTTGAAAGGGAGAAAAAACTTCCATCTAATAAAATCTATTTTCAAGGATAAACAAGCAATAAATTTTGAATTTTGAAAGGAGAAAAAACAACAAAAAACTCCCATGTAATAAAGTCTATTTTCAAGGATAAATAAGCAATAAATTTTGGCTCTTATTACTTCCTGCCGACAACATGGAAACGATAATTTGAATAATTGTATTTCCCACTGAATTCTAGAAGACGTGCACAGAAAATGAAGTTACATTTATATCCAGAAGCGAAACAAGGGGCCATCTCAGCATTTGCTCAATGGATCAGGAAACTGGACGAAAAACCTGATCGAGATGGGGGTCATTGACCCGGCAGCTGTAGTACAATAGTTGTTACAGGTTGTTTATACTCATTTACACAGTTCAAAAGGTAAATAATGCATTATGTATCATTGTTAAAATTAATGTTACTTTTCTTGTGATGCACAGTATAGTCTCAAATTGTATAGAAACAGTTATGCATCAGAAACGATTTCACTTGGGATTTAAACTTTTCTATTGAAGTTAATCGTTTAATGTCATCTGGCAAAGTGTTGTAAAATAATGTACATGTATTGTATGTGAATTTTTTGTAATGAGCTGTTGATACTGTCACCTGATGAATATGATTTCTACGTCGAGTGTTATAGTAATAGACTTCGGCATTTTCTGAAAATATATTCCGCCCTTGAGCAAGTCATTTTTACACAAACCACTGATTCGTAAATAAGAAGACACGGTAATGGTAGAATTCCTAGATTAATGAAGAGAGGCTTACATGAATCACGTGGGTGGGATTTGGTTATTATTCGTACAATTCGTTTTTGTAATCTAAAAGTCTGGGAGCTATAAGATGTATTTCCCCAGAATAGTATGCCATATCTCAGGCAGGAATGAACATTCGCGAAGTATACACTACGAGCAGTATGAAGGCTGACTGAATTTGCAAGAATTCTGAACGCGTAGCATAATGAACTTAATTTTGTGTTCAATTCATTTAAATGGACGTTCATTTTCAATGGAGCACAGAATTGTTTATTTGAAATGGAAACTTCATTAAAACCTTTCTTTTCGTTTACTATTAATTTGTGATTTCGGAACCAATTTGAAACATCTGATATTGTACTATTTACGGTTTCTTTATTGCAAAGGATGTTCGTATCATCCGCAAAGAGAACCGTTCTTCCGTTTCGAATCGTCGAGGGCATATCGTTTACGTAAAGTAGGAACAGAATAGGGCCTAAAATCGATCATTGAGGAACTCCACATGCAACGGGCAAGGAGTCGGAATGGTGCGTACGTAATGTTCCATCATTCCAGTAAGGTATTTCAACTCTCTGAGATCGTTGTTTAAGGTACGAACATAACCAATCTAGTGCAATACCACGAATTCCATATGAAGGTAATTTGGAAAGTAAAATGTCATGATCAATGACGTCAAAAGATTTTGAGTGATCTGAAAATAATCCAATAGATGCTTCGTTTTGATCCAATGATGAGGCGACATCTTTAAGAAAAGAAAATATAGCTGTTTCCGTTGATTTTGATTTTCTAAATCCATGTTGGCAATCTGAAAGCGCGTCGGGTTTAGTGAGAAAGGTTTCCATTCGTACGTAAAAAAGTCTCTCTAATATTTTTGAAAAACTGATAGAAGAGAAATGGGCCGATAATTTTGAATTTCATTTTTGTTGCCTTTTGAAAAGCGGCTTAATTTTAGCTGTTTTGAAAATATCTGAAACGTTCAGTGCATAAAGATGCATTAAATATGTGAGTCAACGGGTGTATAATGGCATACGCACAAGTCTTTAACAAAGAATCCGGAATTCATCTAAACCGGACGAATATTTATTTTTAGTTTACCGATTATTTTGAGAATTTCATAGGAAGAAGTTTCGAAACGAACATTGTGTCTAAAATTTTGGGTGAACTGTCTGTTTTTGAATTTTGTGCCTGAAGACCCTTAGTGAGATGGGCAGCAATTCTCGAAAAGTATTGGTTAAAGAGATTAGCCACTGTTGCCGGATCGTTCACATTTGTATCGTTATATTTTAAAACAACATTCTCTACGAGTTTTCTAGTTGATTTGGTAGTATTTTTATTATATTCCACATTGCTTTTGTTTTATTATTTGAGTTCAAAATATCCTGATCGTTTTCATGATTTTAGTCTGCCTTATGACTTTTCCTAACAATGTTTTGTATTTTTAAAGCAGATATGGAAATCTTGAGATACGTCATGACGTTTAGAAATAAAGTAGAGACTACGTTTATTTTTACACGATGTTCTAATTCCTTTTGTGATCCAAGTATTACTTTTCGTGAAATGTTTAATTTTCTCTTGTGACCCAACGTACCCTGAACTCCTGTTTCATGAGCTGGAAATTCTTGTGAGATGAAAATTACACGTAAATGTCATGTTTATATATTGAAGCATGCCCGACGTTGACTGGTGCCAATTTGAAACTAGTCCGTATTTCTATTTAAAACAAGCCCTACTTGAGGGACATTTTGAAACATAATTATTACTGATAAATGTAATTTGGGAGCCAGGAAAAAATTACACTTGAAACCTAATAATTCTTACATAATTTAAATATCTCTCCTTCCAAAATTATGTTGTGCTAGCTCATTTAATTGGGGTTAGAAGTTTACAATTGTCGCTACTTACTCTGCCACCAATTATTCAATCTGCTATCCATACGGAGTGGCGAGGAATCTGAAAATCTTATTAAAAGGTTGGATTGCGCGTAACGAAAATGATAATCAGCTTTCTTTCAACATAACAAATTAGGGAATTGTGAATTGGTGTTGTTGACGTTCTTATAAGAAGAAATAAAAGAGGTCATCTTCGTCAAGATATTAGCGACTGTGCAGGCGCAGTCGACCGACTTTTGCCGAATGCAGCGAGACTGACGATGACGGCAAAGCCGTCGAAAGCCATCTGTCTTAATAAAGCTAATATGTTGGCGAAGATGACCTCTTTATTTCTTATTCTTAACAAATTAGAATTTATTATAATGATCATTTTTGGTCATGACCAGTTTTCTCTATATTACAATAGTTATAAAACCTTGTTATTCATTCGTGGTCTTCGCGCGCTCTACACTTCTTCGTTCGATGGCGCCCGTAGAACCTTCTCCGTCGACGCAGCAGAATCTTGCTTCTGGATAAAGTCCTCGCCTAATGTCCGTGTCTGGTTCCAAAATTCTCCCGGCGATACTATTCTAATCCGTGACTTCCCTCAGTTGCGTCTCGTGTGGACTCCTAGACACGTATTTTACTTCCTACAAGAACGCTCTATCCTAATATAAGAAACGATGGTTAATTTTATACAACTGTCAATTACAGTCTTTCATCGATATAGTAAAATATATCAAGAGCCGACCCGCTCATCATCGCGTTGCTCTAGAAAATGAATGTTCTTCCAAAAACTCGGAATCCTTTCTTTTTTACCTAACGAAAACGATCCTAAACGCCAGTTGTTTGTTTGTCACATAGTAACCCCGTCGCCATCCCTATTGCCATCCCCATATTCTATGTCAAATAAAATGACATTTCTATAATAAAAATGGTTCATCATTTTTGTATATCACAAAACACATAGATTTTATGTGTATTTGGATTGGCAGATAATATTTTTAAAAAAGAACAAATTTCTTTTACATAATGAATATTATTATTAATGTAACCTTCCATTAAGTATAATCACAAGAAACATCAATTTTACTAGTACAAACAGCTTAATACTTCAAGCAAATTATGTTAAATTTCCCCGAATGATTTTTTATATGAACTCTTTAAAATTCTTGTAGTTTTCTAACTCTGATCATGATCTCCTTTACACATTGGAAATTCGAAAACGTCGATACTTCAAATACAACTTCTTCAGACAATTTTAACCCTGCGGCACACGCTCTAGTAAAAGTTGTTCAAATACACGCAGTGATCTGTTAGATGCATCATTTTTATTTTAGCTGATCTTGCTTCGCAAACCGACAACTGTGTGTTTTAGCATGTAGTACAAAGCCTATTGTCATGATCATGAAGCCTATTGTCTTGAGCATGAAATAGAGGTACTCTGGTCTAATTATAAACATAAATTTGTATGACGCATTTTCAACGTAAGAACAACTCGGCCATCTAGAGATCGACCACGTGTGCTGCAGGGTTAAGCGAATTCAGTCGCTGACTGGGGAAGAATTCTTGTGACCGGCTGCTCTGCGCGGTAGTTTCCCGTGGTTTCTCCGATCAACACCAGGCGAATGCCGGAGCAGTACCCTTCCAAACGGGCCACGGACCGCCCGACTTTTGTTTCCTAGAGCCGATTTGCCTCGGCTGGCAAGCTGTCTTTTTTGGACCAAGGACCACAGCCGCCTCGGAATATCCTGAAGATGGCCGCAATGCTGCCGAAAAAGCTTTATGCCAAAATACATTTACACGACAAAACAACGTCTCAAAGTCATTTATATGAATTACACAGGTTTATCTCTCTGTTCGGTAATAACGTTAAATAAGAATAGTTTGTCTTGGCAAGGTATCTTGTATTGTTATCAATTACAAGGAGACATAGAAGAAGTGACGCAGGATAAGAGGGTCTTGAAGAAAAATATATATTACAGGCTTAACATGAAAATTTAAAAATAGGAAGAGGGTGAGGTTATACATGCGAGAGTTCTGCACGAGTAGGCTAGTGTTGGCATAATGTCGTAGATTCCATTCTTACTGGGAGAGGTGGCTCAGGGCATCATTTGATGTCACTGGAATGCTTTAACCGGGAGGTCTTAGGTTTGAGTCCCGACGGTAACAGAATTTTTAACACTAATAGATAGCTAGGTCGACTTCAATCGGTGACTCGAGGAGAATTCTAGCTGCTGGCTGCTGTGATCGGTAGTTTTTCGTGGTTTCTCTGATCGATACCAGCCGAATGCTAGAGCAGTACCCTAGCATACAGGCCCCGGACCAAGCGCGATCTGCCCTTCCTCTTTCTTGTTAGGACACGCAGGATAGGTCCTCACCCTTACACACAGAGTTACTTTGTTCTTCACTACAACACATTCCGGGAGACCACCGCCTCCTGAGGAGAGAACATGTGCAACACTTACGGGATTAATAACCTTTGCCATTGACGCGCCCGGAATCACTAATCAATCATACAGTCGGAAACAACCAGCGTCGCATGTGAATTTGTTTATAACTTATATGAAAAACTTATATGAAATGTTTATAATTTATATGAAAAACAATTTTGTAACTTATTTTGATTGCCAATTAAATATAGGGAAAATTTTAGAACGTGATATTTCTTGTTAAAGTAAACGATATGCCTTTTTAATTTTTATTTATTTTATTCGTGCATATTTATAAAATTGCATTCAAAGGAGGGAAAAATCATCTGCGTGCTGTTAGAAACTGTGCATGACGAATGTTTAATTGTTTATGTTGAAAATCTGAAATAATTCAGGAGATCATTACAGACGGTGAATGTTGGTGGTAGTATGAGTACCAGTCATCGCTCCAGAGCAGACAAGTGTTTTGTTTCTTCTGAAATTTTAATTTCAGTATTGTATTGAAGATAAATCAACCACCAGGATCAATAGATTGTCTCCAATTGACTTCGGTGCTCAAGATCTTAAAAACGTTCTAGTAAAACAAAAATGCCAATTAAAAATGTCATTGTGGGGCTAATTACATTATTTGATACTTCTTATGGCATTCTCGTTTGTCATGCATAATAAATGATTTAACAGACTGAACACGGAATGGTATTTGGGGCTAGTCGCATAGAACATTTCATATCAGAAATCGGTAGTAAAATTCAATAATCCCAGATTGACAGTGTCAAGAGTGAGCCGAAAATACCTAATTTTAGGCTTAAACTCTCACCACGGACAATTCTGTGATCGACGTCCTTCACTTAAAGACAGAAAGCAGCAGCGATGCGTAGACTTGTTAGTGCCAACAGATAAGAAAAACTGCGTTAAATAACATCAGAAGTCAATATGAGACGTTCGAAGAACGTATCTTTGAGGGCAGATGGGGAGAAATTTGGCTTTAATGTGCTATGGCAGCAGAAGGCCGGCTCGGGTTGCCTTTGCTAGCAACATGCCATGCTTTCAGCGCCACTCCTGGGCTCTATGCCATAGAGATAGGACCCTAGACGACTGAAGCGCATACCCCACGACGCCATGGACCCATGTCAACAAGACACTGGGCTAGCTGCTAGTGGCTCCATAATGGTGGGGCTGTCTTTACAAGTAATGGACTGGGTCCTCAGGTCCAACTGAAGGACCTGAACATTGACTGGATGTGGATTCAGTTACTTGGAGACCATTTGCAGCCATTCGTGGACATAATGTTCCCAAATAATGATGGAATTATTTTGGATGAGAATGTGCTATATCACCATGCCACAATTCGCGATTGGTTCGAAGAACATTCTGGACAATTAGAGAGAATTATTTGGCTATCCTGGTCATCCGCCATGAGTCCCATCGATCGTCTTGGGGTCATAATGGCAGTATGGCAGTTCGTGCACAAAATCCTTCACCCGCAACACGTTCGCAATTAGGATGGCTATAGAGGCACCATTACTCAATATTTGTGCAGGGACAAAAGGATCTCCGTCATGATATTAGGAGGTGGGGAAAAGTGGTTCGGTTATTTTGGGGTCATAATCAATTATTACTACTGAATTATTTATTCCTACCTAAAATAAGTTTCTATAATTCGCAACGAAAATACTATTTGATTTTAAACTTTTACATTAAATTTATTATTATTATTATTATTATTATTATTATTCATATTCAAGTAAAAAATACAACTATGCACGAGAGACATTTTAGATGAAATATGCATACATACTATTTGAAACAAATTAACCTCAAATTCAACATTTGTTATTTCCCTTTGTTACACCTCAGCATTTTAGACACGTTTATATTAACCATCACATCACTTCATTTACGTTTCGAAGCACACTGAGGCCCCATCATCAGGTAATAACTGTAATACATGTTAAGCATAAAATAATGACAGGTACTAAAATAGCGCATACTTTCTCGCCCCTTAGTAACGGTAATGTAATAATAGTATACCGCACACCAATTAAACAAAATGAAGTTTTAACGAGTAATTTTACTTATTTCAGCATTATGCCTTTTATTTATTTATTTTCTATTAATTTAACTTTAATAAATTGAATTCATAAACATTTTGTATTTGTCGTGTTGGTATTAGAGCGGGCAAAAAGTGTTCAAAATAACCCACACGGGCATAAAGAATCAGAAAGACCCGCAAGGGTATTAATAATACCGTTACGTGTTTACAGTCCGGTATACAGGTACAGTTTTCGTCCAGACTGCATGTTTTCTATATGAACATGTTCATAATTTTCATGCAGAAAGCCTACAGTTTGACTCAAGCGACTCTAGCGGCAGAACGATTCACTAACGGTAATCGGCCATTGCGATTTTGTGGTTAGGTGTGTCAAAGTGCGATTGTGTGAAGTGATATATTGTTATAAACTTCCTTTTTCTACATCTTGACTTCCTATTTTCATTCTCTCTGCTCCTCATGGCTCTGCTCCTGTCTGCTCCTAATAAATACAAAATAAAGATCATAATCAGAAGGCACACACAGAAATACCACTAAATTAAGCTCATTATGTTATGCATTCATAATTCTGCCAGCCTTCATGCAGCTCGTTGCGTGTATTTTGCAAATGTACATTCCCGCCTGAGATATGGCATAATATTCTGGGTAAGCTCATCCTTTAGTATCCAGACATTTAGATTGCAAAAGAAAATTATCCGAATATTGAAAAAATCCCATCCACGTGATCCGTGCAAGCCTCTTTTCATTGAGCTTGGAATCCTACCATTGCCTTGTCTATTTATTTATGAGTCTGTAGTATTTGTCAAAACTGACTTACTTAACTGTGGGAACTTATTTTCATGTAATACTGATGTCTATAGTTACAACACTCGACGTAGAACTCACGTTCAAGTGCTCACTACAAGAAATCCACATACAATACATGTACGTTACTTAACAACGCATTGCCACATGAAATGAAACAATTAAAATTGGTACACAAATTTAAGTTAAAAGTAAAATCTTTTCTGCTGCAAAACTGTTTGTATACAGTTAGAGACTATACTGATCGTCAAAAGAAAAATAATGTTTACTTTAACAAAACAATGATATAGTATAATGAATTAGTTTACATTTGCATTGTATAATTTAAAAAAGATTCAATATGCCTGTAACAAGTAATGTACTTCAGCTTCCGGGTCAATGACCCCATATCGATCGGATTTTTGTCCAGTTTCCCTGATCCATTGAGCAAATGCTGAGATGGCCCCTTGATTTGCTTCTGGACGTAAATGTAGCTTCACTATGCGCACGTTTTGTTGAACTTTCCTTTTGCTTGTAGTGGTAGTAGAGCTTAGGGTGAGTTTCCATTTTGTTAACAATACAGAAAAATTAAATCTGTTCGTTCCTTTACCGTTAAAAATAAGTTTTCTATAATTCGGAACGAAAATTCCGATTTATTATTATTACTATTATTTTTCATCTTTCAACTATTAATAGTTAATTGTTGGGAAGGATTCTGAAGCTCAAGAAAGCGTGTGCAGATGATTTTCTCCCCATACGTCACATACAGTTTTTGACTAAATAAATAATTAAATAAACTACCACTGACAGTACTCGGACGGCGCAATTCAGTTGTTTCTCTATAGACTTCCTAGAGGCGGCGTGTGGCGATTTGTGCAGAAAACGTATGGACCGTGTATGCGCGACTTTTGGCTTTTGTACTTCTAGTTCGGGATCTTGAACTTTCTGTATAGAAACTGTATGAGAATCTGCACGAAAACTGTAACGTGTATACTAGGCTTTATATCCTGTCCATAAACACACAGCAACGAACTAGTGAACCATAAAATTATTTATCGGCGTGTCTCAACAGATTCTAAGTTCATTCTTAAATGTTTAATTTTGTTTTGAACGAAGAACGAATTACATGTCACACATTTCCGTCACATAATATGCTAAATGCTCCATACGTTTTCACATCTAACAAAATTGTTCCCAATTCTCATTGTTAATCAAGAAACAAATGTTTCGTTTCCATCTGTATTCAGAATTCAACGTGTGTCATTGGGCAGGGATATCAGAATTTAATTGAAAATATATTTCTGACATTGAATTTAGTGTATTCACGAACATATCCGATGCATATTTTAGCGTTTAAACATGCATATGCACTGAGAAAGTATAATAATGAAACGTTAAATAATAGGATCCATCATCGGCGGAGACAGCGGAGTCGATTGCTTGATTTACGGCTATTGGCTGCTTAAAAGCAACAATGGGGGTTTACTTCAGATGTACATTTGACAACGCAATAACATTGGTAGATTTTGCTAAGTAAATGCAAATTTTTCGAAAAATATGTAATAAAAATTATTAAGTACTATAGTATTGTAATATTCTCCAAATCTTCTTCTTTTACGCGAATTACACGTTACTTCTTGTCTTCACATGTAATGTTAAATGTTCTATACGTTTTCACACCAAAAATATCTAAATTATCATTACTAATCGAAGAAAAAACGTTTCATTTCAACATTTGATATGAAATAAAAACATAAATGAAACGAAACCTCAAAAATGGTTCCATGTTAATGTTCTACAAAAGAAAATTCAAAAAATTCATTTCATTAATTTTCCTTGACGCCGTCAATAGAAACTTCACAACTTCACACAATTTTTCAAATATATATTGATCCATTGTTTCCTATGGCAGTATTAGGTAGTAATATAAAATTAAAGTAAAACATGTCCGAAAAACAGTAGTATGACGAAAATTCACCGTTTTCTGACGCGCGATTACCAAACATTCTCTTCCTAGTGCGAGAAAGTAAAAATATTAAAATCATATCAGTCTCGTTCCTTGAATATAGATAAAGCTTCTGCATTACTTAATATTAATCCCTTCCTTCAAATCATCAAAATTTTCCATCGTCATCTCATTCACTTTATAAATCAATATTTCTTCTTGATTGTCAATATATGTTTACAAATAAAAGTATCCAAAGTTTTTTATGACAATCATCTATTCAGTAATTTTACAACGTTTCGTAACTCGTTTTGTTACATCTTCAGGTGCTAAACTAATGGGACACAGAAACTGTTATTGTACATATCAATTAGTGTAATTACTAGAATAGTTCACAAACACTACAATTGTCTCAAAAGTATAAGTCCTTGTGTACTCATTCACTTTATTCAGAATTTTTAATACGTCAACATAAAATCAAAAAAAATAACAGAAGAAATTTATCGTGCACCAAAATCGATAATAATTCTACTTATTATTCAGACACTACAGGGCAACAACCGCAAACAAACGACTACATTTATTTACTTGCCAACAGAGTGAATCAAAAAATACCTTATTCGTCTCTTATACCACATATCCCATTTTACTTCCAAGTTCTCTTCCATATATCTTTCACAATACCTACTAATTTACATAATATTTATTATCCTAATTGGAATTACAATGGAATTAAAGAAAGAATTTTAAAAAAAAATTACGTTCGTGCGAAGTTAATATAGCGTGTATTAGTGATACCCATTTAATTCCGTGGGAGAATTGTATATTCCTGGATTCAAAATCTAATGTACAGGTCGTAAACAATTAAATAAACATTTTGTAACACCGTTATTAACTGTTCCTTTAAAGTTATTAACAAACAAAATAAAATCAATACATTCACACGGTTGTAGTTTTTCTAACACGCCATAAGTGGAGTACATGCAGTCGTCACAGTCAAAGCGCAGTGCATCATTGATTTTTTGTATTGTTCAATCATGCGATTCTGATCATAAGCAGTTCCGACTCCGAGCTCTGACCAAGGTGTTTGTTGGCATTTGAGTAACGTATTAATTAGATTTACATTAATTAATATATGGTTATATAATATTTATATTATTAATAATCCCGCCAACCTCGGTCCAAAGTATGGGAAACCAGGCTCTCCCTGTCACAAGCCAGGATAAAGAGGGGAGTGACAGAGGAGTAACACCTCTTTTTAATAAACCTAGGTCCAGCTGGCCCGGTTGGTAGTATCTCCTGAGGGCCCCTAGCCAGGGTAATGGTGAAGACCCCAACGGCAGCTATGGCGGAAGAGGAGATCTCTGGAACGACATAACTGGCGGAAGAACCACCTTTCCCATTTAAGGTCAACAAATGAGGATGCATGTCTAGAGGCATTAAGATGGCAGTCCCATCACTTGACTTACCCATCAATAGGCTCGTAACCTGTAATGGGGAATTTAAAATTACTGACACTCAACAAGCCTAACAGGGTAAACACAATGTTGACGACCATTGCAAGAAAAATGACAAACGATTGAGAATACGAGGTAGACTTAAGATGGGAGAATGGAATGTTAGGAGAATAAAAAATAAAGAAAAGGAACTTGAAAATGAACTTAAATTAAAACAAATTAATATAGCAGTAATATCAGAAACAAAAATGAAGTGATGAACAAATTTTAAGGAAACCTCAAAATCAAAGAGCAGTAGTGAAAAGCTATTTAATTGATAAAAAGTGGAAAACCAAACCATACAGTTCTACCTACATAAGCGACCGGATCCTTATAACAAGATTTAAAATAAAAAGAGGATATCTAACCGTAATCGAGTTAACACTCCAGAAGAAGGAAAAACAGATGATACGAAAGTATTTTATGAAATACTACAAAAACATATACATATGTATAAAAATGATCACTTAATTATAGCGGGGGATCTGAATGGTAGGGTAGGTAAGCAACCAATTCCAGACATTGTAGGATGATATGGGGAAGAATGTATCAACAGAAATGGAGAAGAATTGCGAGAATTTGCACCTACACAATGTTCTAAGAGAATGGAAACAGTGTATTACCATGCATTGTAATAAACTCCAAATCACTCAACACACTTTTCTTTTGTGCAGACGATCAGATAATTATCCAAGAAAGTGAGGACTGTTACAGAAGGCTCTCTATAAATTAAACAACATATACCAATATAACTTGAGAATTTAACTCAGGAAACCAGAGGCAAACATCCATAGAAGTACAATAATAATAAATAATAAAATTATAGGATGTAAGTTAGTTATTTTAGATATTTAGCATGTGATACTTGAATTCACAAAGATATTTCCAATAAAAACCAAATATTCCATACATTCGTGGTACATTAATAAAATACCTGAGAAAGAAAACAAGAAAGGAAACACAATCGTGAACTCATTAAAACAATGGCTATCCCTATACTTCTTTTGTGATGAAATGAACTATGGAAAAGTAAGACTTACTTCAGAAATCAGATTGCCTTGAGATGAGGCTCTTGAGACAAGTAGTGCTGCCGTACTCTAGTCCAACTGAAATAGAAGGAGAACAGAGGTGAATTGCGGCGACTCCCACTAATAAATAAAGTACAAAAATACAGGACCTGATGATCCCAATACCTACACAGAGTGAGAAAGTGACCATCTCAAAACAAATATACTCAGAACAGACATCAATGTGCATACAAAAGGGATGTCGGCCGTCCAAGATTGAAATGGCATGCTGAAGATGAAACAGGAGTCTCTCTCCTAAACCCTGAAGAGATATGATTAATTAATATTATGTTAATTTATGCTAACATTACGTTAATATATTTTTAAATACTTCAATAGTGTTGGTTTAACGTCTGATTAGTGTTGGTTGATAATGTTTCTAAATGAATGATAAGGGCAGTATATTTACTTATGTAAAATCATTGCAATATTTATCAGAACAAATGTAAGTGTTGAAAAAATTAATTGTTGAAATGCACCTTTAAAAAAAGGTTTTGTTGAAATTCATTTTACAACAATATGGACATCACAGAGATATTTTAAGAAACATTTACTACAAACGAAGCGGAACAGACTGTAATTTAAAACATCAAACAAAATAAAATAAATTATCGTATTTTATTAAATTTTCAACATTACATTAAAAGTAGTATTATATAACGTGGCTGAAGAAATTGATATTTTCCTCTTTCACAAAGATTTGATGAAGAAATTCCGGGCAACGGCGAGAATTTGCTAGTGCTATATAAGGATTATTACTATTTTACACCTGCCATTGCCATTTTTCGTTTTAGGAATTTGATAAAAATTAAAATAAAGAAGCATTGATTTAATTATTATGCGGCGAGGCACTTGTACAAAATACTCAAGATAAATATGAAAGTGCACCTGGGAATATTCCTGATTCATAAGTATACAGTACACGTTATTTTCTGGTACAATTATTTGGCACGGTTATCTCCTCGCTTAAATCCATCATTTAATTATTAATTGACCTTTGTTTGCATGTACAATTGGTATCAAAAGGAACCTTGATCTAATCAACTGTTACCACATTCCGAAAAAAACTTGAGACTCCGTCCAATGGCCTTCGAATTCCATTTTCAAAGTCTATTTTCTCCATTTTTCATTAATTAAATAAAATGTATCGTTATAATAGACAACATTTCAGATTGTAGTTAATCTAATAGTTACTTTTACATAAAAGTTTGGAATCATCATTTAAACAGACTCGGTGAGATACAAATCCAATTGAAGAAAACTTTTTAACTGGCAAGATCTTTGATTAAAACCAACGCCATAATTTGGCCAGGTAAGGGGATGGCCTGCTTAGCAGATCTCAATGAGAATACCATGAGATTTGCGAAATAAAACAATCGCGAGGGGTCCATGACATCGCAGAAAAGTGCCATCAAAATATCCGTACATCAAGGGCATATCGTAGGGAACAATACATCACGTAGAGACGCAAACTTACATCCGCATCTGTAGCATAGTGGGTGTGCGCACTGGTCTGGGATGAAGCTACTGGGTTCTTGTATCTTGTGAATAAACGTGAACTGCATTTTTATCATGTGGAACATATGCTTAACTGCTTGTTGACTTGACATAGCAGAATAGTCACTATGTTGCCTTTCAGGCCCTGGTGGCGCATGGCTAGCATTACACCTAAACAAAGCGGAGGAATCGGGTTCGAGGCTGCAGCCCGTGCCCGGGACCTCCGCCTAGCCCGCCCCGTCTGGCTCTGCTTTGGGAGGTCCCAGTGTGATGCCATGGCGGGCTGATTTTGCCAATCTGGCCATAAAACCAGCAACACTTCTTTGCAAAACGCCCTCTGGATAGTCTCACATTGCTTTGAATATTTTCGGAAGATTGCGGATAAACATGGTGAACGAATCAGGTTTTAAACAGGCTTATACGTTACGAGACTCGTCCTGACCGTCGTATCGAAACTTGTAATATTTATACGTTAAGCTCACGACGTTCTCCGAAAATCTCCTGAAAAGGGCGGGGATTCGGAACCCACCTCCCTCTTCCGTAATCGGCAATGCATGCACGGCCCCACGTGACACGCGCCGTTTCGGGTCGCTGGATTATTCTACTTTGTACTGGTGCTACGTGCACTTCGGAATAAAGACAGCACGCCCAGAGGATCAAACCTGACCGCAATACAAAGGGGGAAAACTACTGCCACCTTCAAGCAAAAGCGTAGCATATTATATTCCTTGGTGTTGAGTCCGAATCACTAACAACTAATGGTCAATCAATCTTCTTTCAGCCTACATCAACACTCTCCTAATCCTAAGATGTGCTTCTGGTACACATTGATCAGGTACGGCATATGTGTGTGGATCCTTTCACCAGCTATAACAACAATATCAGATTGCAATTTGTAACAGAAAGTCGTACATTATTTGCGGTACAGTGGCAAGGTGCCTGCGAAGCCTGAGTTGCAGGCTTTGATCTTCAGGCGGCGTACAGTTTTGTCTCAGCGCACATGCTTGCATAGCTCTGTAGCAGAAGTCAACTAACGGATCAACGGCGCGTAAACACGATGTAGCCGCATTGCGATTGCGAAGAGAGGTCGCGGCCAATCCCCGCCCTTTCGAGATTTCGAAGAGCGCCGTAGCGAACTTACCGCAATAACACATTACAAGCCTCATTACGACGTTCTGGGACGTCTGCAACGCAAGCATTTAAACCATAAGCCGTTGCGTGATCGTCCACCGAAATCTCCGAAAATGGTCTCTCCGCCGGGGAGGCGGCTCGCGTCTGAATTTCTTCGAAAGCAATACATGAGGTTCCCATCGGCGTTTTTGCAAAAGTGTTGCTGGTTTTATGGTGAAATCAGCAAAATCGCCGCGGCGGTATCACATCAGACTTCTCAGCGTATGAGCGGCGGTTGAAGTGAGGGCCTGAGCACGGGTTAGCCCGAACCCGATTTTTCCTCCGTTTTGTTAGGGTTCACGTTAGTTACGTGCTTGTCAGGGCACGAGCGCAACGCTAGCAATTATTCTATATGAAGTCAACAAGCAGTTAGCATATCATTACGATAAAAATGTGCTCGTTTATTCAATAAAGATACGAACTGTAGTTTTATCCCCAGGCAAACACTTTATTTCACTATGCTACAGATGCGGATGTAAGTTTGCGTCTCTACGCGATACGTAATTTTCCTACGATATGCGCCTGATGCACGATACGATGCAGCACTTTTGTACGATGTTCGTGAGACTCCTCTGCGATTGTTTCCTATTTCGCAAACTTGGTTACTTCCGAAAACTGAGATGAGGTGTCTCGTCTATCTTTAATTTGAGAGTTATTTGCGTTCACAGGTAATGGCATATCAGACGCTTCTTCATCTTCTTCAAATAATTCAACGATTATGTTTCAGAGCAATAACGCAGACGCATCTTTTAGTGACTTCACTTTTGCGGAATATCTTGCTCTTTTTTACCGATCGAACTATACAGATTTCTCTAATGCTTTCTTTGAAATTCTTCATCGGAGCGTGTGTATTCGAATATGACGCGAAATAAATGTAACAGAATTAGACGATTTCATAGATCTGTTATTTCTCTGGGTGACGACGGTCCGTCAAAATTCATTGTTAGTGAAATTGAGAAGAATTTCCTAGAAGTTGAATTATCTTTGCGAAGAGTTTATTGCAGCAACAGATTTATTCACTCATATAAAATAATAGTTACATTAGTGATGCATACATTTCTGTGCATCTTCAGGTAATGAGTTCGTTAGAGAGACAAATGCACCCTGCAATATCTTTTAATAGTAGCAAGACAGTCTTATATAACTTATTTCGTCCGGCGTATTTAAATGATAACATCATATGGAAAATCACCACAAGATGAAAAGTGGCCTGTATCAGCAGACGCATTTTACCGTAAAAAGTAAATTTACTACGAGATTGGAATAGCAGTAGCAGTTGAAGTAGCAGTAGCATTAAAGTTTATTATCAATATTCATCATATGTTATTTGAGGTTTGCCATTCAATATATTGTATATCAGTGTTTAAGGAATATACTTCATGGTAAAGAATATGAAGTGTTTCGCAGAAGATATTGACGAAATATCATCGTTGAGTTCGCAATTTTTCAGCGCAGCATACACGTTCAAGGAATAATGAAAAATTGTACATAGTTTTCAGATATGCCTAAGATGAGGTAGTTGGTTTTGCAGTAGGTTACGAAAACGCCTGAATGCTTCTAATATTAAACACAGCCATATGTCACACTTCGTATTCGCTTTGCGTACAGTTCGTTGAATCGTGTGGAATGTATATTTTAGTCTCTAGAAGACATGAAATAAGTTCGCAATAGCATTTGCTCTCAACAGCAAAAGCTGTAATAGCTGACACTGTAACGTCGAACACAGCCAGTATCGGGTCGGCAATAGCGGTCGCTCGGTATTCAGAAGCCGATTTGCCTTATTCGTGAAGGAATATAAACTGTTTTATCATGTGAACATACGTTAACTGCTTGTTTATTTCAACAGAATAACATAGCGTTACTTTGTGCCTGGTGGCGCATGGTTAGCATTGAAAGACCAATAAAGCGAGGGAAATCGTCTGGCTTTCGTGCCCGGGACCGCTTTCATCTGCTCTGCTTGGGGAGGTCCCAGTGATGCCATGCGCGGCGATTTTGTTGATTCTGTTATAAAACCAGCAATAAACGCCCCGATGGGGCTCCTCATGGCTTGCTGAACAGTCGCGCGAGCGCTCCGAGCGGACGATTTTGAAAGATTTCCAGACAAGTCACGTAACGAAATCTCATGTTTTAAATATTTATACGTTACGAGACTGAAATCCGGAAACGTCGTAATGAAACTTGTAATATTTTATTACGTTAAGCTCTCACTACGACGCTCCTCCGAAAATCTCCCGAAAAGGGCGTGGGATTCTGAACCCGCGACCTCCTCTTCCGCAATCGGCAATGCATGCACAGCCCATCGTGACACGCGCTGTTTCGTCGTTGGATTATTTTACTTTAGGTACTGGTGCAAGCATGCACTCTGAATAAAGACAGCACGCCGCCCTAGAGGATTCTCAAAACTCTGATCTCAATACAGCGGGGAAAATCATACCTTCCAAGCAAAACATGTAGTATACTAAGGACCTCAGTAGTTGAGTCCGGAATCACTAACAACCAATGGTCAATCAATCTTCTTTGCGCCTATTATTCTAAACACTCTCCCAAATCCTATAAGATGTAGCCTGGTACATACACATCAGGTACGGTAATATGTGTGTGTGGATCCCTTCAATTGTGCCTACAAACAACAACATTCGTATTATGGTAATTTGTAAATAGAAAGTCGTACAATGAGCTGGGCATAGTGGCAAGGTGCCTGCTTGCCTGAAGCTGCAGGTTTGATCCTCTAGGCGGCGTGCTGTCTTACCCGAAGTGCACATGCTTGCATAGTACCTAAAGTAGAATAATCTAACGACGAAACGGCAGGGCGCGTGTCACGATGGGCCGTGCATGCATTGCCGATTGCGGAAGAGGAGGTCGCGGTCTGAATCCCGCTCCCTTTTCGGGAGATTTTCGAGCGTCGTAGTGAAATCCAACGTAATAACATATTACAAGTTTCATTACGACGTTCCGGGACGAGTCTCGTAACGTATAAGTATTTAAAACTTATAAGTTTCGTTACGTGACTGTCCACCGGAAATCTTCCGAAAATGGTCTCCTCCGCCGGGAGGCGGCTCGCGTCTGAATCTTCTTCGAAAAGCAATACATGAGGCCCCATCGGGGGGCGTTTTTGCAAAAGTGTTGCTGGTTTTATGGCAAAAATTCAGCAATCGCCCGCGCATGGCATCACACTGGGACTTCCCAAAGCAGAGCAGACGGGGCGGCTAGGCGAGGTCCTGAGCACGGGCTGTAGCCTCGAACCCGATTCCTCCGCTTGTTAGGTCCTCAATGCTAGCCATGCGCCACCAGGGCACGAAGGCAACGCTAGGTAATTATTCTGGCCGAAGTCAACAAGCAGTTAAGCATATGTTCACATGATAAAAATGCGGTTCTCGTTCCTTCACAAGATATGAACCCGTCGTGCTTCTGAATGTCAGAAAACGCTACTGCATTGATTGTGCAACAATGTTCACGTTGTTTCGGGTGTCAACATTACGAACTTTATGTTGGGAATATTATATTACGAAACTGTTTCGTCTTTCTAGAAACCTTTAAGCTTATACGACTAAGCATGATTCAAAACCAACAGACTGTACACAAAGGTGACTTTTTCTCTTGTGCGCATCTACGAAATCTTGACATATGCAAATGTGACAATATTAGGCCATCTGAACGTTTTCGTAAACTCTACTGCAAAATGTACCTCGTATATGTTTGTACAGATTGCAGGTATGCATCCTAGGAAAACTATGTACATTAATTTTTTCATTGATTTCTTGACGTATGCTGCGCTGAGACTTATGAGACTCACGATATTTCGTCAATATCTTCTGCATTTTGGTAAACTCTTTTCATATTCTTTTACCATAAAGTATAAATTCCCTAAACACTATTATGCAATATATTGAATGTAAATAAATGTATATGAGTGGAAATATTGATAATAAACTTTAATGCTACTGCTACTTTAATACTAATGCTATTCCAATCTCGTAGTGGTTACTAATTTTTACAGTAAATGCGTCTACTTTTATTTTAAAGGCCACTTTTCATCTTGTGGTGATTTTCCATATGATGTTACTGCCTAAACACGCTGACGAAGTAAGTTATATAAAAGACTGTCTTATTTATTAAAAAGAAAGATATTGCAAGAGTGCATTTTGTCTCTCTTAACGAACTCATTACACAAGTACAGAAATGTATATACATCACCTAATAACCATTATTTTTTATATGAGTAATTTCCATTTATCATCTGTTGCTACAATAAAATACAGACCACAAGATAATTCAACTTCTAGGAAATTCTTCTCAATTTCACTAATAATATTTTGACGGACTGTCGTCACGGAAATAATAGATCTATAAGTCGTCTAATTTGTTATGATTATATTTCACGTCCTCCTTCGAATTCACACACATTCATTTTGGAAAATTTTGTATCAGCATTAGAGAAATCTGTATAGTTCACGAATCGTAAGAGGCATAACTTCCGCAAAGGTAAGTCCGCAAAAAGATGCGTCTGCGTTATTGCCTGAAAACATAATCGTTAGTTATTTGGAGAAGATGAGAGCGTAACGATATGCCAATACCAGAACACAAATAGCCTCAAATTAAAGATAGACGAGACACTCATCTCAGTTTCGAGAATAACGCTGAGATTTTATGAATAAAACAACACAGAGGGTCTCACAGATATCAGCAAAGTGCCATCGTACACATCGTACATCAAGGCATATCGGTAGGAAAGAATACATCACGTAGAGACGCAACTTCATATCCGCATCTGTAGCATAGTGGCAAGTGTTTGCCTGGATGCAGAAGCTACCGGGTTCGTATCTTGTGAATAAACGAGAACCGCATTTTTATCATGTGAACATATGCTTAATCGCTTGTTGACTTCATATAGAATAATTACTAGCGTTGCCTTCGTGC
Source organism: Teleogryllus oceanicus (assembly GCA_964035755.1). Classification (NCBI taxonomy): domain Eukaryota; kingdom Metazoa; phylum Arthropoda; class Insecta; order Orthoptera; family Gryllidae; genus Teleogryllus; species Teleogryllus oceanicus. Next base: position 130,456,189 of record CAXIVR010000006.1, read on the forward strand.
TTGGTGGCGCATGGTTAGCATTGAGACCTAACAAAGTGGAGAACGGGTTCCGAGGCTAGCCTGGTGCTCCGGACCTCCGCCTAGGCCCGCCCTCGTCTGCTCTTGCTTTGAGGTCCCAGCGTGATGCCAAGGCAAGCGGGCGATTTTGCTGGAATTTTGCCATAAACCAGCAAATACTTTTTGCAAACGCCTCTGATGGGGCCTCATGTATTTGCTTTTCGAAGAAGATTCAGACGCGAGTTGCCTCCCGGCGGAGGAGACTATTTTGAAGATTTCCGCGGACAGTCACGCAACGAAACTTATAAGTTTCAAATACTTATACGTTACGAGATCAAACTTAGTCGTAATGAAACTTGTAATATGTTATTACGTTAAGTTTCACTACGACGCTCCTCCGGTACCGAAAAGGGCGATCTTCGAACCTCATGACCTCCTCTTCCGCAATCGGCAAATGCATGCACGGCCCCACGTGACACGCCGTTTCGTCGCTGGATTATTCTACTTTGTGTTCATGCAAGCATGTGCACTTCGGAATAAAGACAGCACGCCGCCCTAGAGGATCAAACCTGCAGCTTCCAAAACTTAAAGCAGGTACCTCGCCACGTGCCACAGCTCAGTAATGACTCTCATTTACAAATTACGCACAGAATGTTGTTGTTTGTAGGCACAATTGATGCTGGATCCACACACACATACCCTACCTGATGTGTATGTACCAAGAGCTACACCTTATAGGATTTGGGAGGTGTTTAGGAATATTAATAGGCGCAAAGAAGATTGATTGACCATTGGTTGTTAGCATTCCGACTCAACCACTGGGGTCCTTAGTGTATCGGTATGTTTTGCTTGGAAGGTGGCGGTAGTTTTCCCCGCTGTATTGCGAGATCAGGTTTGATCTCTCTAGGCGGCGTGCTGTCTTTATTCGAAGTGCACATGCTTGCATAGTACCTAAAGCAGAATAATCCAACGACGAAACAGCGCGTGTCACGATGGGGCCGTGCATGCATTGCCGATTGCGGAAGAGGAGGCTGCGGTTCGAATCCTGCCTTTCGGGAGATTTCGAGGAGCGTCGTAGTGAAACTTAACGCAATAAAATATTACAAGTTTCATTACGACGTTCCGGGACGAGTCTCGTAACGTATAAGCATTTAAAACTTATGTTTCTGTTACGTGATCGTCCAATGGAAATCTTCCGAAAATGGCCCCCGCCGGGAGGCGGTTGCCTGCGTCTGAATCTTCTTCGAAAAGCAAATACATGAGGCCCCATCGGGGGCGTTTGCAAAAGTGTTGCTGGTTTTTATGGCAAAATTCAGCAAATCGCCCGCGCATGGCATCACACTGGGACTCCAAAGCAGAGCAGACGGGGCGGGCTAGGCGGAGGTCCCGAGCACGGGCTAGCCTCGAACCCGATTCCTCCGCTTTGTTAGAATCTCACGCTAGCCATGCGCCACCAGGGCACGAAGGCAACGCTAGTAATTATTCTATTTGAAGTCAATAAGCAGTTAAGCATATGTTCACATGATAAAAATGCGGTTCTCGTTCCTTCACAAGATACGAACCCGTCAGCTTCTGAATACTGGCAGGCAACCACTGTACCATTGTGCAACAATGTTCGACGTTGTTTTAAAATAACATGAACTTTGCGTTGGGAATATTATATTACGAACTATTTCGCGTCTTCTAGAAACCTAAGCTTATACGACCACATGATTCAAACCAACAGACTGTACACAAAGCAGACTTTTCTCTTGTGCGTATCTACGAAATCTTGACATATGAAATGTGACAATATTAGGAAGCATTCGAACGTTTTTTCGAACCTACCGCAAAAATGTACCTCGTATGTCAGGCTAAGATTGCAGGTATGCATCCTAGAAACTATGTACATTAATTTTTCATTGATTTCCTTGACGTGTATGCTGCGCTGGAGACTGGTGAGACTAGCGATATTTCGTCAATATCTTCTCTGCATTTTGCAAACCTTTCATATTCTTACTAATGAAGTATAATTCCTTAAACACTATTATGCAATATATTGAATGTAAATAAATGTATAAGGAGGGAAATATTGATAATAAAACTTTAATGCTACTGCTACTTTAATACTACTATTCCAATCTCGTAGTGGTTACTAATTCCATGGTAAAATGCGTCTACTTTATTTTAAAGGCCACTCTTCATCTTGTGGTGATTTTCCATATGATGTTAATATTTTAACATGCCGAGAAGTAAGTTATATAAAGACTGTCTTGCCTATTGAGAAAGATATTGCAAGAGTGCATTTTGTCTCTCTAACGAACTCATTACATACAAGTACAGAAATGTATATACATCACCTAATGTAACTATTATTTTTTATATGAGTACTCTCACTATCATCTGTTGCTACAATAAAATACATTCACAAGATAATTCAACTTAGAAATTCTTCTCAATTTCACTATCAATAGATTTTGACGGACCGTCGTCACGGAAATAACAGATCTATAAGTCGTCTAATTCTGTTACATTTATATTTTCACGTCCTCCTTCGAATCTTTACACACGCTCCGATGAAAAATTTGTATCAAAAGATGAGAAATCTGTATAGTTCTACGAATCGGTAAGAGCAAGATAACTTCCTGCAAAGGTCCGCAAAAAGATGCGTCTGCGTTATTGCTCTGAAAACATAATCGTTAGTTATTTGGAGAAGATGAGAGCGTCTGATATGCCATTACCTGTGAACGACAAATAGCCTCTCAAATTAAAGATAGACGAGACACCTCATCTCAGTTTCGAGAATAACGCACGCGAAAATAAAACAATCGCGAGGGTCTCAGACATCAAACAAAGTGCCATCGTACACATCGTACCAAGGTATATCGTAGAAAGAATACATCACGTAGAGACGCAAACTTTTTACATCCGCATCTGTAGCATAGTGGTGGCGTTTGCCTGGGATGCAGAAGGCTACTGTCTGTATCTAGAATAAACGAGAACCGCATTTTTATCGCGTGAACATACGCTTTAACTGTTTACGATCATATAGAATAATTACTAGCGTTGCCTCTAGTTCGTGGCATGGCCAGCACGAGACCTAACAGCGGAGAATCGGGTCGAGGCTAGCCTGTGCCCGGGGACTCTCCGCCTAGCCCGCCCCCGTCTGCTCTGCTTTGGGAGGTCCCAGTGTGATGCCATGCGCGGGCGATTTTGCTAAATTTTGCCATAAAAACCAGCAACACTTTTTGCAAAACGCCCCCCGATGGGGCCTCATGTATTTGCTTTTCGAAGAAGATTCAGACGCGAGCCGCCTCCCGGCGGAGGAGATCATTTTCGAAGATTTCCGGTGGACAGTCACGCAACGAAACTTATAAGTTTTAAATACTTATACGTTACGAGACTGTTCCTGGAACGTCGTAATGAAACTTGTACATGTTACGCCGCTCTCACTACGACGCTCCGAAAATCTGAAAAGCGCGGATTCGAAACCCGCGACCTCCTTCCGCAATCGGCAATGCATGCACGGCCCCATCGTGACACGCGCCGTTTCCTGTCGTTGGATTATTCTACTTTTTAGGTACTATGCAAGCATGTGCACTTCAACAAAGACAGCACGCCGCCCTAGAGTAAACCTGCAGTTTCCGGAACTTAAAGTATTGTGCCACAGTCAGGTACGACTTTCTATTTACAAATTACCATAATACGAATGTTGTTGTTGTAGGCACAATTGAAGGATCCACACACACATATTACTTCTAAAACTGATGTGTATGTACCAAGAGCTACATCTTATAGGATTTGGGGAGGGGTGTGAATATTAATAGGCGCAAAGAAGATTGATTGACCATTGGTTGTTAGTGATTCCGACTCAACTACTGGGGTCCTTAGTGTACTGCATGTTTTGTTTGAAGGTGGCGGTAGTTTTCCCCGCTGTATTGCGAGGATCAGGCTTGATCCTCTAGGCGCGCTGTCTTATCTGAAGTACATGCTTGTATAGTACCCTAAAGTAGAATAATCCAACGACGAACAGCGCGTCACGATGGCCGTGCACATTGCCGATTGCGGGAAGAGGAGGTCGCGGGCCTGAATCGCCCTTTTCGGGAGATTTCGAGGAGCGTCGTAGTGAAACTGCACGTAATAAAACATTACAAGCTCCATTACGACGTTCTGGACGAGTCCGTAACGTGCGCATTTAAAACTTATAAGTTTCGTTACGTGACTGTCCACCGGAAATCTTCTTCCGAAAATGGCCCCTCTGCCGGGAGGCGCTCGCGTCTGAATCTTTCTTCGAAAAGCAATACATGAGGCCCCATCGGGGGCGTTTGCAAAAGTGGGTTGCTGGTTTTATGGCAAATCAGCAAAATCGCCTGCGCATGGCATCACACTGGGACCTCCCAGCAGAGCAGACGGGGCGGCCAGGCGGAGGTCCTGGAAAGACGGGCTAGCTCGAATCTCGATTCTCTGTTTCTGTTAGGTCTCAATGCTAGCCATGCGCCAGGGCACGAAGGCAACGCTAGTAATTATTCTATTTGAAGTCAACAAGCAGTGTTAAGATATGTTCATTACGATAAAATGTGTTTTCGTTCCTTCATAAGATACGAACTCCGTCAGCTTCTGAATATCAGGCAACCATCAGTAACATTGCGTATCAATGGGTTCGACGTTAGCTGGGTAACATTACGCATCCTTTATGCTGGGAATAGTTATGCCGCACCATTTCGCGTCTTCAGAAACTCTGTTAGCAGATCACATGATTCAAAATCAACAGATACCGTACACAAAGCAGACTTTTTCTGTGTGCATCTACGAAATCTGACATATGAAATGCGACACATTAGGAAGCACTGAATGTTTTAGCCTACTGCAATCGTTCGCATAAAGAGACTGCAGCGCATCCTAGAAAACTATGTACATTGATTCTTTTCGCCGATTTCTGCAGACAGCCGCCGAGACCGCGAGACTCAGCGATATTTCTCGTCAATATATCTTCGTATTTGGTAAAACCTTCATATTCTTTTTATCATTTAGCATAATTCTCAAACACATTATGCAATATATTGAATGTAACAAATGTATATGAGCGGGAAATAGCCGATAATAACTTTATCGTTATCAGTTACTTTATCATTACCGTTATTCCGTTGTAAGGGTTACTAATTTACAGTAAAAATGCGTTCACTTTGCTTAAAGTCATCTATGATGTTATCGCTTTAATATCGACGAAGCAAAGTTATATAAAGATTGTCTTGTTTCATTAAAAGAAAGATATTGCAAGAGCGTATTTTCAACGGTCTCATTGAGCATTGTAAGCAGAAATGTATATAATATCATTTGCCGTAACATTATTTTTACATGAGTAATTTCACTATCATCTGCCGTTACAATAAAATACATTCACAAGATACCAACTTCTAGAAATTCTTCTCACCACTAACAACAGCTGACGGGATCGTCGTCACGGAAATAACAGACGCCTGCTCCCGTTACTACTTCATATTTTCACGTCTCCTTCGAATCACATTATGCCTTATTTAAAAATTTGTATCAAAAGCATTAGAGAAATTCGGTAAGAAGTCACGAAATGTATAGCAAAGATATCTCCCATAAGTCCGCAAAGATGCGTTACCCGTGTTATTGCCTGAAAACAGCAATCGTTAGTTACTCTGAGAAGATTGCTGCTCGATACGCCATTACCCGTGAACATAATATCTTCTCAAATTAAAGATAGACGAGACACTATCAACGCGAGATTTGCGAGAGTCGCGAGAAACCACAGACATCGTACAGTGCCATCGTACATTATCGTACATCAGAAGGCATACCGTGGTAGCAATACATTCGCATCTGTAGCAGTGGTAAAGTGCTTGCTTGATGCAGAGTTGTTGCTTCGGTCTTGTGAATAAATGAGCACCGCATTTTTAGGTCATGTGAACATAGTAAGCACCGGCGCTGATTTCTCATATAGAATAACAGCTATGTTGCGTATTTGAGTGGCGCATGGTTAGTATTGAGACTAATAAAGCGGAGAATGGGCTCGAGGTTAGCCTGCGTCGATTATTAAGCTCACGGTGCTTTCAACTTCAGTGTGATGTTACGCGGGCGATTTTGCTGACTCCTGCCGAGAAACCAGGTAATGCTCGACAAGCTCCTCATGTATTTGTGCTGAATAGGTCTGAGACGCGAAGCCGTTTCTCGGCGGAGACACGCTTCGGTGATCACGCAACGAGTTCCCATATTATGATGTTACGATCTCGAATGTCGTACGAGTCTTGTAATATGTTACGTTAAGCTTCACTACGACGCCGCTCCTCCGAAATCTCCGAAAGGGCGGGATTTTCGAACCTGCTCCGCACCGGCAATGCATGCACGGCTCCCACAAAGTGCCGCTGTCGTTGATTATTCTTACTGCACATACGTGCACTTTCGAACAAGACAGCACGCCGCCTCAGAGGACAAAATTGCTTCCCAGCATCACGCCAAAGCCACAGCTGCACACTTCTGTTAAATTGCCATAACATATCGCCGCCAGCTTGCAGGCAGCCACTGGAAGGGATTCATCACATATCGTGAGCCGATTAGGGATTAAGAGTTGTTATCTATAGATTTGGGAGGTGTTTGTGAATAATAGCGCAAGATTGATTGATTATCGTTAGTGATTCCGGACTCAACTACGTCCTGAATGCATGTTTTGCCGGAAGGTGGCGGTAGCCTTTCCCGCCGCATTGCGAGATCAGGCTCTGACTTCAGGCTATGCGCTGTCTTTATTCGAAGCGCACGCTTGCATACCAAAGCAGAATAATCCAACGACGAAACAGCGCGCGTCACGATAAAGCCGCAGATGACAGCCGATAGAGGTCGCGGGTCGAATCCTTCTGAGATGCTGGAGGAGCGTCGTAGTGAAACTTAACGCAATAAAATATTACAAGTTTCATTACGACGTCTCCGATGAGTCTCGTAACGCATAAGCATTTAAAACCCATAAGCCTTCGCTTCACGTGACTGGTCCACCGGAAATCTTCCGAAAATGGTTCTCCGCCGGGGAGGCGGCTCGCGTTCGAATCTTCGAAAGCAAATACGAGGCGTTCTTTGCGTGGTGTTGCTGAAGCTTATGGCCCAACGCTCGGCGCATGGCATCACACCGACCTCCCGCGCCAAGAGCAGACGGGCGGCTAGGCGGAGGTCTCTGAGCACGCCAGCTGAACCCGATTCTCCGCTTTGTTGTGTCTCAATGTTATTACAAAATAACAGGGCACGAAGCAGCAACGCTAGTAATTATTCTATTTTGAAGTCAACAAGCAGTTGCCATATGTTCACATGATAAAAATGTACCGTTCCTTCCTCATATTGTGTTACGAACTCAACAGCTTCGAACACAGGCAACCACTGCACATTGCGCAACAATACCGACGTTGCTTGGGTGTCAATATCACGAATTTTTATGTCGTGAATATTATTACGACATGTCTTTCAGAAACCTGTTAGGCAGATTAACTAACAGACTTCAGTCTTTTTTCTTCGTGGTCTACGAAATCTGACATATGAAATGCGGAAAGTTACTTTCCGAACGCCGTACTACTGCAATGCACTGCATGCTTCCAGTAGAGAGCCGTAAGGCAGCGATCCTAGAAACACGTACATTGGTTCTTTTCATTGATTTCTGGAGCGTGCCGTGAGACTCAGCGACATTCGTCACATCTTCTGCAGGTAAACCTTTCATACTTAACATGAAGTATGGTCTTCAATATATTGAATGTAACAGTGATGGAAACAGCTGATAATAACCCTTTAATGTTAATGCTACTTAATAGCACGTTATCCGAAGGGTTACTTCTTGCAAATGTGTCTACTTTATTTTTAAAAGGTTTACGGTGGTGATTTTTCCATATGATGCTATCATTTTAACATGCCGACGAAGTAAGTTATAAAGACGTCTTTGCCTATTAAAAGAAAAGACATTAAAGAGCGTATTTTGCCTTAACGAATCATTACACAAGCATAGCAGTCGTATATGTTATCACTCAATGACCATTATTTTTTATATGAGTACTAATGAGTCGTTGCCGTTGTCAAAATACATTCACAAGATAATTCATCTCTGTGTAGGCTTCTTCAATTTCATAATCACAGATTTTGACGGACAATGTCACGGAAATAACATTTAAGTCATCTGGTTTCCTGTTACATTTATATTTCACGCCCTTTCCTCACACACAGCCAATTTCATCAGCACAGCAAATTGCAGTGCTCACGAAATCGGTAGCAAGAGACCAAGTTCGCAGATAAGTTCAGTGTTATTGTTTGAAACATAATCGTTGTTATTTGGAGAAGATGAGAGCGCCTGATATGTTATTGTGAACATGGCGAAGCTTCATCAAGAGATATATTACTATTCAGCTCGAGAATAACGCGATTTGCGAAATAAAATAACAGGCGAGAAACTACAGACATCGTATAGCGTTGTCGTAATATTATCAATATCAAGGCATATCGCAGAAAGAATATTATCACGGTATATTCGTAGCATGCGGTGTTTCCGGGGATGCCATTGCTCAGAACCGTACTTATCATGTAGCACCTGTTGATTCTCATATAGAATATTACTAGCGCTGCCATGCGCCACCAGGCACGAAGGCAACGCTAGTAATTATTCTATATGAAGTCAACAAGCAGTTAAGCATATGTTCATGATAAAAATGCGGTTCTCGTTTATTCACAAAGATACGAACCCGGTAGCTTCTGCATCCCAGCAAACACTTTAATACTATGCTGCCAGATGCGGATGTGGGGCTTGCGTCTCTACGATGTATTCTTCCTACGATATGCCTTGATGTACGATGTGTACATGGCACTTTGTACGATGTCTGTGAGACTCGTGATTGTTTTGATTTCGCAACTTCGTTATTTCCGAAACCGAGATGAGGTTCCTGTCTATCTTTAATTTGAGAGGCCATTTGTGTTCACAGGTAATGGCATATCGACGCCTCATCTTCTCCAAATAACTAACGAGATTATGTTTTCAGAGCAATAACGCAGACGCATCTTTGCGGACTTACCTTTTGCGGAAGTTATCTGCTCTTACCGATTCGTGAACTATACAGATTTCTCTAATGCTTTTTTGATACAAATTTTTCATCGGAGCGTGTGTGAATCTGAAGGAGTGACGTGAAATATAAATGTAACAGAATTAGATGACTTATAGATCTGTTATCGTGACGACGGTCCGTCAAAATCTATTGTTAGTGAAATTGAGAAGAATTTCTAGAAGTTGAATTATCTTGTGAATGTATTTTATTGTAGCAACAGATGATAGTGAAATTACTCATATAAAAAAATAATAGTTACATTAGGTGATGTATATACATTTCTGTACTTGTGTAATGAGTTCGTTAGAGAGACAAATGCACTCTTAAACATCTTTAATGAAACATATCTTGATATAACTTACTTCGTCCGGCGATTTAAAATGATAACATCATATGGAAAAAATCACCACAAGATGAAAAAGTGGCCTTTAAAACAAAGTAGACGCATTTTACTGTAAAAAATTAGTAACTACTACGAGATTGGAATAGCAGTAGTATTAAAGTAGCAGTAGCATTAAAGTTTATTATCAATATTTCCACTCATATATACATTTATTTACATTCAATATATTGCATAATAGTGTTTAAGGAATTATACTTCATGGTAAAGAATATGAAAGGTTTACCAAAATGCAGAAGATATTGACGAAATATCGCTGAGTCTCGCAGTCTCCAGCGCAGCATACACGTCCAAGGAAATCAATGAAAAAATTAATGTACATAGTTTTCCTAGGATGCATACCTGCAATCTGTACAAACATACGAGGTACATTTTGCAGTAGGTTACGAAAAACGTTCGAATGCTTCCTAATACTTGTCAGCATTTTCAGGCAAGCCGAAGATTTCTGTAGATACGCATAAGAGAAAAGTCTGCTTTGTGTACAGTCTGTTGGTTTGAATCATGTGGTCGTATAGCCTTAAGGTTTCTAGAAAGACGCTAAATAGTTCGTAATATAATATTCCCAACATAAAGTTCGTAATGTTGACACCCAAAACAACGTCGAACATTGCTGTACAATGGCACAGCAGGTTGCCTGGCATTCAGAAGCCGACGGTTCGCATTCCAGGAAGGAAACTGAGAACCGCATTTTATCATGTGAACATATGCTAACTGCTTGTTGACTTCCAAATAGAATAATTACTAGCGTTGCCTTCAAAAGTTCTGGTGGCGCATGGCCAGCATTGAGACCCCAACAAAGCGGAGAATCGGGTTCGAGGCCAGCCCGTGCCCGGGACCCGCCCAGCCCGCCCCCGTCTGCTCTGCTTTGGGAGGTCCCAGTGTGATGCCATGCGCGGGCGATTTTGCTGAATTTTGCCATAAAACCAGCAACACTTTGTAAAATGCCCTGGGATGGGGCCTCATGTATTTGCTGAAGAAGATTCAGACGCGAGCTGCCTCCCGGCGGAGGAGACCATTTCGAAGATTTCCGGTGGACAGTCACGTAACGAAACTTATAAGTTTTAAATACTTATACGTTACGAGACTGAAACCGGAACGTCGTAATGAAACTTGTAATATTTTATTACGTTAAGTTTTTACCATGACGCTCCTCCGAAAATCTCCTGCAAGGCGGATTCGAACCCGCGACCTCCTTCTTCCGCAATCGGTACGCATGCACGGCCCCATCGTGACACGCGCTGTTTCGTCGTTGGATTATTCTACTTGTGTACTATGCAAGCATGTGCACTTCGAATAAAGACAGCACGCCGCCCTAGAGGATCAAACCTGATCTCGCAATACAGCGGGGAAAACTACCGCCACCTTTCCAAGCAAACATGTGCATAATTAAGGACCCTGTGCAGTTGAGTCCGGAATCACTAACAACCAATGGTCAATCAATCTTCTTTTTGCGCCTATTAATATTCTAAACACCTCCCAAATCCTATAAGATGTAGTTTTCTGGTACATGTCGTACGGTAATATGTGTGTGTGGATCCTTCAATTGTTTACAAACAAATAACATCTCGTATTATGGCAATTTGGTAAATGGCAAAGTCGCATGACGAGCTGTGGCACAGTGGCAAGGTGCCTGCTTTAAGTTCGGAAGCTGCAGGTTTGATCCTCTAGGCGGCGTGCTGTCTTTATTCGAAGTACATGCTTGCATAGTACCTAAAGTAGAATAATCCAACGACGAAACGGCGTGCGTCACGATGGGGCCGTGCATGCATTGCCGATTGCGGAAGAGGAGGTCGCGGGTTCGAATCCTGCCCTTTTCGGGATTTTCGGAGGAGCGTCGGCGTGAAACTTAACAATAATATAGTTACGAAAGTTTGAGTTTGATGATGTTCCGGGGACGAGTCTCGTAACGTATGGGCATTTAAAACTTATAAGTTTCGTTGCGTGACTGTCCACCGGAAATCTTCCGAAAATGGTCTCTCTTCCGCCGGGAGGCGGCTCGCGTCTGAATCTTTCGGAAAAGCAACACATGAGGCCCCATCGGGCGCGTTTTGCAAAAGTGTTGCTGGTTTTTATGGCAAAATTCAGCAAAATCGCCCGCGCATGGCATCACACTGGGACCTCCCAAAGCAGAGCAGACGGGGCGGGCTAGGCGGAGGTCCCGGAGCACGGGCTAGCCTCGAACCCGATTCCTCCGCTTTGTTAGGTCTCACGTTGTTTTCGCGTGCCACCAGGGTACCGAAGGCAACGCTAGTAATTATTCTATATGAAGCCATCAAGCAGTTACATATGTTCACATGATAAAAATGCGGTTCTCGTTTATTCACAAGATACGAACTCGGTGTAGCTTGCATCCCAGGCAAACACTTTACCACTATGCTACAGATGCGGATGTAAGTTTGGTGCCCTACGTGATGCATTCCTCTTTTCCTACGATATGCCTTGATGTACGATGTGTACGATGGCACTTTGGTACGATGTCTGTGAGACCTCGCGATTGTTTTATTTCTCGCAAATCCGCGTTATTCTCGAAACTGAGATGAGAAATTCTGTCTATCTTTAATTTGAGAGGCTATTTGTGTTCAGCAGGTAATGGTATATCAGATGCTCTTTATCTTTCCAAATAACTAACGATTATGTTTTTCAGAGCAATAACGCAGACGCATCTTTTTTGCGGACTTACCTTTGCGGAAGCATCTTGCTCTTACCGATTCGTGAACTATACAGATTTCTCTAATGCTTTTTGATACAAATTTTTCATCGGAGCGTGTGTGAATTGAAGGAGACGGGAAATATAACGAACAGAATTAGACAATTTATAGATCTGTTATTTCCGTGACGACGGTCCGTCAAAATCTATTGTTAGTGAAATTGAGAAGAATTTCTAGAAGTTGAATTATCTTGTGAATGTATTTTATTGTAGCAACAGATGATAGTGAAATTACTCATATAAAAAAATAATAGTTACATTAGGTGATGTATACATTTCTGTACTTGTGTAATGAGTCTGTTAGGAGAGACAAATTCTTGCAATATCTTTCTTTTAATAGGCAAGACAGTCTTTTATATAACTTACTGTCCGGCGTATTTAAAATGATAATGATCATATGGAAAATCACCACAAGATGAAAAGTGGCTTTAAAAATAAAGTAGACGCATTTTACTGTAAAAATTAGTAACCACTACGAGAGATTGGAATAGCAGTAGTATTAAAGCAGCAGTAGCATTAAAGCTTATTATCAATATTTCCACTATATACATTTATTTACATTCAATATATTGCATAATAGTGTTTTAAGGAATTATACTTCATGGTAAAGAATATGAAAGGTTTACTAAAATGCAGAAGATATTGACGAAATATCGCTGAGTCTCGCAGTCTCCAGCGCAGCATACACGTCCAAGGAAATCAATGAAAAAATTAATGTACATAGTTTTCCTAGGATGCATACCTGCAATCTGTACAAACATACGAGGTACATTTTGCAGTAGGTTACGAAAACGTTCGAATGCTTCCTTGGTCATTGTCACATTTCATATGTCAAGATTTCTGTAGATACGCACAAGAGAAAAGTCTGCTTTGTGTACAGTCTGTTGGTTTGAATCATGTGGTCGTATAGCTTAAGGCGTTTCTAGAAAGACGCGCGAAATAGTTCGTAATATAACATTCCCAACATAAAGTTCGTAATGTTGACACCCAACAACGTCGAACATTGTTGCACAATGGTACAGTGGTTACCTGGTATTCAGAAGCTGACGGGTTCGTATCTTGTGAAGGAACGAGAACTTCCTCCTGCATTTTTTATCATGTGAACATATGCTTAACTGCTTGTTGACTTCAAATAGAATAATTACTAGCGTTGCCTTTCTGTGCCCTGGTGGCGCATGTATTAGCATTGAGACCTAACAAAGCGGAGGAACTGGTTCGAGGCTGTGGCCTGTGCTCCGGGACTCCGCCTAGCCCGCCCCTGTCTGCTCTGCTTTGGGAGGTCCCAAGGTGATGCCATGCGCGGGCGATTTTGCTGAATTTTGCCGAACAACCAGCAACACTTTTGCAAAAACGCCCCCGATGGGGCCTCATGTATTTGCTTTTCGAAGAAGATTCGACGCGAGCGCCTCCCGGCGGAGGAGACCATTTTCGAAGATTTCCAGGACAGTCACGTAACGAAACTTATAAGTTTTGGAATACTTATACGTTACGAGACTCGTCCTGGAACGTCGTAATGAAACTTGTAATATTTTATTACGTTAAGTTTCACTACGATTGCCCTCCGAAAATCTCCCCGAAAAGGGCGGGATTCGGAACCCGCGACCCCTCTTCCGCAATCGGCAATGCATGCACGGCCCCATCGTGACACGCGCTGTTTCGTCGTTGAATATTCTACTTTAGGTACTATGCAAGCATGTGCACTTCGAATAAAGACAGCACGCCGCCCTAGAGGACTGAAACTGATCTCGCAATACAGCGGGGAAAACTACCGCCACCTTCCAAGCAAAACATGCAGTACACTAAGGACCCCAGTAGTTGAGTCCGGAATCACTACAACCAATGGTCAATCAATCTTCTTTTGCGCCTATTAATATTCTAAACACCTCCAAATCCTATAAGATGTAGCTCTTGGTACATAATATCAGGTACGGTAATATGTGTGTGTGGATCCTTCAATTGTGCTTCTACAACAACAACATTCGTATTATGGTAATTTGTAACAGAAAGTCGTACACGAGCTGTACAGTGGCAAGGTGCCTGCTTTTAAGTTCGAAGCTGCAGGTTTGATCCTCTAGGCGGCGTGCTGTCTTTATTCGAAGTGCACATGCTTGCATAGTACCTAAAGTAGAATAATCCAACGACGAAACGGCGCGTCACGATGGGGCTGCATGCATTGCCGATTGCGGAAGAGGAGGTCGCGGGTCTGAATCCTGCCCTTTTCGGGAGATTTCCGAGGAGCGTCGTAGTGAAACTTAACGTAATAACATATTACAAGCCGACATGACGTTCCGGGACGAGTCTCGTAACGTATAAGTATTTCTAAAACTTATAAGTTTCGTTGCGTGACTGTCCACCGAAATCTTCCTGAAAATGGTCCTTCCGCCGGAGTGCCTGCGTCTGAATCTTCTTCAGAAAAGCAATACATGAGGCCCCATCGGGGGCGTTTTGCAAAAGTGTTGCCGGGTTTTATGGCAAAAATTCAATCGCCCGCGCATGGCATCACACTGGGACCTCCTAAAGCAGAGCAGACGGGGGGTGGCTAGGCGGAGGTCCCGGAGCACGCTTAGCCCTCGAACCCGATTCCTCCGCTTTGTTAGGGTCTCAATGCTAGCCATGCGCCACCAGGGCACGAAGGCAACGCTAGTAATTATTCTATATGAAGTCAATAAGCAGTTAAGCATATGTTCACATGATAAAATGCGGTTCTCGTTTGGCTCACAAGATACGAACCCGGTAGCTTCTGTAATCCCAGGCAAACACTTTACCAATTATGCTACAGATGCGGGATGTGTTTGCGTCTCTACGTGATGTATTCTTTCCTACGATATGCCTTGATGTACGATGTACGATGGCATTTTGTACGATGCCTGTGAGACCTCGCGATTGTTTTATTTCGCAAATCTCGCGTTATTCCCGAAACTGGAGATGAGGTGTCTCGTCTATCTTTAATTTGAGAGGCTATTTGTGTTCACAGGTAATGCATATCAGACGCTCATCTTCTCCAAATAACTAACGATTAGTGTTTTCAGAGCAATAACGCAGACGCACTTTTTGCGGACTTACCTTTTGCGGAAGTTATCTTGCTCTTTACCGATTCGTAACTATACAGAGATTTCTAATGCTTTTGATACAAATTTTTCATCGGAGCGTGTGTGAATTCGAAGGAGGACGAAATATAAATGTAACAGAATTAGACGACTTATAGATCTGTTTATTCGTGATGACGGTCCGTCAAAATCTATTGTTAGTGAAATTGAGAAGAATTTCTAGAAGTTAAATTATCTTGTGAATGTATTTTATTGTAGCAATATGATGGATGTGAGTGAAATTACCTATATAAAAATAATAGTTACATTAGGTGATGTATATACATTTCTGTACTTGTGTAATGAGTTCGTTAGGAGAGACAAAATGCACTCTTGCAATATCTTTCTTTTAATAGGCAAGACAGTCTTTATATAACTTACTTCGTCCGGCGTATTTAAAATGATAACATCATATGGAAAATCACCACAAGATGAAAAGTGGCCTTTTAAAAATAAAGTAGACGCATTTTACTGTAAAATTAGTAACCACTCATGAGATTGAATAGCAGTAGTATTAAAGTAGCATTTAAAGTTTATTATCACATTTCCACTCATATACATTTATTTACATTCAATATATTGCATAACAGTGTTTAAGGAATTATACTTCATGGTAAAGAATATGAAAGGTTTACTAAAATGCAGAAGATATTGACGAAATATCGCTGAGTCTCGCAGTTCCAGCGCAGCATACACGTCCAAGGAAATCAATGAAAAATTAATGTATTATAGTTTTCTAGGATGCATACCTGCAATCTGTGTACAAACATACGAGGTACATTTTGCAGTAGGTTACGAAAAACGTTCGAATGCTTCCTAATATTGTCACATTTCATATGTCAAGATTTCGTAGATACGCACAAGAGAAAAGTCTGCTTTGTGTACAGTCTGTTGGTTTGAATCATGTGGTCGTATAGCTTAAGGTCAGAAAGACGCGAATAGTTCGTAAATATAACATTCCCAACATAAAGTTCGTAATGCTGACACCCAAAACAACGTCGAACATTGTTGCACAATGGTATAGTACTCGGCATTCAGAAGGATGGGTCTGCAGGTATCTGTGAGCGAATGAGAACCGCATTTTTATCATGTGAACATATATGCTTAACTGCTTGCCGATTCTCAACAGAATAATACATGTTGCTCCGTGCTCAGTGGCGCATGGCTAGCATTGAGACTAACAGCGGAGGAATCGGGTTCGAGGCTATTGCGCGCCCGGACCTTCGTTTCAGCTCGTTTCTCGTCTGCTCTGCTTGGGAGTGTCCTAGTGATGCCATGCGCGGGCGATTTGCTGAATTTTGCCATAAAACAGCAACACTTTTGCAAAACGCCCCGAGTTCATGTATTTCAGCTGAAGAAGATTCAGACGCGAGCAGCTCCCGGCGGAGGAGCATTGAGCATTTCGGTGACAGTCACGTAACGAAACTTACGCAAATATTTATACGTTACGAGACTCGTCTCGAACGTCGTACGAAATCTCTGTAACATTTATTACGTTGCCACTACGACAAAATTCTCCGAAAATCTCCGAGGCGGATTTTCGAACTCCGCGACCTTCGCACCGGCACGCATGCAGACGGCCCCATCGTGACATCGCAGCCTCGTCGTTGACCATTCTACTTAGTACCATGCGACAAAATTTTCGAATAAAGACACGCCGCCCTAGAGTGATCAAACTCGATCTCGCCGCAATACAGCGGGGAAAACTACCGCCACCTTCCAAGCAAACATGCAGTACACCAAGGACCCCAGTAGTTGAGGTCCTGGAATCACTAACAACCAATGGTCATCAATCTTCTTTGCGCCTATTAATATTCTAAACACCTCCAAATCCTATAAGATGTAGTTTCTTGGTACATACACATCAGGTAATGGTAATATGTGTAAAACTCTTCAATTGTGCTTTACAACAACAACATTCGTATTATGGTAATTTGTAAATAGAAAGTCGTACACGAGCTGTGGCATATTGCGGCAAGGTGCCTGCTTTAAGTTTGGAAGCTGCAGGTTTGATCCTCTAGGGCGGCGTTGTCTTTATTCGAAGTGCGCACATGCTTGCATAGTACCTAAAGTAGAATAATCCAACGACGAAACGGCGTGTCACGATGGGGCCAAAGCATTGCCGATTGCGGAAGAGGAGGCCGCGGGTCTGAATCCCGCCCTTTCGGGAGATTTTCGAGGAGCGTCGTAGTGAAACTTAACGCACAATACAAGTTTCATGACGTTCCGGGACGAGTCTCGCAACGTATACATTTAAAACTTATAAGCTCTGCTGCGTGACTGTCCACTCGAAATCTTCCGAATGTTCGCCGGGAGGCGGTCGCGCCTGAATCTTCTTCGAAAGCACATGAGGCCCCATCAAAGGTTTCTTATAAAAAGTGTTGCTGGTTTTTATGGCAAAATTGGTTAAATCGCCCGCGCATGGCATCACACTGGGACCTCCCAAAGCAGAGCAGACGGGGGCGGGCTAGGCGGAGGTCCCGGAGCACGGGCTAGCCTCGAACCTGATTCCTCCGCTTTAGGGTCTTCACGGCAGCTGGGCGCGCCACCAGGCAATGAAGGCAACGCTAGTAATTATTCTATATGAAGTCAACAAGCAGTTAAGCATATGTTCACATGGATAAAAATGCGGTTCTCGTTTATTCACAAGATACGAACCTGGTAGCTTGCATCCCAGGCAAACACTTTACCACTATGCTACAGATGCGGGATGTAAGTTTCGTCTCTACGTGATGCATTCTTCCTACGATATGCCTTGATGCATACGATGTACGATGGCACTTCTTGTACGATGTCTGTGAGACCTCGCGATTGTTTTATTTCGTAAATCCGCGTTATTCTCGAAACTGAGATGAGGTGTCTCGTCTATCTTTAATTTGAGAGGTTATTTGTGTTCCTCATTAGGTACGGCATATCAGACGCTCATCTTCTTCAATACACGATTATGTTTTCAGAGCAATATCGCAGACATCTTTTGACTGTTTTTTGTTAGTGTTATTCAGTTTCACGATTCGTGAACCATACATTTCAATGCTTGATGCCAGCTCGCCATTCGAGCGCGGTGTGTGATTCGATGGAAATATAATGTAATAGACTGATTTAGATTCAGTCAGATGGTTCATTGTTAGAAATTGAGAATAGAAGACATCTTGTGAATGTATTTTATTGTAGCAACAGATTTATTAGTGAACATTATAAAAATAATAGTTACATTAGGTGATGTACATAGCATTTCCCCACTGTGTAATGAGTTCTGTTAGAGACAAAAATGCACTCTTGCAATATCTTTAATAGGCATGACAGGTCTTTTATATAACTTACTTCGTCCGCGATTAAATGATAACATCACATGAAAAATCACCACAAGATGAAAAGTATTTAAAAAAGAAGTAGACGCATTTTACTGTAAAAATTAGTAACTACTACGAGATTGAAATAGCAGTATTAAAGCAGCAGCATTAAAGTCATCAATATTTGCACTATACATTTATTTACATTCAATATATTGCATAATAGTGTTTAAGGAATTATACTTCCGCGGTAAAGCATTATGAAGTATTTACCAAAATGCAGAAGATATTGACGAAATATCGCTGAGTCTGCAGTCTCCAGCGCAGCATAAGCACATCCAAGGAAATCAATGAAAAATTAATGGCTATATTTCTTAGATGCATACCTGGCACCAAATAAATATACGAGGTACATTTTGCAGTAGGTTACGAAAACGTTCGAATGCTTCCGGAAGTACGTCATACTTCATGTCAAGATTTCGTAGATGTCAGCACAAGAGAAAAAGTTCGCTGGTGTACAGTCTGTTGGTTTGAATCATGTGGTCGCATAGCTTTGTTGCTCTCAGGAAAGTTCACGAAACAGTTCGTAATATAATATTCCCAACATAAAGTTCGTAATGTTGACACCCAAACAACGTCGAACACGTACAATGGTACAGTACGCCTGGTATTCAGAAGCTGACGGTTCGCATCTTGTGAAGGAACGAGAACCGCATTTTATCATGTAAACATATGCTTTAACTGCTTGTTGACTTCAAATAGACAATTACTAGCGTTGCCTTCTGTGCCCTGGTGCATATTAGCATTGAGACTCAACAAAGCGATAATCGGGTCTGAGGCTGTGCCCGCCCGGGACTTCGCCTAGCCCGCCCCTGTTCACCATTGGGAGGTCCCAGCGTGATGCCAAGATTTGCGAATTTTGCCATAAAAACCAGCAACACTTTTTGCAAAACGCCTCTGATGGGGCCTCATTTGCTTTTCGAAGAAGATTCAGACGCGAGCCGCTCTCCCGGCGGAGGAGAATTACCGGAAGATTTCCGGTGGATAGCCGTAACGAAACTTATAAGTTTTAAATACTTATACGTTACGTGAGATTCTCGTCTCGAACGCTTCGCAAATGAAACCTGTACATGTTATTACGTTGCTTTCACTACGACGCTCCTCCGAAAATCTCCCGAAAAGCGGCGGATTCTGAACTCGCTAATCTCCTCTTCCCGCAATCGGCAATGCATGCACGGCCCCATCGTGACACGCATGTTTGTCGTTGGATTATTCTACTTTAGCAATAGCGTGCATGTGTACTGAATAAAGACAGCACGCCGCCCTAGAGGATCAAACCTGCAGCTTCCGAATCCAAAGCACCTTGCCACTGTTGTTGTGCCTGTAATGACTTTCATTTACAAATTACCAGCACATGAATTGTTGTTGTTTAGAAGACTTGAAGGATCCACACACATATTACTGTACTCTGATGTATGTACCAAGAGCTACATCTTAGGGGATTTGGGAGGTGTTTAAATATTACAGGTTAAAAGGAAGATTGATTGACTATTGGTTGTTAGTGATTCCGGACTCAACTACTGTGGGTCCTGAAATGCATGTTTTGCTTGGAAGGCGTAGTTTTCCTGGCTGTATTGCGAGATCAGGCTTTGATCCTCTAGGGCGGCGTGCTGTCTTTATTCGAAGTGCACATGCTTGCATAGTAATTCTAAAGTAGAATAATCCAACGACGAAACAGCGCGTGTCACGATGGGGCCGTGCATGCACTGCCGATTGCGGAAGAGTGAGTCGGGTCTGAATCCCGCCCGAGATTTTGATAGCGTCGCAGTGAAACTTAACGCACAAATACATAAGTTCTTATTTGGCGACGCGTCTTCCGGGACGAGTCTCGTAACGTGGCGGGCATTTAAAACTGAGGTTTCGTTACGTGACTGTCCACCGGAAATCTTCCGAAAATATCCTGCCGGGAGGCGGCTCGCGTCTGAATCTTCGAAAAGCGCTATGCGAGGCCCATCGGGGCGTTTGCAAAAGTGTTGCTGGTTTTATGGCAAATTCAGCAATCGCCCGCGCATGGCATCGCACTGGGACTCCTCCAAAGCAGAGCAGACGGGGGGCGGCTAGGGCGGAGGTCCCGGAGCACGCCAGCCTCGAACCCGATTCCTCCGCTTTGTTAGGGTCTCAATGCCAGCCATGCGCCACCAGGCACGAAGGCAACGCTAGTAATTATTCTATTTCAGCCACAAGCAGTTAAGCATATGTTCATACGATAAAAATGCGGTTCGTTCCTTCACAAGATACGAACCCGTCAGCTTCTGAATACCAGGCAACCACTTACCATTGTGCAACAATGTCTGACGTTGTTTTAAAATAACATTACGAACTCATGTTGGGAATATTATATTACGAACTATTTCGCGTCTTTCTAGAAACCTAAGCCATACGACCACACATGATTCAAAACCAACAGACTGTACACAAAGCAGACTTTTCTCTTGTGCGTATCTACGAAATCTTGACATATGAAATGTGACAATATTAGGAAGCATTCGAACGTTTTTCGTGTAACCTACTGCAAAAATGTACCCTGGGTATGTTTGTACAGATTGCAGGTATGCATCCTAGGAAAACTATGTACATTAATTTTTTCATTGATTTCCTTGACGTATGCTGCGCTGAGATCATGAGACTCCAGCGATATTTCGTCAATATCTTCTGCATTTTGGTAAACCTTTCATATTCTTTACCATGAAGTATAATTCCTTAAACACTATTATGCAATATATTGAATGTAAATAAATGTATATGAGTGGAAATATTGATAATAAACTTTAATGCTACTGCTACTTTAATACTACTACATATTCCAATCTCGTAGTGGTTACTAATTTACAGTAAAATGCGTCTACTTTATTTTGTGCGCTACTTTTTCATCTTAGTGGTGATTTTCCATATGATGTTACATTTTGTAAATACGCCGGACGAAGTAAGTTATATAAAAGACTGTCTTGCCTATTAAAAGAAAGATATTGCAAGAGTGCATTTGTCTCTCTAACGTCTCATTACACAAGTACAGAAATGTATATACATCAATTTCCAATGTAATCATTATTTTTTATATGAGTAATTTCACTATCATCTGTTGCTACAATAAAATACATATCTACAAGATAATTCAACTTAGAAATTCTTCAATTTACTAACAATATTTTACTATCTGTCGTCACAGCAAATAGATCTAAGTCGTCTAATTCTGTTACATTTATATTTCACGTCCTCCTTCGAATTCACACACGCTCCGGGATGAAAAAATTTGTATCAAAAGCATTAGAGAAATCTGTATGTCTACGAATCGGTAAGAGCAAGATAACTTCATAAAAGGTAAGTCCGCAAAAGATGCGTCTGCGTTATTGCTCTGAAAACATAATCGTTAGTTATTTGGAGAAGATGAGAGCGTCTGATATGCCATTACCTGTGAACACAAATAGCCTCTCAAATTAAAGATAGACGAGACACCTCATCTCAGTTTCCTGAGAATAACGAGATTTGCGAAATAAAACAATCGCGAGGGTCTCACAGACATCGTACAAAGCGCCATCGTACATCGTACATCAAGGCATATCGTAGGAAAGAATACATCATGCAGAGACGCAAACTTACACTGCATCTGTAGCATAGTGGTAAAGTGTTTGCCTGGGATGCAGAAGCGCCGGGTTCGTATCTTGTGAATAAACGAGAACCGCATTTTATCATGTGAACATATGCTTAACTTCTGCTTGTTGACTTCATAGAATAATTACTAGCGTTGCCTTCGTGCCCTGGTGGCGCATGGCCAGCATTGAGACCTAACAAAGCGGAGGAATCGGGTTCGAGGCCTGTGACCTCCGCCTAGCCTGCCCCTGTCTGCTCTGCTTTGGGAGAACCCAGTGTGATGCCATGCGTGGGGCGATTTTGCTGAATTTTGCCATAAAACCAGCAACACTTTTTGCAAAACGCCCCGGGATGGGGCCTCATGTATTTGCTTTTCGAAGAAGATTCAGACGCGAGCCGCCTCCCGCGGAGACTATTTTCGGAAGATTTCGGTGGACAGTCACGCAACGAAACTTATAAGTTTTAAATACTTACGTTACGAGACTGTCCTGAACGTCGTAATGAAACTTGTAATATGTTATTACGTTAAGTTTCACCATGACGCTCCTCCGAAAATCTCTCGAAAAGGGCGATCTGAACCCGCGACCTCCTCTTCCGCAATCGGCAATGCATGCACGGCCCCATCGTGACACGCGCCAGTTTAGTCGTTGGATTATCTCTACTTTTAGGTACTATGCAAGCATGTGCACTTCCGAATAAAGACAGCACGCCGCCCGCAGAGGATCAAACCTGCAGCTTCCGAACTTAGCAGGCACCTTGCCACTGTGCCACAGCTCGTGTACGACTTTCTCATTTACAAATTACCATAATACGAATGTTGTTGCTTGTAGGTACAATTGAAGGGACCTTACACATATTACCGTACCTGATGTGTATGTACCAAGAGCTACATCTTATAGGATTTGGGAGGTGTTTAGAATATTAATAGGCGCAAAGAAGATTGATTGACCATTGGTTGTTAGTGATTCCGGACTCAACTACTGGGGTCCTTAGTGTACTGTATGTTTTGCTTGAAGGTGGCGGTAGTTTTCCCCGCTGTATTGCGAGATCAGGTTTGATCCTCTAGGCGGCGTGCTGTCTTTATTCGAAGTGCACAAGTGCTGCATAGTACCTAAAGTAGAATAATCCAACGACGAAACAGCGTGTCACGATGGGGCCGTGCATGCATTGGTTGATTGCGGAAGAGGAGGTCGCGGGTTCGAATCCTGCCCTTTTCGGGAGATTTTCGATGAGCGTCGTAGTGAAACTTAACGTAACAAAAATATTACAAGTTTCATTACGACGTTCCGGGACGAGTCTCGTAACGTATAAGCATTTAAAACTATGTGTTTCAGTTACGTGACTGTCCACCGGAAATCTTCCGAAAATGGTCTCCGCCGAGGCGGCTCGCGTCTGAATCTTCGAAAAGCAAATACATGAGGTCTTTATCAGCGTTTCTTGCAAAAGTGCTGCTGGTTTTATGGCAAAATTTAGCAAAATCGCCTGCGCATGGCATCACACTGGGACTTCCCAAAGCAGAGCAGACGGGGCGGTTATTGTGCGGAGGTCCTGAGCACGGGCTAGCCTCGAACCCGGATTCTCCGCTTTGTTAGGTCTCAATGCTAGCCATGCGCCACCAGGCACGAAGGCAACGCTTAGTAATTATTCTATATGAAGTCAACAAGCAGTTACATATGTTCACATGATAAAAATGCGGTTCTCGTTTATTCACAAGATATGAACCCAGCTTCTGCATCCCCAGGCAAACACTTTACCACTATGCTACAGGATGCGGATGTAAGTTTACGTCTCTACGTGATGTATCTGTTTCATGATATGCCTTGATGCGTAATGATAAATAGATGGCACTTTGTACGATGTCTGTGAGACCGCGATTGTTTATTTCAAAAATCCATGGTATTCTCGAAACTGAGACTCATAAGCAGGCATCTGCCACTATGCCACAGCGCCAAGGTATGGCGTTGATTTTCAATCAAAGTCTTGCCAGTTAAAAAGAGATTTTCTTCGAGTGGATTTTGCCTCTCTTTCCGAGTCATTTTAGAAGTAGAGAAATGGTCCAAACTTATGTGGAAGTAAATTCATTAGATTAACTACAATCTGAGAATGTTATTATTATAACGATACATTTTATTTAATTCAGCGAAAAATGGAGAAAATAGACTTTGAAAATGGAATTCGAAGGCCATTGAATAGGAGTCTCCAAGTTTTTTCGGAATATGTGAATGCTTTCGTTTGATTAGATCAAGGTTCCTTTTGATACCAATTGTACATGTCTGAAACAAAGGTCAATTAATAATTAATGAAATGGATTTAAGCGAGGAGATAACTTAATGCCAAATAATTGTACGAAAATAACGTGTACTGTGTCTTATGAATCAGGAATATTCCCAGAGTTACGCTTTCGCATCATTTATCTTGAGTATTTTGTACAAGTGTCTTCGCCGCATAATAATTAAAATCAATACTTTTTTTATTTTAATTTTTATCAAAATTCTAAAACGAAAATGGCAATGGCAGGTGGCAGAAAGTATAATAACTTATAGAAATTAGCAAAATTGTACCTGCCGTTGCCCGGGAATTTCTTCACATCAAATTTTGTAGAAAGAGAAAAATATCAATTTTATTTAAACCACGTTATAGCAATACTACTTTTTAATGTAATGTTGAAAATTTAATAAACATGATAATTTTATTTGCCTTTTGTTTACAGTGTTTTTAAATTATGATCTGTTCCATTCGTTTGTAGTAAATGCTTTCTTTAAATATCTCTACTGAGTGTCTTAGTATTGTTTGTAAAATGAATTTCAACAAAACCTTTTTTAAGGTGTGCATTTTCAACAATTAATTTTTTCTACCACTTACATTTGTTCTGATAAAATATTTTTCAATGATTTTACATAAGTAAATATACTGCCCTTATCATTCATTTAGAAACGTATCAACCAACACTAATCGAACGTTAAACCAACACTAATTGAAGTGTTTAAAAATATATTAACGTAATGTTAACATAAATTAATATAATATTAATTAATCATCATCTCTTCAGGGTTTAGGAGAGACTCCTGTTTCATCTTCAGCATGCCATTTCAATCTTGACGGCCGACATCCCTTTTACGATGTCTGTAGTGATGTCTGTTCTGATATATTTGTTTTGAATGTGGTCACTACTCACTCTGTGCAGTGTATTGGGACTAATGAGTCCTGTATTTTTGTACTTTATTTATTAATGGGAGTACTTATAATTCTTCTGATTACCTCTACTTTCTATTTCTGTTTGAATGAAGTGGCAGCATTTGACTTGTCTCAAGAACCTCATCTCAGACGTCTGAATTATGGTAAAATATTTTTCATAGTCCACGCCTCGCATCCATAAAGAAGTATGGGGATAGACATTGTTTTATGAAATTTAAATTGTGCTTCCTTTTTTGTTTCCTTTCTCAGGTATTTTATTATTGCACAACAAATGTTTTGAAATCTTTGGGTTTTTATTGAAATATCTTTATTGAATTCAAAAGTAATATCACATCCTAAATATCTAAAATGGCTAACTTGTTCTATAATTTTATTATTTATTATTATTTTACTTCGTATAGGATGTTTGCCTCTAAACGCCATTACTTTGGTTTCCTGAGTTGAGATTCTCAAGTTATATTGTTCACATATGTTATTTAATTTATAGAGAGCCTTCTGTAACTGATCCTCACTTCTTGGATAATTATCTGATCGTCGTAAAGAAAAGTGTATTTTAGAGTGGTTTCGGGAGTTTATTACAATGCCATCAGTAATACACTGTTTCCATTCTTAGAACGTCGTCTCTCTCTCTTTCTCTCTCTCTCTCTCTCTCTCTCTCTCTATATATATATATATATATATATATATATATATATATATATATATATATATATATTGTGACATACCGATATGTCACGTTAAAATAAATTCACATTTATTTGAGACAATATGGTGGAAACATGACATGAAATATCACGAGAGCTAGAGCATAGCAAACGACCGTGAATAAACAATGTAGTTTGCTTTTCTAAATGCATTAAGAGATGGGTTTGATGGCTGGAAAGTAGAAACTTCTGGATTGGTGAGAAGTTTAGACGGTCAAATGTTATGAAAAAATGAAGGTAGTTTACGAAGTCTTCGAGGGATGAATCATGCAGGAAGATTTCATTCTGGTCGGAAACGCTTCTGAACTGATCGTAGATTTTTTTATGTGGAGTTAAATATTGAAGTATAAATAGAACTTTGTCGGGAGTGGTAATCGTTCGGGACTATGTCATAGGACGTAATCGGACTGGTAATTTGATAGTTTGAGACCAGCTTTGATAGGGCAGAAGAGGATTTCGTTGGAACTTTGGACTACGGCAAGATCGCAAGATATTTCCTGGACTGAGAAGTCTACGAGGGATACCAACGAAGAAAAGATAAGTTAATCCGCGGTGTAAAATTGTAAATTGAAAGAGATCATGATCAAAGGCCTAACTTAAATTCATTAAATTGTTTGACAAAAAAGTAAAAATAAACTTTGTTAAATTTTGTTCTATAGAAAAGAAAGTGATTTTTCATTTAGTCAATCCAAACAGAAATGAACTAGGAATAGAATCATTCTATTTCAGATTCCCAGCTGCGCTGTATAGTTTATGATCCTATAATCCATTATAGAGTGTAATAAGGATTATAATTATATCGTGACCCATTGACTCCAGCAAGCCGGACGCTAAGATCTTTAGCAGATATAGAGATGTAGAGAAAGGAAAATTTTGGCATATCTCAAAATGGCGCCTCAACGTGATACATCGGTTATGTAATTTATAACAATTGGTGACACGGATAAAATTAGTCTTGTTATACATAGTGATCCAAAGGGAATCTGAAATTTATGGATTGACATTTGAAATTAATTGTTAGTTATAAGAAAGGGCTAAGACCATTTCATTGGTGTGATTTTAAAATAATTTAATAGAGAGATTTTAATTTGCATTAGAATTCAAAAATGGGATACTAGGAGCAAAAATCGCGTATGGAGAATGTTAATGTAGATGATATGGCGTCTGCTAATACTTTAACTCCTGAGGAGAAATTTATGAAATTATTGAGATTGAACCACAAGAAAAGGAAATAATGGCTGCACTGTTAGAAAATATGGACCCTAATAATTTAATTCTTAAGATGTTAGCAGAAATGAACGCAAAATCCTGAGCATAATAATACTAAATTAGATGGAATCACTTCAGATATGAACAATAAATTAGAGAGGATCACTCAGATATGAATATTGAATTTGAAAAAAATAGCGCTAATTGGAAGGGAAATGACATCGGAAATGTCATTAGAATTGAAGAAACTGCCGTCAGGAAATAAGGAGGAAACAGTGCAATTACGGTAATACATCGGCTGAATTCAACATTATTCATTGCAAAATTGAGTCTTTTAGTAATCAAGTCGACTAAAATGCAGAGAGGGAATTAAAAGAATCTGGCGACAAAATTAATTCCTGCTAATTATTTACAGGAAAACATTGTGACATCAGGACATTTACATGACCAACAATGTGCGAAAAAGTTGACAATCGTCGAATCGCGTGTAGATAATTTTAAATGCAATGACGCTCAACATGGCGAAAAAGTAAAACATAGAATCTAAATTAAGTTAATTCGGATTGTAAATTAGAAAACGAATACAGGAGGGATTGAAACGTTAAAATGGTGCAAGAATCTGAATCTGGGAAATATATGTCGGACATTAAGGACAAGATCAACAGTTAGAAAACGAATTCATGATGCGTTCATAGGAAATATGCTAATGCATGCATCGGCGCTGGTAATATCAAGCCACCTAAAATTTCAAGATGATGTGAGATACGCGAATAACAGACAATTTGAGGGAGGCAGCAGCCAAAAGAAAGCTAAACAGAAAACAATGCTTGGAGGCGAGTATAAGGAGGGTGATACAGCACTAGAGTACTCTCAAGTGTCGTCAGTTGATGTTTATTTTATAAATTTTTCCTGTTGTATAGTTGACCGTACTGAATTTGTAAAGTATTAGCAAGAATGCCGCGATTTTGAATGATGA
The DNA here is from genome assembly GCA_964035755.1 of Teleogryllus oceanicus. Lineage (NCBI taxonomy): Eukaryota > Metazoa > Arthropoda > Insecta > Orthoptera > Gryllidae > Teleogryllus > Teleogryllus oceanicus. Next base: position 130,484,466 of record CAXIVR010000006.1, read on the forward strand.
AAATGGACGGCAAATGAAAACATATAACTACAGGAACATGAAGCCGTATATGAGGGACGACACGCATGATTGAATAACAGAGATTTGTAAATAGTTGTAAATATTAGTGTAATAGTTTTTCTTTTGTTATGGTTTTGTCATTATGTGTATTTTGTCAGTTTGTGTAGGGAGTTTAATTTAAAGGGTATGTGTATTCAATGAAGTTAATGGGAGCAACATTAGGCAGATACGGCTAATAGAATACCTGGTGAGAAATGGCGTTGCTTGGTACATTCCGAAAGGAAAATGTAAATAGTTTTAAGGCAGCAAGTAACAAGACCTAGTGCAAAGTAAAGTGTTAATAGTTTTAGTGTGAAGCATGAAGAAAGTGTTCAATTTAGTCTTGTCATTTAGCGCTGTAGCAAACCAAACACGCTTTGAGGTGGTGCCAGATATTAAATTGATATGTCACGTTAAAATAAATTAACATTTATTTGGAGACAATATGGTGAAACATGCATTACGAAATATCACGAGCTAGAGCATAGCAACGACCGTGAATAAACAATGTAGTTTGTTTTTCTAAATGCATTAAGAGATGGGTCGATGCCGAAAGTAGAAACTTCAGATTGGGCGGAGAAGTTTAGACGGTCAAATGTTGCGAAAAATGAAGGTAGTTTAATACGAAGTCTTCGAGGGATGAATCAGCAGGAAGATTTCTATCTGGTCGGAAACGCGCTTGAACTGATCGTAGATTTTTTTATGTGGAAGCAATATTGAAGTATAAATAGGAACTCGCCGGGAGTGGTAATCAAGTTCGGGACTATGTCAAGTAGGACGTAATCGGGACTGGTAATTTTGATAGCTCTGAGACCAGCTTGATAGTAGAAGAGGATTTCTGTTGGAACTTTGGACTACGGCAAGATCAAAGATATTTCCTGAATCTGGAGAAAGTCACAGGACATCAACGAAGAAAAGATGTTAACTGCGGTGTAAAATTGTAAATTGGAAAGAGATCATGATCAAAGGCCTAACTAATTCATTAAATTGTTTGACAAAGTAAAAATAAACTTTGTTAAATTTTGTTCTATAGAAAAGAAAGGATTTTTCATTTAGTCAATCCGGAACAGAAATGAACTAGGAATAGAATCATTTATTTCAGATTCCCAGCTGCGCTGTATAGTCGGCGGATCCTATAATCCATTATAGTAGAGGTAATAAGGATTATAATACAAATCGTGACCCATTGACCCAGCAAGCCGGACGCTAAGATCTTTGGCAGATATTAATGTAGAGAGAGGGAAAATGTTGTATATCTCAATATAGTATATATATATATATATATATATATATATATATATATAAAAAATGTTTAAGGATAGGCTACATCTTTTGTCTAACACTGATTAATTTTTAATTCTTCTGGATAATTCTTCATTTAATCCAAATACATTTATAGTTCTGTGGTATAGGAATTTGATTACTTCTAATTAAAATGGAGTGGAATGCCTTTTATTCATTATCTTCCATATCGTACTGATGCGCTATGTTGAATGCTTTATAATCTATGAAAAAGGATATCTGCTTCCTGATTAAATTCTACCCTTCTGTTTAAGCAAGCACGGAGAATACACGATCTTCCTTGTCTAAATACACTCTGTACTTCTAACAATATATTGTCTAGAAGAGTTGTAATTCTGCTGTTAATAATTTTAGTATATATCTTGTATGCCGAATTTAGCAAGGTACCTTTATAGTTCTTCGGTTTACTATTTCTTTTTAATAGTGGTATTACTTTGCTTTTGTCCATTCTTCTGGAATAGTACTAGTCTCCAGCGTGTATTCAGTAAAGTGAGAAATATACTTTTAATGACGTAATGGTATATTTTAATTAACTCCAGATTAATCCCATCAAGACCTAGCGCTTTTCGATTTTAGCTTCTTTACGAGTCAACTAATTCATTCCATAACGATGGATCTACGTTAGATCATAGTCACTTCTTTCTGCCTCTTCCACATTCGAGTCGTACCATAAACTTTTATACTGATCCAGCCACTTCTTTCTCTTTGATATGTTTAGTTCTGCATCCTTGTGTCGCTATTTAGATGCCTCATTACTTTGTAAGCTAAGGTTTGTCGTCCGTGCACATCGTTTTCATTATTACTAACAAATCGTTCCTAATGATTCTTGATGGGCCTCTTATAAGGTCTTGGCGTAGTTGTCTATTAGCTATATGCCCTCTGGTTTCTTCTGTATTATGTTGCAACATTTTATTGTAAGCGTGTTTCTTATCATTAATGGCTTCAAGGATTTCTGTGTCTATATTTTCAGTCTTTTATTCGAAAGCCATTTTTACCCAACACCTTATTAGCTGCTTTCTTTATTATATTTTTTACATTTTTCCATTCTTCATCTACATCACCCTGTGTCGGGATCTAATTTGTTTATAATTTTTAATCGTTCATGGTATAAATTGTTTATACTATCTTCGTTTAATATGGAATTTGAAATATTTCTTCATTTGTGGCCGGTGTTTTATTTTATTAATTTTTTCTCCATTTAGATAATAATATGGATATTGTTATCTATGGGTAGGGAAAATCATCTCCCCCTTTTCCCCAAATAAACCTTCCCCAAACAATTAACAAAAATTTTTTTAAAAGTGAAAAATTGTAATAAAAAAAATAATAATAATAATAATTTAAAAACGAGAGATTAACATTTCAAAAACTAGATATTTTCTTGCCGAATTATAGAAAACTTATTTTTTAAAGGTAAAGGAACGAACAGATTTGTTTTTTCTGTATTTAACAAAATGGAAACTTACCCTAAGCTACAAGCAAAGGAAAGTTCAACAAACGTGCGCATAGTGAAGCTACATTTACGTCCAGAAGCAAATCAAGGGGGCATCTCAGCATTTGCTCAATGGATCAGAAACTGGAAAAAAATCCGATCGAGATGGGGTCATTGACCCGGAAGCTGAAGTACATTACTTGTTACAGGCATATTGAATCTTTTTAAATTATCAATGCAAATGTAAACTAATTCATTATACTATATCATTGTTTTTTTAAAAAGTAAACATTATTTTTCTGTTTGACGATCAGTATAGTCTCTAATTGTATACAAACATTTTTGCACCAGAAAAGATTTTACTTTTAACAAATTTGTGTACCAATTTTAATTGTTTCATTTCATGTGGCAATGCGTTGTTAAGTAACGTACATTATTGTATGTGGATTTCTTGTAATGAGCATTGATGAACGTGAGTTCTACGTCGAGTGTTGAACTATAAACATCAGTATTACATGAAATAAGTTCCCACAGTTAAGTGAGTCAGTTTTGACAAATACTACAGACTCATAAATAAATAGACAAGGCAATGATAGGATTCAAGCTCAATGAAAAGAGCTTGCACGGATCACGTGGATGGATTTTTCAATATTCGGATAATTTTCTTTGCAATCTAAATGTCTGGATACTAAAGGATGAGCTTACCAGAATATTATCATATCTCAGGCAGGAATGTACATTTCAAAATACACTCAATGAGCTGCACGAAGGCTAAACTGAATTAGAAAAGAATTTTGAATGCATAACATAATGAGCTTAATATAATGTATTTCTGTTGTGCCCTTTTGATTATGATCTTTATTTTGTATTTATTAGGAGCAGACAGGAGCAGAGCCATGAGGGAGCAGAGAGGGAAAGAAAATAGGGAAATGAAGATGTGGAAAAGGAAGTTTATAACAATATATCTTACACAATCGCGCTTTGACACCCAACCACAAAATCCAATGGCCGATTACCGTTAGGAATCGTTCTGCCGCTAAGTCGCTTGGAGTCAAACTGTAGGGTTTCTGCATGAAAAATTATGAACATGTTCATATAGAAAACATGCGGGCTGGACGAAAACTGTACCGTGTATACCGGACTGTAAATACTAACGGTATTATTAATTTCCCTTTCGGGTCTTTCTGATTCTTTATGCCCTGTGGGTTCTTTTGAACACTTTATGCCCGCTCTAATACCACAACAAATACAAAATGTTTATGAATTCAATTTATTAAAAGTTAAATTACTGAAAATAAATAAATAAAGGCATAATGCTGAAATAAGTAAAATTACTCGTTAAAACTTCATTTTGTTTAATTGGTGTGCGGTATACTATTATTACATTACCGTTACTAAGAGGCGAGAAAGTATGCGCTATTTTAGTACCTGTCATTATTTTGTTAAATTGTACAGTTATTACCTGATGATGGGGCCTAAATTGTCTTCGAAACGTAAATGAAGTGATGTGATGGTTAATATAAACGTTCTAAAATGCTGAGTGTAACAAAGGGAAATAAAAATGTTGAATTTGAGTTAATTTGTTTCAAATAGTATATATCATTTTTCATCTAAAATGTCTCTCGTCCATAGTTGTATTTTTACTTTGAAAAATAATAATAATAATAATAATAATAATAATAATAATAATAATAATAATAATAATTAAAGGAGATTAACTTTTCCCAAAACAGTATTTTCGTTGCAATTATAGAAAACTTTTTTTAAAAAAAGGGAAAAAATATAATTCGTTATGGTAAAAAAAACCCGAACCATTTTTCCCCACCTCCTAATATCATGACGGACATTTTTTGCCCCTGCAAAATATTGATAATGGTCCTCTATAGCCACCCCTAATTGCGAACGTTTGCGGTGGGAAAGGGTTTTGTCGAACTGCCATACTGCCATTATGACCCAGGCGATCGATGGGACTCTGGCGGATGACCAGGATAAAATAATTCTCTCTAATTGTCCCGAATGTTCTTCAACCAATCGGGAAATTTTGGGATGGTGATATAGCACATTGTCATCCAAAATAATTCCATCATTATTTGGGAACATTATGTCCATGAAAGCTGCAAATGGTCTCCAATAACTGAATCCACTCAGTCAATGTTCAGGTCCTTCAGTTGGACCTGAGGACCATCCATTACTTGTAAAGACAGCCCCCCATTTTGGAGCCACTGGGAGCCAGCCCAGTGTCTTGTTGACATGGGTGCATGGCGTCGTGGGAGCCGCTTCAGTCGTCTAGGGGCCTATCTCTGGCATAGAGCCCCGGGTGGCGCTGAAGCATGGCATGTTGCTATAAAGGCAACGAGCCGGTCTTCTGCTGCCATAGCACATTAAAGCAAATTTCTCCCCATCTGCCCTCAAAGATACGTTCTTCAACGTCCATATTGACTTTGATGTTATTTAACGCAGTTTTTTTTATCTTGTTGGCACTAACAACTCTACGCATTGCTGCTGCTTTCGTCTTTAAGTGAAGGACGTCGATCACAGAATTGTCCGTGAGGTTTAAGCCTAAAATTAGGTATTCTCGGCTCACTCTTGACACTGTCAATCTGGGATTATTGAATTTTACTACCGATTTCTATGAAATGTTCTATAAATTTGCCCAAATACCATTCCGTGTTCAGTCTTTAAATCATTTATTATGCATGACAAACGAGAATGCCATGAAAATATCAAATAATGTAATTAGCTCCCCAATAACATTTTAATTGGCATTTTTTTTTTACTAGAACGTTTTTAAAATCTTGAGCACCGAAGTCAATTGGAGACAATCTATTGATCCTGGTGGTTGATTTATCTTCAATACAATACTGAAATTAAAATTTCAGAAGAAACAAAACACTTGTCTGCTCTGGAGCGATGACTGGTACTCATACTACCACCAACATTCACCGACTATATGATCTCCTGAATTATTTCAGATTTTCAACATAAACAATTAAACATTCGTCATCACAGTTTCTAACAGCACGCAGATGATTTTCCTCCTTTGAATGCAATTCTATTATTTATGCAACGAAGAGAAAAAAAACAAACAAATTTATAACTAACATCTTTTTGTAAAATATTAAGCAAAAATTTGTTTTAAGAAAATTATCGTTAAAGGTATCACATAAAATATATATATAAGATGTATTATAAAATGCTATTCAATATATTACAATGCCTAAAGAAGGCATATCGTTTACTTTAACAGAAATATCACGTTCTAAAATTTTCCTATATTTAATTGGCAATCAAAATAATTACAAAATTGTTTTCATATAAATTATAAACATTTCTATAAGTTTTTCATATAAGTTATAAACAAATTCATGCGACGCTGGTTGTTTCCGACTGTATTAGTGATTCCAGGCGCGTCAATGGCAAAGGTTATTAATCCCGTAAGTGTTGCACATGTTCTCTCCTCAGGAGGCGGTGGTCTCCCGGAATGTGTTGTTGTGAAGAACAAAGTAACTGTGTGTGTAAGGGTGAGGACCTATCCTCCGTGTCCTAACGAGGAAGAGGAAGGGCAGATCGCGCTTGGTCCGCGGCCTGTATGCTAGGGTACTGCTCTAGCATTCGGCTGGTATCGATCAGAGAAACCACGAAAAACTACCGATCACAGCAGCCAGCAGCTAGAATTCTCCTCGAGTCACCGATTGAAGTCGACCTAGCTATCTATTAGTGTTAAACATTCTGTTACCGTCAGGACTCAAACCTAGGACCGCCCGGTTAAAAGCACTCCAGTGACATCAAATGATGCCCTGAGCTACCTCTCCCGGTAAGAATGGAATCTACGACATTATGCCAACACTAGCCTTACTCGTGCGAGAACTCTCGCATGTATAACCTCACCCTCTTCCCTATTTTTAAATTTTCATATTAAGCCTGTAATATATATTTTCTTCAAGACCCTCTTATCCTGCGTCACTTGTTCTATGTCTCCTTGCAATTGATAACAATACAAGATGCCCTTGCCAAGACAAACTATTCTTATTTAATATTACCGAGCAGAGAGATAAACCTGTGTAATTCATATAAATGACTTTGAGACGTTGTTTTGTCGTGTAAATGTATTTTGCATAAAGCTTTTCGCGCATTGCAGGCCATCTTCAGTGATATTCCGAGGCGGCTGTGGTCCTTGGTCCAAAAAGACAGCTTGCCAGCCGAGAGCAAATCGGCTCTAGGAAACAAAAGTCGGGCGGTCCGTGGCCCGTTTGGTAGGGTACTGCTCCGGCATTCGCCTGGTGTTGATCGGAGAAACCACGGGAAACTACCGCGCAGAGCAGCCGGTCACAAGAATTCTTCCCCAGTCAGCGGCTGAATTCGCTTAACCCTGCAGCACACGTGGTCGATCTCTGAGATGGCCGAGTTGTTCTTCCGTTGAAAACGCGTCATACAAATTTATGTTTATAATTAGACCTGAGTACCTCTATTTCATGCTCAAGACAATAGGCTTCATGATCATGACAATAGGCTTTGTACTACATGCTAAAACACACAGTTGTCGGTTTGCGAAGCAAGATCAGCTAAAATAAAAATGATGCATCTAACAGATCATTGTGTGTATTCGAACAACTTTTACTAGAGCGTGTGCCGCAGGGTTAAAATTGTCTGAAGAAGTTGTATTTGAAGTATCGACGTTTTCGAATTTCCAATGTGTAAAGGAGATCATGATCAGAGTTAGAAAACTACAAGAATTTTAAAGAGTTCATATAAAAAAATCATTAGGGCAATTTCACATAATTTGATTGAAGTATTAAGCTGTTTATACTAGTAAAATTGATGCTTCTTGTGATTATACTTAATGGAAGGTTACATTAATAATAATATTCATTATGTAAAAGAAATTTGTTCTTTTTTAAAAATATTATCTGCCAATCTATGTGAATTGCGATATACCAAAATGATGAACCATTTTTATTATAGAAATGTCATTTTATTTGACATAGCATATAGGGATGATGAATAGGGATGGCACACGGATTGGTCTACTATGGTGAAAGACAACAAGCGTTGGATCGATTTCGTTAGAGAAAAGAAAGGATTCGAGTTTTGGAAGAACATTCATTTTCTAGAGCAACGGACAGGGCGTTCTTTAGGAAGTAAAATCGTGCTAGGAGTCCACACGAGACGCAACTGAGGGAAGTCACGGATTAGAATAGTATCGCCGGGAGAATTTTGGAACCAGACACGGACATTAGGCGAGGACTTTATCCAGAAGCAAGATTCTGCTGCGTCGACGGAAAAGGTTCTACGGGGCGCCATCGAACGAAGAAGTGTAGAGCGCTCGAAGACCCACGAATGAATAACAAGGTTTTATTACTATTGTAATATAGAGAAAACTGGTCATGACCAAAGAATGATCATTATAATAAATTCTAATTTGTTAAGAAGAAGAAATAAAGAGAGTCATCTTCGCAACATATGAGTGAGCTTGTAACTACCGACCAGATGTCAGCATATTCGACGGCTTTCGACGCTCATCAGTCGATCTCGCTGCATTCGGCAAAAGTCGGTCGACTGCGCCTGCACAGTCGCTAATATGTTGACGAAGATGACCTCTTTTATTTCTTCTTATAAGAACGTCAACAACACCAATTCACAATTCCCCTAATTTGTTAAGTTGAAAGAAAACTGATTATCACTGTTCGTTACGCGCAATCCACCCTTTTAATAAGATTTTCAGATTCCTCGCCACTCCGTATGGATAGCAGATTGAATAATTGGTGGCAGAGTAAGTAGCGACAATTGTAAACTTCTAACCCAATTAAATGACTAGCACAACATAATTTTGGAAGGAGAGATATTTAAATTATGTAAAATTTTAGGTTTCAGTGTAATTTTTCCTGGCTCCCAAGTTACATTTATCAGTAATAATTATGTTTCAAAATGTCCCTCCAAGTAGGGCTTGTTTTTAAATAGAAATACGGGACTAGTTTCAAATTGGCACCAGACACTCAGGGCATGCTTCAATATATAAACATGACATTTACGTGTAATTTTCATCTCACAAAAATTTTCCCAGCTCAGGGAAACAGGAGTTCGGGTACGTTGGTCATAAAAGAAAAATTAAAATTTCACAAAAAAGTAATACTTGGATCACAAAATTAGAACATCGATAAAAATAACGTAGTCTCTACTTTATTTCTAAACGTCATGACGTATCTCAAGATTTCCATATCTGCTTTAAAAAATACAAAACATTGTTAGGAAAAGTCATACAGACTAAAATCATGAAAAACATCAGGATTTTTTGAACTCAAATAATAAAACAAAGCAATGTGGAATATAATAAAAAATACTACCAAATCAACTAAAAAACTCTAGAGAATGTTGTTTTAAAATATAACGATACAAATGTAACGATCCGGCAACAGTGGCTAATCTTTTTAACAATACTTTTCGAGATTGCCGATCTCACTAGGGTCTTCGGCACAAAATTCAAAAACAGACAGTTCACCAAAATTTTAGAACAATGTTCGTTTCCGAAACTTCTTCCTATGAAATTCTAAAAATAATCAGTAAACTAAAAAATAAATATTCGTCCGGGTTTTGATGAAATTGATTCTTTGTTAAAGACTTGTGCGTATCCATTATACACCCCTTGACTCACATATTTAATGCATCTTTATCACTGGAACGTTTCCAGATATTTTCAAAAAACTAAAATTAAGCCGCTTTTCAAAAAGGGAACAAAAAAGAAATTCAAAATTATCCCATTTCTCTTCTATCAGTTTTTTCAAAAAAATTAGAGAACTTTACGTACGAATGAACCTTTCACTAAACCGACGCGCTTTCAGATTGCCAACATGGATTTGAAATCAAAATCAACGAAACAGCTATATTTCTTTTCTTAAAGATGTCGCCTCATCATTGGATCAAAACAGGCATCTATTGGATTATTTTAGATCTCTCAAAATCTTTGACGTCATTGATCAGACATTTTACTTTCAAATTACCTTCATATGGTGTGGTATTGCATTGTTAGTTATTTCGTACCTTAAACAACGATCTCAGAGTTGAAATACCTTACTGGAATGATGGAACATTACGTGCACCTTTCCGACTCCTTGCCGTTGCATGTGAGTTCCTCAATGATCGATTTTAGGCCTATTCTGTTCCCACTTTACGTAAACGATTGCCCTCGACGATTCGAAACGGAAGAACAGTTCTCTTTGCGGATGATACGAACATCCTTTGCAATAAAGAAACCGTAAATAGTACAATATCAGATGTTTCAAATTGGTTCCCAAATCACAAATTAATAGTAAACAAAGAAAACGGTTTTAATGAAGTTTTCCATTTCAAATAAAAATTCTGTGCTCCATTGAAAATGAACATGTACCATTGACTGATGTTAAGGCAACAAAAATTTTTTCGTCTCTCAATTCAGTCAAACCATGGAACGTCCCTTTAAATGAATTGAAAAAAATTAAGTTCATTAGCTACGCGTTCAGAATTCTTGCAAATTCAGTCAGCCTTCATACTGCTCTGTAGTGTACTTCACGAATGTTCATTCCTGCCTGAGATTGGCATACTATTCTGGGAAAAACATCTTATAGCTCCCAGACTTTTTAGATTACAAAACGATTGTACGAATAATAACCAATCCCACCCCGTGTTCATGTAAGCCTCTCTTCATTAATCTAGGAATTCTACCATTACCTGTCTTCTTTTTTACGAATAAAGTGGTTTTGTAAAAATGACTTGCTCAAGGGCGGGAATATATTTTCAGAAAATGCCGAAGTCTATTACTATAACACTCGACTGAAATCATATTCATCAGGTGACAGTATCAACAGCTCATTAAAAAAAATTCACATACAATACATTACATTATTTTACAACACTTTGCCAGATGACATTAAACGATTAACTTCAATAGAAAGTTTAAACCCCAAAGTGAAATCGTTTCTGATGCATAACTGTTTCTATACAATTTGAGACTATACTGCATCACAGAAAAGTAACATTAATTTTAAATGATACATAATGCATTATTTACCTTTGAACTGTGTAATAGTATAAACAACCTGTAACTATTGTACTACAGCTTCCGGGTAAAATGCCCCATCTCGATCGGTTTTCGCCCATTTTCCCTGATCCATTGAGCAAATGCTGAGATGGCCCCTTGTTTCCTTCTGGATATAAATGAACTCATTTTCGACGTCTTCTAGAATTCAGGGAAATACAATTATTCAAATTATCGTTTCCATGTTGTCGCGGCAGGAAATAATAAGAGAAAATTTATTGCTTATTTATCCTTTAAAATAGACTTTATTACATGGGAGTTTTTGTTGTTTTCTCCCTTTCAAAAATTTAAAATTTATGCTTGTTTATCCTTGAAAATAGATTTTATTAGATGGAAGTTTTTTTTCCTTTCAAAATTCAAAATTTAAGTAGTATATGACAGTGTAGGGATCACAGAATTTTGAAAATGTCACACAATTCACTTTTCCCATAGCACTCATACGCAGTTTTTAACTGTTTTTTTACGTAAAATAAATAAATAAATAAATATTAATAAAATAAATAATTATTCATGAGGAAAAGAATTGCGGTTTATTAGGGCTAGTAATTAATAGTGAATAGTACAGACATTTTGCGGTCAGAAATCGGGTCAAAAACATCCGAAAATATTCAAATATGCCCTAAGGGTTTCCCGGTTTTTAATGCATTTAGCATCGAAAATGTTGGACTGACAACTGACGAAGGGGTTGGGTCAATTTAAAGTTGTTTAATTTCGTTAATATTTAGTACGTATTGGTATTGAAGAGTAGTTTAAGAAGCGTAACTATGTTCTTGTCGGAAACATCTTAAAAAAGTTTTATTAAGTTTTGCGTTTTTTTATCTGTTAATTTTACTGACACGTTTGTTGAATCTGCAATCAAATTCGCTACCATGGCGCAGCTCTAATTGCCTTCTACCCAGGGCCCTCCTGCCGTTCAGAACATGCTTTGGCCAACCCTCCGAGACTGCTTCCAGAGCTTTCCCAGCACGCAGCCGCGTGTTGAAAGCCAAAATCAAATGGGCAAAAACCATTTAGGCACCAGGGCGGTAGCTCAGTGCATCAACTGATGTCACTGCAGCGCCTCTGACCGGTGGCCCTAGGTTCAGTCCTGACGGCGGTAGGATTTTCGACACTGGCTTTCAGCTAGATCAATTCGTCCTGTCTGGAGGAGAATTCAAGCAACTGGCTGCTCTGATCGGTAGTTTCTGGTTTCTTCGTCACACCAGGCGAATGCCGGGGCGATACCCTACCGACAGCACACGGACCGCGGGCGATCTGTCTTCCTTCCTCCTTCACACACACACCACTCGCATCCTTCCATATTCCGGGAGACCAATCGGGGTTTGGAGCTTGTCTGGCTGGGGGGGTTGCCTTGTGGGAGAGTCCTGGGGGAAACCCACTAGCCGACGGTAGGTCGGTGTCGGATTCGCCATCCAGTGGGAGGATCCCCATCTCGAGGAAAGAACTTGCTACACTAACGGGACTAATGACGAAGCAGTTGATGCGCCGGAAACACGAAAAATCAATCAACCATTTAGGCGGAGTGTCTTCGCGGGGGTCTCTTTTCCCGGCTCCGTCGCTCCACAACCCTATCAAAAAAAATTTCCTTTTGGACCTCCTCCCCGCCAGTTTTGCCCGCCGCTCCCCCGGCGCCGCCCCGCTGCCGGATTAAGACGTCATTATAAGCTTTTCCCCGTAAGAAAAGCACCTAAAATTCCACATGGCGATTGGGTTTGCCAACCTCATCGAAATGAAACGCAAGTACATTGAGGATACCAAGCGGCGTGTTTAGATATATAGTGTCCTTCAAGAATGCCGATTTGCTGAAATAATTTTAATGTTCTTTTATGATGCAATGGGGGGCCATTGCGGGTCGCCGGACCCAAACCCCCCTCTGTCCGCCAATTAGGACGGCCCCTGATTTGACACGGCTCAGCGCAAGACGCGCAAAACGCGTGCCGGAGCTATATTAAAAGATTTACGACTAGGGTGGGATTGTCTCCGGGACACCCCTAGGCAAGAGCGGGCGGTGGCCCGTGGGCGTGTACGGCTGGCACCGGAACAAGTAAATTATAGGTCCGGCTACTGTTTAAGTTATCCAGGACTCATATAAGCATCACGAAGACAGCAGAAAGGACTGCTTTGTTCATCTCTGGTGTACTGGCCAAACACACGCACAACAAAGACCACCAATCAGGCGCTCAGAAATGGGGTTAATTCGAAAATGCCCTATCGGCTTCACTCGCGTCGAAAATTCTGAACAGATTTATTAATATCCCAAAAATTTCCCATCACGTGAAGGAGCGATGGGCGAAACTAGAAAAAGTGGGATGCGACGCAGGGAGCTCGAGAGAGGCGGATTTTGGGCAGAGGAGGATAGAAGGCAGAGAACGTGATAGAAAAAAGACTGCTGTGTTGGGGAGGTAGTGGGGCCAGTGACTAGTGTTGGTCGCCACGGAGTGCAGGCCGCCCGTGTAAAAGCACAAACGAATTTATTCCATTTCAACGGGCCGGCGTTGATCCGTAAGGGTTGATTGTGCAGCCGAGTCATTGAGGCTGGCCTGGTAAAGTGGGGTGGCGTCAGACGGCTTTCTCCCAAAAACCACCGATCGGACCAGGAGCGCTGGGACCGCACGCATTGCTGCTTCCGGTTGGCTGCGCCTTGCCGTGATGCGGCTCGCGACACGACTGCTTCGAGGACGACCACGGATGTGCAATCATCGAAGAGAGTGAACCAACGGCTTTCATTTTGTACTAATTCCAAAAACATTAAAAAGGAAAAGAGTCATTTAATGTAAAGGGAAAAATTTCATAGAATTTAGTTTAAAAACCCACCAAACTGCATTATAAAAACAAAGCAATAAATGTTTCTTGCCATTCAGGCAATTGACATTTAAAGTAACAAAACTTTATTAATTGTAAAGTAAGTAGTATTTTGAACCCCGTGCATGCCCTCATTCAAGAGTGCTCACCCTGAGGTTCTCGTATGCCGGTGCCAGGTGACGGTGTCCCGTTTGGCGCCCTTCATTGATTTTAACCCCACACCTGTCAGCGATTACCGACGCACTTCGTGTGACGGTGTATTCCCCCTTTTGAGGGACTCAGACCGAGCTACGCGCATTGCGCACATGCGTGGGGTTTCCCAAGCGGCAGGTCGGTTCATCACAATGATTTAAAATCCAACTGCATGCGGTAACAAAATTTAATTATAATTTAAAGATGAAAATAAAATGTTCATAATCTTGTTTTAAAATTTAAAAATATATGAAATAGAATATTTTTTAATAAAACTAATATAAATGCCATAAAGGGATTTATAATAAAGATGAAATTAAAGCACGGCTCAAAATGATTTTAATTTTCAAGCAATACAAAGTGTAATGAAATAAAATTATGCTTAATAGAACTAGAAATATCTGTATCATAATGATTTTTTACATATAACATCAACACATGACTGATAAGAACATATCGAAGGAATTAAGATATTGATTGAGCTGAAATGACAAATTTTTGAAATTTAATTAAAATTTAATGAACCGGATGAATACATTCAACTTAAAGATTTAGTAAACGTACGCACCACAGGTGGGTTACATGTTAATAAATTGCAAGGAGCAGTCTTTAAACTTTCTTAACCAATGGCACATAGCTATTATATTCCCAATTATTATTGAATTTTTACCAGAATTTTAATCCCCAATTGCCCTTACAAAACACATTTCATCATTGGATGTATCTTGAGCGTTGGGGGATACTAGGGAAAACAAAAGAGTAAGTATGCTACCTCATATATATACATACACACAACTGGAACTTGTAAAATATACGTGTTGTACCATTGCAAACACGGACTTGTAATATTTTCATGAGTGAACTGGAAAGTGAACTTAGAATATTTTCGCGGTGTTACAAAACTTGACTTAGAAATTTTACCGTGAATTGTGATTGCCTGCTAGGTGATATAAAATAACAAGAGGATATTATTCCGACTTGGAAAAATCAATCAGTTTGACATGGCGCCCAGCTGAGTGCAAGACAAAAGTGCTTGTGAAGTGGTTGGAAGAGTTTCGTCTTGGTCGCTGATCATTGTGGACTTCATCAGAAGGAAGATCAGTCTGCTCGTAGGCGACATCGAACGCGCGAAGAGGCAAGAAAAGATAAAAGGTTCTATAACGTTGTTACTGCAATAACGATAAGAATGGTCATGACCTAACGATAATCTGTAATAATCAATGATAGCTCGATCATGTGATGAAGGTCTTTCTATTTATTAAAAATTCTTGTCCTTTGCGAGTTAATGAATAATTGTAACGAGTAAATTGATGCCTAATGAATCCAATAAGAGAAGTGAAAACAAACCAATATCATCCTAGTAAAGGCGCTCCCCTCGAACGATCCATTTCCCTTGATAATTCTCGACTACAGCATATTATGCATTCAAAATTTTAATGTGGAAAGACTTGCCCAGGCTTTTTTGAATCCTAATTTGGGAACAGGAAGTAAGTATGTCACTATATATATATATATATATATTATATATATATATATATTATAACACGCCCACCACTACCTTCCAGCCAGTGGCGATGAGCGTAAACTATAAATGCTCGTGAAGCGAGTTTTGGGATTCTCAGGAAGCAGGATCTTTCGGGTATGAAAAGTCGGGAACCCCTTGACACAATGAATTATAAAAAAATTCTGGTAAAATGAGCATATATTCAGTAAAACAAATTACACACTGGCACAAATATACAATAGTATGTATTCTACGTAGATGGTCACTGCAAAGAGAACAAAAACAAAAGAACAGATATAACACAACCATAAGAGAATGTATAGGCGTCACCTTGACTGCCTGATTACTTCAATAGCATATTTACAATATTTTGCTTTGACCTCCTTCTCAATTTTCTGAACCTCATTTAACTTTGTTAATCTAAAGTTTCTCGTGCACGGCCTTTAAGTGATTCTCTAAATTATTCTTATAGACTTCAAGTCAGCAGGCTGCACATTTATTACAACGCTGTTCTCTAGCCAAGAATAAACATGACACACGTTACTAAATCGTCCTCTTTACAAAATTATGAACTGATTATCCTGACATCATACAATGGAACAATACTTTCAATAGATTACTTTTCATTACATGAACAATTATAATTTACTTTAGAAAAGTTGTACAAGGTATGGCATTCAACAAATTTACTGGTGCGTCAGCGAATGAAATCAAACTGCCGCTCATACGTTCGAAATATTTCCCCAGTCTATTTGGAACCTTCACCTATTTTAGGACGCTACGCCTGGTGTTTAAGCTAAAAGTTTCCCAACAAATTGTCGCATGAAGTTGCCAGTTCTTTACCTCGACATTTCCTTCCGCTCGCCGTCAGTTAACCTTGAGTGTTCGGTCGCTCGCAGTCCTCGCCACGTCCTTGACTGGTTCGATGCCCACGGTCACCCTTCTTTCGCTCGATCTCCGGATGCCGCCCACGTCCAAATTCCAAACCTTTCTCTCTCCTGGACTCGTACCACACCATGGATTGGTCCAAGTCCTTCTCGCCTACGCTTGGGGTGTTGAGCGATCCTTCTGCCGGCTGCCGCGTCCCCTTGCTCGCGCTTCCAGTTTTAAATAACTAACGTGCTTGGATTGTACTTTAGCACTCGGCCGACATACCACACTTTGAGCGTGCGTGGTCTGGCGTACAAAATTAAATCTGGATTTCGTTCAGAGTCCTTCTGCCGAATTTACTTCGATTATGAAACTATTTCAAGTTCGAACAGTCCCATCCGCTTACTCGCGTAACGTTAGTGCAAATACCGCATGCCTTTGCTTCGAATTCTATCACTTATTACCGCGTTTCTTAAATCAGCTTTACTTAAGCAAAGTAAAATTATCTCCTGCACTAACCGATTACTACCGCTGAAGAATTTAGTTGAGTCGCCGTCGCTTGAGTCGTGAGAGCTCTCAAAGTTCATGCGGGATTTTTGAAAATCCGCCTGGGGAAAAATTTCTGGAGGGTGAATTTTCTCCTCCTCCGCGTCCTCTCGGAAAATTTATCCGCAACTTTGGACATAGTGCAAAACCTGCGGGTAGTGTCGCCTTCTCGGACCATCCTCCGCCGTACCTATTTCTCAGTTCTTGGTCTTTCTAGTGGCTTATGGTGGGGTTCAGTTCGTATAACCCGTGACGTCACAATATATCACACACATACATACATAAATTAATCCTATCCTATAAAGACCTATCGAAAGTTCAGTTTACTTTAAATTCAGTAAAAAAGTAATTCTTTTACAACATAAATATTTAAGAAAATAGTAACATACAAGCAATTATGTTCTTCAAAGGAAAAAAAGAAGAAATTTTGGAAAAATGTACATTAATACATAAACATTTGCGTACTCCTCACAAACTCAACTTTCATCATATCAAGACACTATTCAAAATCTCAATCTCCCAAAGAAATACTACCACATCTACAAAATATAATCACACATAATCTACATTCTCTTTCTGATATATTAAAGGAACATTTTTTCTACCCACAAATTATACATCTTTAATTTACAACAAATTCAACAAATTATTTCTACAATTATTCCCAAAATTTCCTTTATTACAAAACCCCCTTCCTCCATTTTTTCAATTATTAATAAATACTATTACACTAATAAAGTAAATATTAAAAATGGTCCCAATGACAAAATTTTTTTATCCTTTTTTTCTTTTCCCATTATATTGAGATGGTGTTTTCTGAAACTCATCTAATCTCAAAACAAAAACTTTTTTAAAAAAGATTATAAAATAGAAATGACAGAATTTCTGCTCATGTTTCCCCCAGGAAACGTAATAATAATAATAAAAATAATAATAATAAAAATAACGGAAAAAAATTGAAATTTTCCCAACAAAAAACAACGATGCCCCCAGATCAATTTTAGAAAAATTTGGAAAACATTTGGTCAAAACTATTCATCACAATAGTAGGCACACTGTTTTGGGACGAAATTTTTTAAAAAATATAGCCCAATTTTAATATCAAGAGACCCAAAAAAGACGTCAGCACTGCAATTGAAAAAACCACAACTAAAACTCCTGACCCAGAAAAATTCCCCCTTTTCTGTACAAGCAGTTTACAAACGCTTCACCATAATTTGGGCCCTCAGTGTTTCCCACAAAAAGTCATTAACAGCCCAGAAGAATGCCATTTTTCAAAGGTTTTGCCCCAACATGAAAAAAAAAAAGTAGAGCCCACACAGAACCCATCTCAATACCCCCCAAACCTTTTTGTCTTCCCACAATGTAAAAAAATTTTGACTTCATGCATTACAAGTAAAACCCAAAAAGATTATATTGAGGACAAAGGAAAAAATACAGAACAACAGGGGTTGCAGTGGGAATTACAAAAAGGATGTAAAGAAAAACTTCAACAGATATGGGTCTTCCCCAAACAACACATAAAAAATAAAATTGCACCGGGATACATTGACTACAAGAAATCATTTGATAAGTTCCTCACAGTTCCCTTTTTGGGTTCTCCCTATAAAAAATTAACGAAACCATCCCCCAACTTTTGGAACAAAATTCATGCCCTAATTGGAGAACCTTTTGCCCCCTTAAGGCCCAAGGTTAACAATCTCAAAAAAGAGATCAAATTCCCGGGGCCCTTTTTAAGGGGTTCTGTAAGCCCATTGTTTTTTCCTCCTAAAACCCCCTATAAACACAACTTAAAAAAATTACTCACTATGGCTTTCAAATTTTAAAAAAAAGACTATTCACCCATATCACATTTGATGTATAGGGATGACATTAAACCCTTTACAGTTCAACAGAAGAACCTTTAATATCTCCTTGAAATAACACGAACCCGAAGACATTCAAAAGGATTTTGATATTGACAAATGAAAGACGCCACGTAGAAAAAAACTGGAAAGTTACGGAAGATAACAGCACACCAGTGATAAAAACGACAATACAGGCAATGGGCGATGAAAAATATATAAGTATTTAAAATTCGATCAAGCAGAATCACAGACAAGGCAATCAAACAATCTCTAACAAAAACTGTACAAATCAAAATCCCCGCACTCCTGAAAACCAAATTAACAATGAACATGATAAAAGCAATCAATACATTTGCAGTACCAGTATCCCGTTCTCTTTTTGAATTATACCGTGGACGACACAGACCTTTTAAAAATACCCAGAGACTTCCCCTAAATTTTGATCAAATTCAGACATCACCATCCAAATAGCGCAAATAACGGGACACTCCACGAAGTGTGGGAGGAAGGGGCCCTAATAGATCTAAAGAACTTGTGCTACAAAAAAAATCCATTCTTTAAAAGGAACTTTTTTAAAGAGAAACAAGGCCCTCAGAACTACACGCTGCAATGGTTCAAGCAGATAAAAAAATTTAAACCCCCTTTTAAATTAAAACAAAAAACGGGACTTTTTCCCGCGGTTACAGAAATAACTCAAAATAGACATGTGGTCAAAAAAGGGAACCCATGGACGCCATGAAAAATGATCTCAAGCAACCCCATGTAACCTAAAAAGCCCCCAAACTTTTTGGCAAAATACGGTAATCTGTTTGGCGAAACAAAAAGGGTTCATTTGGCCATACGTACTCTTATTTTATACTTTTCAAAAGGGAATTTTCCCATTCATTAAACCCTTTTTTCTGGTTTCTATTGAAGACATTGATAATCCCGCACAATATACCAAAAGAAGTTCCTCGAAACAAAAGCGCAAAAAACGCGGAAGAAAAAAAATAATAATAAAAAATAAAATTAAGCTCACCCCGGGCTTTAAGCCCCAATGCAGCGTTATGTCGCTTTAAGGTTTTTGGAAATGGCACCATTTATTTTGAAATCGGGCCCAAAATTTTCCAGCGAAAAAAAAACCGAAACCCAGTTGCTTAGTGTTTCCCGGGGCGCTCAAAAACCAGGAAAGGGTTCCGTAAGGAGTTTCCTTAAGTGTGCTTTCGTTTTTTTCATGATAACAAAAATGGCTTGCAAAAAACCCCCTTTTTATAAAAAGTAAAATTAAATTCCCACCTTCAAAAAAAGGATTTCCAATAAAAAAGGAAAAAAACAATTATCTTAAAAATTATGTTGGGGTCTTTATAATCAACCCCCCAAGAAAAAATAAACAACATTGTGAAAAGAAATATGGGGCGTGGCCAAAAATCAAATTTCTTTTTTTAAATTCATTTTTTCCCAAAAATAAATATTTTCGGCTCTTAATTGCCTTCCATGATTGTATTTTGGGTTTAAAATTGAAGTAAAATTTTGGGGGGTGAGCAAAAAACGGTCAAAATTTCTGGAAAATTAAATTAAGGAAAAAAAGATATGATGTATCATACAAAATTGCATGAGTAAAAAGTAGTCTGTCTATATCCAAATTTTTCCCGAATAAAGGGAATTTTTATACACTGAAAAAAGGAACGGTTGCACTATCAAAATAATAAAGCAATCTTTTGGGAAATCAAGCAAATGAATTATTTTGGTAATAGTTGCGGGCGGGAGATTTAAAGGTTTTTTTTGCATTATCGTAAAATTAATGTTTAAACAAAAAAAAACCCTTTTTAAATCGGCCCCAACCCCAAAAGATTTTGGGATAGTATCACCTAATCCCAATTGGCCCCAGGGGGGTTACAAATTGAAGGCTACCATATTGTAGGAAACCATTTCCCTTGGCGGGGGCAGTTTGGGCGTGTTGTTTTTCCGTACGCAAAGAATTTCGGTTTTCCTTTAAAATTTTTTTATCTTATTATACAAAGATTTTTTTTACGCATCAAAAAAGTATAATGAGATTTCATGGTTCGGGTGCCCCCAAGGCCAATATAAAAAGCATTAGGGTTACAAAACAATTTTCAATCCCCAAATGATAAAAACCAAAACTTTTTTTCCCGAAAACAGTTTTTTTCATCTAATTGAAACATTTTTAATTTTGGGGTTCTCGCATACCTGCAACGGAATAAAAAAAAATATATTCGTTATAAAAATTTTTTATTTATTTAAAAACTTGTTCGTATTAAAAAATCTTACCATAACGTAAAGGGAAGAAATTTTTAAACCAGTTTAGAACAGAATTTTCCATTTTTCCCTGGGGGCCCCACAGTAGGGTTTTGTAAAAAATCAGTTTTCCGAGATTATAAACTTTTCTATACTCGTATATTACCCCCGTATTTTTTCCCGTATATTACCCCGTATATACGTACGTATACAAGAAAAGTAAGAATTGAAGACAGATTACATAAATTTTTGTTTCATTTAACATTCCTTGAGAATAAATATTTTTTGCCAATTTTTTCCAAATTATTTTCCTTTAAAAATTATTTGTTCTCTCCTTCAGAAAAAAAAACCCTTGCTTCCCGGGGGGGCAAAAAATTTTTTTTTAAACAAATTAACAGAAACCAAAGGCAGGGGAATTTTTTAGTTTACTGGCTGAATATAACCTAAGTGTTGTAAAATTTAAAGCGGTTTTCTTCTTTCCCTTTATCTACATTCCAAAAAAATGGGGGGAAGGGCAATGTTAAAAATTTTTAAAAATTGGTTTTTTTAAAAGGTCCTAACATTTGGGTCTTTAAAGCGACCACTGTTTTTAACGGTATGGTAATTTGTGGATGAAACGTTTGGTGAAAAGGGGTGAAAGGACGAACAAAAAATCAACTATGCCCGCCCGGGACTCGAACCCGCGCCCCCTTTGGTCGAGATCACTACGACACACCCCCTTAGCGATTTCGGCCCCCGGGGCCGACCCAATGCTAAATTTTGGGTTAACCCTGGTAACCTGTCACCATGGGGGTTTGGGGCCTTGGCAAAACCGGGGGTGTGCAAAAAAAACCCAATATATTTCGCGCAACATTTCGAACTTTACCTTGTTTCCCCCTCCCGGCAAAAAAACAGTTGAAGGAAAAGGCAGGGCCGTTCAACTTTCCCAAGCACTAAAACATCGTTGGCGCGAAACAAACAAGTCAAATAGTTGCTTTTATGGTCGGGAACTTCAGTTCAGTTTTATTACCATGTTTCAAAAAATGTCTAAGGCAGGTCCAAGACATTAAAGGGGGAGACAGCAAAAACCCCCATCCCCCCCTGTTCTGAGCGATGACCTCCCACAGTAGCGGGGTTTGGCTGTTTCAGAGGTTCCGTTATTTAAATCCTTTTCCGGGACGGCTAATACCCCCACTCTGTTCGTATTTCTTCAATCTATCTTTCCCAAGAAAAGTTCCCAGTGGTGGGGGTGAAATAAACCTTTAAAGTGAGTCAGAAAGACCCGTCCCCAGCCCCGGGAATAATTTTGTTGGTTTTGGGAAAATTTTGGATACGCGTTACAGAAAAAAAATGTAATAGAATGTCAAAAAGTATCTTATCATATTTATAAGGGAAAAACGTTTTTTTTGGGGGCCTCTGGCCTAAAAATTTCAATTTTTAAAAGCCTGAGCCTTTTTTGGAATCATTAAATTACATAAAATTTTGACAATGTTATCGAGCGTTGCGATTGATTTCTTATATTTAGATTTTTTTTCCAACAAATCTTTTGTTTTAAAAAACCCAAAAAGTTACCCGGGGCGCTACCCGTCTCCGTGAAATAGTTTTTTTTGACACTCATTTATAATAGTTCCCCGGGGAGTCCCAAAAAAGGAACCCCTAAAATAATATGGGAGTTGATAATTAAAATTGAGATTGGTTTAAGAAAAACACCGGTTTTTCATTTTAAAAAAACCTTTGATTTTTTAAAACATCCGTTTTCCGTTCATGTTTTAATCGACGCCAAAAAACCCTTTTTGGGTATCTAAATATCGATGATCTATTGTTGGGAAAAATTTTTCCCAAATCAAAGGGGGGAACTTTTCTCCTGACGGGGGTTAAAATTGGGTCTCCCGGTTTGAAAATTCATTCACCCCCGTCGGGACTATTGATCCCCTGACCATTAAGTCGATACAGAGTCGGGGTGATTTTCAGATTGTTTGGGTTAATTCCAGAAGTGAAATGTATGTTTTTTTGATTTTCGGGGATATTTAAAAAACCCCAGCTAGTTTTCGAACCTTTTCAATTTTTCTTGATCGTGTCATGGGTCTTGCAATGTCATTCCCTTTTTTACGCATACGCCTATCGGAATGCGAAGTTGACCTCTTGCCTAAGATAATTTTTTTTTAAAAGGAAAATAAAATTTACATTTCACTTGAATGATCCCCTTAATGGAAAATCATATTTATAAATTTTTTTTCCCAAATAAAACGTTAACAAACTAATAAAGCCACTAATAAAATTTTAACCCCAAAAATTCCCATCTCTGGTATCAAGAATTTTCTTGGGCCTCAAATATATAATAATTACCCATCAGCTTTAAAAAAATAGTAAGCCCTTAAAATATTTTCTAACACAAGAAAAAGATTTGAATTTTAAATCATGATAAAAACAAGTTAACTCAATATTGCAAAAATTTTTTTTCTGTATAAATTAATTATAAATTCATTTTAAAATATATTTTTGGGGCCTAACTAAATATATTTAAATTTGCATCTTTTAAAATTTTTTACTTTTTTAAGGTTTTTAAATCTAGGTTTTTATTTTTTTGTTCACAAAAATTTTTTAAATTTTAAAAATTCTTGTGAAAACCCCCACAAAAAATTATGAAGTAGACAGATAATAAATTAAAAATTCAATTTTAACACCACAACGGGTTACTGATGGTTAAAAAATTTCCCAAAGAAAAAACCCAATGACTTTCCTGTAAACACCCACCACCACCACAAATTTCCCCTTCATTTTTTTAAAAATCATCTGGGACCAATTCCCCAATAGGACTGCCCTTTGTGACAGCTAACAATTTGTCTGCGAAAGGTTCTCAACACTTCGGTGGCCCCTCCAGTTTGAAGCCCAAACCCAAGGCCCGGGGTTTGCAGAAAGTTGCTGCTTTACGTTCACTTGTTTCCACTCTTTCTGAAAGGGAATTAAGTATCCCGTTTTCAAGTCCCCGGGGTTCGGCAGAACACTCGTTGGGAGTTTGTTTAGAAACCCCCCTTTTCCCCAGTAGGCCTATGGCTTTTGGATGATTATTTCAAAAAAAAAAAAACCTTTGGAACAAAAAGACATTAAACTAAAGAAAATCTTTAAAAAAAATTCCCCGGATAAAACTAAAAAACCAATTAACAAAGGAAACAATTTGGGGTAAAAATGCATTAATAATTTTTAAGATGAAAAAACCAGAAAAAAGAAAGAAAAATGTTCTAAAATCTAGTAGTTTGCCCAAGTATAAAATAAACTGTGCGGGAAATCTAAAATTTTCCCAGTTCATTAAAAATTTTCTAATAAAAAAAAATTTTTTTAAAACAAATCCCATAAAATATGACTAAATGCATGGAAAAATTTTTCCAAAGGCAAAATTTTAAAAAAGGTTTGGGAAGGGTGCAACATTTTTAAACAGTTCCACACAAATTAATTGCCCCCAGTCCCCGATTCCAAAGTTTGAAAATTTTGATATTTCACTAATTTCCCTTTATAATGAGATGTCCCCAAACCCCACTTTCTGCCACTATTTTTAGCCCCAAAAAATGTTCCCTTTTTCCGTCGGTTTGCCCCCGGCCCTTTTGCGCCGATAGTTTTTTCAAGACTTGGGCTGTGCACTCCCAAGGGGATTTTCCTTTGACATCGGGAGTAAAAAAAGACTAAGGAAGGGCCCCAGCACAAGTTTCATCAATTTTTCCCAGTAAATTCAGAGATGTTTTTCCCAAAACGCCATATATAAGCATAGATAGATTAGAAAGGGTTTAAACACTTCTATTTACGTGTCTCGGGTTTACCAACAGAACGTATATTTCATACTGGTGAAAACAGTCTTATCTCGCAATAATAAGAATTTTTACAATTATGCAAAAATAACCGGGCCTGCTGTGATGGACCCGGTGTCTACGGCCTATACCTTAAAATATTGTAAACGCGGCATTTTTTTTTGGTATTTTGTTTTGGGTTTTTTCCCTATTCCAGATTAATTTGTAAAACCCTTTTTCCCTAGTTTCGCGGGGGTGTACATTTACAATTATATGGAAAAAAACCTTTGTACTTACAAAATTGGAATTTTGACTTCCACCAGTGGTTTTCCCCAAAAACATTCAAATTACAATAAACGAATAACATTGCCCATCTTTACGGGCCAAGTCTGTTATCATGTATTTTTGATCGCAAAAAGGGGGGCGTAGCCCATTCCCTTCAACAGTTGAAAACTTCCCCAAATAAACATTTTACAAATTTTCCCATGATTTTAAGAATTTTTGGTTGGTAAATTCAGCTGGAATACTCTTATCCCCAGGTAGAAAATGCAATTTCCTAAAACCTAAAAAGGGAAATGAAAGAACCTTAAAATCAAATTAAGTTGGACCCAGTTAATTTTTAACATTAAGTATCCCATTTTTTAAAAAATATTTTTTCAAAAGTTCAATAAAATTATAATTAAAAATTTTTAAAAAAGGGAATTTTATATTATTTAGGTAATTAACACTTCCCTTTTTTCAGGCCATAATTGTAGGTAAGCCCGAACATGTTCCTACATATAAAAATAAAAAGTTTAAATTTAAGTCAATCAATCTGCATCTCCCGACTTTTGAATCGGCAAAAAAAGAAAACAATTATGATTAAAAAATATTGAAATATGAAGATTCTAGAATAGTATACCTTAAGCATTAAAAAATTTGCAGAAAAAACCCGCATATTAAAAAAAATAAAATCACTAATAAAAGTCTTAAAAAACCAATAATACTAAAAATCTGCAGGGAGACAGAGAAACTAAGAACCTACACTAATTTATCTTGCTAAAACAATCCTTTTAAAAGTATGTGACCTACGTAAAAATTTAAAGTTAGATTAAAAATTACAAAAAAAAATCAACTTTTTAAAAATATGAAATTAAATTTAAAAAAGACCAAGTGAAATTACCGTAAAATACGACACTATGTGTTATATTACGTTTAAAGATCTAAGGGTTTTCCTAAATCCAATTTTAAATTCCCAAATGGCAAAAAACCATCGTCCATTCTCCCTGGCCCAGTAAACATTTAAACCTGAAATAAAAAGGTGGCCTGGGGGCAGTAAAAAAAGCTTTTGGCGAATTAAGTCTGCAGAAAATGGGATTTTCGAACGGCCAAACTGGGGAAAAACGAACTTAAAACCCTAGTTTTTTTCGTTCGTTGTCGCATGACGTCGGCTGATTCACGCAGCGACAACCCCTAAAAATTGTAATTGGGCGGATGGGGAAAAGGGGAGGTGGGGAAGGTTTCAACGGCTTCTTTTTCACAAAGTTTTGCAGTCTTTGTTGGGGCGAAAAAAAAAAACCCTCAAGGATCCTTCATTTTTTCGGTAAGTTTACGAGTTTATTCAAAAAAGGAAAAAACATTTTTGATCGGCTGGCAGCAAAAAATCGTTTTGTTTTTGGGACCATCTGTCCGTAGGTCGCAGGATCAGAAGCTGTGGAAGCTGAAGTGAGAAACTTTTTTCAAGGTCGGAAACGAGGCCCAGTAGGGGTGACTACCCCTTTCCCCGGAATTTAAAAGGGCTAGCATGGGCGGAAAAAAAGATAAAAAAAATTCCCGCATGCGATACTCCCCACCAAAAATTTTCAGAAAATGTGAAATATTCAAAATGTCCCCCGCATATGGTTAAAAAAAACGGGGTTGCCAAAACTCTTAAATCCCCCATCATGGGCACAAGTCAAAAGGGGGGCGGCGTGTGCACGCGCGACAACCTTGGGCGGTCAATTTGGACGTCACAAATACTTGTTCCTTGACCAAAATAATGACGTCACCGGCACTGGTACGAGGCGCAAATTGCGTGGCGTGTGAGCAACCGCCGATTCGGATGTTATCTACACGTCTGAACTTCAACACCGACGTTGCTCCGTTGTTCTAACATTAAACATTTACGAAAAGTAATCTTGGGTCCAAAAAAGGGGGGTTTGAACATCGTGTAAAAAAAAACGTACTTTCCCTTTTTTTCTAAACGTCCCGGGGGGGATTTAAGATTTCCTTATCTACTTTAAAAATACAAAAAAGTTGAAAAGTACAAGGCGGCTAAAAACATAAAAAAGATGGATATTTTTAAATCAAGTAACCAAAAAAAAAGCAATGTGGAATATAAAAAAATACCAAAATCAAATTTTGAAAACCCGTAAAAATGTTGTTTTAAAATATAACGATATAAATGTGAACGATCCGGGAACAGTGGCTAATTTTTTAACCCAAAACCTTTTGAAAGGGTGCCGATCTCCCCAAAGGGGCTTCGGCACAAAAATTTAAAAAAGACAGTTCTCCAAAAAGCGACGGGGACCCAAATCAACAGAACTCTGGCATATGCCATGATTTTTTTAGTACGAACATCGACCCCACCTTCCGTAAATGCTCGACTGGTTTCCCAAACCCCCAATACTGCTGCGACAAATTTCCGGGGTCCCGGGCGGGTGCGAGGGAAATTTGGAGTGAAGCATTCCAATTTACATTTCCTAAAATACAACAAAGCTCGGGGGAAAAGTGGTGGATACATACACTTTAGATCATATAGAAAAAGCTTTTCTGCGATGGGGTGCGGTTTTGGGTCAAAAATTTTTTTTTGACTTCAGATGGTGAAGCGGGGTTGTTTTTTTGGGGCCCGCATACATACCATACTAGGGGCCCAATTTCGGAACTTTCCTTCCTAAAATAGTTAGCATAAAATGCATTTATTCTGGGTGAAGTAAAAAGGGGGAAAAAAGGGATTTAAAAAATTTAAAAATCCCCTTTAATAATAATAATAATAATAATAATAATAATAATAATTAAAGTCTTTAACTGGGGAAACTCAGGCCGTAAGGGGCCCCCTTTCCCTTTAAACCCTTAAAAATTTTTCATTTACATAATTACAAAATTTAGGCATTCGGGCGGAAATAGTGATAACTGACATTTTTCGTTCCACGAAATTGCAATGATCGTAGTAGCTAACTTTGGGGTGCTAACCCTAAATAATGAAAACCCGGTGTGAATTTTTTTCAGTAATTTTCATAATTCTAAAACTAACATGGGATTAAAAAAAACCCCAAAGGGTTCCCCATTTACCCAAAAGGGGGGTGGGAAATCAATAATATTACCCTTTAAAAAAGCCAGAAATTTTTCCCATATCCCGAATGCCTCAACTTTTGAACAAATTTAAAAAAAAGGGAGGGAAAATTTTACATTTTTTTCTGGGGTGCAAGACCCCCGGGGCCATCCCCCCAACCTTTTAAGGATTGGGTAAACCCCGGGAAAAACCCCAATCCCGGATGGCGGGTTTGGGCCGTAATCAAAGAAGAAAATACGAAGACTAAAAAAGGGAAAAGTGAAAAAGGCCCGGATGAAGAATGGGGAGTTAGGGAAAGAATTAGGGAAAAATGGGGAAAGTGGGGAGGGGAAAGAAAAGTATAAATATAACATTTTCATGTAAAATAGATGTAGTTTTTTTTGGGGTTTGGGTATTTGGGAGTTTTTGAGGTCTACAAAATAATCTGTAAAAGAGAAAAAGGGAACGAAAGCAGGCAAGTGAACAAGATAATCAAATGTACCGAAAAATTTCATTCAGTGTGAAAGATGAAAGTCTTTTTTTAAATATGTAATATCTTGTTTTAGGCATTTGATTGAAGGATGATATTTTTAGGGGTTTCAGGGTAGCGTAAAGAGGGGGGAAAAATTTCAGGAGAAAAAAGGGTTGACGTCTTTAAATGTAATGAATTTGATCCCGTGATGATAGGGGGACGTGGGTTTTTTAGGGAAATGTGTGAAAATGGGAATAAAAAGGCAGGGTTTTTTCAATTAATCGTTTTTATCCCGTCACTGGTTGGGGTTTTTAAAAAAAACAAATTTTTTTTAGATATGTGGGTAGAGGTTCCAAAATTCTATACAGTGAATTGGGGCCCCAAAAAATACTTGGGTAGTGCAAGTTATACATAATAATCGCGAGGGAAAGTGATCCCTTCCAACGTCAGCATTTTAAAGTTGTGCGATAAAAAACGTTTGATAGCTATTATTCAAAAATTTTTGGGGGTAAGGGGAAGGTTGTGGTTTCTTTTTTCGGGTTTTAAGAAAGTTTGTTGGGCCGTAAAAATCCCATACATGATCGTATTTTCCCAAGATCAAATAAAAAGGATGCCCTGCATTTTTTATTTGTAATTTTCGTTGTTGTTTTTACCTTTTAAATCCGTAAAGAAATCCCAATTTAAACGAAGTAGGGGATTAAATTAAAATTTTCTAGGCTTATGGGGGGTTAAAAGGTAGTAGTTCTCTGACACGTTTTTAAAAAAAAGGAGGCCCCGGGGAAAACTTTTTTCAAACTTACCCCTTTGGGCCAGCCAAGTGTGTTGTCTATATATTTCCCAAGTTCTTTACATCACTACACCAGGGGGCAGGAGTTACCAATGCTTTAAATTTCCGGGGGGGAAAAATTTTCCCAAATTTTTTCAGCGTTGCGAGCCTATCACTTTAAACAATTTTAGACTTCATTGGTTTTAAAAGGAAAAGGGATTTGCCCCTTTATTGGGGAGAATTTAAATCATGGTTTATTTTCTGGGCTAATAGGTTTCTCCGTGGGGATCCCCCATAGATCTGAAGGTCGTCAGGGGCATTTTTGCTCACGAACTGGGGGCATTGTCCTAAATCATTTTTGGGATAAATTAAAAATGTAAGGGGCCTAGGGAAATGTTCCTGCGCAATCCACGGGGAAATTTTAACGGAGAGGATTGCTTTTCATCAGATTTCCCAAATTTTTTTCGATTTGAAAAAATATTGAGTAAAAAATCTTATTGTGGGGTTTTTGGAAAAAAATATTTTCATTTTTCGGGAAAAATGGTCGACCAATCAAATGCTTTTCTAAAATCTAAGGGGAACAAGATTTTAATTTTTCTTTTTTTCAATGGAAGGGTCAAAAATTCCCCGATAATATTTAAAAGGGGAGTTCCTGTGTTTTTTACCTGATCCGGGAAACCGTATTGTTGATCACATATCAGTTTTTTTCTTTAGGGGAACTTTTTCATCGCGCAACTTTTTTCCCGGGCTTTGAGATTGTAGGTAGAATGCTTATTTGGCCC
Source organism: Teleogryllus oceanicus (assembly GCA_964035755.1). NCBI lineage: Eukaryota > Metazoa > Arthropoda > Insecta > Orthoptera > Gryllidae > Teleogryllus > Teleogryllus oceanicus. The sequence continues at coordinate 130,514,370 of CAXIVR010000006.1, forward strand.
GGGATTCTGGGGTTTGTGGTAGTTTTAGGAGAGGGGTAAAAAGTGCCCGTTTTTCCCTGGGTTTGGGGACGTTCCACTTCAAAAAAAGTTTATTATGTCAAAAAATGGGAAAATTTTAAATTCGGCACCCGATTTTTTTTAATTTTGGGATTGATTTTTCTGTGCCTGCGGCGTTTGATTTGGGGGCCTGAATGGTTTTTAAAAAGTCATTATTTAGATGCGAAGAAAAATTCTTCCCGAGTGTGTTCCCAAAAAAGTGTCGTAAAGGTTTAGAGAGTTTTTTTTTTGGGGAAATGTCGAAGTGGGGGCCATGTTAGAAAATGTTTAAAGTGTCAAGAAAATGCATCAATTTGGGTTGGGGTTTAGATTTACCCAAACCTAAAAAAAGGGAGCGATTTCCAAATTTTTTTGGGAAAATCTTTTCGTGCCCAAAAATCTATGAAAATTTAATTTTTCCGTTCCAGATTTCTGCGTTACAAGATTTTCAGTTTCTTTTTATGGGTTTTCCCCGTCATGTTCGCACTTTTGTTAAAAAACTTAAAAGGGTTCTTTTTTTCCTAACGCACGTATTTTATCCGTTAACCAGGGGGCGGGGGGTCGGGATGAGCTTTTTTAATTGGTATGTGCCTATCAAAAAGTTCGTCAGTAAGCACGTAAGGTGTTTACTTTTCTGTTTTATACAATTTTCTTGGTTGGGTAAGGTGCCAAAGGAAAACATAAACCGTCGGGGGTAAATGGGTTCGGGTTGGGAAACTCTTATAATACGGTAATTAAAAATTTTTTGGGGGGTATTTTTCGGGGATTTCATTTGATATGATAGGTAAAAGGTCGTGTTTAAATTCCGGGGAAAGAAACTGTCCTTGTTGATTTCTTTCTCGCGATTTGATTTAGATCATGGGTCCCAAACCCTGTTTTCCCGTGTCGGCCCGTGTGATGAGTTGGGGTTTAAGGGGAAAACGTAAAGGGTTTATTTCCGAAAAACGCCAAAAATTTTCGGCAGATTGTAATGGTGTCGGGGATTTTAAAAAAAAATCGCCCATCAATATTTTTTATTTGCTTGCGCAAAAATGCCAAAATTGCCCCTGACCTCAATATTTCCAGTTTTTGGTGGGCGGGACACTTCTGGCAATTTTTTTCCAAAAATCGAGACTTTGAAAGGGATTCATTAAATTGATTGACTTGTCTACTTAAAAATACGATATTTTGAAAAGGGATCATCTCGAATATAGATACCGACACCCCCTCCTCGTGGAAAAGCGACCGGATTCCTCGGGTTTTTTGAAAAACGGTAACCCCGGGAAATGAAACAAAGAGGCTTAAGGGACGCCTTAACCACGTTTTTGCCCCCCAAAGGAGTGCATGAAAAAGGTGTAGTAAAAATAGCCCCTAACTTCATCGAAAGGCAATAGAGGGACGTGCATTTTGGGACCCATAAAAAGATCGCGAAGGGGGGATTGATATATTATTAAGGGGAAATAGTGGGTCCCGAATTGTTGCGTATCTGGGTTTGGTACTGATGCATAAAAGGTTTTTTAAATTTTGGTTACCTGTTAGTGATCATGCCTTGAGAAAAGGGGGGTTAAAAAAGAGGAAAAAAAAGTCTTGGGAAAAATAGAAAAGTCTTGGAAATAACCAAGGTGCGTTTAGCTGTGGTTAGAAAAGGGGGGGGTTGTAGGAAGGCCCCCCTTTCGCTAAGCGGGTACAGCCGAAACGGGCCTTTTTCTGCACGCGGGGCCCCGGGACAATTTTTTTATGACATTGGTTTTCTTCTGTCCACCACGTTCCTCGGTCAAGCGGAATAGCTTTCCCTTTTAGCAGGTCCCGGCGGGCTTTTTTTGAGGTCTTCCCGAATGGTTCCCCAGGGGAAACCTTTTTAAAAAATTTTTGCGGAAGACCCCCGGGCCCCCTGTTTAACACATTTTTCGATGGGTGGACGAGATTTCCCCGGGGTCTTTGGGGCCCTTGTGGATCTATCGATATCATTGCGATCCGTTAATACTTATCTTTTTTTTCGTCGATCGCCAGCTGGTCCGGAAACCTTTTTTTCCCTTTTCCTTTATCCGAAGATCCGTAGGGAGTTTCGCCGCGTGTACATTTTTCGGGTTTATCGGTTTCCTTCCAGCTCAGCCTTAAGTTTTTTTTTTCACGGTCCCGTTCTGGAAAATTCCCGCAGATCATTTAAATTTAAAACTGTGTTGAAAAGGGATGCCCCCCTTAACCGAGCGACCATTTTGGTGAGAACGGACGCTAAGGACTCGAGGAAAGCCCGGACACTTCACCACCTCTTGCAATGCCGTTTCAACTCTTAAATTGATACGGGCCCAGCCCGATTGGATCTGTTAGTCCTTGCCATGATGATATGAAATGGGAAAAAAAAAAGTAAATAAAATTGGGAAAAAGGCGAAATAAATAACAATGAGAGAAATTGACGAAAAAAAAAATTCAGAAAGGGGAAAACTGAGACACTGGGAAATTTGGTTTAAAAAAAAAAGTCAAAGATAGGATATTAAAAAACAAGATAAAATGAAAGGGAACAAAAAAGGAAAGAAAAAGCCCAAAAAAAGCGTGCAACACTTATCTTTCTATCCTTGCGCTCGACGACACCGCCGGTGCAGTACACTAAGCCTTTTACCACCTGCGGGAAAAAAAACCGCGCCCCGGGCCAGGGGCCCGGGACGGGGGTTCACTCGACGGGGACATCCCAGACTGAGAAACTTTTTTAAAAAGGGGGCTTTAAAAGGCTAATTTAAAAAAACATTCTAAAGATTCACATTTTTTTTCAACTAAAAAATACTTGAGTACTTACGGGTCATTTTTGTGATTTTTAACTATAATTTCTTTTTTAAATCTTAATTCACATGGCCCGAGGGTGACTCAATTTGTTTACCCCCGGGCGCTATGAAAAGGTATTGTGCATTCCCTTTTGAATCTTAAGAGCAATCAATTACAAATTTTTTTCTTCCCTATAATCTCCAGTTCCCAGAAAGGGGACATTATATATTTCATAGTTCTGTTCTCAAGCTGAAATGGAAACCCCTATTCCCAAAAGTGGGGAAGGGGGTTCCTTAAAACGCAACAAAGGCATCAATTTAAAAAATTTAAAAACCCCGACTGGTATTTTTTTTATATATAGCCTTGAATATATTTTTTATTTTGGGGGCTCCGCCCCCACAAAAAACAAAAAAACGAGATTTTCGGGTTTAGGTTTTTCCCGGTTTCAACCTTTATGAGATAATTTAAAAAAAATAAATAATGATAAGAACAAAAAAAATGCAAAAAAACTTATAAAACTGGAAATGGGCAAATCAAAATATGTTATTTAAAGGGAAGAAAATACTATAAAATATATTAAAACCTCCAGAAAGTACCCTCCAAGTGATTCCCCATTATTTAAGTAAAAACAATCGTAAAATAAAAAGGGATTTTGCCCCCAAATTCGGGGTCTAGTTGTTAAGGGATGGATTTACATTTCTTGTAAATCAAAAATGCCAAAACTTAATAAAAATTAATAAAAAGTGAAAAAATCATATGAAAGAAAAACATTGTTTCTAATATTTATAAATAAAAACCTCAAAAAAATAATCAATCAATGTTATTTTATACCAATTGCAAACGAAAAAACAGGTTCAAACGACAACTGCAATACGAAAATTAAAAATACTTTTTAAAAACAAGTTTTATAAGATACCCAAAAGGAAATAAGAAACTTCCCGGAAAAATTTTTAAGATTTTAAACATTTTAAAAATATCATTTTAATGGTGTACTTTCAATGAATCAAACGCAAAAGGATGGAGCATGCAAACGTTGGCGCTCAAAACCCGAAAACTGAGAAAACGAAATATATTTCAGGACATGACAACTGTGGGAAAATAAATAAACGACACGTGGATCAGAAATAAATAATATATTGAATTGTGTTGTGTTATTTGGGTCTTGATGAAGGATTTGGCTGCATTTAACTCTTTCTTCCCTGGTATGGCTTCAAATAGTGATATTTTAGGGTAGCCAGTGGTTGAGCATAGAATGTAGAAACAAAAGTACACACATCATTTCCTCCCTTATGACTGTATTGCACATCACATAAGATATAAGGATACATACCTTCCTTGAGTAGCACGTTCTATGCTGTGCTCATCAAAATTCTCATCACAATATAAATTATTCTTTTACTCGTGAGAATTTCTTCAGCGTTCTTCAGAAAAATGAACCTTCTTCTCGTTGAAGATGGACTGCATTTAACATTTTTGTAGCCTTCTTCAGGCGTCGGTAAATACTCTTATGCTGGAACTCAAGGAAATGGCCTTGTAACCCCCTCTCCCCACTGCCGTAAAAAAAAAACAAAAACAAATCGTTGTCTTCGTATTTCTAGTTTCGTGAAGTTTTCGAAATTTTAATGCAAAATGCAGGTCGCAGGAGTGTAAAGAAAGCTGGTACGAACGCCCAGATGACATTTTCTGGAATTTTTGAAAAAAAAAACCATTGTTGTGCGGTAATACGATTTGCGAATGTGGAGCGTAGTTTAAAACTAAGATTTTTAAGTGTCGTCGAGAAATACGAAAGTTTCACTTTCACGCCTGAAACAAATCACTCAAGTATGGAAAATGGAGAAAGAATTAACTGTATGATTACAAAAGGTTTTTCTTTATTGAGAATAACTTTTATGATCAGTATTTGAAGTTTCGTCGTATCATTCCTGAGCAGTCTGAATTTAGTCACATTTCACAACAATTTTACTATAAATTTCACCAAAAAGTTAGAAAACTAGAAAAAAAACAAAATATAGGGTTCCCCTATGAGATTAACCTGAAGAATTCAGCTCACCTTTTCCTATTTCATCTGCCAAAGGATTGCTAGATTAAACCCCAGCTTTTAATAAAGAAATCACCGTTAATAATTAATGAATTAAGGGTAAAGAATTACAAAGACTTCGAACAGTTACTATTAAAATAATAAAGTGTAACGACACAATTCAAAATTATTATTTTTCGAGAGTTCCATCAGTGTGACTGACAAGAACAGCTGTGCTTATGAATTTCACTGCGGCACTAAGCTGACTCAGTTCAGAATCCATTTCATTTTAATGGCTGCATACGCGTGTGGGGAGCGCACTATTTGCCGGAACGATGTCGTTCTGTCCTGCACTAGGGTGGTTCAATTTTAACGAATGGAAAACGCTATTAGAATATACTGGTGCAGCATACGCTTCAATTGTCTTACAATCGGTTATTTATATCTGGTGTTTTGAAATCAGCATTGATATGTGTGTGAGGCAAAACGTGATAGTATCTGGTGTATTTATGCGTCTTCGCAATGGTATACCATTTTCTCTCAATATTATGTTATATAAGAAACGGCTTGCATACGGCTTGCTTGAGGCATCGCAGTGCAGCAAGCGGCTTCTGTTTTTCTTTCATTATAACTGACATTAAAATACAGTTTTCTAGCATTTTCTTCTAAAGTCCCCAACAAATTCCAAATCTGCCGCATGGGATAGACATCAGTGTACAACTTTTCTCTACTGTGATACCCATGTTAACCGAATAGGAATGTACGATGTGTGAGAAAATATGGAAATCGTTCGGAGCGAGATGTGGACTTTAGGGTGGGTGGTCAAACATCTCTTAGTGGAATTGATGCGGAAGATCTGTTGTTAGCTGAGCCGTATTGTGACGACCGTATGAATATCCATCCTTTAGTTCGGATCTCGCACTCAACGCTTTCCGTCGTTTTTTACATATCGATAAATACCTGGTTGGTTGGCATTACGTATCCACAGTGACGCCTGAATGTAGGTGGTTGACAAACACGGGTACATATATCACCTGGCAGACTTCGACACGAAATTAAAATGTCCCACGGTATGACGATGTCTCGGTTTTCATAAGCCAACCGAAAAATTCACATATGATAACTCAAAGTAAATCTTTGAAAAGTGAGCAGTGTGCGAGAACAGAAAACGCAGAGTATGGCGGCCTGTAGGTGTCGATGTTGCGCTGCACAATGTTTTAATGTGTCAATAAAAAATATGCCATTAGGAATGAATACACCGCTAATTCAGCATTTGTATATTGTTCGTTAGATATCCGAAGTGTACAGGTGGTATGCCAAATCGTGTAATCAAAATGCATTGAATATGAATTCAAGTGTCATTTATGTTCTCTGTTACGAGCTGAAGTTAATGTTTGTTTGCAATGGTTGAAAATACGTTTTCTGTCGATTATGTACACACGCTTCTCGGCGTCTCTAAGTAGCCATTTTTCTGACTTTTGAATGTATATTAATATTTGGAAAAGAAAGTTACTGCGGAAATTTCGTGACAATCAATATTTGAACAATCGGGAAACCTTTTTCTTTTTGGTCAATCAATGTACACGTTTAAAAAAAATATTTTTCATAAGATACTGTAGCACGACTTTTCACGTAATATTTGCTTGTACATATCTAAGTGTAGACAAAAAATAATAATAAATTAGCCTATTAATAAATACACTTTTATATTGTTTTAAATGATATTAATAACATATTTTACAGTAATCTGGATAAATTAAGGAATAAAACAAGTATAAATGAATATTCATGGGAAGTAAAAATATATATGAATAGAGGGAAAAAACTTACCAAAATATGCCATTAATAAAAATCATTACAAAATTACAAATATAAATTCAAAATAAACACAAATTAGGAAAAACATTCCCATTGTAAATATATACTTCCTCCCTTCACGGAGAAGGTGTCAATTATGATCTGAGTGGGAGCTTATGAACGTAAAACTAAAGAATAGTCGTTATCATTTGCAAAAGTGAACAATGAAATCAAGCAAAAAACGAAATAAACAGAGATGGAATTGGGACGAAACAGATTTAGAATGGAGTACACTTACACAAATAAAGTAAAACGGAATATATCACAAAGTATAAATATGTTTAGGATATTCTTATTTCAGACAGGACATTGTGATAAATGTTTGTGAATAAATTCGATTCCAACAGTGCATTAATGGTATTGTGTGTTTATATACGTAATATCTCCGGGATTAATCTTGAGTATTTTCTAGGTCCATTATCCAAAATGCTGTCTAAATTAAAATAATGAAAATATCAATGTTCTTTCTCAATTTTCTTTATATGTTAAAGAGATATTTTTGACAGACCTACCATTTATATTAATCAACCCAAGATTAATCTCAGGGACATTACATATAAATAAGTACTATAAAAATGCCTAGTTCCTAATTTGTCATAAAATGCAGCAAACCAACCATTCACTTCAATTTTTTGTTGTTAAGATTATACAATTATTTTCCAGCATTTATTAATAATTTTATGAAAATTTTAAAAAATAGATTTTCCAGTACGACGACCATTTAATGACGTCTCAGCAGGATTGCATTGAATCTATTAATCAAATGGATAAGAAGGGTTGTATGGACGTTCTCTATGTTACTGTTTAATTTGAACTTTGTATATCACAATAATGCTTATTTTTTTACTGTCATGTCAATTGTTATGTTGATTGACTTACAACATTGAAACTTACCAGGGTAAACGGAACAGTGTCATATTTGACAAGAGTTTCTTATTTTCACCAAATTCTCTAATCAGTAATGAAAGTTCAAGAAGTGATTGAGATTGTACAATGCCAAAACTTGCTCAACTGCACAGTTGACATTTTAAGTGGAAAATGCGTTGATTGTTTTTGTACATTTCCTTACTAACAACAGACATAACCTTAATTTTACTGCTTCAATGGTAGAGAGAAAGAATTATTTCTAGTTGTTTTAATCGCTTCATAATGCCAAAAGAGACTTGTAAGAGTTGTTTGATTTTTGCAAGTAAAATTTCTTGTTTAATTTTACAAACAAATGTCATAAAATAAATTCTATACATAATATACATCCAATAGTAAAATGGTTTCTATCTATCTACATTTGTGTAAGGATAATCATTTTGAGCATTTCTGTATAAATAAATCCAAGAAGTCAATGTGGAGAATAACTTTGATGAAAGTTTATTATTGTGAATTTCTTCAAAGAGCTGAGTAACTATGACGCAAACTTTTGAATGTTTTCAGCTTCAAACAGAGTATCAACTTTCATATTTTAGAAAAAACCTGAATGAAAACATGATGAAATTAAAATTATGTTGGTACAAAAAAATCACGGGGGCAAATGCTACCATACTTGTTCACCATGATACAATACGTACGGCCTAGTAACAAATTAGACGTCTTTGAATCAGTAAAGCGGCTACTTGGTGACGTCGAAAAAGGTATGGCGTGGTCGTAATCGGCAATGAAAAAGAATATTCTACCATTAGAACGAAACATTAGCTATGCGCTCGTAATACAAGAGAGCATTAAAAGAACGAAACTTTTAATTCAATACGGTTTACAGTTTGAGACGCCATATCGGTATGACATACAACTCCTTCACAATTTGGCTATCTAACGAGCAATACACTTCAAGAATTAGCTGTGTACTCATTCCCCAATGGCATAGATTTATTCGACACATTAAAAAAATTATGCAGCGCAACGCCGACACCTACATACCTCCATACTTCCATTTCCCTATTTACTCTCTTTTACTAGCTATAACTCCTCAAAGTTTTAATTTTTTCAGCTTATCACGTGGATTTCTTGTTGGCTCGGCCTGGTAGTCTCAGAGGTACGACCGGTAGCGGTAGCTCAGTGCATCAACCGATGCTGCAGCGCCTCTGACCGGGAGGTTCTGGAGTTCAGTCCTGACGGCGGCAGGATTTTCGACACTGGCTTTTCAGCTAGGTCGAATTCATCTGTTTGGAGGAGAATTCTTGCGACCGGCCTCTGATCGGTATTTTCCCGTGGTGTCTCCGATCAACGCAGGCATTGGCGGGCAGTACCCAACAAACAGGCCGGACCGCGCGATCTGTCAGCCTCTTCCTTGTCCTATCCTCTCCCCTCTTACACACATACTAACACTAACATGCACCACACTACTGATATTCAGGGAGACCGGTCGGGAGCTTAGAGCTTGTCGGCTGGGGCGGTGCCCGCTGGTGTGGGAGAGTCCTGGTTGAGAAGCCCTACTAGCCGACGGTAGGTCGGCGCGGATCGCCACCCAGCGGAGAATCTACCGCCATCTTCTGAAGAAAAAACATACACTACACTAACGGGACTGACCGTGCGAGTTGGCGCGCCCGAAACACGAAAAAATAAATCAATCCCAGAGGTAGGAGAAAACATTGCAACACGTGCTGAATCTTCTACACGACCTTTCCCCGATGCATTTCTAGTCACCCCGGGGCTGCGTCTCGCAGTGAAGGCGATCGGCGAGTGGCAGCGCGTGTGCGGTGCGTGTGCGGGGGCAGGGAGCGCCATGGCGACGGAGCGGCCGCTGTCGGCGCCGGCGCTGCCGCTGGCGCACCTGGAGGAGAGCGACGGCGACTCGCGCGACCCCTGGGGGCGGCGGCAGCGCGGCGAAGGCAGCGACGAGGGCGCGGCGGCGGTGGGCGCCAGGGCGAAGGTGCGCCGGTGCCGGAGCGACCCGGCCCCGCTCCGCGCGCGACCGCAGCCCTGAGCAGGTGAGACACTCAAAACACACGTGCAAAAAAAAACAACATTTTTTGCGGTATCAGGAAGCCCAGAGACCCGTATTCCCATAAAAACTTTCTCTTAACTTTGTACACAAGAAAAGAAAAATCAAAAATAATTTCTCAAGATAAAGCATATACATTAGTTCATGAAAATGAATTTTGGTCTTCAGTCATCGAATTTCAGTCATCGAATTTCAGTCATCGAATAGCGACTGTTCGGTACGATTGCATCATTTAATATAAAGAGATATTTGAAAGATGTTCTATAAAACATTATTTTGAATAATACGTGCGTTACTTATTTGCTAGAATACACTCAATTTAATCAGGTATCATACAAACAAACCCAAATAATCAAGTTTTTATCCTTAAAATTCGATGACTAAAGACCAAAATTCGTTTTCATGAACTAATTTATATGCTTGATCTTGAGAAATTATTTTTGATTTTTCTTTTCTTGTGTACAAAGTTAAGATAAAGTTTTTAAGGGAATACGGGTGTCGGGCTTCCTGATAACGCAAAAGTTGTTTTTTTCGAAACGAATGTCTGTTCGCGTCTGAACAACACTAGAACCTAAACAAAACAAAGAATTGCCCCAAAATTGAATATTTCACAATCGCAATACCCTGCCTTGAAAGCCTACGAATTTTAATGAATAAAAGTCAGTCATTTTCGTAATTTTGTTTTGTTTCAGAATTGTTTCTGTAGTTGTTGTTGTTTTGTTTGTTTGTTTGTTTTCCTCCGATAGTATGCTTCCTTTGCTCCGATTATGGCACAGGTCCGGTATTTAAATGTAAAACCTCTGAATTTTCAGATATTAGAAGGTTTTTGAATTTACCTCCTACAAAATAAGTTATTCTTAATAGAGATTTCTTTCTTTATGAAAAACGGTATTCAAAACTAGAAATTTAATTTAATTTTTATTTTCATAGATATTACAATCTAGTCTTGTAGACTAATAAGCAATTTTCTTTGTCTTAAACTACTATGAAATAAAATTTGTTCTAAGAGCTAGCCCATTAGCGTCCTCTTAGTTTCAAATTGAATTTAAAAACACACTTTCTTGTGTTTGTAGATACACTGGTATTTACAGTATTATTTTAGTTCTTAGTTCTTAAAACACTTTGTCATCTCACTTTACACTAGTTCGAAAGGTTTCATTTCTCTTCAATCTTCTCACTAGGTCTGTGTTGTCCAGGAGAAGTGGAGCTTCGGGATTGTTGTGTTGGTGCAGCCTTTCCTTGTGTTTTCTCATGAACCTTCCTATTTCTTCATACATTGCTTCAACTTTCAGGTCATAGTACAGATCTGTACATCTTATGTACCAAGGGTGCTGAAACCATATTTGCGCCCTTTGTTTCTAGAAATCTTTGTATAATATCGATGTTACTCTGGTACATTTCCCAGAGTTGTGCGCACATGCCCATATTGCGTTTACAAAATTGCTATAAAGTAATATTTTATTGTATATTGAAAAACAGAACTCCTTCCAAATATCAGTACATTTTCTGAATTTAATATTTAATTTCTCTCTTTTTCTTTACATGTTCCTTCCATTGAAACACAGTCAATGTCATGCCAAGATGTTCGCTGTGTTTGCGTACCATGTGGTTGTTTATGTAAATCAGATGTGTTCAGTTGCCTGTTTGTGAAGGTCATATAGACACTTTTGTTTAATTGCTGATTTCCAATCATTGGTCCATTTGGTACATGTGTTGCTGATTAACTTCTGGATTATTTCTTCACATTATTTTTCTTATGGCTAAAATTGCAGTGCCAAATCAGCAAATGGCACTATTCGCTTCCTTTGAATTTAGGAGGTCACTGGGTGTGCTTGTACAGTCAGTGCAGTGCTAGTCCCAGCACACTTCGATGCGGTAACCCTACCTTAATTTATTTGAGTCCCGTATATGTTGAACTCTAAAGAAGCTGTCAGTTAAGATTCTAGAAGGTCTGCATATTGTCCTAAAAGGACAATGCTCAACTTATAGTTTAAACCATTGTACCAGACTTTGTCAAAGGTCTGCGCTACATCCAAGAAGAAGAACAAATGCAGAATAAATCTTTTTCTCTTCCAATGATTTTTCGATGACTTTGCATAATCCTATGCCTGATATAGTATTAGGAGTGTTTTTGTTTCTAAGATCAGACCAGCCACGTTCCGGTAGTAATTTTTGTCCCTCAATAATTGAACAATTCTTTTTGAAGACATGCATATTTTCTAAAAGTTTAGCCAAAACAGGTAATAGTGAGATCGGTCTGTATGATGTAACCTAATGTGGTGGGTTTACCATTATAATTTCTGCCATTTTCCAAAATCTGGGTAGATATTTCAATCTAAACGCAGCATTGATAAGATATGTAAATTTTATTATACCCTTCCTCGGCGGTTCCCTCAGAATTTCTGCTGTTATTAAATCAAATCCTGGAGCTTTTTTAGTTTCATATTTTGTAACTCCTTTTGTACTTGAGATATTGTAACAGGGAAAATACTTTATGATCTTCCTGGCTTCTTCGGTTTTCATTCATTATTTCTGCTTCATTTTCTTCTCATGAAACTGGAATATTTCTTCTAGATGCTCAGAAAATTGATCCGTTTGTACGTTGTTCTTGCCCATTTGCCATCTTTTTGATGTTCCACAATTAAGGCACTTGAGCAGTATGTCTCGTTATATTTCTTGATGACTTTCAGAAGGAATAATCAGTGTTTTTATCAGGTGCCAATTATTTTAGGTACATACTCATACATTCATTTTCAAAATATTTTATCTTTCTTCTGAGTTGTTGAGTGAGATTATTGAATTTGGTTTTGTGGTATAGTGCTCTTGCTTGTTGTCAACGATTTCTCATTTTCTCTTTTCAATTACAAGGTTCTTAATTTCTTCTGGGTATTTGTTCTTTTATTGTTCTTTTGAGTTCTGGAGTATTTCTCCAAGCTGCCTGCTGAATATCTTTTGTAAAATTCCAGCTCGATATTTAGTTCTTCATTAGTTTTTAATGTAATATGGAGGTTTATTTTTTCTTGATGAACATTGATTAAAGAATTCCCAGTTCGTGCAATTGTTAACTAATATCGGTTTGGTTTGTTTGTGAATCAAATAGTCACATACTTACAGTAAATGGGAGAATGATCTGAACTTAAGTTGTGACATTCTTCAATTTGAATGTATTTAGACGATACATTCTTTTTTATTAAAATAAAGTCTTTTAAATTTGGAATTTTATCTAGATCGGTAGTATGGTATGTAGGTTACCAGTTGACAGAAGGCACCACCAATCACTTTTATGGCACTTAATAATTCTTTATCTTTTGTTATTGTTAATCAAGAACCCCAATAGATATTTTTAGCATTAAAATCTCCACCTATTATAAATCGGTCTCCCAATTGACTAAGGATACATAGATAATCATGCTTCTTTAATTAATATTTTGAAGGCCAATAGATTCCATATATTCTTAATGGAGAATTATTGGCTTTAACGAATATTGTAGTAGCCTGTATTTCTTCTGTTTCTTATTTAACCTCTTCATAATGGAGTATGTTCTTTCATTATCACACTTCCTGCTCTGTAGTGTTATGAATAGATGAACTATATTATACGTTTATAGCCTCTAAACTGTTTGGAGATTTGATTAATAGGAAATGAGTTTCATATATCACAAATATCCACTTTCTCTCGATCCAAGACTTGCAATTCATGTTGACGCTGCAGCAGTCCATTAGAGATCAAGACATGGTTGAAGTTTTCTGTTCATTTTTAAGTTTAGGCACTGCTCTTTGGTGTTGTAGTCTAGATTCTTGAATTTTGAGTTGGTTATTGAATTTTGCTAATATGACTGGCAATGTCTTATTAATAATATCATACTGTGTTCTTTTAGCAGTTTCTCTGAGTCTGTAGTTACTTCTGTATACGTTTTGATCTCTTGTTTGTATCATCTTCAGATTTTTTCTTTTTCTTTATAGTTTTTTCCCCCAATTTTCTTAGATGCCTGGGACAAGCTAATGTTTGGATTTTTAAAAATTTCTTAACTTCTGCAAATCTTTTGCTATAGAGCATTCCCTAGAACTCGCTCATTCTTCTTGATCGATCGATCTGTGATCTTGATCGATCACAATCATTCTGCTTTTGTTTCTTAACCCTTTATTGCATGATTTTTTTTATTTTTACTTGCAATCATTATTTTTCATTAAATTTATTTATTTTAATTAAGGGAAAAATAATATAAAAAATCAGAACTAAAAAGAGAAAAAAACTAAATTGTATTACTCCTCCAACAAAATGTGGTATATTTCATGAGTTAAAAAAATTTATTTTTCAAATAGTTTGTGTGTTAAAATAAGTATCAAGCAAGTCAATAAAATAAGTATCATTCATATTTTAGTTTTATTTTCCTAAAAACGTTTCGTTTCTGATATTCGGAAACAGTGTGTTACCAGAAAGTTCCGATTCACGATGCCACTAGATAACTATCACTTCATCTCGTTATCTTATCGTGTTTACCGCCTAACAATGCGTGCGGTGACATAGAGCATTATGTATATCACGTATAATATATAACAGTTCATAGTTAAATCGTTAGAATGGGTTTATGATCTGAAAAACATGAACAGCTGATTTCCACTGTGCAATAAAGGGTTAAAACGCGTGCTCCGGTGGTGAAGGGACAACTGCAGTGAGGATTGAGTATGTGTCTGGGCGTGCGCAGGCGCAGCTGCTGAGGCGGCGGCGGCGCATGAAGGCCAACGACCGCGAACGCCAGCGCATGCACATGCTCAACAGCGCGCTGGACCGCCTGCGCGAGGCGCTGCCCACCTGCCCCGACGACACACGACTCACCAAGATCGAGACGCTGCGCTTCGCCTACAACTACATCTGGGCGCTCAGCCAGACGCTCAGCCTGGTCAACAGCAACGGCTGCAGTACGCAGCAGCAGCCACGCGCAGCACCTGGCGTGGCCGGCCGCCGGCGCGAACTCACGCTCAGCGTCGGAGACGTCACGGTTCTTCCCTCACGCGCGCGCGCTCACGAGAAACCCACCCGACACCTTTAGCACGCTGGGGCGGCGCCTCTTTCATTACATTCATTTTATTTTAGTGACAACTGCTAAGCTCGCTGGATTCCGTAGATTTGATTTTTCGTGTTTCCGGGCACGCTGCTTTGGTCTTAGTCCCGTAAGTGTAGTGCATGTTTTTCGCGGGAGATGGCGGTGATCTTTCCCGCTGGATGACGAGATCCGGCGCCGACCTACCGTCGGCTAGTAGGATTTCCCCCTAACCAGGACTCTCCCACCAGCGGAGCACCGCCCCAACCGGGACAAGCTCTAAGCTCGCGACCGGTCTCCCGGAATATGTGGTAGTGTGGTGCATGTTAGTGTAAGTGTGTGTGTGGGGAGAGGATAGGACAAGGAAGAGGAAGGACAGATCGCGCGCGGTCCGTGGCCCGTTTGGTAGGATACTGTTCCGGCATTCGCCTGGTGTTGATCGGAGAAACCACGGAAAACTACCGATCACAGCAGCCGGCCGCTTAGTCCCGTAAGATTAGTGTATGTTTTATCACGGGAGGTGGCTGTCGTCTTCCCCCTGGAACTCGAGATCCGGTCCCGACTTACCTGTCAGCTTTCGAGGTTTTCCCTTAACCAGGTATCTCCCACCAGTGCCACGGCCCCAGTCGGGCAAGCTCCAAGCTCCCGACAGAATCCCGGTATGTGTATCAGGTACTGTGGTGCATGAAAGTGTATGTGTGTAAGGAGTGAAGATAGGACAAGGAGAAGAAAGGAAAGATCGCACGCCGTCCATGGCCCATTTGTTAGGATTCTTTTCCGGTATTCGCCTGGCGTTAATCGAAGGAACCACCGAACATTCCGATTAGAGCAGACAGTTGTAAGAATTCGCCTTCAGACAGCGGCAGAATTATACCTAGCTATCTTTCATTAGAGGTTGACTGAACTGGTTCAGGGAATCGACTGATATTACTGCAGTGCCTCTGACCGGGCGATCCCAGGGTTGACGGTGGCAGGATTTTCAACACTAGCTACTCGAATTCATCTCGCATCTGGAGAATAATTTTAGCGGATAGCTGCTCAGATCGGTAGTTTTCCATGGTTTCTCGATCAACACGCGCGAATGGCGAAACAGTACCATACTTCGAACAATGCCACAAGGGCCTGGATCCTCGCGCGAACTTTCGTTTGCTTCTGTCCTATCCTCACACCTCACACACAAACACACCCATCCACTACACTACCACATGCCCGGGAGACATATATATATATATATATATATATATATATATATATATATATATATATATATATATATATATGAAAAATCCTAAAAAGTTCTTCCAGATCCCGCAAATGGTTTTCCAAATTAGGTATAATCATACAATGTCGTCCACGTACATTACGATAATCTTCAGCTCTGGCGAAATAACATCATTTAAATATCGTATTAATGCTGCTCCTGAATTTTTCAACCAAATGGGACCCTCGGAAAAGAATATACGCTTCTTTCGAATCGGAAACTAATGTATTTCCTACATTCTGGTTTCACTTCAATCTACCAATAAGCCGATGCAAAGTCTAGAGCGCTGAATATTGTTGCTCCGCTTAATCTGGTAATCATTTCGTTCACTGTGGGTGATATCTGCTTAATTTGTATCTTAAAACTATTACAGATGGCCTCTTTGGGCCTTCTTAGTTTAACATTAGGTGAGTTATGAGTTTCATATGTTTCTATATATTGTTCTGATTTCTTCTTTTTTTAAAATTTGGATCATTCACTCTCATTCATTCTTAAACTACATGTCCAAACGCATTTACTCACTCAGACACACTACACTGCATTTTACAATTTCACTTTACACTCCATTTTATTCGCCACGGCGCGGCGCCAACTTTTTTTAAGCGTTCGTGGCGCCGCGACGTCATCGAATTCCGGCGGCCTCTGTCGGGCGTTTCCGCGCCTCCCTTCCGGCTCCAGTGAGCGGCGACCGCCTTCCACGCACTCAGCTCAGAGAGCTCGTGCGAGGCAGCCTGAGACAGTGGCGACGTCTGTAGAAAGCCCCGTGCGCGTCGCTGTTGCCGCTATGCCGGTCTCGCGTAGGATGCGCGGAGTGGACGGCCCCAGCGCCCTCGTGCTCCGTCTCCTCCCTCTTCGACTCCGCCGGAATCCGGTTTCGCGCTCCTAGAACTCTGGAAACGACAGCGGTTTTAGGTGCGCGGTCGAGGTCGGAAAGTGAGATGCGGGGATGCGCCGTGCGGCTGCCCGCTCTATTTTCTGCGTCCAGGATGGAAGGCCGCAGAGGAGCTGCCACGAAGCCCTCGCAGCGTACTCCACAACGGACGCACGCACGCAGGTGAATGACGGCGCGGAAAGGAAAGTGTGGGTCAGGAGAACGGAGATGTTTCAGAAGAAAGGTTCGAATTTTGATTTTGTAACGAGGTATTGAGCGTGCACCCCATCGAAGACCACTGTCAAGTAACATGCTGAAATATCTCAGTTTGCTCTGGCATGGGAGACGTGCGCCCGCCAAGCTCACCGTTTCATTGGGATGAGTAAAGTTGACGGCCACACATTTCCCTAGGTTAAGAACGAGTCGTTTCCGACTCAGTCATTTGGAAAGGCCGGTGATACAATCGCTTATATTTTAATTGACTGCCTTCCGTTCGCCTATTTCGCGTAATATGCAAAATCAACCGCGAACATCTGGAGCCGACGCATCAGGATCGCCGTGCAAAGACGCGTAAGCTGCTGCGCGGAGCTGTGACCTGCTCTGAAGCCAAATTGTTCATCTCTGCGAAGGTTGAGATGACGTATTTTCTTTTGCAAACGCGACACAATCACTCTCAAACGTTTTCCCTAAGATGGAGAGTAGACTAATCGGTCTATATCTGCTCGGGAGTAATTTAACCGCGGTTTGGTCCTGTCAGTGGCGCAAGATTCGGTGCCCTGCATTAGAACCTGGTCAGGTCTGACGTTAAACCATATTGAAAAGGGCTTTTTAGGTGGCCGTGAGGCGAACGGCGGACGTGAAGCGTCCACCTCCAGGGCTTCCGGATCCTCCACGGAGGTCCCGGTATTCTCGCCTGCGGCCGACCGCGCCGACTCACGCAAACGCTTTGCCAGCCGTCAGATCGCTGGTCGCTTATATGGAGGGGTTCGGGGTTGACGTTGCTCAGAGCTCGATGGCCAACTTACTATACCGGTGGAACTTTGCAGTTGTTGAGCTTGATTTGGATCTGCGGGGGACTGAATGGGCCCGGCCTTTGATTTTCCCGCTCACTTCCTCTTCTTCTTTCGCCCCTGTCCATAACGGACGTTATTATTTTTGTTGTTGATGTTATTGGTGGTTACAGGCTCGTTCCTGAGATGTTCACCAGCTCCAAGAGCAACCAGCAAAACACGCGTGTCGAAGCACGTGCGTTTGGCTAGAAAAGAGGTGGTAGGCGAGCTGTAAGCCCATAGCCGTCAACTACATTCTTCAAGCTAAAGAGCTGTCGGAACCCGGAGCGCCCTTCTTGCGATGCGCGGAGGTCGCTCCTAGCGCCTCCCGCCGTGCTGATGAACTGGTCGAGTGCGAGACGGCGGTGAGCGCGTCAGTCGGGCGCCTGTGCTCCGTCGTGACCGAACCTGGCGACGTGCGCTGGTGACGTGGGGTCCGGCGTCAGCGTTTCCGCTTCTGGGGCGTGGCCATTGCGCCATCTAAGGCGGCGCTGGCTGCGTTGCCCTGGCTCAAGCCACATTCGCTTGGTGCCGCTTGACAGAGGCCATTGTTGAAGGGATGGCAATCGGTGAAGTGCGCGTCTCGCGAGAGGACATGCACTCTCGCACAGATTGCTACCTCGTAGTGTCCTTTGGTAGGATCGGCACGAGACCCGCAGTGCAGGTGGTGCTGGACCCCGTTGCTGGTTCCAGGCCCGTTATAAACGGGCTACCACGCCCCAAGCGTGGGATTGCTCCCGCGCCGGCGCGCCATGGCGAATGCTTGTAACATACCGCTGGGGATTCCGGGGAGCATATTCTCCACGTCCCCAGCGGTCATTTTCGAGCATTTGCACAAACGATATTAATTGAAATTGGTGTTATAGACAGATTATGGAATGTACGTCTAATCCTGTGTGCGTCTAATAAGAGATCTGAATTTTTATAGAACATACTTTTCGTGAGGAAAAAATAATTATTTTGAATTTTGCAATTATAACTTTTTTCAGTTTCCAAAAATCAGGGATTTTAACAAAAATGAGACATGCACTATTCTCTTCACGTCCTTTGCCCTATCCAACAACCGAAATTAATCAAAAATTTTGAAAATATCCGAGGTGCTTCATGTAAAATACCTCGCAAAATTATCGGTTTCAAATTCCAGGGGCTGTGACATCAGCCACAAGTGGGGAATATCAATTTTGAAGGAAATCGGCAGAATGGTTTTTGCGCTAGCGTTGGCAACAGATGGACGGACAGAAAACAGACTGACAGTTGGACGGATAGAGAGACGGACGTCAATTCATTTTTCGTTTCGAAGGACGCACATAGATTCTGGCTACAACACGTATTAGAGGTCTTGTTTTCTAAATTTAGCAACTGGATTTATCCACTTTTTCGTTACCAAGGCCTGGCAATAATAGTTTTTGTGTCAACTTGTCGTTATCCGGCGCACAATTACAATACTTTCTCTTCTTACGTTAGTAAGTGCGAGAACTTTTGAATTTCCATTAGCCTGTCCAGCATCATACGCACGCACCTCAGCAGCTGCGCCTGCGCACGTCCAACCACTGATACAATCCTCCATGACGACTTTCGAAAAGTGAGAGATTTCAAGAAAAACGAGACCTGCACCAGTTTTATGTTGTTTGGTTTGTTGGTTGATGTCGGGCACGTCAGCTACTGAGCTCATTAGTCCCGTAAGTGTAGTGCATGTTTTATCGGGAGGAGGCGGTGATCTTCCCCGATTTATGGCGAGATCCGGCGCCGACTTACCGACGACTACCGGGGTTTCCCTCCACGAGGTATCACCCACCAGCGGGGTACCGCCCCAGCCGGGAAAACCTCTAAGCTCCCGACGGGTCTCCCAGAATATGTGGTAGTGTAGTGCATGTTAGTGTAAGTGGGTGTTTAAGGAGTGTAAATATGACAAGGAAGAGGAAGGAAAGATCGCACCCGTGCCCGTTTGTTAGTGTACTGCTCCGGCATTTGCCTGGTGTTGGTGAGAGAAACCTCGTGGTTTTAAGCGTTCTCTATGCTATCCGAAGACAAAGCTTAATCAAAAAATTTGGAGCTAATTTTGAGAAAATTGGAAAAATGTTGATGCTTCATGTAAGGTACTTCCAAAAATCATAATGGTAGAAAATCATCAGATCGATTTAGGCGCTATCGTTGACCATATACACAACACATATGACGAACAGATACACAGAGAGACTTTTGCTGGTAATCGATTTTTCTTTATCAAAGACCCACAAAACGTGAATTCTGACTACGACAACGTGCTAGAGGAAGTAATTTATCACATACGAACAAAATGATCCTCTTTCTCTGACTTACCAGGACGCAAAAATAAAGTTTCACTGACGGAAAATCGCCGATTTCGCGTTACGTCTTTCGAAACACTTGCACTGGCTTCACTTACATAGTGAGACGAAAGTATAAAATATATCGTATGCCACGTATAACAATGCCTGTTCGACAGGTAATGCCTGTTCAATCGCGATGCATTCAAACATTACTTCCAGTTCACTTCGGGCATTGAACTGTACTGCACCGCTAAATTTTTAGTGGTGAATACTTTTCTCTGTAGACCACCCGACACCCGACATTTTTGGCTTCTCCTCACCTCATTTTCATTTCTCTTATCCCCCTATTAATTGCCTAAAACGTTCCTAAAATTTGCCTAAACCCCCTCAATGAGTAAGGAAAGCGCTCAAAAACCGGTGCATGCAAGTTCTTCCAATCTAATTTGTTGAGTTTCAAGGAGAATTGGTGCTGAGTGTACTGAACCATCGCTCCCGGTTGTGTTGCGCAGGTGGGCATCCGGAGCGGACGGAACCAACCGCATCACGTCGCTGTCGGCGAGCAGAGCCCAGCGTCCGCGCGCGCCATACCTGGGGCTGGACGATCACAGCCACCCACCCACCACTCACCCTCTACCACATACACTGCCTCTACAGAGACATGGTTCTCCCAATTCCCTTTTGCGGCGTCTGTTTAACGTGCATTTTTCTCTTTGCGAACGTGGGATGAGAAACTTGAAGCATGGAAAGAATCCAGTTGCTTCGAAAAAGATTCGAGATTTGATGCCTGGAATCTGTACAGATTTCAATCATTCGGACTTCATCTAATCTTGGGATTATTAACCAAACATCAGTGTTAGTAACGCGCGACAGATGTTAAATCTTCGGGGAGTCTGGAAAGTAAATGATTCACGCAATGCTCAACCATGATTCACGCTCTTTCTTCTTCTTTTTCTTCTCTTCAACGTGTTCACAACAACTTATTCTTCTCATTCTTTCGGCTTTTCTTTCTGTTTATTTTCTTCTTCTTTCTTCTTCTTTCTTCTTCTTCTTCTCCTTTTTTCTCCTCGGGATCTCAGCTAAAATAGATGTGTCATCGATATTACTGGAGTTGCTGCAACAAAGAGCGTGTAACTTACAAAATGTCATCGCATGTTGCGTCAAAAACAAAATGACAGCAAATCAAAAGCTGATCCAAATTGAATATTTGAAATAAAGAATGTAAATTCTATTTCTATTAAATTTATGTTTTGCAGAATAATGATGGATGAATCAAACCCTATCACATAAATAACCAAAATACAGACACATTTCTTGATATTGTTACGGCGTTATTATAAATGGTAGGGGTTGTATATCCCACTACGTTTAACGTATGTATACTAATAAACTCATTTTTTCGAAAGGACGAAAACGGCACTTATGTCCTTTTTTATTTCAAGCCTTCAATTTATTATTTAAGATTTAAGGTGTTTATCTTCAATATTTTTTATTCCAATAACGTTGTTTCGAAGTTTTAGATTTCTATTACAATATTAATCGCAACAACTTCGTTCCTTCATTTATTATTAAGAATAAACACAATACAACCCTAGTTTATTGAAACGAAACCTATTTTTGATCGATTATTCACGATTATTACATCTTCGAAGGTTTCCTGATTCTTTCCTGAATGATTCTTAAATTAATTATTAATAGTTTGTATTCGAAAAGATTTGAGAAATTCAAGCTTATCAGAATAACATTTACAATTATTATTTTAATTGTGACCTAGTATTTGGATTTTTCTACCTCTCTTTGTTCCAAACCAATGATAAAAATGTGACCCACAACAAACCAATGTTGGTGATACAAAAATCTTCGACATGCGGCAAAACCTCGTGAATCGAGTAAGGAAATTTATCACTTTTTCACTGCTAGTGGATCATAAGAAGAAAGAAGTTTGATTAATACATATTGATGAATTAAGCAAAAGAAGTAAGATTAAGGTTATACCGAATAGAGTGTGAATGAATCTAAAAACTACATTGCGTAAGTTCAAAACTACTGAAACATTACCTGCAATAAGACCTCATATTGAGGTTCTGGATTTTTATATCATGTTTCTGCAGTGTAATCGCAAAGATCATTTTAAGACTCGATATGTACGGAGTTCCATACTCGCTTACCACATTATAAATACAATCCCCAACAATATATCATGTTATATCCAGAAGTAACAGTCCTATAGTGGAAGTGGATGTTTTGGTACATCCGTGGTAATAATGATACATCTTTACTGTCCCCTTCAGTGAAAGTGGATTTTCTCATATGTTTACGCTCACTAGCGAGGGTATACTATCGCATACCACCCTCTTCTACTGTACAAGTACGTAAAGAACTGTACTTAAAATTGCCACCTGAAGAGATTTTCCAGATGTCAAAGAGAAAGACAGACTATGTTAAAGAGAGATTCAAAGTGACCTTCGCATACAAAAATCAATGCAGGAAATAGTATATTTTAAAAAAGAAAACACTCTTCAATTTCCTTGCATGTTATTTTAACATTTCCTTATTTTTTTGCCAACAAACTACTCAATGAGAAGTGTGTAGACGTTTCGTAAATTAGCTCCAGCTTATGTTATAATATGCTATTTTATCATCCTTACATAATATTCTTAAAGATACGAAAACTTTTTCAGATAATAATGATAGTGTTTTGCAAGGGAAAATAAATAACAAGCCATGAGCTCAATTTCTAGTCTATTGAAAATATTCTAGTCCATTACCAATGAATATATGTGACGCTTAAGTGCTGTTATCACTTTATTTCAATTTTATTTATTTTAATTTTTATTTTATGTATTCAAGTATTGTTTTGTTTTGTAAATTGTTTCATTTTGTACAATTATATATTTTACTAAATATATTAAGTAATTCCTAGCTATTTCTAAAATGTTAAAGATAACAAATAAAATAAAGACTGTAAATTTATTGTAAAATAAAAACTTTTAATTGCTCTTGAAAACATATATTATTGTACTTATAAAATTACATACACATGCATATTTTCTGTGTATTCCTTTAGGATAAATAAACCTGCCTTATCCTGTGCAATTGTACATGATGACAGGAAAAAACAAAACACAAATTGAGGAGACTCGTGGCTCAGAGCGAAGTCGTTCGCCTATATCACCACTGAGGTCCGCGTTCCGATTCCCGTCGAATCATGGCGAAATACGTTCCAACAAAACGCGTTTGGCTGCTTCACAACAGCTGGCCAATTCCTATAATGTGTCCTAAACCATACCCCTATGTAATCACTCCCAATTCTGGCCGCTGGAAACGATGTCACGGGAGCGTAGAGGCGCGTAAGCGAAGACATACATAAATACAGCGCCTTCTGAATACAGGGCCTGATAAATAACGTATTGCGACCTAAAGTAAAGTTCTATCTGCACCATGATAAATTAATATATATATATATATATATATATATATTAACCCCACATATATATAACACCAGCAAATCCAACACTGCTGGGGCAATACTGAGAATTTAATGAATATTGAGAATTAAAATTACGATGAACCGTATGTCACTTGATCAAATATATTGCACCCACTGCATATTGCACTGCGATATTCGCGTCGGCCCATTGCGCAACCCCCGCTGTGCCACCTTGGCTGGGACTCGGCGCTACGCGCTCATCTCATTCACTGGGCTAGGGACAAGCGGCGATCGGAGAGAAGGTATAGCAGATAGTGTACTGAACCCAACTAGCTGGATTATTGGCGTCACTCCCTTGTTTCAAAGGCGAAGCCTCGCCTACCTCATGATCGCAGTACTCCCCGCCAGAGGGTAGGGGAGCAAACAAGGCATACCACATATACTCGTAAGCCAGTACTACCACAATTCATCATTATTTAAACGGCATGTTTTGTCAGTAAAAATTACCGTACCGTTTGTCGAGATGTTTATATCTTATATAAGTGTTATGGGGCACATATTTCTCTCTTGCTGTAATGAGAGAACCAGTATGTCCCAAGTTTTATTAATAATTATTCATAATTGAAGAAGGTTGTTCTGACACACGTGATCAGAACACTAGATTCCCAGAATTTTCGAATAGCATACGGTACCCTTTTGAGACTCAGTGTGCATGGCAGGACTGCGTGATGAAAAAGAATAAAAATCTATGGTCGAAACAGAACTAGTGAAAAAAGTTTATTCACTTAATCCTATTGCATCATCACTGCTTGAGGATATATGACACACCCATTCATTTTTCGCAAAACTATGTGAAGAAGAATGAATGTAGTTTCCATTTACTGCCAAGTATTGCAGGAAACGGTGCATTTTCCTGTTCAGTAACTTTCTATTTTCTTTCATCAAAATATATATTGTGTGGGAGTGAAAACGAGAAATTCGTAGCTCTTTTTGAGAAAATGGCGATTAAGCTTAACTGTCAATGCGAAATTTGAAGCTCTTTTTCTCGGAAATCTATTGAGTTTTCGAAAACGTTAATTTGAAGACATTTGAAGCACTTATACTCAAAAATGTAATAATGCATACAAATTGATGGAAATGCCAATATTAACGGCGTGAGAGGTATTTCAAAATAAATTACATTTCTGTAATTTTTGAAACATCAAGAGTACTCCAAAATGAACGTTACGTCATATAAAACAGTGCAATTAGCACTGTCCATTAGAAAAATTTAAAGAAAACATTTGGAGCCATTTTTGAGAAAATGGAGTTTATGTGGTTCTAAAAATGCGGAATATTTGAATCTTGAATTTTATTGTTGTAGAAAGACGACGGAAAAAAATTCAAACTTCCGCGATTTTCCAAAACTTTAGAGTTAATCGTGAAAATCAGACCTATGCCACCTTCATAAGCGTATTTTACTCTATTCTTACAAGAAATTTAAAGAAAAATTTGGAGCCGTTTTTGAGTAAATTTTGAAAATGTCCCAGGGGCTTCATGTAAAGTACCCCCAAAAATGAATGAATGTTTTTCAAAATTTCAAAGCTTCAACTAAACTGAGATGGACAAGGGTTTCTTCAATTTGAAAAGATTGTACATGGTTAGGCGCTATCAGTGTTCTGGCAGACAGTGAATGGACGGACGAACGTTTTGAAAAAAACACCTTTTCGGTATCAGGACTCCCAAACGTTTTATTTCTGTTAAGATTTCGAAATCGATTTTCAAGCAAATTACGCTCTATACAACGTATTACTCCCTTCTCAGCAATACATTATGCGAGAAAGTAAGTAGATGTGTTACAGAATGGCACAAACGTTCTCGTGTGCAAGTTTTCTTAAGTCTTTGGTGTGCACTGGCTTTAAGGTCTTGCTCCATTCTCTGGCCAGCTACCATCTATTGTTTACCAGTACATTTCTGACTCTGATAGCCTAATAGTACAACCGAGAAAATATTACGTCAAGAATTTTTAAAGAAAAACCTCCTCCTAAATAGAAAATTTCATTGAAAATCATAAGCCGTTTTTAAGAAAATGGCGATTAAGCATTGCAAAATTTGAAGCAATTTTTCACAGGGATTTATTGAGTTTTCGAAAAACTTCATTTGAAGCACTTTCACTCACAATTGTAATAATGTATACCAATCAATGGAAATATGCATATTAAGGGCGTGAAAGATATTTCAAAAAGCTTACATTTCTGTAATTTTTGAAAAAACAAAAGAAAACTCCAAAAATAACTTTACGTCATATTAAACAGTGCCATTACCACTATCTATTGGAAAAGTTTGAAAAAATGAATTGGAGCAATTTTATAAGAAAATGACGTTTGAGCGTTTCTGAAAATGCAGAATTTTGTGCTCATTTTTACAGAAAACCATTGACTTTTCGGTAAGGTTTATTTAACATTTAAAGCACATTTAAAGCACATGCACTCATAAATATAATAATGTGAAGAAGCCGACGTTATTGTAAATATTACCGACGTGAGAGACAAGTCAAAAAGTTGCAATCGTGTAATTTTTGAAAAAAACAAAAGAATAAAGCAATATGTCGTTTATTTCATCGTTTAAGGTACATTTGGGACTCCCTACCAAAAATTTAAAGAAAAAATTTGGAGACATTTTTGAGAAAATCTTGTTTGTAATTTTTAAAATTGCAAATATTGCACTATTGCGCTAGAAATACTAAAATTTTCGAAACAACCTACATGACTTTAATGAAAGAACTATTTATGTACAACAAATTTCATTTGAAAGAAAAATCTCTGTATTCAATTTTATAGTTGCAGTAAGACGCCGAAAATCAAACTTTTTGAATTTTTGAAAATTCAGAGTTAACCGTGTAAATCGGACGTGCCACCTTTATAAGTGTATTTGCTTCATTCACCTGAAATTTAAAGAAAAAATTGAAACTGTTTTTGAGAAAATTCTGAAAACGTTCGGGGGCGCTTCATGTATAATACGCCCAAATTTTAAAGAATGGTTTTCAAAATTTCAGAGCTTCAACTAGATTCAGATCTACAGGGGTTTCTTCAATTTGGAAAAGATTGTACGTGTGGTTTTGGCGATAGGTTTGTTCACATATGACAGACGGACACACGGACGGACGGAAGTTTTGCTTCCAATTGTTTTTTCGGCATTAAGGACCTACAAAACAGGACTGACTACACCACGTGTTAGAGGGTTTTTTCTCTTAATTTAGCAACTTGTTTTATGGACTTTTTCTTCACCAAAGCCCGACAATGTACTTTTTTATGCCGATAATCAGCCGTTTTTCCCGCAGCATTACGTAACTTTCTCTGTACTACGTATATTACTCCGTATATACGTAGTATAAATACCAGAAAGTAAAAATGTATCACACGCCCTATCACAGGCCTCTCAATTTCATAGGCCCTAGGCATTGTGCGTGACGTGCCAACTGGTTAATCCGGCCCTGATAATACAGTTAATAATAATTGTGTTGTAATATGCAAATCAGAACCTGGAAAAATTATATTCTCAGACCTGGAAAATCGGGAAAAAAGCCTTGAATTCCAAAACGTCAGATCGGTGATCACCCTTATTTTTTTACTTAAAATTTGTTCTGCGTAAGAAGGGCACAAAAACACCTGCATAAAAATTAGTATTTTCCAAACAATAGAAAAGATGTACCACTTTTAATAACGTGTTGAATAGCCTACTTTCTACTTTCTCACCCTTACGAACGTAAGAAGAGAAATTATTGTAATCGTGCGCCGGAAAACAGCGAATTTTCGACACAAAAACTTATTGACGGATCCTGGTAACGAAAAAGTGATAAATCCTGTTCTTATAAATAGTAAATTACTTCCTGTAACAGGTAGTATCCATGTTTTGTGCGTCCATGATACCGAAAAATCGATTGATGGTAAAACGTCCATCTATGCACCTTTGAGCAAGATGCGCACCTTTGCGCAAGAAACTTAAATAATAAATTTGGAGCCGTTTTGAGAAATTTTGAAGAAGATCCAGGGGCTGTACGTAAAGTACCCCCAAATTATAAAGAATGTTTTTCAAAATCTCAAAATTTCGACTCGAGCCAGATGAACAGGGATTTCTTCAATTTGTAAAAAATCATACGCATGGTTTACATGCGAGTGGTGTTCACAGACGGACGGACAGACGTTTTGAAAAAAAACCCCTCTTTTCGGTATCAGGGGACCCAAAACGTGTATTCCCGTTGAAATCTCGAAATCAATTTTCCGCAGCATTATATAACTCTGTCTATACTATGTACATTACTCTGTATATTCGTACGTATACGAGAAAGTAACTAGTGGTGCTGCTAGTGGTACTAGAATCTCGTAACTAGAGTAACTAGTGGTGCTACTTTCTAGTAGCAAAGTTTGCAAACTTCCTTGGTTTGGACTGGTTTTACGAGCTTTCCCCATTCTCTTGCCACCTATCATCTATCACCGCTCAAAAGTACATATTTTAGGAACTTTTCGGTTTACTAATAGTAAAACCGAAATATTACATTAATATTATTAAAGAAGAGTAGAACCTTGTCCTAAATAGTGATTTTCATTGAAAAAGTGTTTACGAAAATGGCATTTAAGCGTTCATGTAAGTGCAAAATGTAAAGCTGTTTTCAACTGAAAATTTTTGAGTTTTCGAAAAACTTCGCTTCAAGTCTTTTGAAGCGAATTCACTCGTAAAAACAATAATTAATACAAATTGCTTGGGTATGTGCATGTCAACGGCCTTGAGAGATATTTTTAAAAAATTCATTTGTGTAATGCTTGAAAAAACAAAAGAATACTGAAACATGCTTGATGGCATCTTCAAAGCGCAGTGCTTTATCCGTTGAAAAGTTTTAAGAAAAGGTTTGCGTCGAGAAATCTTGTTTTTTTATTTTTAGCAAATTGTATACTATTACACATAATATTGCCCAACTAAAATTTTCAAGAGCAATTGCATTGTTTTAGTGAAAGATGTAGATATAGAATACGTTTACTTAAAGAAAAAATTCTATCTTCAATTTTGTAGTTGGAAAGAATTCCACTTTTACAATTTTCGGAAACTCAAGTTAACCTGAAAATTTGAACTATGTCACCTTTGTTTGTGTATTTTACTATATTCTGACAGGAATGTTAGACAAAAATTTGGAACCGTGTTTGTAAAACTTTGGAAGTGTTCCAGGGGCTTCATGTAAAGTAAAATTTTAAAGAATGTTTTTCAAAACTTCAACTAGAGCCTCCATGGGCAGAGGTTTTTGCAATTTGGAAAAACTCCTACGCATGCTTTAGGCCCAAGTAGTGTTCACAGATAGACGGATGTTTTGAAAAAAGAACACTTTTTCGGTATCAGGGGACTCCATAACGTGTTGAGAAACGTTAAAATGTCATTTTCTAAAAATGGCTCAATATTTCTTCAAATACTTTAGTAGATATTGTTCGCCTCATCAGACCGTGCTGTTTCTTTAGCTACGTTAGAGTAGGCCCGTATCAGCCACGCCATGGCTAAGTCAGAGTTGGCCCTTTTCAGACTAAGTACAGTTATAGCAAGGCCACGGCATGGTGGTGGGACGCCACTGTGACTTTACCGTCACGTGTCTGTGTTGTCGCGGTGATAACAGATCACGTGAGAGGGGTGTAGAAAGGTGTGGCAGGGGCGGGGTGTCGTTCACTAAACCTGCTCGGCCGGGGCACGAACCAGGGAGGAGTCTGTTTATAGGCCCGCACACTGGCCCTGCCTGCGCCACCGATGTAAACTCTGGGGTGGTGGCTGGGGAGTAGATAGGAAGTCGCGCGGGGCTCGGTGGCGCGACCTGGAAACGAACGCAGGAGGAGGGTGGGAGGGTGCTGTTGAATCGCAGGAGGTGGTGTGTAGCTTCAGGGAAATCAAAACACGTACAAATGGTAGGTGATATAATTTTAGAATAGTAGTGTATATATAAATGTTAAATATAAATATATTATAGCGTCATACGGGTGTAATCAGTACACAGACGAGAGTGGGTTGTAATAACAGCAGGTTTATTCACAATTTAGACCGTAGTCACAAATAACCAATGCACTGTATACAATTAACTAACTAAATAGACCCCACTGGGAGAGGTATTTACATCGGCTACCACACCGCAACATACTACCTAATGTTTCGCTGTGCGTAGTACCGCCTGCCCTGAGACCGACTACATGTCTCACTAGTCACGACAATAACTGCCGGCTTCTTGCGCCGCCTGCACGTTCGCACCTCTCACGAACGACCTACGCTGCTGCCTCCAGGATCACAAAGAAGAAAGAGCTATTGTTCTCACGGGCCTTAAACAATCCTCGCGATGCTGCCCGCCGCCTCTATTGCCTCCGCCCTAGCGATGCGCCTACCCTGTCAGAAAAACCCCGTGCGTCATAGCTTCTGCCTTTGTCTACGCATCCGGTGCCCACCACGCCGCGTGCCCACTCTGGTTTTAGCGACACGACGCTACAATACAAAATAATACACGTGCAGACCAACACATATGGCGGTCGCGGTCAAGGGATGGAAGGACACGTCGCACTTCTTCGAGAAAGGCGTCACACAGGTAGTCGGCGGCGTCACAGAGCGCATCCAGGGCGCCGTACTGGAGGGAGGGAGAAAAGGATGGGGTGCGACGAGGGCGACGGGGTTGGTCGGTGGTCGGTGGACTGAAGGAAGATGCATGGCGAGTGGACGGTTACCAAGTGAGGAGGAGGCCATAGGCGGTGGGAGTCGTGCGAAAGGGGGAAAAGGGGGAAATGACGTGTCACTGTCCCATCTTGAGAATGCGAGTGAATGGAGGAGGAGGAATGGAGTGGACGGGGGCAGGAGGAAGGATGCAGTGGAGGGGAAAGGTCTACTGTGGTGGAGCAAGACGTGAAGGAAGGCGCTGCGCTTACGGGACGGGGGAGGCGGTGTAGGAGGGCAGAGTGAGGGGGGAGTCCGTGGATGGAGCGTGGCGATGGTGGCCCTCTCTGGCGAAGGGAGCGACGGCCACATCAGCTCGCAGAAGCAGCTTTCTAGAGCAGCCGTCGCAGTGACCCCCTGCGCTAAGGGCGGCCACAAGCCGCACATGTTGCCTACTGCCGCGGGGCTGGCGGCACCACAGCACGCGCCTGCCAGCGCAAAGCATAAAAGTAAATAACATACAACAGACTTATATCAACTCTGCATATACCTGCTATAGGCATGCAAACTGGTCTAGCATTCCTAAAAAGTCTAAAATGTCATTAGGTACAATGGAACCCGTACGTGGCGAAAAGCGCGCTAGGTGCGGGGAGCGGATTGGGTGCGACTCCCGGCGTACTTAACTGCTCGCACGCGAGAGAAAAGGCGCCTGGCGACATTCGCTTGTCATTTAATGAACTCCCAAGTGGCCATCTCTTTAACCGACTTTGCCGAAATATGCTCTTTCGACCGAACCAGTAGGCCAAAGAAGAGGGAAAAGGGAAGCGATCGGCATGAGTGCGACTTAATTGTTCGCATACGAGAGAGCAGGCGTCTGGTGGTAATCACCTAGCATCAAATATACTCCGAAGTAGTATATTTGAAACAGATAGACCACGCCTTTACAAGCAACCCGCACGACATACCTGTATGGTGTGTGAACGATGGCCAAGAGGCTCACAGCGAATCTGGGTGTTTTTCCAAAAAGCAACTGTAAATGTTTTCATCAGCGGGTGTTCCTAAAATCAAACAAGATTCATGACTGACAACACACGTACAATACATGGAAGCAGTTTACAAAGTGGACATGCATTCTCAGAAACAAAAAAAAATATACATAATTAGTGATCTCATACCACGGATTGGGTAAAGCGAAGATGATGCACAAAAATTCTGCTTTTTGGAATTTTCCCACCATACATTAGAACCATATTTTGCAAGAGTTCGGGATATGTAGTGTTGTAGCGGTCCAGAAAACACACACACACACACACACACACATACACACACACACACACACACACACACACACACATATATATATATATATATATATATATATATATATATATATATATATGTAATGTGACTATGCCCTCAGTTTTCCAATTAGGAATCATCCATCAAATGGCAGTGACCACATATTAAATTTTGATAGCAATAGCTACTGTTTCTAAAATGATGAAGACAAGGGATTCCTTTAGGGGGGAGCGCCTTTATGAGGAGGATGTTGGCTGTGATTTTTAATGCATTCTCTACCTTCATACAGTTCATTAATCACTACTTTGCCATTTGTTTTAATCACACATTTATTCATCAAAGAGAACTCAACATAAGGAGAATCTGATACTAGTACATGCATGAGTCTGCAGTCTTAAATGATATTACATTAACATAACATAAAATCTATTTTTGATTACATTACTGGATTACTCCGAAACCGATAAATACATGAATCTCCGACTAATCAATTCTGTAATTCTTATTGCAATCATTATGAATATCGTATGTGTATAACCTCTACTTCGTTCCCCTATCTATGTAATGGTTCATTAATACTTCCTCCACTAATGCACTCTCACAGCCAACGTGGCTGTGTTGAATTTACTTGAATCACATAGGCTGTGTGTTCGGTTACTCATCCTGTATTTCCCACTTTCTTGGCGCAGGAACACAGCTGCTTTTGTTCAAGGCCTTCACGCCGGCGTGCTGATGAGGCCCTCCCTTGCCATGGCTGGTTTGCGTGATTGCCGCTCCGACTCCAGTGTTTTGCTGTCAGTCACACACCTTCGATGTTGACTGTGCGAGCTCAGTATTGTGCGACCATGCGTTTTCTAAAATACGTCCGTCTATTGGTCTGCCATGGCTGATAGCCCACGCGCACTCGCTCGCCACGTGCTTCCATTTCATTCGATTATTTGTCACTCTGGCGTTTATGTCACGAATTCCCTCGACCTAATGTTACTATCCACTGTCTTTGGTTACTGTTACTTCCTTGTCACTACTTCTCCCCCTATATTCCCTGATGCTCACCGATTACACTTCATGGTGGTGCCTCACCTCGCCCGTGCGTGCCATCTCCACCCTCTCTTTAAACATAACTCCGTCTCTTCTCCTTGCTGACTCGGTCCCCGGAACCGTTCGTCTAACTCTCTTGTCTTTCCTGCGCGCCCGATTCAAATTGGCATCGTTTTTATAAATCTGAATGGTTACATGACCATTAGGTCATAATATATACATACACTATACATTTATATATATATATATATTGAACGAAGCTCTGATATGCGCCCCAGCAGCGAAAGCTTAGAACCCAGGCAAAAACGCCCAAGATAAACCGCGGGTGTTTACCACTTCGAATGTGGCGCGTTGGTACGTCATCATCTGACGTCAGCCGCGGCTGAAGTCGGACGTAACGAGTGGTCGCCAATGATTTCTCGGGGCGATAAGCGCTGGAAAATTAAATCCTGCGATTGGCACGTTGATGAGAAAAACGAGGAACAGTCTCCGAGGAAGGTTCCCGAGAAACCGGACAGTCGGAGAAAGGCCGCCGGAGAGTTTGATAGAAATCGCAGAACATTCTGAGACAAACCGCCGAACAGTCTGATAGAGATCGCCGAAGGGTCGAGTATACGATCATTACGTCGCAACTACGCCGCATCGCCAAAGCGGAAGGCTGAGGCGACATTCTGATGCAACACAGCCAAAAGCAAGTTTGTTGGGAACGAAGACGGGCGTAGAGCACATGTGCGTTCTACGGGACGACCGGAGAAAATTGTACTACTTCACGGGCAGACAGAGGCGGCATCAAGCGAGCCAAGGAGCAGCGCGGACCGGCGACGCAGCGCAACGAGCTGAAGCGAGGCCCGACGTCCACTGCGGCGCGAGCAACCGTTCGCAGCGATAAGCAGCTGAGGTCGGTCACTGCGTTGGCCGAGGTCAGGATACGTGTTCACAACCGCCCGAGCGTAATTACCCGTGCGACATTCGGGCCGCGAGGTCGTAATATTTCCAAAGGTGTGATTAAAAGGTATAACTAAATTCTGCCGGAGCAGCAACACGGGAATTCAGTTCGAGCCAACATAGTGGAACGAACAGACTGAAAGAACATTTAGTGCCAAGATCGGTAGGTTTGCCAAACGAATTAAATTGCCCAGTATTGTAATTGGCGGGCAAGATATGGATTTTGAGTATTTAAAGGTAGGGAGGTTATTGTTTATTTGCACAAGATGGAGCAAGAACGTTAGTAATCCAGACTTAGGATTATAATTATAATAGAAATAGGATTGCAATTTGTTTATTATAATCTAGTGTGTATGTGTATGTGCCTCTGGAAAAAGTTTAAGAATACATACCTAATTTTACCAAGAGCCATCAAGTGTTTCATTAAGAATTCGATCCGCCCTGATTCTATCCATTGCAACTACCCTTATTTGCCTCCTCACAGGCAAGACAGACAAACAACCTGGCTTGAGCCTGGCGTCGAACGACGTGGGCTGCCGCACGGCGCTGGTAACGCCAGAGCAGTGCTTCACACCCTCAGGGCTAACGACCCTGATCAAGAACCAGGTTGCATTGTGTGCGGCGCGCCAGAATGATCCACGGCGTGTGTGTTCCGTCACATAATTTGGCGCCCGAACAAGGGGACTCCGCATATGTTGGCATTTACTACGGAGCGCGATGGGCGATGCATCCATTGCGCCCACATGGGTATTACCTTATCAAGTAGTTTTTGTTTCTACGCGTGTTTCGTCAGTCATTTAGCGGACGCGCGAGGCCTGCCACGGAGAGATTTCTTATCTTATTATTTTCAAGACCTGGATTTTCCTCATTGAAATTGTCAACCAGTTAAATTTATTCCTACCCTAATTGCAAGAGTGGTAACATTTTACCATTCCAATTAACAGATATTGGGTAGAATACAGGAAAGGTCACGAATTCTGGCAACGAAACACCTTTACATTGTTGTACCGCATTGTGGAAAATTGTTTTTGTTTTCAGCAGTGAATTATTGTATTTATTCAGTGTAGTGATATGTTGTGATTTTTGTTATTTTTAAAAGTGTATAGCATGCAGTGTTTCTGAGAAGTGGGATTGTCAGTCTATTCGTCATATTTCTTTCAGTACATTGTGTAGGCATAGGGTATCATAGCGAACAGAGTAAATTCTTGTGGAAATATTTATTACTTGTAAACGGGTACTCAACTTCTCGCGATGGCAGAGAGATTTATGGAGTCTAGGGGGTTGATAGGAGAGAATCCTATAAGCAGTGATTCAGATCAGGAGTCGGAAGGACGGGACCGCGGAGTAGGGGCGTCGCCGCAGGAAGAGGGAACGCCGATTGAATTGGATCGCGAAACCGAGAATCCAGAAACATCGCTGTACGTGCAGGGGGTGGAATCACCACCAGTCAGTCCGAACGACCCCATGCTAAACCTAATGAGGGCATTATTGGGTAATTTCCATACAACCCTTACAAATAAAATGGAGAATATTCAACAAGGAATAAAACAAGAAATACAACAAGTGCAAGGAAATATTCAACAAGTACAAGGAAATATTCAACAAGAAATTCAACTACAAGAAAATATCCAGCAACAAAACCAGGCGTTAGCTGCGGAGCTGAAAGAACAACAACAAGTTTTAGCTACGGAGTTGACGACCAAAATAAATGCCGTGAACGACAAGGTCGAAGCTATTCAGCGCGCGCAGGAAACCTGGGCTGCCAGGTGAGCAGAAGTTGATAAGAGTTGGAAGCACAAGCGGAGGGTGGAAAAACAGGCGGAAAATAGAAACTGTACAAAGAAGTGTGAAGAAATGAACACTAGAATAGTCGGTCACAGTAACCGACTTCGTCGAAGCCGCCCGAAACAACATGAAGACAAAGGTGGAAGAAGGCGCGCAGAACGTTTGGTGAAGCGAAACTAAACGACTTACAAGCAACGGTGAATACCATGCCTATCGCCGTAGGTTCAACGCACCCGTTAAACGTAAATGTGCCGCCTACTTTGAAGTTTTCGGGAGCTCCCGAAGAACATCCGTATTCTTTCTTAAAGGCACTAGACAGTTTTATGGCTCTTAGTCGTCTGCCGGAGCAATATCAAACTCACTTATTATATCAAATTTTACAAAAAAACGCGAGAACGTGGTTAGAAACTCTTGAACCGTTTCCTCAAACAATTCGAGAATTTAAAATAAAATTTTTAAATAGATATTGGAGCGAGGAAATCCAACTCAACCACAAGATGACAGTCATGAACGCGTATTACAAGCCGACGCTTGGCAGCATGCGCGATTATGCAGGAAAATCGCCGCATAAGTTATGTTCGCCACCTATGGAAGACAAAGAAATTGTTGTTTGTTGACCAGACATTTTCCATGCTAACGCCACAAAACTTAATAAATGTGCTCCACGTGACTCAGGCATTCAGCGATTGTTAAGTAATTACGATATTGCGGCAGATAATATTGTAAAAGGAGAAATTAAGCTACCACGACGACCAACGCTATCATTCGTGCGTTGGAGTTCAGGCGAAATCAACCAAACCGGGTGATAGCAAACAAGAAAAGAACGATCGAGTGCGGAAGAAAATAACTTTCGAAATGAAACGGAAGACCGTACTTCGAAACATCGAGGGGAAAAAGCCAATAGAAGCTATCCACAAAACCAACGCAAGAATAAGGAGGAAGAAAATAATGAAGGATTAGGTGACAAGCACCAACATCAGCCATCAACATCGGGAAACTGCCACAGTTCGATGTGAGCGGGGACCCCATGTCGAACAACGTTCAAGCAGAATACAACGTGGTTCCTATAATTTCTATAGGTGATCCACTAATGGGTGTCGTATGGAATATGGCCACGGCGAACGAGTACCCGTACCGTTGCCCAGTAATTGAAGTACGCTGTGGTAACGTGACGATGAAGGCGTTAGTGGACACCGGCTCCATGGCGACCATCATGGATGAAGACACCTACAATGCGCTAACGGACTCGAAGATCGAAATACTTCAATTGCCAGTCAAGAGTACGCGAATTACAACTACGGTGAAACAAGTCAAGCCCAATAAGAGAAAGCAAATATATGCACCGTTGGAAATAGGAGGCAAGGTCTATGACACGCCATGTCTCGTCGTAGAGGACTTACACGTATGCACTAATTCCTAGGCATCGATTTTCTCGTTAGTAGTATAATTGTAGATTAAGAATGCGTAATTCTGATGAGTCCCTTGTGGAAATGATAAGTAACACAACGATGAAATCAAATAAAAAAAAGTGATTGAAACTAATGATGAGATAGATTTATGTTCATCTGCGATAAATGACTTGAATAAAATGATTGAAGAAAAAGTTAATTTAGCTTCCCTCCTAGACGACGAACAAAAGGCCAAGTTATCGAAATTACTCATCAGCGCCAAGGAGGTGTTCGAAAAAAATCGAGAGCCAGTGAAGAATTATGTGTTTCGGATCCAACTCACGGACGAGACGCCGTTTAAAGGACGCAGCTACCCTATACCAGTGGCGTACCAGGAAGAGATTTCAAGACAAATTGAAGAAATGTTAGAAGAAGGCATAATAAAAAGGGCAACGACAGCGTACGTAAATCCAATTGTAATTGTGAAAAAGCAGAACGGCACTTTACGCTTATGCTTAGACGCGCGTCACTTGAACTCGCTGACAGTTCCATTTCAGAATGTACTGCCTAAAATTGATGAAATATTTATTATTTACAATTCGCCAATAAAGGATACTTCTCGTCAACTGACTTCAGCAAGGCATACTATCAAATGAGGTTACATCCAAGAGATCAGAAGTACACGGGATTCGTCTACAGGGGACGAAGCTATGTTTTTCAACGTGTTCCATTCGGATTGCGCAACAGTGGTGCCGCGCTGGTTCAATGTTTGGACGAAATCATGAACAATGCTGGATTACGAGACACTACCATTTGTACGAATGACGTCATCGTTCATTCAATAGATTTTGAACGCCACCTTGAAGCATTGGGAAGATTGTTATCACTATTAATCAAAAATAACCTGGTATTGAATCTCGAGAAATCGCATTTTTGCGTACCACAGATCAAATTTCTCGGGTATGAAATCACGAAAAATGGAATCAAAATGGGATTGGATAGAATTAAAGAAATCGAAGCCATACCCCGACCGAGGAATATTCGTAGCTAAGAAGAGTTTTAGGAGTTTGTAATTGCTTTAGCGGGTTTGCCATAGTACATCTAACCGTAGCTCCCTTATGTTCTATTGCGGAAAGGTCGGAAGTGGGAATGGACAGAGCATCACCAGAAGGTTTTCGACGATCTCAAACACATGTTTTTGCAAACATGCACTATTTCACATCCGGATTTCACGCGGACGATGTACCTACAAACAGATAGTAGTGATCTGGGCGTAGGAGCAACCCTGTACCAAGTCATTGATGGTGAAACAAAAATCATCAATTTGGTCAGCACTTCTTTGAAAGGACCGCAGGTTCGCTTTACGACGGCAGAAAAGGAGGCTTATGCCATTATTTGGGCTCTTACAAAACTAAAAAACTATTTGATGGGGAGGAGTTTCGTCATCAAAACCGATCACAAAGCTCTGATCTTTTTAAATCGTTGCAATTGGCAAAACGACCGGCTGATGAGGTGGTCACTGTGGCTGCAACAATTTGACTTTCGAATCGAGTATGTTGAGGGGAAGAAAAACGTATTGCCTGACTTACTCAGTCGTCAGTTCTCAGCACCGGAGACAAACGT
Source organism: Teleogryllus oceanicus (assembly GCA_964035755.1). NCBI lineage: Eukaryota > Metazoa > Arthropoda > Insecta > Orthoptera > Gryllidae > Teleogryllus > Teleogryllus oceanicus. The sequence continues at coordinate 130,552,609 of CAXIVR010000006.1, forward strand.
CACCCATAAAAGCGGCGAACAGGTCAATGCAATCGATCTAAGAATTCCCCAAAGTTTTTTATGGGATTGGTCCACATTGGCAGGTCTTCAAAGTCACGATGACGAAATTAGCCAGGTCAAGCGTGTACTCGAAGGAAGAGAACAGCCGGAAGACGAAGAAGTGATCGCAAAACTGCAACGGGATCCCGGAAGATGGAAGTTAACTAACGATATGGTGTTAATTCGCATGGATACCAATCCTATTACCTACCGGATCTGGATCCCAAAAACGCACGCGGAGGAGCTCATTAATTATGTCCACTCGCGAGCTGCGCACTACGGGTTCGCAAAAGTTAAAAATATTATGAGCGAATTATGCTATGAACTTATGGATGAGATGTGAAACGAGTCATCAAGTCATGAGACATGCATGGACAAAGTTCCCGAATCGATCTTTTGCGGGAGCAATGATACCGATAATCCCCGATGGGAAAAATGATATTATTGCAGTCGATTTGTATGGGCCGCTACCAAAATCTAGGCGCGGGAACAAATACATAATGGTCATCATTGACTTGTTCACAAAGTTCACGCAGGTTTATCCCGTTAACAAGACCAGCGCTAACCAATGTCTGCGACAGATTGAGAAGTATGTAGCAATAGCTGGACAGTATCGCAGGGTGTTGAGTGATCATGGGACGCAGTTCACGAGTGAGCAGTGGAAGCGATCCGTGAGCGAGAAAGGCATGATCCCGGTTTACTCATCAATCAGACACCCACAATCGAACCCCAGCGAGAGAGGGTAATGAAAGAAATTATCACAATTATTCCGAACGTACTGCAGCCAGAAGCACGATGACTGGAGCGAGCTGATCCCGCATATTAATAACTGGCTAAACTATGTCCCACACGAAAGCATAGGCATGAGCCCTTACGAAGCTCAATTTGGACGACGGCCACCCCATATCCTTGACTACTTAGACAGGGAGGAGTTGACAGGTGAGGAGCAACCGCCGTCTGAACAACAGATCATGGAAAAATTAGTGAAAGCGGCAGAAGAAAGAAAGAAAAAAGTGAAGGCAAGACCATATTCCTTTCAAGTTGGTCAAAGATTCGTATTAGAAACCCCAAGGGTTTAATACCGAGACTGAAGTTATTTTCCAAATTTTTCCATTTGTACGAAGAACCTTACATATCAATAGGGTAGTAGCACCAAATGTGGCAGAATTGATGGACCGTGACAATCAAGTCGTGGGCACATACAATTTTTTTAACCTAAAACCCTGCTAAAAGAAAGGAAAAGAAAAACAAAGAAGGAAAGGATAGAAGAGGGCCTGTTACAAGATTGTTTTTCCATTACATCTTCAAGTCAAGATTGCGGAAAAAATCTTGCTGGTTGGGGGCAATGAGACGAGCTCTGATGATATGCGCCCAGCAACAGAAACTGAGCAAAAAACGCCCAAGATAAACCGCGAAGGTGTTTACCACTTCGAATGTGGCGCGTTGGTACGTCATCATCTGACGTCAGCCGCGGCTGAAGTCGAACGTAACGAGTGGTCATAATGATTTCTCGGGGCGATAAGCGCTGGAAAATTAAATCACCGATTGGCGTTGATAGAAAAACGGGGAACAGTCTCCGAGGGAAGGAGTTTGAAACCGGACAGTCGAGAAAGGCCGCCGGAGAGTTTGGTAGAAATCGCAGAACATTCTGAGACAAAACCATGAACAGTCTGATGAGATCGCCGAAGGGTCGAGTATACGATCATTACGTCGCAACTACGCCGCATCGCCAAAGCGGAAGGCTGAGGCGACCCATTCTGGTGCAACACAGCCAAAGAAGCAAGTTGTAGGAACGGAAGACGGGCGTAGAGGCACGGCCGTTCTGCAGGACGACCGGAGAAAGGTGTACTACTTCACGGGCGAACGGGCGCATCAGGCGAGCCAAGGAGCAGCGCGGACTCCGGCGAGCGTATGGCGCAACGAGCTGGGCGAGGCCGAGCGTCACTGCGGCGCGAGCGGCTTCGTTCTGGCGATAAGCAGCTGAGGTCGGTCACTGCGTTGGCCGAGGTCAGGTTACGTGTTCCCCAACCGCCGAGCGTGAGTACCCGTGCGACATTCAGACCGCGAGGTCAATATTTCAAGGTGTGATTAAAGGTATAACTAGGAAAGTGTTATTGCCGAACACTTAACACGGGAATTCAGTTCGAGCCAACATGAGTGGAACGAACAGACTGAAAAAACATTTTAGTGCCAAGATCAGTAGGTTTGCATAAACAATTAAATTGCCCGAGTATTTATTGTAATTAGCGGGCAAGATATGATTTGAGTATTTGGGTAAGGGAGGTTATTGTTTATTTGCACAGATGGAGCAAGAACGTTAATCCAGACTTAGGATTATAATTATAATGAAATAGGATTGCAATTTGTTTATTATAATCTAGTGTGTATGTATGTGCACTCTGGAAAGGTTTAGAATACATGCCTAATTTTACCAAGAGCCATCAGAAGTGTTTCATTAGAATTCGATCCGCTGATTCTATATCCATTGCAAGCTACCCCTTATTTGCCTCTCACAGGCAAGACGAACGAACAACCTGACGGGCCTGGCGTCGGAGCGACAGTAGGCTGCACACACGGCGCTGGTAACGCCCGAGCGGTGCTTCACCCTCAGGGCCTAACGACCCTGATCAAAGACCAGGTTACATTCGTGTGCGCGGCGCGCCGGAGAGCCAGTCACAGCGTGTGTGTTCCGTCACAATATATGTATATATATATATATATATATATATATATATATATATATATATATATGATACTTGTTTCAAAGAAACCCTTCCACAGGTGCTAGCCTATAATACTGAACACAAAAAAATATGCGTGGCATTCACGTTACTTAATTCAGACCCTTTTACATGTAAAGCAATTACTTTTAACTTTGTACCATCAAATTGATCTCTAGATAATATTAACTGTACAACATGTAAGAAAATCTGAGTCATTTGTATAAAATTGTACAAGGTATGGCCTCTTTAAATGAATCTAATGACACGTGCAGTAAATGACCTGAAACTGCCACTCACACAGTTCGAAATACTTCTCACTCCTTCTAAACGTTTCACCCACTTTATGCCGCGATTGTCGTGTATTTGCCTCTCCATCTTCCCCAGCCCATCGCTACATAAACGTTGCCAGTTCCTTTACCTCAACAGCTCCGCATCGCTCCGCAAGCCTCCAATTTCCACACCCTTGTCTCGTTCCGAACCCGTACTATCCTCGCTCTAGACCAAGTCCTCGCCCACGCTTCGCTCTTCCTGGGGTCATCCGTCTTCCACCGCCTCGTACACGTTCGTTCGCGCTTCCAGCCTCGAAATTATTAATGTTGCAGGAGTTATGTTCGATGCTCGGCTTGACGTGGTCTCCAGCGTGCAATGTGAGTTGGGCGCCGCAGCAAGGGAAGTTACATAGGTTGCACATATACTTTTTTTATGCTGAGATGTCAAAAATTCGCGAAATTCTGTCGAAGATCAGTTTGGCAAATAGAACAATGCCATTCTGTATAAGATGAGAGTCTGCGACAGAATGCATTCCTGTGTGAACAGAAAAGTTTATTGATATTTAAGTGTGAGTGGGATTATTTTATGTTGTTTGTATTTGTATGTTTTTGCGTTATTTGTTTTCTTTTTTTGCAAGCGAAAGTTAAGACTTAATATTGTAGTGCTTGCAATAAACAAATGAGCATTTAATGTGAAATCACTTGATTGTCTCGAATATGTGTGTTGTTTCTTAGTAGTTCTATAGATTGACCCAGGCACGAAAGTGAGTGCGTCGTCTCGTTCATTATAGATGAGCACGATTCACGCCAGGTAAAGATTAGATAATTATAGTAGGCTAAGCCGGTACGGGTGCGACTGAGCAAGAGCAAAGGGCAAGGCAAATGGGGTGGATATAAAGAGAAATCAGTTTGCATTGCGCCCAAGAGGTATTAAGAGAAAGGGTATTAGGTGTGTGGCGACATTACATTGTGGGCCCATCGTGAGGGCATGAGTGAGTAGGGCAAGGTTGGATAGAGTTAGAGGGGGCGGCGACACCACCACTTTTCATTACAGTATAAAGGCATAATTACAGTTACAAAGACCTGAAAAATAGTTTTTTTTAAATAAATTGCTATAAATTAAAAAATATTATTACTAGTTATTACCATAACAGAGTGCAGGAATTTTACAACAATTATTTTTGTATTTCGTTTCTTTTCTTTGTGTGTAGCCCATATTGCTTATTACATTTATTATTTTCAATATTTATCTCAGTAATTTTAATTGTAATGTGGAATCCGATATCATCTAATTTTCCTTTTTGATACATTTCCTCATAGGTGACTCCATGAAAGTGGAACAATTATGTGTACCTCACAGAAAGAATAATAAAAGAATATTGGAAGAAATAAATTCAAGATGTTCCACAAGTTGCTGAAATCGTAATTAATTTGGAGGACATTTTTGGAGAAGACAATGACAATGATAAGAGAAATTGTAGGTATGATCTTCAGACTACAACAATGTTTTTTATACATATTTTTTATTCGAACATCGACCCCACCTTCCGTAAATGCTCGATGCTTCCACCTCCAATACTGCTGCGACAAATTTTCGTGGACAGGTGCGATGTGGTAATTGGAGTGAAGCACGTTGCCGAATTCATATTTCCTAGATACAACAAAGCTCGGAAGAGTGGTGGATACATACACTTGAGATCATATACTGAAAATGCTTTTCTGCGATGCGTGCGGTTTTGGGTCAAGACATTTTGTTTGACTTCAGATGGTGAACGCGTGTTGTCTTTGGTGGCAATGCATACATACCATACTAGGGTCCGGATTTCAGATACTTTCCTTCCTAAAATAGTTAGCATAAAATGCATTTATTCTGGCTGAAGTAAGGGTGAAAAGGCATTTAAACATTGAAAATCACCATTTAATAATAATAATATAATAATAATAATAATAATAATAATGTCTTTATTTCTGGCGAGGCTCAGCCGTAAGGCCTGCTCTTCCAGCCTAACCAGTTAAATTTTACATTTACATAATTACAATTCAGGCATTCGGGAAATAGTGATAACTGACATTTTACGTTACTTACGAAATTGCAATGATCGTAGTAGCTAACGGTGGTGTGCTACGCATAACTAATGAAACCAGGTGTGAATGTATTTTCATAGTCAATTTTCATAATTCTAAAGCTAACATGGCATTAAAAATCCATGATTCTATTTACAAGAGGGTAGTAAATCAATAATATTACCTTCCAAAATGCCAGAAATTCTCCTATATCCCGAATGCCTCAACTGTGAACAAATTTAAAGAAGGAGGAAAATTTTACATTTATTTCTGGGATGCAAGACTAGGCCATCCCGGCATACGCCTTAAGCGATTGAGTAAACCCAGGAAAACCTCAATCAGGATGGCGGCTTAGGGCCGTAACTCAAGAGAAGAAAATACGAAGACTAAAGGAAAGTGAAAGGCAGGATGAAGAATGAGGAGTTAGAATGAATTAGGAAAACTGGGGAAAGTGGGAGAGGAGAAGATAGTATAAATATAACATTATTCATGTACATAGATGTAGTTTTGTAGGTTTGGCTATTGGCAGTTGGCTGAGGTCTACAAGATAATCTGTAACAGAGAAAAACAGGAACAGAAAGCAGGCAAGTGAACAAGATGAACACAAATGTAGCACGAAATATTATACATTACAGTGTGAAAATGCATGAAAGTCTTATTATTTAGTATGTAATATACTTGTTTTGAGGCATTTGATTAGACAGGATGATATGTTAGGGCTTTCAGCGATAGCGTAAAGAGGAGGAAATTACAGGAGAAGAGCTTGACGTCTTTAAATGTAATCGAATTTGATCAGTGATGATAGCGGACGTGGTGTTTAATTAGAAATGTGTGAAAATGGGAATAGGGGCTTGTGTTATTTCTAATTAATCGTTTTGATCCAGTCACTGAGTTGGGTTTTAAATTTTCTGAAACCACAAATTTGTTTTAGATATGTGGGTGAGAGTTCCATATTCTAATTACAGTGACAGTAAATGACTTACTGTAGGATACCGTGTTGTGCCGAGGTATGCATAGTAATCGCGAGAACGTGATCGTTCCAGCGTCAGCATTTAAAGTTGTGCGATAAGTGCGTTTGATAGCTATTATTCAAAATTTTATGGAGTAGGAAGGCTATAAAGTTCTCCTTTTTCGATTGAGAGAATGTTTGTTGGACCGTAAAAGTCCGATACATGATCGTATTTCCTAAGATCGAATATGAAACGGATGCATGCATTTTGTGCTTTGTAATTTGCGTTGTTGTTTGACCTTTAAGTCCGTAGTAAGAAATCGCAATAATCGAAGTGAGGCATTATGAGTGAATTTACTAGCATGGGGGTGTTAATGGTAGTAGTTCTCTGCCCGTTTTAAGGAATGGAGGCCTGCGAAGACTTTGTGCAAATCTTACCTACTTGCGTGGTCCAGCTAAGTGTGTTGTCTATATATATTCCTAAGTTCTTTACATCACTACACCAGGGACAGGAGAGTTACCAATGCTAATTTCGGTGGGGAGATTTCTCCAACTTGTTCAAAGCGTTGCAGAGCCTATCACTAAGCACTGAGACTTCATTGGATTTAATAGGAGACCAAGGATTCTGCCCATTTATTGAGAGAATTTAAATCATGGTTTATTTTCTGGGCTAATGAGTTTAACTCCGATGGGTATCCACTACATAGATCTGAAGGTCGTCAGCGTACATTTGTGCTCACAGTAACTGAGGCATTGTCCTACGTCATTTACATAAATTAAAAATGCTAAGGGTCCTAGAACTGTTCCCTGCGCAATACCACGGGAAGTTTTAACGGCAGAGGATTGCTTTTCATCAGATACAACAATTTGTTGTCGATTTGAAAGATATTGAGTAAACCATCTTATTGTGGGTTTAGCGAGCCAATATTTTCATTTTTCAAGCAAAATTTCGTGGTCGACCAAAATCAAATGCTTTACTAAAATCTAGGAGAACAAGTATTGTTATTTTGCTTTTGTCAATGGAGGATCGAGCTTCCTCGATAATATTTAAGACTTCCTGTGTTTCTTCCTGATCGAAAGCCTTATTGTCGATCACTTATGAGACTTTTGCTTTCGAGGTAACTTATAATTTGGCGTCGCGCAACTTTTCCAGAACTTTTGAGATTGTAGGTAGAATGCTTATTGGCCTGTATTCTGGAGGGTTTGTGGTAGTTTTAGGAGAGGGTGAACAAGTGCAGTTTCCATGGGTTTGGGTACGTTCCACTTACTAGAGAAAAGTTTATTATGTCGGTTACAATGGGATATATAACTTCGGCACTGAGTTTTAGTAATTTGGCATTGATGTTGTCTGTGCCTGCGGCGTTTGATTTGAGGCTCTGAATGGTTTTAAAAATGTCATAATGATTTGTAGATGCGAAGAAGAATTCTTCCTGAGTGTGTTCCGAAACGTGATCGTAGAGTTGAGAGAGTTTGTTTTTGAGAAATAGTCGAAGTGAGGAGCCATGTTAGCAAAATGCTGGTTAAGAGTGTCAAGAGATGCATCAATTTGCGTTGGGGTTCGTGATTTACCTAAACCTAAGGTGCGCAGCGATTTCCAAACTTGTTTTGAATATCTGTTCGTGCCAAGAATACTATGATAATATTTAATTTTGCCGTTCCTAGATTTCTGCGTTACAAGATTTCTCAGTTTCTTGTATGCGTCTCTGTCATGTTCGCACTTTGTGTTACGAAATACATTAAAGGCGGCATCTCTTTGTTTCACTAACGCACGTATTTCATCCGTTAACCAGGGAGCGGGAGGTCGTTCGCGCGAGCTTTCTAATTGGTATGTGCCTATCAAGAAGTTCTGTCAGTAAGCACGTGAAGGTGTTTACTTTTCTGTCTATACAATTTTCTTGGTTGATAAGGTGCCAAGGAACACATAAACCGTCGGAGGTAAATGTTTCCCGAATTGAAGCTCTTATAGTCACGGTACTTAAAAATTTTGGGCGTATATTTCGGGCATTTCATTTGATATGATAGGTATACAAGGTCGTGTTTAGATATCCGGAACTGACATCTGTCCTTGTTGATTTACTTTCTCGCGATTTGATACGATCATGGTCAATCCATGTGTCTGTGTCGGCAGTGTGATGAGTTGGATTTAGCGGCAGAATCGTAAGGTTCTTTTCCCGAAAAGAAACGCTAAAATTCTCGGCAGATTGTAATGGTGTCAGGAGATTGCAATTAAAATCGCCCATCAATATTATGTTTTCATATTTGCTTGCGCAAGATGCCATTACATTGCCCATGACCTCAATATTTCCAGTTTTAGGTGGGCAGTACATACACTAAGGCACATTTTTTGCCAAAAATCGAGACTTCAATGAAGAGGTATTCATTAAATTGATTGACTTCGTCTACTGAAGATACGATATATTTGTAAGCAAGATCATCTCGAATATAGATACCGACACCTCCTCCTCGTGATGCGACACTTGGATTCCTGTCGGTTCTTAGAAAACAGTAACCCGGAAGTGAAACAAGAGACGTATTAAGAGACGCCTTCAACCACGTTTCGCTAACAAGGAGTGCATGAAAATGGTGTAGTGAACTAGCTCTCTAACTTCATCGATATGGCAATAGAGGACTGTGCATTTATGTGTCCTACATAAAATGATCGCGAAGGGGTATTGATATATTATTATAGGAACTAGTGGCGTCTAGCAATTGTTGCGTATCTAGTTCTGGTACTGATGCATAAGGTTGGCTTGAATTATGGTTACCTGTTAGTGACGTCATGCCTTGAGAAAGGGGGTGTTAAGAAAGAGTAGAAATAGTCTTGGAAGAATAGAAGAGTCTTGGAAATACCAAGAATGCGTTTAGCTGTGGTTAGAAAGGGTGGGGTTGTAGGAAGGCCCTCCTACGCTAAGCGGCTACAGCTTGCAGATCGGCCTTTGTCTGCACGCGGCCCGGCCACTACCTGTTTTATGACGATTGTTCCGTCTTCTGTCCACACGTTCCTCAGGTCGAAGCGAGCAATAGCTTCATTCAGCAGGCCCAGGCGGGCTTTGTGAGGTCTTCCCGAATGGTTACGCCAGAACCTTTCAAATTTCTCTTTGCGCGGAAGACCTCCCGGCGCCTCCTGTAACTAACACATTTTACGATGAGTGGACGAGATTTCCAGGGATCTTTGGGCCTACTCTGTGGCATCTATCGATATCATTGCGATCAAGTTCAATACTTATCTTTTTTGCTACGTCGATCGCCAGCTGGTCTGGATCTTCTTTATCATTTCCTTTATCCCGAAGATCCGTAGGGAGTTTCGCCGCGTGTACATTTCTAGTTGATCGGTTTCGCTTCCAGCTCAGCCTTAAGATTTTTATTTCACGGTCCCGTTCTGAAATTTCCCCTGCGCAGATCATTAATTAAATCTGTGTTGAAGCGCATGCTCTCCTCTAACTCGTAGCGACCATTCCGGTGAGAACGGACGCTAAGGACTCGAGGAAAGCAGGACACTTCACCACCTCTTGCAATGCCGTGTTCAACTCTACATTGATACTGGCCGAGCTAGAGTTGGATCTGTTAGTCCTTGCCATGATGATATGAAAGTGGAAAGTAAAGTAATAAATTGAAACAGGCGAATATAAATAACAATGAGAGAGAATTGACGAAAGAAAAATTCAGAGGAGAAAACTGAGACACTGGTAAATTTGATAGAGAAGAAATAAGTCAAAGATAGAATATGTAAAAAGCAAGATAAAATAGAAAGGTAACAAAAAAGAATAAAGAAAAAACACCAATAAAAGAAACGTGCAACACTTATCTTTCTATCCTTGAGCTGCGACGACACCGCCGGTGCAGTACACTAAACCTTGACCACCTGCGGAAAACTACCTGCGCCTAAGCTCGGAGCGCTCCGGGACGGTGTTCACTCGACGAGAGACATCCACAGACTGAGAAACTTTAAAGAGGGACTTTAAAAGGCGTAATTGTAAAAATCATTCTAATGATTCACATTTTTATTCTAAATCTAAAACATACGTGAGTACTTACGTGATCATTTTCGAGATCTTACACGATCATTTCTTTGTAATCTTAATTCCACATGACCAGACAGTGACTACGAATTTGTTTTACACGCGACGCTGCCTCTACGAAAAGGTATTGTGCATTCCTGTTCGAATCTTGAAGTAGCAATCGATTACAATTTTCTTCTTCCACCTATAATCTCAGTTCCGAGATGGGTACATTATATATTACATAAGAGGTCTCAAGCTGAAATGGAGGCCATAGTCAAATGTAGGAAGGGATTCCTTAAGAGTGAACAAAGGCATCAATTTAAACTTAAAAACTCTCGACTGGTATCTTCTTTTATATATAGCCTTGAATATATTTTATATTCGAGGCTCCGCTTCCACATAAAGACAAAATACGACCGTATCTTCGTGTTGAGGTTTGCAGGTATACTTTAACATTTATGAGATAAGTGGTAAAAATAATAATAATGACGAACAAGAAAAGGCAAAAATACTGTAAAATACCGAAAATAGGCATAATCTAAAATATGTTATTATAGGCAAGAAAAGACTAAAAAATATATTAAAAGCACTCCAGATGTACCGTCCAAGTGATTCCTACAAGTAAAAACAATCGTAAAAATAAAAAAGGCATTTTGCCCAACTTCCGGGCTCTAGTTGTAACGGTATGGATTTACATTTCTTGTAAATCAAAGATGCACAAAACTTGTTACAAATATTAATACACAAAGTGAATATCATAGTGAAAGAAAAACATTGTTACTAATATTATATAAATAAAATCCTCAAAACAAATAATCAATCAATGTTAGTACTATACCAATTGCAAACGAGAAAAACAGGTTCAAACGACAACTGCAATACGAAAACTGTAAATATACTTTTAAAAAGCAAGTTTTATAAGATACCCAAAGAGAAGATAACGAAACTTCTAAAGGAAATTCTTTTAACGATTTTAAACATTTTAAAAATAGTATCATTTTAATGGTGTACTTTCAATGGATCAAACGCAAAAGGATGGAGCACGCAAACGTTGGCGCTCAAAACCCGAAAACTGAGAAAACGAAATATATTTCAGGACATGACAACTGTGGGAAAACAAATAAACCACACGTGGATCAGAAATAAAAAATAAATTGAATTGTGTTGTGTTAATTGGGGTCTTGATGAAGGATTTGGCTGCATTTAACTTTTTTCTTCCCTGGAGATATAAAGAAACAAAAGTACACACATCATTTCCTCCCTTATGACTGTATTGCACATCACATAAGATATAAGGATACATACCTTCCTTGAGTAGCACGTTCTATGCTGTGCTCATCAAAATTCTCATCACAATATAAATTATTCTTTTACTCGTGAGAATTTCTTCAGCGTTCTTCAGAAATATGAACCTTCTTCTCGGTTGAAGATGGACTCATTAACATTTTTGTAGCCTTCTTCAGGCGTCGTGCTGGAACTCACAAGGAAATGGCCTTGTAACCCCCTCTCCCCACTGCCGTAAAAAAAAACAAAAACAAATCGTTGTCTTCGTATTTCTAGTTTCGTGAAGTTTTCGAAATTTTAATGCAAAATGCAGGTCGCAGTAGTGTAAAGAAAGCTGGTACGAACTCCCAGATGACATTTTCTGGAATTTTTGAAAATAAACCATTGTTGTGCGGTAATACGATTTGCGAATGTGGAGCGTAGTTTAAAACTAAGATTTTTAAGTGTCGTCGTGAGAAATACGAATAGTTTCACTTTCACGCCTGAAACAAATCACTCAAGTATGGAAAATGGAGAAAGAATTAACTGTATGATTACAAAAGGTTTTTCTTTATTGAGAATAACTTTTATAATCAGTATTTGAAGTTTCGTCGTATCCTTCCTGATCAGTCTGAATTTAGTCACATTTCACAACAATTTTACTATAAATTTCACCAATAATGTTAGAAAACTAGAAAAAATACAAAATATAGGATTCCACTATGAGATTAACCTGAAAGAATTCAGCTCACCTTTTTCTGTTTCATCTGCCAAAGGGACTGCTAGATTCAAACCTGACAGCTTTAATACTTTATGTTAAAATTTGTTTCGCCTCTCACCGCAGAAATCCGGCACAGGCATGTCCAAACCCCATTCTCATCTGCAGCATATGTTTCTCGGTTGTGATGTGAAGGATGGTTCTGTTACGTCTTTTGCCTTTAGGATCACAGTAGCGAATTAGACTTGCGCGTGAACTTCTGTAACAATTTCCAATATTTTACAACAAGATAAATGCGAAATAGTGTGCAAATATTGTTTTAATAATAAACTCAACTGTATTTCTGACCTCGTCTTCTGTATCTGCAGCAGACTGACCTGAAAAACGGCAGAAGGCGGCTAATATGACACTGATAAGGGAAAGCCGTGCAATGCTTCTTAACTACATATCAAAACCTATTGACGTTAAATATCTCAGCTAATTTTTAATATATTTATTGAGAGATTTTATATTTAGATAGAACTTAAATCAATATGTCCGAAATTATTTTAAAGAATAATTAAAATATTTTAAATATTCTTATTAAACTTGTAAATAACATTTAATATAAATAAATTATATCATTTATTAATTTAATTATATTATTAATTAAATTTATTAAATTAAATTATATTTATTTTAATATTTTAATTTTATATTATATTAATTATAATTAAATATAAAACATTATATTTATCTTAATATACATTACATTACACATTGTTCCTAGTTAAATGTAGAGCAAACAATCCAATGCATTGCAAACTTTTATATATTATTTCTTGTTATACTGACTGAGCTACTAGTTTTTTACAGAGGTTCAATTAGTTTTACTAATTATTTATTACAAATAATTTATAAATTAAATATATTTCACCGAGTTCTTTGTTAATTAATTTGAAAATTCTTAAAGGAAAATCAAGGAACCTTAAAGGGCCTCCCTTCAAGAGGTCTCCTTCGCGAAAATTTATGGAATGTGGGAAAATATTTGTTCATTAGCTCAATAACCTTGCGGCATCATTTCCTACTACGTATTAACCTAACCAACACTTTCACCAATTCTCGAGACTGACCATTAATCACAGACCCAAATATCTAGTAAGTATCCCAGAGACCAAAGAAGAACTTATCAACCCAACAACAAAAATAATTGTACTGCAAATTCTTACCCCACCTAGAAGATTATCATATCTAACCACCAGTTCACCTGAATGAAAACAAATCCCTCAAAACGGTTCACCCTTCCGTCCGTATTATGTACTACCTAAGAGACCCGCCTTTCATTATTATTTAATTCCTGGTATTTTAGATTCGAAAAGCTTAACAACACTGGAGACCTCCAAAGTGAGAGCATGCCTTTGTGCTCTTCCCTCTCCTCCCTCACGAATAGTCCACGTGCGTCGTGTCAATAGCTTGCTTGCGCATAGGAATATCGTGCATCGGTTAAGGTCGGTGCTTAGTGATATTCCCCAGATAAGCCCGAACGCGAACCACCAATTGAAACGTTAGCTTCAATGGCATTTTCGAATAAGTCAGTAGACGAAATTTGCGTGTCACTGATGCACGGGAGGGTTCCATTTCGAGTCTTATTCAGCGTGCGGAGCGCATATGAGGACAACCAAGAGGCGTCTAGGTATATGGCAAACCACTCCCACTACCGAACGCGAGCATCTGCCTCCCGTAGCCGTAACTGATGGGGGTTATGGCGATACCAGCGCCGCCTCTAAACCAAGCGCCCCGCCGGTCAGCGCCACAGCGGAGGAGCGAAGCAAGGCCTGATGATTCCGGGGCACTCACCCCGACTCGACCCGGCTCGGCTCGACTCTCCGCCTCTCGGCGCGTAGCAAGCTCCTATGCGTGCGCAAGCTACCGACACAAGCGTTTGCTCATTGCCGTTTTCCTTCGGCACATCACGACTCGCTAACCCAAGAAAATCTTTACCCACCGTCTTCCCTTCTGCCCACCCGAAACCCTCAACAGCCGACTGCCCATCCCAACCGAGCAACCCACAATGCCAGACGCGAAAACTTCCCTACACTCAAACAACCAACTTACTAACAATTCACACCCATTGAACTAATTGAAACATCAGTTTTTTTGAAGCAATAAAAGGACTTCATCCACCCATATAACCAACCAATATCATTTATCATTCACCAATCAATTATCCATCAATCCCAGCCACCTCCCTTTCCAAGCATGCACTTCAATAACTAAAAGGCAGCTAATAACTAATCACCCAACAAATATCACCCATCTACTTAATCATGCAAATTGACCAACCCGAAAAAACAGACTACTCGATTTCCTCCCCATCTTTGTTGCAAACGCCACTGATTGTTGAAAAGTAATTTCCTTCTTTTGTTTCTCATCTTGGCAGCAGAAATATTCGCTGTAGTTCCAAACATGTTTTACAATCGCACGCCGTCCTCCACATACTTGCACAATATCAACCTACGTTCACTCTCCTATTTACTGATTTAATTATTGATAATAACTTAACTTCTTGAATCCGTCTACATTGGACGCCATTTGGCAACTTTCCTCCAAACGTCAACTGTAGAGAAATTTGCCGGCTTGTCTTCAGTCTTGTATGAAGAGTCTCCTGAAGTCAGCCTTATGGTATAACCTCGTTCGCTTGCTGCCCAAAGGGGTTTATTGCTGCAGGAAGGAAATGGCATGTCCCGTGCGCTCAAGAATGCAGTAAACTTCAGAGAAATCGCCTGGAACAAACACGGTCAAACTTAAGTAAAATTTATTTTGAATGCTAAATATTAATACATTTTCTACTATACAATTAATCATCAAATATTACTCAATTATTGAAATTTATTGCCATTTCATCCAATTTATATTTGTGGGAACGAGAAGAGAATTCTAGATATTGACATTTTTTTGGGGAAATGCTAATAAGTGCAGCAGTTGCAACCGCTGCACACAGGTTTTCTTAAGTGATTTAAACGACGTTCTGAAGAGTTTTCAAAATTTCCCTCGTCAAGGAACGTAATAACTTGTAATAAAAATATAATTTGAAAGACTGTATAAATAATATTGCTGAACTGTTGGCGCTTACTTCTTCAGTACTGATACAAGTATCGAATGTCTGAAACGATTGGTGTATGAAGTTCTCTAAACATTTTGAAGATTCGAAAGTTCTCTGTATTATTAGAACCAATAAATGCAAAGTTGTTTCGTCATTTTCTTCGCTTCGTGACCGAAACCTACAAAACTCTGAAGGTTGATTATTTAAACCATTTTGAGTATTGCGATAATTTAATGCTTTTCTCGTTGAAATATGTTTTTAGAAGTAGACCTTGATAGGAAATTTCAATATTCTATGTGAATATTTTCACTAACCTATTCTTGTTTTTTCAATATATTAAATTTGTTTAAATTTTGGACTGAGAATCCTTTCAAAATAGTGAAATTTAAAAACTGGGCGATCAATGGAACGATAATCTTAATATGTATCCGAAACTAACCGACAAGGTCAAACTTCAAATCATTTCGCGCAGAAACGTCGGGGTCTATCTCCTACAATTCCTGCCACACGGTCCAGACGCCCGAAGACGAAGTTTTTGATTGCAAATATTTCTCGTCGCACACCTTTTGAACTGAGAACAAGGCCCAAATGAAATGCTTTGCTGTTGAAAATCCAGAATTTAGTCAATAAAACCTGTATTTTTGAATATTATTTTGAGTAGGATTATCTGTATTGAACACTCACGATTGAACGAAAATAAGTTAAAAGAGCTTCTCAAAACTAGTCTAGTATTTCCTAAAACTAAGGAGCTGCTTCCATACAATATAGTATACGTTAAAAATCAAATAAAGATTAAGAAGTCAGCAGTCTTGTAAAGTGAGCTCGAAAGGCTTGCTAGATTGAGAAAATTGTAAGTCATTGCATGTATTGAGTTTATATTAATGTAGAAGTATACAAATTACAGCAAGTTTCATCAGTCAATTTGTATCTTCCATATGGCTATCACGACAGGGGTGTAGTAAAAGAAGTTTTCCAGCTTTCAGGTGACACAAAATTGAACGAAAAATTGAGACTAAAAATATTAATGTATGATATGACGCAAAAAAGCAATGTCTATGCACCTTTGCTATACAGTTTTAAATGAACCGAAAATTACCAGATTTATGTACATTTTTTACGTTAATACGTCCTTCACAGACGAAGAAATCTTACGATATTCAAGATCAAGGTTCAAATATCAATTCCGTAACACTACACGAGTCGAGGCAGTCTACTAACAAACCTTTTCATTTGCCATTGCTTTCGGACTCCCGTTTCCACAAAATGTCCCGAAAAACATCACAAAGATGAACGTCTTAAGATAACATCCTAGAAAACTGCTCGTACCTGCGAACGAAAATTTCCATTCACTGTACAGATTACATTAACCTTGCGTTGGAAAAATTCGAGAAAATAAAAAGTTCAGTCATAATTATTTTCAGTTCAAGTAGGACTTCCTACAGCATCTGCAAATTCTCATTTCTACTTGCATTTATCGAAGAACTTTCATTTCTCACTGGCACTATTAAAACTGCTTTGCAGGAGATCGTACGTAATAAATCTGCCTTCCTAATTACGTGGCACACACAACGGTTACTGATAATACGGCCATGAAATTATACACTCGTTCCAAAGCATTGATTGGTCTTAAAAATGCGAGTTCATTAATAAAACGCCATTCGCTTTTGAGTGTGTTTTCGCGGAAGAGAACAAATTCTTTCACTACGTTATCACCCACAAAAACCATCCATGTTCATCTAGTTTGCCCGAAATGTTGCCTCTCTTAATACGATTGACTTTTTCCAATGCAGAATTGCAACTGTATTGGCGTAGGCTGGATTCAATCGTAAATTCCATAAAAACACGCATTTAAGAGGGACTTACCTTTTTTGGGACTCCTGGAGCACGCCACACTAGTCCACGGGCTGGACGTTCCCGAAATGCACCTTCTCTGCTCACGACTTTTCGCCAAGTGAAGCGCTGGACTAGAACCATTCAACTGCCATATATAAACTAGTGGCGAGCTCTACCATTGCTGAAACTAAACGAGAAACTGCTGCCAACATTATGTGTAGGCGCGTGGGGCAGAGAGTGGGCTTGAGACACAAGCTCAACAGAAAAATCCGTTCCCATGTTCAAGCTTTATAGCCACGGTTTTTCATGAATACACTATTAAAATATTGATTTTTGCATATTTTAGATTTATTACTCATGCCCAAATTTTTATTGTGCAAAGGTGGTAAGTTTTACGTCAAGTCGCACCGAGCGCCACTCGCGCCCTGAAATTGTGTTCAAAGTTTCAATGGAGAGTTGACAGACCTTGCAACGAAAGTCTTTCGTCAGCAGACAGAAGTTATTTTCGGCTCACGATTGACAGTAGATTATTTGAATTATGAACTCATCTGGAACCACGAGAAAGAAATGCAATAAAAACTTTGGAAAGTCGAAAGACGGTTCTTATTCCGTAACGTGACCTAACTGAAGGAAAAGGCTCTCTATTGCGAGAAGACAACGTATACCCAACGCGAAAAAATGTAAGCTTGTATAAGCTCAAGATATTTCCGCTTTCTCTAATATTACTAAGTAATATTGGGAAAGTATTATAATGCTGCGGAAAGTGCCGGTTGTTTGAGAGAAAGATCGTGTTTAGGCCCTTGAATCACTTGAATCCAATTTCTTGTCAGATGGTGTAAACACATGCTAATGCACCATATTTTACTACTGAACAAGTGGTACTATTGAACTAGTGGTGCTATAGAATGGCACAGAATTTCTCATTTTAGTTTTATATTTTCATTAGTCTATCTTAGCTATTCGAACTTGCCACATACTCTAATAAGCTGCCGTCTATAGCCGCCCAAAGTATTTTTTTCAAACTTTTCTCAATTCTTCGGTTTCCTAACTGTAGAATTGAAAAAATACTTTTCGAATATTAAAGAAGAGTAAAACTCGTCCTAAATAGCCATTTTTATTGCAAAATTGGAGCCTTTTTAAAGAAAATATTGTTTAAGCGTTACTATAATCGCGAAATTTCAAGCTCTTTTTCACCGAAAATTTTTAAATTTCCGAAAAACTTTATTTGGTCATTTAAAGCACTTTAAAATCACAAATGCAATAGTGTTTACAAATCGCTGGAAATGTGCATATTAACGGCTGAAAGATATTTAAAAAATTAAATTTGTGTAATTTTTAAAAGAGAGGGAAAATCCCCAAAATGAATTTTGTTATATTACACAGTGCAATTCGTTGGAAAAAGTTTGTAGGAAAATTTGGATCCATTTTCGAGAAAATGGTGTTTGAGCGTTTTTTACACTGCGGAATATATTCTCATTTTCACAGAAAACTGTTGAGTTTTAGAGAAACTTTGTATAACATTATTTAAAGCACATGAACTCATAAATACAACAATCTAAACAAAACGCCGATAATGCATCTATGTCTATCTATCTATCTATCTATGTCTATCTATCGATTCTCTCTCTCTCTCTCTCTCTCTCTCTCTTATATATATATATATATATATATATATATATATATATATATATATACTACCTCAAACTTAACGAATTACCTCTACTTAAAACTATCATTCTTTTCCTTACTCTATCTACTTCTCTCCTCATTCTCAATTTCAAGTTTATTCTGCACCGCTCTGAGCAACTCCGCCGCGTCTCTCGACGCAAGAATACAAGAAATTCGATAAAACAGAGTTTTTTTCGAGGCCTCGTACGCTCGCGTACGCGGCGGGGCTCTGATTGGATTCCAGCGCCCCAACCAATATCACCCCGGCGGAAGAGCGCTAATCAGGGCGGAGGCTTCCCAGAACCTGTATAAACCACCACACTCTGACGGTGCTGCGCGTGGCGTACACTGAGGCGGAGCGATACGCTCGCAGCGCTCAGATCTTTCTGTTTGCGCATGTGCCTCCGACCGAGAACTCTGAGAAATTTCTCAGAGTTTTCATCAGAGGGCTTCCGCAGGGCTACACCGCGGGGGACGTAGAGAAGCAGCTACGAGAGCTGGGCTACGATCCTCACGCAATTAAGTAGATTCATCTGCTTAAAGAATCACAGGTCGCCAGCAACCGTGATTCTGGTGGGGCAAATGGTGCAGTAGGCACCGAAACTCGGCGCATGCAAGTTCATACGGGAACTTTCACGGTCACTCTTCGTGACACCGCCGAGTCGCGGAATATTTATAAAATTAATCAGCTGGAATCCTTCGCCATCGTGGTCGAACGCGAAAAGTGGGCGCGACCACGATTTTGCTTACGCTGCTGCCGCTGGGGCCACATCGCTCGCAACTGCGAGAATGATGTGCGCTGTCGTCTATGCACGGGCGAGGATCGCCCTGCAGGAGATGAAGAGCGCGGCACAGAGCACTGCCCTAGACAAGGCAATTTTGAAATAAAACCGACTTGCTGCAACTGCAAGCTAAGGCACGCTGCATCCTACACAGGGTGCAGCCATTGCACGCTGCCCACACGTCCTTCAGACGAGCGTGCAGAGCTGAGGATCCTCGCAGAGAAATGCTAATTTCATTAGCAACTCTGCGCCTCAGGCAGCAGCTAGCGGCGGGTCGGCCTGGAACGAGGTCGCGAGGCGCCTCGGCGCCGCGCGCTCCTCAGCGGCCAACGCACCGCCCTCCGGCGCGGCCGGAGCGCGGCCCACTGCACTCGCAGCTGCTGCGCCGACTATCTCTAGGAGCCAGTTCCTAGAGCTTTTCGAGCAATTCCTTAACATGTT
This sequence comes from Teleogryllus oceanicus, assembly GCA_964035755.1. NCBI lineage: Eukaryota > Metazoa > Arthropoda > Insecta > Orthoptera > Gryllidae > Teleogryllus > Teleogryllus oceanicus. Next base: position 130,572,441 of record CAXIVR010000006.1, read on the forward strand.
GCCTAACAATGCCTACGAATTCTCTCGCAGACATGCGAACAGCACCTCTCCGCGTCGGGTCTTGGAACGCCCGAAGTGCAACCTTGAAAGCCCAGCAGTTAGAACATTTTATATCTGATCTTCAATTAGCTTGGCTTTACAAGAAACGTGGCTTAAGTGATGAACACGAATTCAAAGTCCTGGGATTCGCTGTTTATCGCCGAGACCGCGTAGGCAGGCCAGGTGGCGGCGTAGCACTTGCACTGCGCCGCGAACTGCCGCAGCTCGAAGCCGAAATCCCTGCTATTACTCTGGCGTCTCTAGAGGCGGTCGGGGCGTACGTTTGGGTAGAAAAGGGTCGACTTTTAGTCGTATCAGCCCTACTGCCCAGACCAAACCTTAGATCCTGCTGGAATTGATGCGCTTCGCATTAAATTCCAAAGTCATTCTGTAGGTGACTTTAACGCCAGACATAGAACCTGGGGCGGCCTCGGTGCTAACAGAAACGGCAACAAAATTGCCAATCTTGTAGCGACAAGGCGGGCGTAGAGATCGCGCACCGAATAGCCCACGCATTTCCCGGATGCTCGTAACAGAAATCCGGTGTTATTGATTTTACGATCGTGAAAGGCGTTGAGGTGTGGTTCCCCGCTCAATAGCTGCACTGGATTCCGATCATAACCCGATAACATGTGTTGTGCTCTCTGCCGCAAAATGCCAAGTTAAGTTTCGAACTTCGCGTGACACGAACTGCGTAGGTTTCACAGCTCAGCTGAATTCTCAGCTTGAGCGGAAACCAGTAAATACGAATGACGAAATCGACGAAGCAGTGACCCACCTCACTGCAACGTTGCATTCGGCTTTCAAATGAAACACCGTCGTCACGCGAGAAGAGAATTCTCGCCCTGAGCTCTCAGACGAGCAAAGAAGGATCTTACGCGAACTGCGCAGAACTGTCGTTCATCGCCGCCATGGCGATCCGTTGACGGAGAGCGGGCGCGCAGTTTAAGCAGAAATTCCGCTCATCTCTACGAGAGGAGAAAACTGCTCAATGGTCTGAAACTATTTCAAAATGCAACCTCCACGAGAGGCACATTTGGGATCTTTCTCGTGCGCTGGGCCGCAAACCGGGAGTAAACAGCCCGATTCAGAGCAACACCGGACGGGCCGCCCGGAGCTCCACCACTCAGCCCGTTTACGCGGTGGGACGACGCGACGAAAAGCGAAATCTTCGCGAATTCGCTCGAGTTGCAGTTCCGCGCGTTTGAAACGGGCGCCGCCGCGCCACCATTGGCTGCCACTGACACCGGTGGTGCGCCATTGGCGCGGGCGGGCAGCTGCAACGCCATTGGCCCGCTGTTCCCTCTCTCCTCGGCGCGCTGAGTTACGGGCGAGTCGCGAGCGCTCAACATCGTCTAGGTGGGAAAAGCGGCGGCCCTGATGGGCTGAACGGCGCGTGCGTGCTCTGGGCGAGGCGCGGAGTCGAGCTTACTCGAGCTCCTGAATGCGTGCCTGGCGCGCTGTTATTTCCCAAAGGCGGGAGGATTGCGACCATCGCGCAATACCAAACCTGGCAAAATAAATTAATCCGAGCAGTTATATACCAATTAGTCTCCTCCATTTTAGGAAGACGTTTGAGAGACTGATTCTGTCGCGTCTGCAACAGGAAATACGTCGCCTCACTCTTCTCAGAAATGAGCAATTTGGATTCAGAGCTGGTCACAGCTTCGCGCAGCAGCTTACGCGGCTTTGCACGGAGACCGGCCTCGCCTCGAGAGACGCAGAACTTGCCAGCGGTCTTTCTGGACATGCGATCGGCCTTCGACTCTGTGTGGCACGCGGTTTACTCGCGTGCTCGCGGAGTCGGGGATGAGCTGATTGCTACGTCAGATTGATCGCGAGTTTTCTCTCCGACAGACAGTTCAAAGTGCGTGTCAATAACATATATTCGTCCCTCAGACGAGCCGAGGCGGGCGTGCCTCAGGGGAGCGTTCTCTCTCCTACCCTCTTCGGCTTATACGTAAATGATGCCCCGCTACCTGCTGAAACCAAAACAGGTATTCTGCGGGCTCCTGATGTTCGCGGATGATTTTGCATATTATGCGAAATCGGCGAACGTCAGGCAGTCGATTAAATACTTAAGCGAGTGTCTCGCCGCCCTTCCCGAATGGCTAAGTCAGAAACGACTCGCTCTGAACCTCGATAAGTGCGTCGCCGTCAACTTCACTCGTAAGAGGGCTAACCCCAATGAAACGGTGAGCTTGGCGGGAGCGCGCTTGCCTTGGCAGAGCGAAGCGAGATATCTGGGCGTGTTGCTTGACAGCGGCCTCCGCTGGCACGCGCATGCTCGATATCTCGCGGCCAAAATTAAATACCGCACTCTTCTCTTGAAACCTCTTCTCCGCTCCCCTGAACTTTCTGTCTCCCTAAAGCGGCGATTATTAACCGCGTGAGTGCGCCCCTTGTGGGCGTACGCATGCGAGGTTTTCGCCGCCGCTCCCTCTTCAACTCTGCGCCCCATTAGGGTCGCAGAAAACAGAGCGGCGCGTCTCGCGGCGCGCCCGCACCTTCCCAACCTTCGCCAAGACCGCACTCCTCGAAACGCTGACGTGTTCAGAGTTCTGGGCGTGCGCAATCAGTTCCCGGCGGAGCTGCAGAAGCGGGCGGAAACGGCGCTCGCTAGGGCGCTGAGGCCGTCTGCACCGCGCATCCTGCGCGAGACCGGCGCAGCGGCGAACAGCGACGTGCACAGGGCCTTCCACAGAAGAAAAGGCCCAAAGCACGTCGCCTTCACCTTCCGCGCACTTCCCCCGCACAAGCTCTCTGAGCTGTGCGACGCGGGGGAGCAGATAGTGCGTGGGAGGCGGTCGCCGCTCACCGACGCCGGAATCAGCGTGGGAGGCGCGGAATCGCTCCCAGCCGGGTCTGAACCGCCAGGACCTGAAAACGTCGCGGCGCCACGGACGCCTGAGTAAAGTCGGCGCCGTGGCGTAAATCTTAGTGTACATAGTGTAAATAGTGTAGTGAAGTGCTGTGCCGTGTGGTATGAATGAGTGTGTGAATGTGTTTGTACATATAGATTAAGAATGAATGAGTGAATGAATGTGAAAAAATAGAAGAAAAGAAGATTGAACTTTAAAGAACTCTACCTCTCCATAAATAATGTAATTAAAAAACATCAATCGCCCAAAGAGGCCTTTGCTTTAGTTTTTAAGTCTTAGTATTAAGTAGTATATTTAAGTTATTGCCCTCTTATCCGCTCCAAAAGCAGCAATGCTGGAGCTTAATTGTATCCGTACACTGAATAAACTCCCGCCTCATCAGGGCTACTGATGAGGGGAAAACGAAAAAACGGTGCTGCGCTTGAAAGAGCGCTGCGGCCGTCCGCTCCGAGCATCCTGCGCGAGACCGGCATAGCGGCGAACAGCGACGTGCACAGGGCCTTCCACAGAAGAAAAGGCCCAAAGCACGTCGCCTTCACCCTTTCCCCGCACTTCCCGCACTGGGAAATGTGCGACGCGGGGAGCAGATAGGGGCGTGGGAGGCGGTCGCCGCTTCCGAGCCGGAAACCGCGTGGAGGCGCGAACGCGCCCCGCCGGCCTGGGCCGCCGGGTACGAAACGTCACGCGCCACGGACGCCTGAGTAAAGTCGACGCCGCACAGTGTAATTTTGGCCATCTAACAGGAAAAAATTAAATTTTCGACTGAATTGAAACAGTAAAATTGTTAGGTTTCTGTGTAGTGGTATGTCCCAGCTATGTGGGAACGTTGTTAGTTTTCTCTTGAAGGTCACATGAACCCCGTGGTGCATGTTGAAACACGTCCATCGCCGCTCCGGCAGGACTCAGCTCCGAATGAATAAATAAATAAATTTAAAAAAAACAAAAAAACACGTCATACGCAGTTTTTAACTGTTTTTTTGACGTAAAATAAATAAATAAATGACCCTTTTCAGTACGCAAAGTTCCCTTGGTCGTGATACACCTCTTGACTGATTCTGTGATTTGTGTGCCAACCAGAAGTAATTTTCATAGTTTTACGATCATTTTTATGTGAATATTCTTTAGTTATTGACTTTTGTTGTGCCTAAAAACGTTAATCGAAAAGGTGAGAGATTTACATTAAATATATTGCACGTTCTCTAAATTCACTTAGAGTTTTAGTGTATTATACACCATTATACACCTTTCTGGCCATATAAAACTAGTATTTTTAGGTTCTTGATCGTCAAAAGCCTAGCTGTTTATATCTGCTTATTTGACGAATATAATTTTTTTTAGAGAATGGCTCCTCCAGTTACCCGTATGTCGTTATTTGATACATGGGTAAAAAAATCAATTGTTGAAAAATTTGAAGGTGTATTAACTGTTTTTTTTGCGTGAATTAGGTATTATAGAACCTGAAAAGGCATTGTTGGATAAAATTAAGCCATATGTTAGATGTATTTGTAAAAAATTTGAAACTAGATGGCAAATATCCGTGAGAAGTAAAGAACAGTTCCTAAAATACAATTCGTCCTGGCTGCAAGAAACCCTTTCACTTCCTGATTATATTTTAGAGGCAGTCCCAGGCCCATCGCAAATTAATGTAAAAATTAATAGAGCTGGAAGACCTAATAAGCCCTTCAAAAGCTGTGGGAATAAAGCTAAAGCCCTAAAATTGAAACCTCTTTTGGATACTACTAGTTCAGAAGAATTATCCATGGCCACTGAAATGAAACTAAGGAAGGATGGCAAAAGAGATTCGGCAGCTATAATTAAGGAGCTCTCTGAAGCCTCCCCCAACAGGGGAACTACAATTAAGAAAGCCCGAAGATCAATTCTTCAAAAGCCGCCATCATTGTCAGTTGATCACGCACTTGCTTTGATGGTGGATACCAATCTTTCAACCCGCCAGTATGTTCGCATACGCCAACAAGCAAAAGACTCAAATTGTTTTTTCCATCACCCCTATCATAAAGTGAAGGAAGCGAAACTGTTATGCTATCCAGCGGAAATTACAGTTACTTAAAAATCGGCTGAAATTCTCCTTCAAGCATTGATTGACCATACCGTGGCACGGACATTTAAAATTCAAAAAAGTGACAGAGATTTTACATTCGCTTCAAACTACATCTTTTGAAATTATAATCAAGTGGGGATGTGATGAGTCTGAACAAAACAGATATAAACAAAAATGTTCTGATGAACAACACTGACGAAAGTTTATTTAGTATTTCAATAGTCCAGATACAAATTTACAATGGAGCTGATGAGATTAAAACAATTTTTGGGAAAATCCAGCACCTTTTTCAACAAGATTTTGCAGACCAATTAAATTCATTTTTGCCAAAAAACTGTAGATTTAATAACTTCAGAAGTTGGGAAAATAGAGCAGCAAGTGAGAGACCTTGAACCCGTTGATTCATTTCGAGCTTAGGTGCTAAACCTGCAACTGTACCCAAAAAAGTGAAACCTGAACTCTTAATGTTATTAAAATAAAGGAATGAGGCAAAAGAAATATACTCAGAAGAATCATCAACAGAAGAATACGCGAGTAGTGATTCAAACTAATTTCTGAGTATTTTTGTACATTCCTCTTATTTTATTTTTTTGTTGTAATGTTTACATTTTCGACTTTTTATTCTTGTATACTTTCATTTTATTGTTCTTGCAGAGTATGTTTTGTAAAATTCAAATATTATGTCCCATAATATTCAACAAATGCAACGTTTGACAAACGTATACTCTCATGAAGGCTAATACAATTATTCAAATTTCCTAAATATTTTAAAAATATTTCGTAAAATTTAAGTTCTACAAGCAAATTTGTTTATTTGTACATTGTTTATACAACAGACTTCCAAAAACTAGGAGAAATTCATTTCGAAGGGAGTTATTAATTTTTTCTTCCTAGATCGTCAAAATTACACACTGTGCGCCGTGGCGAAAAAGTGCGAGTGTTTATAGTGTATATAGTGTAGTGAAGTGCGGTATGAATGAGTTTGTATATATAGAATAAACATGAATGAGCGAGTGAATGAACATAAAAAAAAACAAGAACATAAACAATTCAAAGAACGTATTACTTTTCTCTTAAAATGTTTGCAAATAAAACGATGAACCCAAAGAGGCACTGTTTAGTTTTAAGTAGATTAAGATTAGTTATAGTTAGTTTTTTTAAGTTACAGCCCTCTCTAGCTCCAAAAACCGAAAGGTTGGAGCGCAAAAAAATGTATCCCCGAATTTGAATAAATTCCCGCCTCGCCAGGGCTACTGAAAAAATTGGAAAAAACAAAACAAAACGGTGCTGCGCCTGGTGGAAGTGGGCATCGTTAGGGGCGCTCTGTTAATAACATGGTAGTGATCGCTCGGACCTTAAGTCAGAGAGTATATACTGGACTATGGCCATAAGTGCTCTTGACATAATGCGTGCGCGCAATGGTGGTACCTTTTTTACGTTCGTCTAGCCAAAGGACATCATCGATCATCCGTAACTAAATCAGGAAGATTAGAAGACAGCACTTGACAACCTGAACGATACAGCGCTGGGACAGCGAGAGGAACTGGGAAGGAAGGACATGTGAATTCGGTGCAACTTGCAAGTAAATCTTGAACACATACTCCTTTGCGGTGTTTAAAACTTGAAAATTTATCTTTACACATACAGAATGGATCTTAATTCTTTGCTGGATTTAGTTTTAATTGTATTTGTTTTGCCATAATTGTGAGGTCAATTGCAATGCCGCTTTTGTTCTTCTGTAGGTTACCAATGAATCAATTTGCGACCGCAATAATTGGCTGCTTGCGGCAAAGCTGGATTCCTCAAGTCACGAGTGTTCGTTTTCGCTACCATGCAGAAAAATTGCCGCAGGTCCTTTGAAGAGGAGATACGGGTACAAAGACAGGTTGTTTAAAGGTGCCCTTTTTACCTAGATTGGAATGCGGACACAAGCTTCCAATGCCTGATTATAGGCCAAGGAATGTGTGGTCAGAAAAGAGAGCACTATTTGGACAAAATGATTACATTGATATTCTTGGAATGGGAATATCCATCCCACCAAAATACTATATAATGTACCTAAATGGCCGGGATTTCATGGTAATGAATATCAAGTTTTGTTACGTAAAAGGAAAATATTGAAGAGTACGATATACCCTGCTATTAGACCAACAAATGGAAATTGTTAGAGAAGCGAATAGGTTACCTCTATCGCTACCTTAACAGGAAAACAAAACCGGCCATCTAACCAGTGAAATATAGTGTACTGATGTCTAAATAAAGTTCTGTTGAAAGGCTTTGAGATAACTCTTTTAATGAACCCTTTAAGTTTATTGAAACAATAATTATCTGATTAGTCTTCAGGGTTTCTGGGTTTAGAGCAGTATGTAAACTAGCTTACTTTTGTTGCAAGTACTTCAGCAAAAGTATAATAGGTTTTAAAGATTAATACTAAAAAATTTTTACAATTTTTCTTAGATGTCAAACTTGTAGCATTCAGACAATATTACCCTTTCATCAACGGGCTTAAATTGGGTATGGTAGTGTTTTTAAACACAGGTGAAAGGAAAGGGGGCTGCATCAGCACAGTAGTAATTAAGCTAGCTAGCTTTGTGAACTCCTCTTGTGATTTCTTATTTCCACACATCGTGCTGCTAGAGGAAAACCTTCAGGTTAGGTGTGCTTCCTGCAAAGAGAGGTTGAATGATTGGGCCATCTAATGATGGCAGTCCCATTGAAAGCAGACATTGCTGTATTTTTACTTCAGTAGTTTATATGGCTAAGAAAGAACAAAAAAAATTGTTCTCTGTAGTTACCAAACCAAACATACATTTATGGTAAGTGTGAAGAAGGAATTGTATAAGCATTTATCTCAAAATCTTGGTAGGTACTTCTGCAATGGGAGATGCACAAAAATGTAAGTAGATTGTAATACAAAACAAGATAATCATAAATTGGAATCAAAATATGAAGTTTTCATTGGACTCAAAGTATCAAGTTTCATTTTATCGCTCATTAATTCTAAGATATTTAGGTTTTGAGTCACAACTGATTTCTTCAACAGGAACATATTTTACTTTCTTATAATGCAAAAATATATAGTTATCTGATAATGCGAAAATGTCACTTAAATTTTCAATAAAAAATTTGAAAATGTTCGATTATTATCTTGTGACTATTATGGCACTGGGGCAGTTTGGTTTCAGATTCATTTTCCCTTGGATAACCACTCAACTTGGAACGGTTTACTAGCATTTAGGAGTGGAAATGTGGAGTTATATGGGGGAAATAATGAAGTAGAGCAGAAATTGAAATGTTCATAATCAAAATTAAATTTTGTCCTCCATTAGAATTCATGAAATGTCAGTTTATTTGGATGGCATTCCAAATTACACTTTAGAGATAGATAACAGGTTTATGTATTTTATTTCTATGGAGTACTTAAATTCTCAAGATTTCTTCACTTGGACTGAATAAATTGCTTAATTTCAAGAATTTTTCTTCATATGTATTGTAAATTTAAATCCCAACTTTACAAGGATTTATGTTTTGTAAAACATTGGTAAAAAGACATGCAACAACTGTATTTGTTTTATGACCACTTAATTGCAGGAGATCAAAGAAAAAATGTGCCTTTCTAAACTTATCTATCTGTAAAATTGAATAACTGTTTCATTTTCAATACATACATGCCTTTTTTAAATACATTCAAAGCGATATTAAAATAATCATTCAAAAGAACACATGAAGTTATCACTGTAATTAGTATGAATTGTTTAAAATTACATGAATATGATAACTTTCAAAATATTCAAAATTCCAAACTTTTACTTGCAAAAGATTTGATAAAAGTTACAATATTCCATTCTTGGCCAATATGATGGGACTACTGAAATGTCATGTTCAGTGACTATTTTAGATCTTCAATCACTATTTATGTACTCTTGCAAAGAACAAATTCCTCTCTTTAAATAAGCAATATATACAAATTTATGCAAAAGAATTCTCTCCGAATCTAAAACACACGTTACTCCACAAGTTAAGTTATACATTTTAAGTAATGAGTTATTTTTATTGTTTGCAATTTCTGTAAGTACTTGTTACTTCAATGCACTAGCATATACAGAAAGTACATAACATCCTTTTTACTGTAATGTGGAGAAGACATTCGTAATTTTTGTCAAATGTACCGATTCACAACATGAGGATTAAAAATCTTTCATCACTAGAAATGTCAGTTCCCAACAATTCTAAAACTTCCTGCAATTTGAACTAGGTTTTAGTTATGGTATTAAATACTATTTGTCACACAATAACAAAGAAAAAATTTCAAGAATTTTGCAATAAAATTGCCATATCAATTATATATATTAATGTTTACATATTATGGAAGTGTTTTGTATAAATACTGTCCTCACTCACACCCCAAATAACAGATATACGGGTTTTTACAATAGACACGGGAACAATTTACTAACATAGCAATGACGTATCTGTATGCCAGTTCTTCCAGAAATTTGCCAGTTCCCAGGTAATGTATAAACCCAAAACCAAGAAACTGAGATGCAATAAAATCCCCATTAAATTAATTATTGAGAAATTGTTTGTCTTTTCCTTCTGCAAATAAGAATTTTAATAAAATAACTTGAGCTATTTCTTTTTTGCACTGCATGTAAATAATATAACATTTGTTAGTAAGACTAGGAAGAAATAAGCACAGTAAAACAACTGTTAAATGTTTAAAAAAAATTTTGGGAACGGTAAAAAGAAAGATATACCAAAATAAAATTTTTATATCCTGCAGTAAGATTTCAGAAACAATTTTACTGTTTTGTTTCTCATTGCTCAGATTTAGTTCAGAATTTCAAAATTGCTAACTACAGAAATTTTTCACACTGAAAATTACAACCTAAGTCTTCCTGTGCTTAACTATTTTCTAAAAAACCAGAGGTAGTAAAAAACAATGAAGAAAAACTATCGAAAGTGTATAATTATACAAATATTAGGATATCAGAGACAAAACAAGTTCCATTGAAACCCCATGTTAGGAGGGCATACTCTAAAAAAGAACTAGCAGTTATTTCAAGGCAAATATTACTGTAATATCTATGACAAAATGGAGATAACTTCCTAATTAAACTAATTAAATTAACATTGTTCATTATATATCTACTTTGCCCATTCACACCACTGAGTAATTGTATTTACATTTACATACTTCCTTGATTGAAGCTTTCAATTCAGAAACCAACATTGCACATAGTTTCCACCATTGAGTTTCAAAAACATGGGAATTTTTTCCTCACCATCAAGACAAGATCTGAAGCATTCCCATTAAAACAAAAAAAAGTAGCATTTTTTCATAGATTGAACTAATAATTTTTTTAAAGTAATAATGATTATGTTAGATGGTAGTATACATGTGCAAATTACCATCCATTTACAGAAGAAGTACTATAAGTGATTCTGGAGAAACGATAATAAAGTAGTTTCTGAGTGTTTCTACATCTAATCGTCTAAGACTTGCCTTCATTGGGGTAAACCTGTAATTAAAAAGATCAAGTATGCAAAAATTAAATGATTTGATAGATCAAGAAATAAACATGCATTGACACATAATTTCTACAAACCTGGGGTTGATATGGTTTACCAGCATTCACTAATGCACTGATAAGTGACTTGTATGAAAGAAATGGCGTTTTCATCAATGAGGCCATGAATTATAAGAAGTCTGTTTTCACTGAAAATACACAAATTTTTAATATATCACAAAATGCAAAAGAGCTTCATTAATTATAAAAGAATGTCATCAAAAGCAAGTAATAGACAGTGGTAGCTGGGTCTGGAATCAAATGTTTGGGTAGGCAAAATAGATTACGAACGGATCCAAGAAAGGGGGCATGGGGCCATGCCCCTCAATCTAATTATTTTCAATTATATTCTATTTATTTAAAAAAAAGGTCTCACTGATATTATCACATTTCCAAGCATTATTTCCATGAAACATGCACAGATTGCATTCAAGATATTCAGATTTAAAAAAGGGGAGAGTTTGTGTTGTCAAAAATTCAGAAATCAGATTCAACATTTTCCAGGTGTTTATGATTTACTGAATTACATGTAATCTTTGGACATTTCATGTTCTTTTATAGCTTATCAATTTTTCAATGTCAAAATATCCATCTCTATTCCAAGTATTCTTAGTTGACAAAGACATTTCCCAAAAATAAAGCTTAGCTTTGACTTCTATCTTTTAGCCATTTGTGAATCATACTAGACGGGTTGAATTTTCTTGAATTTTTCTCATCAGCACAATGTACAACTGTACTCATGTAGTTTAAGTCAATCATTGTCCAAAAATTTTCCCCCTTTTTTAAATTTTTAAGACAAGAAAATGGTGTATGCAGTAGTTCGTTTACTGAATCTGAATATATTAACATAAAAACATAATTAAAATAAAAAATCAAGTTACACTAATAATCTGCAGCATACTAATTTAAAATGAAAAAGTAAATACTCCTAAATAATAATCACATTCTTTCTTGTTAACTCATCAACAAAACAGTAAATACCCAGCATGTTAGAGATAAAATATTTCAAGCCATTTTTCCCTACCTAGAATGATAAATTATGAAGTGCCACAAGAATCAATCCTAGGACTTGTATTATTTCTCTTATTCCGTACATCAACAACATGCCCTGACTCTACAAAAGAGCAAAATGGTCGTATTTGCAGATGACACAAACATTATTATTAAAGCAAATACCCAACAAACTCTACAAAAAGAAGCACAGACAATTCTGAGGGTAGTATCTCGGAGATACTCTGCTAGTTGGAATATGGCATGACATTTTGCGTCTTTCTCGGTCCTGCCGCAAGATGTCGCATGATCGCGACCGTATCAGTCAGGGCTGCAGATCAAGCGACTCTAGCGGCACGACCAGGGAAAACCGTGCCGTATTTCATCTTGGAGACCATACCCTCATAGGCATCGTAAGAAAAACCCAAGTATACCACGGTGTAAGATATATCTTACACCGTGAGTATACTAATGACGTATGAACTATTCTAACTTTGACCCACGAGAGAAAAAGCCTAGGTGCGAATCTGTGACATCAGCAAAACCGTGCTCGTGACCCTGCAACGTATGTTATCTAAGTACGTTGGCACACGATGAAAATCACATATTTGCAAATTTATAAGCAAATACATTTTCGATTTCTGAATAATTTTCTCTGGAGACAAAATTGTCCAATGTGTACAGTCTATCACCTCTGTATCTTCAGGAAAGTGCGCTATTCTAAAAAAATCTCGCATTAAGCCCGCAACAGACTACGCCGAGGAATGCTTTGCGAGAAATGTACGTCGTGAAATGTGAAAAATCGAAATAAGTGACACTTCCTGATTAATACTCACTAGAGTTTTCTCGTTTCTCGCCTCTACGGAGGCGAAAGAGTTTCTCGCTCGAGTCCGTCAGCAAGCACGTTTTCTCGGACACATTTCTACTCCTTCATTTTTTTATATGACAATTAGGCCTTCGCCACAGCAGGAAAACACTAAACATTGCGTAGAACTGAGTGAAGTTATAATATTTAGCAGAAAAAGACATGGCAAACAACCAGTTTTTTAATTGTTTACTTGAATTTTCCCTTTAAACGGGAACGAACAAGAAAAAACTTATGTTGAAGATATTTTTGCTTGAATGAAGCCCGTTCATAATGAGCAATTTTTTTTAATTCGTATTTATTATTTATGAAAAAATTTATTAATTGTGAATCTAATTCTGAATTAGTTGATCGTTCACAATTTATTTATAATTTAACCACTAAATACAATAAAATAGAGGGGGGAATTACGGACATCCCAAAAAATATGCACAGATAGCACTCTTCCCATAAAATACATTCCAGTTTTTACATTAAATAATGATTTGTATGCAATGCAGTAATGTATTTCTCTTGATGCAATTCGAACTAGTTAAACAGATAGTTTACGATTATGGCAACAAAACATGGATTTCACGGTTTAAAGGGCCACAAGATAATTTAATAAAACAAGAAATGCGACTGGCAGATCTCATAGCCAACTGCTTTCCCACTCTCGGCTTGTAGTGCATAAAGGCATTTGAAGACCTCGAATAACCTATTTCTAATGTGTGAACGCAACCTCGCCGGCATCTTTTCACATTTCTCCTCGCATATTTCTGGCAAGGCATCTCCCCGTGTAGTCTGTTGAGGGCCTTATTGGTTAGGCTTCGCCACGATATTTTTTTACGCAATCGCATTCTGTGGGTGACAAAATTCCATTGCAATGGCCGGAAGAAATGTCCTGCAGCATAAAATCTTAAAGCTATCAACTCCTGGGTATGGACGTCAGAGGCGTATTTCTGATTGAGGGACATTCCAGACCACTGCACATGCGGTTTTATGTCTTCTAAATTCTTTGGAATCACCGCATTCGACATTATCTCGTTACGAATTGAGGATATTCCATAAATAAATAAATAAATATTTTTGAGTAATTGCTTGTTCTGGACCTATGATTTGTAAATAAACAAAAATTAGCATCAAAACCCATGATATCACACGCCCAACTTGAGCCGCAAACTAGTAAAATAACTAGGTTAATGAATACAATGCGCACGTTTGATTCACCCTAACCGCACAACGCAGTTTAACGAGTCGTGAAAGGCGTTGATGGTAGGGTACCGGTCCGACAAAATGTCACGAATATGTTGCCGATCGTCAGAACGACCTTGGTGAAACGTAAAGAAGGCGTTTGACGCGCCATCAGTGGTTTAAGGTCCGCCAAAGCTATTGATCAGCTTTGGGGAAACCGGCCGGATAATTTAAAACGTCGACATTTAAGTATGTGTGTGTTGGTGTCAATGCGGGAATTCCCCGGAAATTTATCACGGAGAAGAACAAACTCACAGTGTATTCCTTGACCTAGCCGCGCCCAGCCCAGCCCTGACAGCTGACCAGAAAGCATAGCGGCCAGTGACGAACAAGAAAACCTGATGGTAAGTTCAACTCACCAACATTAAATTGTAAACAACTTCGTAAGTTGTAAACAAAGGTACTAGGTTGTTTGACTAGATTTGAAAGACTAGTGTACGCGAGTTTACAAGTGAAGTTTTGTTTTGACAATAACGGATGGTTTCAATGACGGATACAATGTGATGGTTTCTTTTTAAAATTTCTTGTCAATTCATAATTCAGGGAATATTCTAGGATTTAGATTAATTAATCACATAAAAGATAAATTATTCCGTGAATTCAGACTTGCTTATAGATTCATTTGTCTTTTTATTAAATAATTTTGTTGTGGTGTTGTTTTGTGAACAAAAGTGCAAGTAAAAGAGAAAATCCCAGACCACAATTAAATACATCACAAAAACAATGGGAAATGTAGAAGAAAGTTGATACTGGAAATGCAGATGGGTGGCAGAAAATGAAAGAAAACTGCCATACTAAATCATTGATTTGGAGAACTAAAAATTCATAATTAATTTCCGAGAAAATGTAGGCATTTTTAATTACTAGACATATCTCCTAACTACAACCTGTTGAAAACAACATAAAATAGAACATCAAAGCGAGGGAATAGATCCACTTTTAACAGTTTTCAATTGTAGTACTAACTATACCAATTTTTGATTTAAGTATTGAATGATTAAATATTAGATAATAAGTATTATTATTGTTATAATTGTTACTCATTTAAATTTGTGGCCACAGCAATGATAATTGAGACCCTTTTTTCTTTCTTTTTCCTTTTCTTTCAGGAAATCAATAAGAACTGTATGAATTTGTATTCTTGACATACAACCAGAGCCATCACTAGGTAGATGTTACAACTACTTAGGTGTTTGGAAGACTTTTAACTGTTTAACTAAATGATATTAAGATGTCAAAACATTTGTTTGAAAATTTTGGTGCTTAGTTCCTTTGGCTTTGGCCTCAATTTCTGTAGTCATTCAGTTTCCGAGTATTAATAATAATATTCAATATTTTTGCAAAGTACATTAGAGTTTGCAAGAGGGGTTGTGGTTCAGGTAATTAAAATAAAAAAATGACAAACCCTCATGTTTATGTTATAACTTGTTTTCAGTCTGGAGCATCATAGAACTGCTGTCTCTGCTGTTAAGTATTTGTTAACATGCTACCAATATAATATTGTTTCATCACATGGTTAAATAATTACATTTTAATTGATAACAATTAATACATAATGTAGTGTTTATGTGAAACATTGGACAGAATCGTGCGTGATTTTTTTCCTAGATATGAGAAGTCAAATAACTAGTGACCGATATGTATCATTGAGATAACTTTTTGATAATCTTGAAAGTTTTGGAACCAATGTGTGATACTAGGAATTAATATTACAATCCAACTTTTAAAATAATCATATATCGATTGTGGTACGTGTATTCACATATAGTACGGCATGATAAAGCAGTGGTGAAAATAGTTTATCTTCATTACATTAAAATACCAAAGGTTTATCATGAAGGTTTTGTGCTGATTGAAGAGAAGGTATTTTTGTAATTTTTGCAATTTTAAAATATATTTTTGTCTAATACATCTCTGAGGAAGACGAAATAAACACCAAAATGTTAGCATGTTGTATTGACTCACTTTTATGACTGTAGACACTAGAATTAATTTACAATATTAACCCTTCATCACATCTCTGTAAATAATTAAATTATAGTTCTAGCCCCCTTAGGGACTAATGTGGACAACGCATGGGGCTAATGTGGATACACACAAAAACAGTTATTTTTTTGTTTCATGTATATTTTTAATCTATTCTAACACAACATTGGAAAAAGTTCTGAAAGCAATGTGAAACATCCTTCACTATTTCCTTACTGATATTGTATCATTGGGTTTTCCTAATTTGTGTTCTGATCCATTCAAATGAGCAAGAAGAAAGGTAATTAATGAAGAAAACTTGTATTTACTTATTTACCATTTATTGTTGACAAAAGGTACAGATTATATTATTATTCTTTCAATAATTTTCAGAATAATTATAAGAAGGTAGGTAACTAATTATGAATGAGTGCATTTACTTATTTAGCAATTATTATCTACAAAAGGTGCAGGTTATAGGCCTATTCTTATTCAATTAATAATTTTCCGAACAATTAGTGTATTTAAGCTCAGGGATGCAGTGAAACAATGTGTCTGTAACTTCAATGAATCAAGCTCTCTTCAACTGTATAGAGTTAGCCATTTCATTATAAATCTTTGTACATGTGTGATTATATTTAGACAGACTCTGAACAGATCCTCTAAAATTTTCCTGCTCAATACCGAGTGATTGTTGTGGACAGTCCATATTATCTCCTACTCTCCATTTTGAAGATTTTGTGTCAGTATCACTTTATACTAAAATAAACATTCTTTTACTGTGTGCAGAAGAAATACATTTAAAACCAATATTTTATGATCAAAACTGTACTTACTTTTTGAAGGAGTTACAACATCGTCGAATCCAACCATAAAACTTTTCATGATTACACAATAATCACTGATGATCAACTGCCTAACTTGGGCTAGCTTATAGAGAGATGTGAGGCCAACATCTAAGAAATAATTTTGACAAATTACGTGTGTTACATATGGAATAACCGTATTTATCCACAGTAGCCCGCAGTCAACACTAGCCCTCCCTCTGCCATATGTAACATGTGTAGAAAAAATACAGTAGAGGACTTAAACAATAAGTAATGAAGAAGAACACTGACATCTTGTTTGTAAAAAATTACAAAGGACACAATTATTTAGTCATTAACCCGTTAACGCCCAAGGAAAGTGTATTTTTATATATTTTTGGATATAAAGTTTTTTTCTATAACCAAAACACAGGAAATTAGCATAAAAATTTTCAAACTAAAGAAAGAACTGAAATAAAGGGGTGTACCCAAGCGAGTACAATGGGCAGATCAATGGTGAAAATGTTCAAAGCATGGTCTTTCAACACAATGTGTTTTCTGGCATTTCTCGCAATGCCAATTAACTCTGTTATGGCAGACAACACATCTTAAAGGATTAACAATCCTTTCAGGATTGTGCCCATTATTTCGTAGCATTAGGCTTTCTACCATTGATGATGGGTGACTTCTCTTGGCATTGTGATGCAAATAAGCCCTCGCTATATTTCTCTTGAAAGACAGTTGATCCAGATGGGCAGATCAATGGTGAAAATGTCCAAAGCATGGTCTTTCAACAAAAAGTGTTTTTTGGCGTTTCTTGCAATGCCAACTACCTCTGTTATGGCAGACAACACATCTTAATGGATTAACAATCCTTTCAGGATTGTGCCCATTATTTCGTAGCATTAAGCTTTCTATCATTGATGATGATGGGGCTGGATGATGATGATGATGGGCGACTTCTCTTGGCATTGTGATGCAAATAAGCCCTCGCTATATTTCTTTTGAAAGACAGTTGATCCAGACAATCTGTCTCGGTTCTAGTTAGTACATGCAGACGCCATGCATTAGCAACGGCCAAATCCACTAAATAAGTAAAAATGACCCACCACCATTTTTTACCTTTTATTAGCACGTGGCTGACAACACCCATTAACACGGCTTTAAAGCAAATATCGTTGCACTATGATAGCTTATTCATTTTGCCTTACTGCGCACCATTGCTTACTTTTTCGCCATTATTTATTATTTTTATAATTTGTTCCCATGGTACAAACATTATTATCTTTCCAACATACAAACAAGATCTCATTTATGTCAAAACAATAATCATAATCAGCTCTCATGGTAGATTTCTTCTTCATTTGTTTGACTGAAATCAAAGGGCACTTTTTATGCGGTTCTCCCTCAGTTCCTGTGGCTCTAAAGCTCATTTTCACCAACTCATTAAGCAGATCGTAACTTTAAAAAAATTGTCGAAGAACACAACGTGTTCCGCTGGGTTTAATGGCAGTTTCTGTAACAGAGTTTTCACTACTCTAGAACAACTACTCAACATCTGGATCTGTAGAAACTTCAAATGATTTTCCACAATATGCATCAAATGAACAGCAATATCCATTAGAAGTATTAACACCCCAATTGCGGTACCCAAATCGCATGGGTTTTCCCTTGATGAATTGTTTTGCGGGGTGATGGTCGAAGTACTTTATCATTGATTCATCAATTGACAAATTTTCATGAAACATTGCCCATTGGAAAGAATTCTGTTCTAAAAGGTCAAATAAGAGCCAAACTTTAAACATTTTGTCATTAGATGTCGCAGCAAGAGTGTTGTCCGCAAAATGCGGTTTCTCTTGATGTTGAGAAAACGATTTCTTGACATACAATTTGAACACCAAGGTCTTCATCCAAACTCTAATATGCCCGTTCAGTTGGCAATCTATGATAAGCAGATTGCAGAAAAATTCATAGAAATCCTTCGAAGTCGTTTTTGCTCAAATAAAAAGCGTGTCCGTTTTTCTGACCTGCATATAATATGCTGTTTTAAACAATCAAATCAACAATGTTGTCGTCAAAAAATGTTTCAAATAACATTAGTGGAGTTAAAGTTTTAAGAGCATCAATTATAGAATTACATCTGTGTTCAATGACTTCCGTTACTTCTTGTGTAGTAGAGTAAATGGGCAACATTTTTCTCCAAGAAGGAACATTATCAACAATTGGAGGTCGCATATCAATGAAAGTCAGTGTTGCAAGTGGTTCATTGTCACTGCTTCCCTATCTGATTGGTTTTCTAAATGCAGACTAACTAATTAAACAGTACCAGAAATGTCTCGTGGAAGTGTAGAAGACACCAAGTTATCGAAGTTTTCTTCTTCCTCATCAGTTACAGCATTAGGTTCAGGTGGACACATAATAAAGTCATATTCCTCATCGGAGTCATAACTTTTGTCCATGATAGAACTAATGGCTTCTTCAAGACCTCAATAATTATCGGCCGTAGTAAATAGTTTCTTGTGTACCATTATAATTCAATCAACTCTGAAAGCAATTAGTAAAACATTATATGTATTCGCCCATTGTACCTGACTGGGTACAGCACGAAGAGAAGTCTATATTTTCGTTTTATTCTAAATATAATCTGACCTAAACCCATACACTAAACAATTTGAGTACTCTTAACATTATTATACCTGAAATCACCCCATTGTTACACAAAAAAGGTAATAATTAAATAATTAATAACTCACCTGTGCAGTCAGTAAGCAATCAACAACGACATTGCACAAAACCATTATTTGTAATGCGGTACCCAGAATTTCAATTCAATATATACATCTAACGACATATGTTACTAAATTAATCAACCATTTGAAAAATCAAACTAACGTGTGCACCAGAACTAGGTCACGAACTAGTATACCCGTGCGAGTACAGAGGGCATTAATGGGTTAATAGAGTTGATTATTTATTGCTTATTTATCTTTGAAAATAGATTTTATTACATGGGAGTTTTTTTGTTTTTTTTTCTTTCTCCCTTTCAAAATTCAAAATTTATTGCTTGTTTATCCTTGAAAATAGATTTTATTACATGGGAGTTTTTGTTTTTTTCTCCCATTCAAAAATTCAAAATGTAAGTAGTATATGACTTAGTGTAGGGATCACAGAATTTTGAAAATGTGCACACAATTCACTTTTCCCCATAGCTGGTCATACGCAGTTTTTAACTGTTTTTTTGACGTAAAATAAAAATATTAAGAAAGTACAAAATAGTTTGAAGATGTTATTTATTATAAAATCATAATGCAATATAACATGAATAGAGAATTTATAATGATTTTATTGAGAATGAAATTCAGAATAATACATTATTAAGTAATTGAAAAATGTTAAAGTTGATATGTTATTAAAGAGACATGAAAAATGTTATAGATGTAATTGGTTTTGAAATCTATCACACCACAGGCAACACAGCTAGAACATACTGACTCAAAAAGTCCACAAATTTGAAGTACTAAATAATCCTATATTTTCAACTATAGATACACTGAATATCAATTGTATAAGTTACTTAACTCTACACTAAAACTCATGTTAGGGAACAAATAGAAATACTCTTTAAAAATGGTTAACTTATTGGTATGATTAGAAATGTCAAAATTTCAGACTTGCATGTATTGCCTTTCAGACATAATTGCTGTCAGTCCTCTGCTTCCTCTTTTTCTAAGATCTAGGGGTGTATCTTGATAAAGATTATAATAATATAAACATCCCAATGGGGAAAGTATTGATTGTGAGAAGGTTCATTTTCAAAACATTGCATTCAAAATTAATAAAAGTATACCAGGAAATTCAAAATGCTCTGATAAGCAGTCTCATATAACATTTTCTTTTCTGAAACTGTTACATGGAAATCAGAAAGCACGGTATTAAATGTATGTTTTTGGCACTTGGGTTGATGGTCCAACTTTGGTGGCTAGCTAAGGGATGCCACACTTGGAGGATTAGACACATGGTGAACATATGTATTCCATTCAGTGTAACTAGCTAACTCTGCCTGCCTGATCTTTTCTACATCGTACAGCTACAGAAATTGAGACAATTTTACAGGAAAACTACAACTCTATTTTTGCCTTGATCGGGAATCAAATCTGATACCTTCCTGTGAGAAGAGAGTATACTGACTGTTGCTAAGGTTATGATATCTTATGTTGATAAAATTTAAATGGTTGACAATGATAAACTAATACAGTTTCAGGATGTAATAATAATATCCAGTTTACATTAGAAACTGCAAGCAATTAAAAAATGTATTTCTTAAATTTAACTATTGAAAAATACGAGAATATATTACACTACTTGGTATTAAAAAAACACTTGTTCAGTTATTACCATAAATAATTTAACACTCGGGTATCCTTTTTATTTATAGACAATCAACAAAATTTTCTAAAGGGATTTTTTTTTTCCAAGCGTATTCTGGAACATGACATTTTGCATATTTTTACTCATTGTCAGGTGTGAACAAAATTCATAAAAAATTTTGTAGGTCTGAAAATAGAAACAAATGTTGTATTTTGGTACGAAAGTATTAAGAATAAAATTGTGCAGAAAGATGAAATTATGGAATAAAGGAAGTAAAAACTGTAGTACGTACAAAATATATAAATAAATGGGAGAGAACTTACCACAATTAAAAAAAAATTATAGGGATAAACCCAAAGTACTCAAAAGTAAGGGAAAATATTTCCATTGTAAAACTTGCTAAGCCCAGCTGTAAATGGAATTTACAGCGTGTTAGGGGTAAATTACAAGATAATAACTATTCCATTAAGTTCCTTGAAAAATATGAAACAAAAAAATCTGAAATATCTTGCAAGTCAGAGTAAACAAACATCCTTAAGAACCATTGAGATTCATTCTACCATACATACCTGGTGTAACCAGCATTCTTTAAAAATAGTTGAATATAAATAATGTGCATGAAGAGATTGTCCATAGAATTAACAACCTAATAATGTTGGTAATGTATCAAGATGTTTTGTTTGCTTTTGAATATAACCATGTCATGAAGCAGACAAAAGGCCTGCCAAATAAACCAATTCCTATTAGTTGAACTTGTCATTTCTGTAGTGAAGTCTCCAAATATTAACTAAATACATCATATAGAAAATATTAACTTTCGTCTTGAACATAGTTTCAAAATATTTTCACAAAATATTTTACCGTGAACATTTTCCTATGGTGGAATAGTGGTTTCACGGCTCTAAGACAAAGTAGCCAATGTTTGTGAAATAAAAGCGAATAATTTCTGCGTGTTAATCACCGACCACGCCCCCTGGCACGATCCCTGTGGTGAGGCAACAGTAGCTGTCAAAAAAATCGGTCACATGACTGTAGGGGCTCTGTAGGGCCAAAACCATCTGTACAATCTTTTTCTAAATTGAAGACTCCCTAGTCAATCTGGCTCTAGTTGAAGCTTTGGAATTTTGAAAAACAATCTTTTAAATTTGGGGATATTTTCCATTAAGACTCCCGGGCATTTTCAAAATTTTCTAAAAAACGACTTCACCTTTTTTCGTTTAATTTCTTGTAACAATAGAGTAAGAAAGATACTCATGTAAAGTGGAAAAGGTCCGATTTTCACGGTTAAATCTAAATTTTCGAGAATTCAAAAGTTTTAATTTTTTGGCATCTTTCTTACAACTATAAAATCGAGAAAAATTAAATTTGTTTTCTTTAAATAGTTCTTTCTTTAAGGTCATGTGCATTTTTTGGATAATTTTAGTAGTTTTCGGGCAATAGAGCGTGAGATATTTACAATTTTAAAAAATTAGAAAAACAAGATTTTCTTAAAAACAGCTCCAAATTTTTCCTTTAAACTTTTGGTAGGGATAGTACCAAACGCACCCTATCTGATGACATAAACGCCATATTGTTCTATTCTTTTGTTTTTGAAAAATTACAAAAATGTAATTTTTTGTCTTGTCTTTCACGTCGGTAATATTTACATTAGAGGCAATTTCTTCACATTGTTAGATTTACGAGTACTTGTGCTGTAAATAAGATCAAATAAAGTTTCATTTTAGGAAACGCTCAAACACCATTTTCTCAAAAATAGCTACAATTTTTTTCTTCAAATTTTTCTAATGAATAATTTCAATTGTACTGTTTAATATGACGTAAAGTTCATTTTGACTTTTTTTTAATTACACAAATGTTTTTTTAAAATATCTCTCGCGCCGTTAATGTGCATATTTCCATCGATTTGTATTCATTATTACATTTGTGAGTAAAATTCAATTCAAAAGTTTCAAATGGCTCCAAATGAAGTTTTTCGAAAACAATAAATTCCGGTAAAAAAGATCAAATTTCGCAGTAATGCTTAGTTGCCATTTTCTTAAAACGGTTTCAAAATTTTCTATGAAAATTTCTATTTAGGACCAGATTTCACTCTTCTTTAATATTCTTGGAATCATATTTCGGTTCTACTATTAAGAAACCGAAAAGTTGAAAAAATGTACTTTCGTTGACGACAGATGACAGCTGGTCAGAGAATGGCGCAAGAAAAAGCCAGCCCACACCAAGGAAATTAGAAAAATTTGCTTCGAGAAAGTCTGTGCCATTCTGTTGCGTCTCTAGTTTCAAACTTTTAGTAGTTTTCGCGCAATATTGTGTGATATGGGCAATTTTAAAAAATTAAGAAAAACAAGATTTTCTCAAAAACGGATCTAATTTTTTTCTCTAACCTTTTGATAAGGATATTGCTAAATAAAATAATAAATAAGATGACAAACGCAATTGCTCTATTCTTGTATTTTTTCAAAAATGATAAAAATGTAATTTTTTCGCTTGATTTTTACATCGTTAATATTTACATTAGTAGCGATTTCTTCACAATATTATATTGACGAGTACATGTGCTTTACATAATGTCATAAAATTTCTGGAAAACTCAACAGTTTTCTGTGAAAATGAGCTCAAATTTTCCAAGTTTGAGAAACAGCATTTACATTAACGCTTAAACGCCATTTTCGTAAAAATGGCTCTAAATTGTTCAATAAAAATTTATATTTTGGACGAGGTTTTACTCTTCTCTTAATATTACTTAAGTAATATTTTGGTTCTACTATTATGAAACCAAAAAGTTGAGAGAACTTCATAATCAAAGTGTTTTGGGCGACGATAGATGGCAGCTGGCAAGAGGATTTGGCAAGACGTCCCCACCAAGAAGTCCAGTCCACACCAAGGAAATTAAAAATTTACTACGAGAAAGTCTGTGCCGTTCTGTAGTACCATTAGTTATTAGGTGCCGTTCTGTAGTACCATTAGTATTAAATATTTATCTTTTTTACTTAGAAATGTAGTCTGGACCCATAACCTAAATGTTGGATTTAAATTTAGGGAATGTACACTAAATGTATCCGAACAGTACAATAGTTCCTTACTGACTGAATAAACAACCCTAGTTTCATGGCAATGGGCATGCATTTGTAGGTAACCATAATTTACACAATTCTGCGAATATTACTGCATACATATGTACGTATAAAAGAAAATTAAGAGGACAATTTCGGAGACAAGATTTTCTCAAAGACCTCACAAAAATTATTTCTTTTCACTTTTTGAGAGTTTAGAGCTAAATACAGTGAATAGTATAGTATGATAAAATCGCTGTTTTTGTTACATGAAACTCGAATTTTCTGATATTCCAACAATCTATTTTTTAATTACTCGCGTCCATATTATTTAGGCGGTTTTTAAAAAAATGTATAACATTTGTGATAAGTTCTTGAATTATTTCGTACGAAGTTCCTTGAATACTCAAAATTTAAATATGAAAATGAGTAGATGTGCGGTGCACGAGCTTTCCTCTTAATCGAATCTCTTTCTTCAAGATACATTTTGAAGAAAGGTCATGTACAATGTTTCGAAAATTTGAGTACTTTTTGCGTAATTTTGGGTAAAAATACGGGCGAGAAAGGTTCAGTTTTAGCACCACTAGTTAGCAACTAGGAAGAGGGCGAGAGCGAAACGGAAAACCTCTCCCAGACACTAGAGAATGGGAAACTAGCACGAAAAAATTAGTCACATTCTAACATCACTTTTAAAAGGATTAAAGTATTAGACATAGAATTTCAAAGCAATTATTTATGTTTATTTTATCTTTTGCAGAGTGATACGATGGCTCAACAGACGCATATAGAAGAACAGGCCAATTTGCCCGTGGCGTTTGCCCGTTTAGATGCAATGGAATCCAGAATGACTCGCCTAGAAGAATCTGTAAATAGAGCAATTGGCACCCTCATGCCAAAAGTGGATGCCTTGCTGTCTGGAAGGGCAGCAGTGACATCCGAAACCGGATCTTCTCCTTTTATTTCTTCTACCCTTCCCACGACTATACTCCATTTGGCAGAACAAGGGGACGGAGTGGGCCTGCTGGAGTTACTAGCAGTTGAGCAAGTTGATTTCCAAAGTTGTACACAGCTTACCGAAAATGGAGATAATGCTCTCCATGTGGCTGCAAGTGGAGGACACGTGAAAGCTGCGGTGGTACTTCTGGGTATGGGGGCGAAGGTCAACGCTCTCGGCCACCGGCTGCGTACGCCGCTGCACTGCGCCGCCGCCCACGGCCACCTGGCGGTCGCCCAGCGCCTCCTGTTGGCCGGGGCGCAGGTCGACGCCAAGGACGCGGACGGCGCCACGCCCCTAGGCCTGGCTGCGGGGCAGGGCAAGAGGGACCTAGTGATGCTGCTTCTGCAGAAGGGAGCGAAACCAAACGAAAAAGACGTTTCCGTGGCTGGAGAAAACGGTTTTTGGGATTTAGTGGAGTTGTTTGTGCAAAACGAAAAATCGTTCGTTGATTCGTGTAATAAAGAGGGACACCCTTTAATAGTGCTGGCTGCAAAGGCCAACCGGTGGGACATGGTGCATCTGCTGTTGGAGAAAGGGGCGTCGGCGACCAAGTGCAAAGACGCAAACGAGAGCGCGTTGGCGTGGGCGTCGCAGGCCGGCCGCGCAGACGCCGTGCGCGAGCTGCTGCGCCGCGGAGCCACGAAGAACGCTGAACAGATGAAACGGGCTCTTACGAAGGCCAAGAGTGTCGCTGTGGTGCGGACCTTCGTGGATATGGTGCCCCGCGAAGTGAAAGGAAGGTCAGGAGAATTGGGCCTCGTACAAGCTGGGTGTGACGGTCGCTTGGAGCCAATGGTGGCATTCCTGGAGGCGGGCGTCTATATTAACGCAACAGATAACAGCAATGGCACGGCCCTCTACTTCGCAGCCGATCGCGGACACCAAGAATGCGTGCGAGGGCTGCTGCGGCGAGGAGCAGATGTCAATCGAAAGCATAATACTGGATTCACACCACTCCATAGAGCTTCTTTAAACGGCCACGTGGAGAGCGTGCGCGCCCTGTTGGACGCCGGCGCGAGCACCACTGCGAGGAACGATGAAGGGAAGACCCCCTTTGAAATTGCTGGTTCGGACAACGTGCGCATAGTCTTAAATGGGGGACAGTGAGTGGCCTCTACGTACATTTACACTAACTACAAATTACGAATGTCAAGCATGCTCAACATTTTGCGTTAGTGCGTCGGCATTCCGACGCAAGTGAAGATCCAGATATTGAATCTTGATCTATCGACCTGTGGCATTCAACTCAAAGGCTCCTTTCATCGCTCTGTAACGGCGAAAGGGAAAGCTGTCATGCACCACAAGGGGGACTTAAAGGGAAGGAACATGTAGGAGATGTTGCTTTCCATAATATATTCTGTATCCTACTTTTCATTGTTGGTGTAATTGTTAATAACACTCAGTCCATTTAAACATTTGTCGGTACAATAAGTAATTTTATTGTGTTGGTTACATTGTAAACTTACTGTTCGTTATAACTTTTTAAAAAAATGTGGAATATTTTATTAGAACACATTCTTAATAGAATAAAAAATTCCAATAAACTATTGTTTATAATAATTCATTTTCTCTCAGTTATACAAATTAGCATAATGTTGGTATTGCTTCGGCCAAAGGAAAGCAGCCTAACACATGTAAGAATTTAAAAGGGTGAACAAATACTTTTCAGTAAAGAAGAATGTTATCAGATATAATTTAATTACATCCAAACTGTATGGCATTATTTAATATTTTATAAGGAACATACAAACTAAGGAATATTAAATACAGTAAACCCTGGTTTACACGAATACCAAGGGACCGAAAAATCAAGAGTGCGTGTTTAAAAATTTGTGCTAACAGGGGAGCCAAATTTTATAGTTGAAAAACAGGTTTTTTCTCCACGCTAATCATTTACAGTATAAAGGGACGTACGTGCTACTGTATAATATTATGTATGACTTCATAGAAACATATGACATTTTCCTACATCGACAGTGTTTCCCACTCACACTAACATGCACTACACTACCACATATTCCGGGAGACCGGTCGGGATGTTAGAGCTTGTCCCGGCTGGGGCGGTGCCCCGCTGGTGGGAGAGTCCTGGTTAGGGGGAAACCCCACTAGCCGACGGTAGGTCGGTGCCGAATCTCGCCATCCAGCGAGGGGAAAATCACCGCCATCTCCCGAGAAAAAGCATGCACTACACTAACGGGACTAATGACCGAAGCAGTTGACGCGCCCGGAAACACGAAAAAATCAATCAATCAACAGTGTTTCTGAGCACAGTACATCGATCCTATATCAGTTTGTGAGAACACAAAATGCATACGAGAAGGAAATTATTATACTGTAACGTGAAAAAAAAATTACTCAGATCATTTTCTGGTGAAAAATTCTTGTATATTACGCGGTCGCTGACGGGAACGAAAATGCGTGGTAACTTCACGGCCAACTGTACTTACGTAAATCTAGCAGTCAATGTTGCAGCCAACCGTTCTGAAGTGTCGAAGGCGTGTTAACACTTCCTGGCGAGTAGGCGGAATGGTATTGTCCACTTCAGTGGCGGCCGGTATTTTGCGGGGGAGGGGGCGGTTTTAGGTCAAAGGTAGAGGAACACCTAACGCGCTCACGTGATGGAAATGTTGATCCTTTGGCCAAAATCATGGCCGAAACGATAATGGTTTTTCCAGCATGGCCAAAACTATATCGGCGCTGCCAATGAGAAATCGAATTGATCATTGATCAACGCAGTAAACATAGGTTTACATGATACTGTTGAATTAGTCTTATCAAAATTATTCCTCTCGACGGAAAACATGTCTGATGTATGATTAGGAAAATAAAAAATTACAAAACTCAAAACTTTCTGGCAACATGTTAGTTACTTCCAATATGCCGACGTTCTCGAAATTGTTTCCTGAAAACCTCTAAAGTTATTTGATGATAGGATTTCAAGCGTTTCCTTTTATGTTCTAATATTTATAATTAATAAATATGTTAGATATATACGGTATCTACGAACAGTATCTTACCTTATACTTGGATTTTCGTAACGTAGCAGCGGAGAGTATTATCTTCAAGATGAAATATGGCGCAACTTTTTGAGTTTTTCTCGGTTCTGCCACAAGGTGTCGCGTGATCACATCCGTATCAAGCAGTGCTGCAGATCAAGCGACTAGCGGCACGACCGCGAAAGAGGCGAAAAGTCGTGCCATATTCCATCTTGAAAATAATACCCTCAGCTGCCAAGTTACGAAACCCCAAGTTTAATTAATGGTCCTGTAGGTGAAATCCATTCTCCTCTCCCTTCCTTCAGCAACGTGGTCGATTACAAAATCATTAAAGTTGTATGCATTCAAAAGTTCTTTTCTATAATTATGAAGAATGCAAATGTCTCTTTCTCATTGTATTTCTTGAGCAAAGTCTTGACTGATGAGAGTCGAAAACACACTTTTCGCCAGTTATCGGGATTTGCAGATAACCTGCAAAGTCAAGCACCCGGGCAAAATTTGACTGTTATTTTCGTACATGCAATTCAACAGGCTCCTGTTACATTTTGAAAATCATTTCTCCTGTATGTAACTGCCAACTCTTGTTCCAGTTCAATTTCATTCAAATCATAAGGTTTAATATTTATAAGGAATTCGAAAATAATAATCTCTTTTCTGAATTCCTTCGCTATTAGAAGAAAGGCAAGAAATTCTCTTTTAGAAATGTTGGTAGTTGTTTGACTTTCATTCATGTGGTTTCACACAGAAAACTTATTCTGAGATAATTAATTTGTCCTTAGGAAGTAATGACGCTCTTCACAGACTTTTAAGGAAATCGTTTCAATAACTTTATTGAACGTCGATTTCAAATATGATGTGATCCTACATGCGAGTAATTAATACTTTTGCATGTTTTATTTTTACATACTGCTTAGAAGTATAAATTAGAAATCTTTATATTTTGAGATGTAGTATTATATCTGCAAAATTACAAAAACTAATTTTTTGTCATATCTTATAAAAATTGAACTTAATTTTTGTACAATTTAATTTTGGCGTCTTCACATGATGAGAATAAAAAAGAACACCAATCTTCTAAAAAAAGATATAGTATGGGAAAACACAATATTAATATCATATGTTACGCAGAATAGGAGAAAATGAATATTACTTACAACGATTCTTGCACGAATTCAGTAGAATTTGTAAATATTTTAACTTAAAAATATCTACCCAGAAGACGAAAGCTATGACAATTGCTAAGAATCCGATTAGGTGTAAATTGGTTGGAATTAGAGATGAAATATTTAGGAAAACGTTAAGAAGCTCAGGGCCAACGGAGAAAAAATCAAAGAGCAAATAATAAAGTGTAATAGGATCGCTGGATGTTTCAACTACTCAATATGGTATAATAAACATCTAAAACAGAACTCGAAGGTTAGAATATTTCAGTCAGTAATTAGACCAATGTTAACATATGCAGGGGAAACAAGAAGCGAAACAAAAGCACTCAACAACAACTTGAGGTCCTGACATGAGAGTTCTGAGAAAAATAACGAATCAGACTACTGGATAAGGAAAGAAACATCAGGGAAGAGTACAAAATTAAGTCCATTACGGAATGTCCGAAGAAAGGAATGAAGTAAGCATATTGAGAGAATGAAGGAGAAAATAATGTGAGGATTGCTAGAGATGAAAGGCCGAGGGGACGAAGAGAAGCTGGCAGACCAAGGAGAAGATGGAAAGACTTGTTATAATTATATACCAATCCTAGACCGGTAGGCAACAGATACGTAAGCACATTCTGATTGGCCCAGTACATTGAGCGGGTCTCGCCGTGTGAACGAGTGGAACCGGACCTCCGATTCCTCCGGTTCCAGTTTTTCCTCCGTCGGAGGAATCGGAGATAACCGGAGCAGCGCAGCAATCGCGAGATCCGATTCAATCACTCGGAGGCGAGGCTCCGTATGCCAGCACTACCTAAGTTGTGCTCGCGCACTGCCTATGTTGCATTGACGTGCTGGTGCCGATCTATGACGCCGATCTCATGGGAGATAGGATAAATGAAAGAAATCTAAATAAATTCAAAGGCATAAATATATTTTTATATTTCCTTGGGCGTTGACACACGACTTGCACACCCAAAGAATACGCCACTGTATCAAACGAAATCATAGATTCCTCTCACATGGTAAGATGCTGCACAGTTTTCCGGCACTTTGTACCTATATTCGAAATATTGATCCCGTAAATATTAGTGATTTTATTCACACTTTCGGACAATAATTTGAGCTAAAAGTAGTTTTTCTTCTCTCTTGCACAATTTGCTTTTTATGTGCTGTTCAAAGAAATACCAGGTTCCAGTCGACTGCCATCACCCGTACGATTATCTCTAAAGCTGTGTGCGTTGGCCTTGTCGTCGCTGCCTGGCAACGGCGCCGCCAGCAGAGGGATGGCGACCGTCGTCCGCACCGGCTTGCCGTGATCCTCCTCAGCCGCCGCCGCCCCTGCCGCCCTCGCCGCTCCCTCTGCAGTCCCCACACCGAGGTAAGCACACCGACGTTCGATACTCGGCTCTTCACAGCCGTGGGGGAACTTCTTGGGCGTTCGAATCGGTAGTTTCCATGCTCTCGCGCGTTCGAAAGGCCATTGCATTTTTATTTTCCGGTGAGTCGTTGGATCTGCGGCAGCACTTGTGAGTAACCGATGGAGCCTTTGAAAACTAAGATCAAATTGACGATGCTATGTCTACTTTTGCGTGGAGAATATTCTATGTACTCGAAACTGTGATTTTTAATTATTTGATGCACATTTCTTATTTACAACTAGTAAATAACTAAAGAGAAATAATTATGACTTGTTCACATGTATTCCACATTTATCATTCTTCCAGAAGTAATAAAAGTGTCATTTTGGGTGTGAAAGTGTGTTCCTAAAAATATTACCACTAATTCCTCTAGTAGGGATACCCGATAAAGTATATTGTGTAATTGTACAATTTCATCAAATTCTGAATACCATAGGAAAGCTAATGGAAAAACCTGCACTTTTCGAAAACCAACGAGACGCTGACAGAGGCGAGTGGTCATTTGCGTACCCGTATGTCGCTCTTCAGTTTTGTAACATAAATTACAAGAAAAGAAACAACTTCGTCACGCTCCATATTGATACAGTACAAGACTATCGCTGTTCGCTTCCCAACTCCATCAATAGACAAAATTAAATTCTTGTTTGTGTTTGAAGAGAATAGATCATTTGTCTTACGATATTTATCAGTATGCTCGATCGATTGATTCGACACAACTCTAGAACAAGCTTCAGAATGTTATCAGACAAGAGGCGACATTCACCAACTGTTGTGCAATAGCGAAGGACTTCTGAACAAAATGATACTCTGGCAGTAAATGTGTGTCTTACTGCTAAACTGCTGGTGAGCTGTTTATCTCAATGACATCCTACATTTATATAACTTGTGAAAACGTGTTTTTTTTAATTTATTTCTTCTTGTTCGACAATACAGTGTTTCAGGGGTTTTAAAAGTACATAAGATTATTATATGACAATTTTGGATTGGCCATCCATAAGGTAAGTGAGGTTTAAACTCTGACATAATTATTGATTTGATGTTATTGTTAATTAAGAAGAGAAAGGAATATGATTATGTTAAGGAGCTGAGGGTATAGTGGTTTACGGGGGTTTGAATTTGTCTTTGGGAAATCTTGACTTTATGCATGGGTGGACCGCATTTTTTCCCATGTTAAAAATGATGGTACTTGGTGAGGTAAGCAGATTGTAGTAAAAATTGTTAGCTAATTTAGCAATGGTGTCTTCTAATTTTGTAATTTTTAATTCTCGATGAATTGGTTAATTTGTAATGAACCAGGGGGCATTTAGCGTATTTCTTAGAAATATATTTTGAATTACTTTAATTTTATTAAGATTGCTAGGTGCTGCACCTCCCCAGATTGGGCATCCATAGGTTATAGTAGGAAGGGTTATCGATTTGAATATTAGCAGTCGGCATTCGATTTTCAATGTAGAGCGCTGGTTTAATATTGGAAATAATTTTGAAATTTTTGCTTTTG
Source organism: Teleogryllus oceanicus (assembly GCA_964035755.1). Taxonomy (NCBI): domain Eukaryota; kingdom Metazoa; phylum Arthropoda; class Insecta; order Orthoptera; family Gryllidae; genus Teleogryllus; species Teleogryllus oceanicus. The sequence continues at coordinate 130,604,328 of CAXIVR010000006.1, forward strand.
CTTTATTTGCAACCGCATTGATGTGCGGTTTCCATGTTAACCTTTTATCAAATAAAATGCCAAGTATTTTACTGGTGAGGAGGCCCATGGTATTTTCGTTCCTAGTATTGATAGCTCAGTTGGATTTCGTGGTCTACAAAGGGTAAAGATTTTTGCCACACTTTTATCTGGGTTAATTTTAACTTCCAATTTCCTTTTTTTTGCAATATTGGAATCAGCGTGAATTGCTATGTCATGGGTATAAATATTGAATAATGTTGAAGAGAGTACTGATCCTTGTGGTACTCCTGCAGTTATTGGGTAAAATTCTGAAGTAGAGTTGTTGATTTTAACGGTAAATGTTCTGTTAGATATGAAACTTTGAATGATTTTTATTAGGTATTCAGGGATTCCCAGTCGAAACATTTTGTATACGAGTCCTGAGTGACCCTATCATAAGCCTGGCGTAAGTATAGAAATATTGTTACTGTGTGCTTCTTATCGTGAAATCCTTGAGCGATTGCTGCGGTTAATCGAAGAAGTTGATGGGTAGTTGCGTGATTCGCTTTGAAACCAAACTGAACGGATGGTATGGCGTTCGTTGAGGTTAGAAAAAGGTTCAATCGAGTTAATATCAATTTTTCATATATTTTTGATATGTAGATAAAAGACTGATTGGCCTATAGTTCTCAGCTAATCTAGAATCTTTGTTAGGTTTACAAAATGGAATTATAATTGCCCTTTTCATGCTGTTGGGAAATAGTTAAGACGTAGGGAAGCATTAAAAATAGCCGTTAATGCTGCAATACTTTGTTTGTTTAACATCTTAATGCGAACATTTTGATTCCGTCAATTCCTGGGGCTTTCTTTAATTTGATTATTGACGCTGTCTCGGTGGGTGATATAAATTTGATTGGTGACGCTGCGGTTGGGATTTCATTATTTAAGTATTCTGTTATTTCGGCATTAAAAGTAATGTTTATCACTGGGTAGGGTTCAAACGTATCTTCCAGGTGCTTGGCTATAATTTTGGCTTTGTCTGAATAAGCTATTTTAGATCCTAATGATAATGGGGGAATTTTTGTTATATCCTTATTGATACGTTTAACCGTGGTCCATAGATGACTGGAATTTGGGTGTATTCCGGCAAAAAAAGGATTATAATTGGAGTATCTTAATTGATCTAAATGGGTTTTAATGAGCATTGTTAATTTATTAACTTTTCTTTTAATGTCCGTTCTCCTAGTTCTTTGCCAGTAACGCCTCATATTATTTTTGGAATTAGTTAGGTTAATAATGTTTATGGGTAATGAGTTGATTTTTGGTTGGCGGAAAGGCATGGTGGATTGTTCTAATGAGTGAATGATGGCATTAGAGAATCTTTCAATTTCGTTATCGATATCAGTAACACTTTTAATATTATACGGATAGGAATAATTGTAGGTCAGTAAATTAGCATACTTGTTCAAATTTGTGATTCCTCTTATAATGTTAATGATCTTGGCTGTCCAGGTGACGCCGCGTCGAAGGCTGTGTTGCCGACGTTTCGATCATCTTGTCGTGGTCTTCCTCAGGGCTGTTGTGACAACAGCCAGACAACAGCCCTGAGGAAGACCACGACAAGATGGTCGAAACGTCGGCAACACAGTCTTCGATGCGGCGTCACCTGGACAGCCAAGATCATTTACATGCCTCTGTCCGCGGAAGCCTACGACTTCTCTTATGTTAGTGGAGAGTTTCTCTATTGGGGTTGTCAATGATACTATTATTGGACAGTGATCTGAATCAAGTTCATTTAGAACGTTTTGATAGAGGGGGAAATTTATGTTTGCTTAGTTAGGATAATATTTAAGATATCGGGTATGACATTTGTATTAGATGGATATCGTGTTGGTTCATTTGGTGTCATTATCTCAATGTTATTATTGTTCACAAATTCTAATAACTTTTTACCGTACCACGATGTAGTAATACAACCCCAAGTAGTATTTTTGCTATTGAGGTCTCCTAAAAGGATGGTTGTATTATTGGTACGGAATATTGTTTATATGAATTTATTGGGAAAGTTCTCTTGGGGGGCTTATAAGCCGATATTATATTTACTGATTTATTATTGATATTTGTTTTAATTCCGACTGTTTGAAGGTTTGCGGAAAATGGTGTCGGAATTTGTTAATGTTTAAGATCTTTGATATGAATTCTCTCTATGCTACTCTGCCTGAGGCTATGTTAGCGGTCACTCTATCGTTGCTATTAGAGTTGTAACCTAGAATATTAAACCTGTCGCCAAGCGCTAGGTGTGTTTCTGTGATGCACGTGATCTTTATATTATGCTGGAGAAAGAATACTCTAAACATACTTTCCTGTCGTTTTAAACCATTGGCATTCCAATTTAAAATATTATTTATTTCATTTTTATTTACCATTACTTTGGTGTGAAGAAACCATTGAATCAACCATATTTTGCACTTGAATAATCGCGTTGATAACTTGGGAGACAATGGAAGATTGGGCCAGTTAATACTCGGAGCTGCGGTATTTGTTTGATTACTTTTTAAATAAGGACGTTGTGTAGTGATGGAAAATGTTGGTTGGAGAATTTTGGTGAGGTAGGGGTGTTCTTCGACAAATTGGAGTTATAATTAATTGATTTGCTGAAGTTTAGATTTGAAGGAAAATTTTTAACGGGATTTACATGGTTTTGATAATATGTGCAACCTCTATAGTTAGCTGCGTGAAATTCGTTGCAGTTTACGCACTAAGGGCGTGCGTCTTTTAATTTTCTACATTCGTAATAGTGATGGTTCCCTACACATTTGACGCATCTGGCTTCGAAACCACAATTAGCTTGTGATTGGCCATATCGTTGACACTTCTTACACATTATAATTCTAGATTTCATTCTTTGTTGAACTCTAACTACACCATATAAAAGTCTTTTTAGGTTGAATACATTCCGAGCCTCTCTATCGTCTGTTAGGTCCACAGCACAGATTGGAATGGGTTTTCTTTCCTTATTCTACAATCTACACACTTCGATTACTGGTAAATTGTTCTATATTAGTTCATCTCTGATTTCTTTTTCAGAGTAAGTGACGGGCAAGTCTTTAATTACCACAGATAAATATTTCTCGGTGGGATCTCTATATGAATAGTATTGAATTCTTTCTTCACCACAAAAATTTCTAAAATTTTAGAAGTCGTCAATAGCGGTGAACATTATTTTAACCGAGTCTTTGGCTTAGTTGTGAAGTCACTTTCGGCTATATTTTTGATGTCTTCTAATAGTTTTGCATAATTATCAACAGCGTGAATGTTTATAGGGGGAATTTTAATTTGGACTGTATCCGGTTCGCAGACATTCCTTGTTTCATGATCTAGCTGTTCTAGAGTAGCATAACGTGAACTGACTGGGATATTAGATAGATAGAAATTTATTCTACAATTGGGCAGATGATGCCCGGTGGAGAATGAGTTGCACTTTCACTTTCACCTGATTGCATCATTTCCCGTTTCTTGGATTCCTTTCCATAATTATTAGTATTAGTACTTACAGAAGATGATTCTTGGATTTATGGGCAGTGTATTGAAGAGCTACTGCCCTGAAATACTAAAGTTGAGGTTGCTGCCCCGTCATTTGTGATAGATTGCATACAATAAGTTTGAACAGGCTGAACTTGCTGTAGCTGGTGCTGTTGTTGGCAATTTTCTTGGTTACCTTGGACGTGCTGAAGTTGTTGTAGTTGTTGACGTAGATGATTAATTTGTAGTTCCTGCTGTTGAATAATAGATTGTAGTTGATATTCAACAGCTTTAGGTACATATTCTTCTTCGTTAGCTTCCGCCATGTCTGGCGTATATCACTATGTCCGAGGCTAGAGTCCAGAGGTGTGGGCTCACCTCTAGCTCCCCAAATTATATTTTTTCCTTTTCACTTATTAATAACAGATGATACAGTATTCTGACTTGTCACAATCACAGTTTCAAACTACCAAAATGCTGGTTTCACTAACACCACGCACAATTGTTCACTGATCGCTGAGGGTTGACTGTTTCCAGAAAGCGATAAGAGCTGCCTCGGGCACGAAGCGTTCGCCTCGGCGGCTTGAACCGAACTGTGTGAAAACGGTGAAGATAGAAAGATAGATAGAAGCATTATTCTACAATTGGGCAGATGCTGCCCGATGGCAGAATACAGAAACTTGAAAGTACAGTTACAATTACAAATACAATTACAAATACAATTACAAATAAAATAAAAATGTATAAAAAATCAATAATTGTCATTACTTTGCAGGAACTGGGATGTAAATGCAGATGGCATTTACATTCCAGTACTACAAATGAAAATACATATATACTAACATGTAGCTAAATTTACATATTTCATATTACACAAATATACACACATACAAACATACACGCGTAATACAGACCAAGGAACCCTCGCATACACACCAGACAGCACCTATTCTCTCAGATTCAGACAAACGTGGATAAACATTTTTACCTAACACCATAGTGCAATAATATACAATACTTATAATTAGAGACAGGATTTCCATTCACTATCAAATGCTAAAATATGCACGCAAACATGCACTATCAAATAGCCAAATATGCTCGATGCAGGATAAAAATGGGCAAAGCATGCACTATCAAATTTTATTTTATTTAAATTTTTAGTTATATTGCATTTTGAAGAAGTAAACAATTAACAAATTTTCTAAACTGTGCTGTGTCATATTCATTTTTGTGTTCATATGAAAAGGTTTTTGAATGCACAAAATTACCTTTTACGTCACAAAACGTAATTGGAACACACTTCAAAGACGAAATCTAAGTCAATATAAGGTCAAATTCTACATTTTCTGATTTTTCACCACAAATTTTTGTTGTGAATGTAAATGTTTTTTACATTTTAGAAAAATTTCCAGTCATGATTTATATATAATACCATGTAATTTCTTCTTAGCAATCTCACCCCAATCTCCACATATTAATTCCAGACACTTAAATGACTTCAATAATGTTTAATGAATCCACTAGTTTCTACAAAACAATTTCAGAAAAATTTCAAAACTGTTACAAAATAATTAATAGTATCCCGGAAATAATTACTTTCTCTTCGAGAAAAATTAAAGTTTTGTGTTTCGTTTCATATCTATTTCATTGACACTGTTTTATCATTTTCTGAACTTCAGTATTTCAAATTGAATAATTTCTGTAGCAAGACTTTAGCATTAAACATCTCGACTAGCCAAACCCCACCAGTTGATATATTGTTTAATTAATCAATGTTTACAGTATAGCCTACTTACTTATTTATTACAGCGATTGCAATAAACTACATTTCCATCCGTCCTCCACACAATTCGTTGTTTCCAATCCTTTGTTTGAGAAGAGTTGCACCCGAAACCTTTGAAGAAGCCATTTTATACTAAACTTCACAATTAAGAAACTTGTGTTAATCCTCTGTTGCACGCCCGCAGACTGAGTCTGTTCTTGATTATTTTTCTCTCCCGTGGTCAGTAATCAAAGAATACTGAGTTTTGACTTCGTTTGTCTTCCGTATCCTTATCATATGGCGTTGATCATTCATTTCGCGATCGTAGCTCCCCGCACGTGTACTCGTGTCGTAAATCCAAGTAGTGTACCGGAAGCTTAAAAATGTACAACAATAAAAAAATGCCCTCAGGATCTAAGATCAATATACTATTTATACAAATAGCAATATTCACAAATTATGCAGAGAAATAATAAAAAAGAACTTAAAAAAATATGCAGTATTAATTTAAAAAACGTTCAAACATGCATTATGCAGGTAATTATAAAAAAAAAACTACGAAAACATTCAAACATGCACGGAAAAAGTATGTTTTTAAACGAGTTTCTCATTTAACATATATTTACAAAGTTTAAAATATCTACGAAACTTAAATAAAAACATGCATTTGCATGGAAATCCTGTCTCTACTTATAATAATTATTACATTCCTAATGCGCAAAACAGTCGTTACTATAAATAAATCAATATCAACGTTTGTCAGAATAGCCTGTAGTAAGAAGTTTTCGACTAGTGAAACAAGCAGAAAGAAATGAAATCACTACACTACACTACACTGCACCACACATCACGTTACCTAAATATTAACTGTTCAATAAGAAAAAGATAAAAGAAAAGTTTTAACAATAATAGCTCACATGATTTCCCTGAGCATAGTTTGTTTAGAATAGTTATTTTACATATTATGTAACTTACTGAAAGTTTATGAAAATGCAGTTGCGTGTGACAAAACGTTATTTATAAACATATTTATTAAAACATGGGTAAAACCTCAAGATCGATATTTTACCTCTCAGTAAGGTGAATGGAATTAAATGAATGTACTAAGCCAAATAAAAGCCGAATTTAAAATCAATTAATGTTCAACCCCGGGGGCCGTCGTGTTCCGCAGGGTCTGTTCCGGCCCCCCCCCCCCCGCCGCCATGCGTCCCTGCCGCCCCGCCCACCCGCCATCGTCGCCGTGATGTCGGCGTCGTCCGATGCTGCCCGCTCCGCCCGCTGCTCCCGCTCGCCCGCCCCCCGCGGGCGCCAGCGGGAGCCAACGCGCAGCGGGCAGCCGTCGGCGCGAGAGGCCGCCCCGCTGCGCGCCAGCACCGCGGGTGAGCCCTCGCCTCAGCCTCCTCCCTCACATCTCATCGGATACATGCAATGCATTTCTACAAACTGACCGGTAGCTTGAAACATGCATTAAATGGATCAAAGAATTACTAATATTCTGTATACTTCCTCAATTATTTCTGGAACAAAAACACAGACGTGGTTTGCACAATAATATAAATAAATATTGCTTTTTGTCATTGTACTGAGACATATTTAGTAACTGGAAATTTCGTATACAAATTGTGTTGTTCCATTACATCCAGAAACTTTTATTTATTACGAGTCGAACCTCTAAGTATATGTCTAAGTATCATTAAAACGAAATTATAGTCTTCTTTGTTTTATATGACATTTCTATTACAAATTTTTATTTTAATTTTTACTTTCTCGCAGATAAGAAGGAATGTCTTCAGAAATCGTGTAACGAAGCGCGAAAAAACGGCGCAGTTTCAACCGAAAAACTCTTTTTACCCGGCACTGGCAACGAAAAAGTGGATAAATCCAGTTGATAAATTTAGAAAAAAAAAATCTAACACGTGGTGTATCTAGAACCTAAGTTTTGTGAGTCCTTCATACTGAAAAATCAATTGACGGCAATACATCTCTCTGTCTGCCTGTGAACAACTCTAAGAGGCTAACCGTTCAGCTGATTTTCTCCAAAATTGATATTCCGTAATCGATCTGACTGATGTCGCGGCCCCATGAATTTGAAACAGATATTTTTGGGGGGGGGGGCTACTTCACATGAAGTCCCATAGACATTTTCAAAATTTTCAAAACAATGGCGCCATTGATTTTGATTACATTTTGTTGTTGGATAATGTGATGGACGTTTAAGAGAATTGCGCAGGTCACATGTTGGTTGAAAACCCTGATTTTTCGAAAATTGAAAAATCAAAATTTTTTCGACGTCTTCCTACAACTACAATTATGAAGAAAGAATTTTTATCTTAATGAAATATGTTAATCAAAAACAGATCTTAAAATAAGGTCATGTAGAAGTTTTCGAAAATATGATTTTTTTTCTGAGTTATTGAGAGTTAAACATAATCGCCCGCTCTGAAAATCCTGCGCTTCAAGGTCGTAATTTTACTAGTGTTTTGAGGTAGTTGGATGCTACGTGTTAGAATTTGTATATTATTTCATATTTCATTTTATTATTATTATTATTATGTATTATATTTATATTATTGCATTTTAAATTGCGTGCGGTCATTATTGGTTGTTGTAACCCATTGTATCGCCGCACTGATAATAGAAGGCGATAATGACGGCTGCCTTTCGTTCCCGATAATATAAACTAATACTTTTATATATTTGGAGAATATTACAATGCCATAGTGTTTAATTATTATCTATTTGCATTTGTTTTCCAACGCTGTTAGTATCGTATTATTTATTAACATTTAATTATTTTATTTTCTCGTATACTGCTTACGAAGAATATTGTAAGGCTTAAAAACCTCTTCCAATATGTTTGTGAATACACTGCATACCTTATGCAATGAATTCAATCCAGAAATATATTTTCATTTAAAGTTTTGAATAAAAAATCTATTGCTTGAAACTAATTTTCGCACCAAATAATTCTAAACGAGTTTTACAACGAGTTTTACAAAAAATGATGACTGAGTTGTGTTAATTCGGAGAAATTGTGGTACAAGTAGCATTGTGTAACCATTACTAATGGCGAGAAAGTATGTGCTGTTTTAGCACCACTAGTTTATTATTATTGTTATATGACAGCTCTCTAAAGGCGCGATCACTCGTGGCCTCGCTTCCGGCAACAGGCGCATTGCTCCATGCGACACCGCTATCACAGGCTGCGACAATTTCTTTACATACTCAAAACAACGCCTTTGGAATTCGTGCAACTCGTGTCAAAACAGCAAAGTATATACTTTTTTGGTAACATTACAAGAAAGGTAATGATGTTCAATTTTTCACTTTATTAATCTGATTACATTAAAATGTAATGTGCTACGAATTGTCATTATGAATTACGTGTTCATATGCCGTGTCTCGCTATGTGCTTTGCAGCGCGTGGCAGCGACGATGCCTCTCGAGAGTCTTCACCTAGAGACAGAGGCAAGAAGGGCAAGGACAAGGCCAAGAAGCCGCCGAAGTCCCCGAAGCAGAAACCCAAAAGGCCGAGCGAAAGAAGCGTTGAACGCGAAGAGACGAGCGAAGCAAACCTACAAGTGAAGCGTGAGGAAACGGAAGAACCGAACTGGAGGGAGAACTGGAGAGAGTTGTTAAGGCTCGAAAGATGCGAAAATGGCAATACTTCTAAAGAAACTCGCTTATGTGAAATTAAATCAGTATTGGACGACAAGTTGGAATCCCTGAATTTGCAATCCCTCGACATTAAACCAACCAAAACCGAAAGTAAAATAAAAACTTCTGCAGATCAATCGAGAACCAAGTCAGCTAAACCTAAAAAGCCAGAATCTTCCAAGGGCGAGTCAGAGATTGAGTCTCCCAAATCCGCTTCAAAACCCGGCTCACGGAAGGGCAGAGCGAGAACAGATTCACCAAAGGGAGAACCGAAGATAATTCCATCTGAAGGCGAGACTAAAAATGATAGTACTAACATAGTCTCATCTAAAAACCAAAAAAAGGAAGGAACATCTAATGTTAAAACTATGGCTGTGTCTAAAGGTACTGAGCCACCGAAGGTAGGACCCAGTACTGAAATTAAAGTGGTAAAACGGGAGCCAAATGTCTCCAAGAAGGAGCCCGGAAAAACCTTGGCACGTGAGCTGAAAAAGGACCCGGAGGAGCCGCTAAAATCACAAGAATCGCCGAAGCTGGAGAAACCTCAGAAACCACATGAGGTGCTGAAACCAGATAAGCCACAGGAGTTGCAGGCCCCGCATGAAGAGCAGAAACAGGAGGCTTCGCAGGACCTCTCAGAATCACAGGAGTTAAATCGTCTGCAAGGACCGGAGGCGAGTATTTTGTTTTTTGACATGTAGTTAAAATATTGTGTAAATAGAACCCATGTGTAATTCTCTGCAGAAATACCAGTGATTCGAAACTTTGTAACGTGTAACTCCTATTGAAGTTAGATGTTTAATTTAGGTTCTTTGGTAAATTGGTAAAGGGTTCTAAGCGACATAATAGTGGAAAGAGCCAAGGAGACGGCAAGAAATGATCGTCAGGACAAGGGAAACAATTGTGACATACCAGATTGTCACTAATATGTAATTCAGCGAATTTCATTAAAAATAACACTTTATTAGCAAAGAGACGCTGGTTGCCATGGTACCGGAGTGCAACATATAAACAACGCCCATTAGTTCAAAAGCGGACGATAAGTAGCATCAGTGGTTTCGCCTACGAAGAAAGATAAATTTAAGAAATGTTTAGTTACACGAATGAGAAAATTCCATTCAAATATACCGGAAGTGCCATGGGAATGTGAAAAAGTGAGTTATTGGTAAAAAAAATAATTACGTGGATGACGCCGCGAGGTAGATCGCATAATTTTGTTTTAAACAAAAGAGAAAAAGATGAAAAAGTTGACATGTTCAAGAAGGATATAAAAATTATTCATTCGAGCTTTCGACACGTCAGCGATCGGATCAGGGTGCTAGATATATAGCAGTTTATTTGAACATAGAAAATTTACGTGAGTTCGGACGTAGTGATTTCTCGTTGTTAGTATTCAAAAGATAGAACTCAGAAAGTGGGACTTATACATTTTATTAAGCTGACAACGATAATCGAACTTAGTCTCCGATGATGGGAACGCGGGTCCGAGGCTTATATAATTTTCATGGACGTAATTTATAACTTGGTGAACTTATACGCTAATATTTTAACAGCACTTAAGATTTTGCTTAGGGAATGAACAATAAGGAGTATTAGAACTTGTAGCAATTCAAGCAGATGAATGGGGATGGAAAGACAATGGATAAACAGTGTATATAGTGGTTTATGAGAAAAAACGACAAGATACGGATTTAGTCGGTAGCAAGAAAGAAGATTGGACGAGGTCCATTGCTGAAGTCTATGGGGAGACATCCTTTACCAGGACAGCGCCCAAAATTCTCATGGATAACAGGTTCTATAGCGCTATAGTAAAGGTCATGACCAAAAACATAAGGTTAACATAGTTATTTACGGACTACTTGCTGAAAGAATCATGGGAGGCAGTTTATAACGCTATTGACACAAATGAAAAATATAATTTATTTTTCTCAAAGCTTTCATTTCTCTTTAACGCATGCTTTCCTATTAAAAAGAGAAAATTAAACGTTTCACGAAAATAAATTAGAACATCGTGAATTGGATCACAAAAGAAATTAGAACATCGTGTAAAAATAAACGTACTCTCTACTTTATTTCTAAACGTCATGACGTATCTCAAGATTTCCTTATCTGCTTTAAAAAATACAAAACATTGTTACGAAAAGTCATAAGGCAGGCTAAAATCATGAAAAACGATCAGGATATTTTGAACTCAAATAATAAAACAAAAGCAATATAATAAAGGAATATAATAAAAAATACTACCAAATCAACTAGAAAACCCGTAGAGAATGTTGTTTTAAAATATAACGATATAAATGTGAACGATCCGGCAACAGTGGCTAATAGAGATTAGCCACTGTTGCCGGAAAATTCTCGAAAAGTATTGGTTAAAGAGTTAACCAATACTTTTCGAGAATTGCTGCCGATCTCACTAAGGGTGTTCAGGCACAAAATTAAAAAACAGACAGTTCACCCAAAATTTTAGACACAGTGTTCGTTTCCGAAACTTCTTCCTATGAAATTCTCAAAATGATCGGTAAACTAAAAAATAAATATTCGTCCGGTTTAGATGAATTCCCGGATTCTTTGTTAAAGACATATTTAATGCATCTTTATGCACTGGAACGTATCCAGATATTTTCAAAACAGCTAAAATTAAGCCGCTTTTCAAAAAAGGCAACAAAAATGAAATTCAAAATTATCGGCCCATTTCTCTTCTATCAGTTTTTTCAAAAATATTAGAGAGACTTTTTTACGTACGAATGGAAACCTTTCTCACTAAACACGACGCGCTTTCAGATTGCCAACATGGATTTAGAAAATCAAAATCAACGGAAACAGCTATATTTTCTTTTCCTAAAGATGTCGCCTCATCATTGGATCAAAACGAGGCACCTATTGGATTATTTTTAGATCTCTCAAAGCTTTTGACGTCATTGATCACGACATTTTACTTTCCAAATTACCTTCATATGGAATTCGTGGTATTGCTCTAGATTGGTTATGTTCGTACCTTAAACAACGATCTCAGAGAGTTGAAATACCTTACTGGAATGATGGAACATTACGTACGCACCTTTCCGACACCTTGCCCGTTGCATGTGGAGTTCTTCAAGGATCGATTTTAGGCCCTATTCTGTTTCTACTTTACGTAAACGATATGCCCTCGACGATTCGAAACGGAAGAACGGTTCCCTTTGCGGATGATACGAACATCCTTTGCAATAAAGAAACCGTAAATAGTACAATATCAGATCTTTCAAATTGGTTCCGAAATAACAAATTAATAGTAAACGAAAAGAAAACGGTTTTAATGCAGTTTTCCATTTCAAATAAACAATTCTGTGCTCCATTGAAAATGAACGGTGTACCATTGATGTTAAGGCAACAAAATTTTTAGGTCTCTCAATTCAGTCAAACCTTAAATGGAACGTCCATTTAAATGAATTGAACACAAAATTAAGTTCATTATGCTACGCGTTCAAAATTCTTGCAAATTCAGTCAGCCTTCATACTGCTCGTTGTGTATACTTCGCGAATGTTTATTCCCGCCTGAGATATGGCATAATATTCTGGGAAAATACATCTTATAGCTCCCAGACTTTTAGATTACAAAAACGAATTGTACGAATAATAACCAAATCCCACCCACGTGATTCATGTAAGCCTCTCTTCATTAATCTAGGAATTCTACCATTACCGTGTCTTTTTATTTACGTATCAGTGGTTTTTGTAAAAAATGACTTGCTCAAGGACGGGAATATTTTTTCAGAAAATGCCGAAGTCTATTACTATAACACTCGACGTAGAAATCATATTCATCAGGTGACAGTATCAACAGCTCATTACAAAAAATTCACATACAATACATGTACATTATTTTACAACACTTTGCCAGATGACATTAAACGATTAAATTCAATAGAAAAGTTTAAATCCCAAGTGAAATCGTTTCTGCTGCATAACTGTTTCTATACAATTAGAGACTATACTGAGCATCACAAGAAAAGTAACATTAATTTTAACACTGATACATAATGCATTATTTACCATTTGGACTGTATAAATGAGTATAAACAACCTGTAACAACTATTGTACTACAGCTTTCGGGTCAATGACCCCCATCTCGATCAGGTTTTTCGTCCAGTTTCCCTGATCTATTGAGCAAATGCTGAGATGGCCCCTTGTTTTGCTTCTGGACATAAATGTAACTTCATTTTCTGTGCACGTCTTCTAGAATTCAGTGGGAAATACAATTATTTAAATTATCTTTTCCATGTTGTCGCGGCAGGAAGTAATAAGAGCCAAATTTATTGCTTATTTATCCTTGAAAATAGATTTTATTACATGGGAGTTTTTTTTGCTCCCTTTCAAAAAATTCAAAATTTAAGTAGTATATGACTAAGTGTAGAGATCACAGAATTTTGAAAAATGTGCACACAATTCACTTTTCCCCATAGCACGTCATACGCAGTTTTTAACTGTTTTTTGACGTAAAATAAATAAATAAAAAGAAATAAAAAGAATGTTAAACTTTGTTTATTTTAAAACAAGTTACTAAAATGTATAAATAAATTTGTTATTTTCTATTGATGAAAGCTGATTATCATTTGCCGTCACGTGCAATCCAGTAAGATAGGTAGGAATCCCTATCCAGTAGGAATTGTGCATTTCAGATTTCACGCTTCTTCGTATGGGGGGCGAATTAAGTAATCGTAAGTATTCACGATTATTTCGGTAAAGAACCCGCCGACTGAGTCTGCAATGGAGTTATAAGTAAATATAATTTGGGAGCTCATTCTCGTAACTATTTCTCGGCGCCCATATATTTATTAGAAATTCGGAAACAGGTTACAGGAATTTGAGGGCAGCAAAACGGGTATATGGATGGGTATATTTCAATATATACATATATGTAATATAAATAATACGTATAAACAATACACATACTATATAGTTATGTAGGAGTGCGGGAAATAACGGAATTTTTAAGAGTACATAGGAATGAGAAAGGATCTGTATAGCAAGGTACAGGATGTGGTCCGAAATGAAGACTAATACGTTCTGGATAGAGGGTTCCGGAGAGAAGACTGATTAGAATAAGTAGAAAGTGGGGAGAAGGAGGAAGAGGGTTTGGAACATTTCATAAAAGGGAAGGAAGGGATAAGAGGGGAGATAAGACGAATATAGAAAAAAGTGAAAGATATTAAAAGAATTGATTGAATGATTAGTTTTAGGAATAATAAGGAATAAGTTGGGTTAGTTAGTTTCCAGAGAGGAAGGAAGAAGTAAAACATTATTTTTGTTTCTAAATATAGTCAAGTAGAAGCAGGGGCGTGCGATGATTGCATTGTACACCCCAGCTACTAGCCAACCAACTTCCCCTCCTCTACGTATACAAAGTAGTCGCGCAAAAGGATATTCTTTACTGTAACAGTGAAACACAAACTTTTTAGAAAATAAACAATTCCAACATGCAACGTATCAGTCCCACACAATATGTATTTTCATGAAAGGAATAGTAAATAGTAACTTACAGAACAGGAAAATGAAATATGTTCCTGCAAACGTTGCGACAATGAATGGAAAGTAAACTCCATTCTTCTTTCATGACTAGCAAAAATTCAATATAGTATTTTCGAAAAATTAGTGTTTGTCATACGTCCTCAAACAGTGATGATTCAATAGGCTCAAGGGGATAATCTCTTTTGATTAATTCTGCTTCGACCATAGGTTTTTATTCTTTTTACATCATGCACAATCCTGCCATGCACACTGACGCTCTTAAGGGTACGGAATGTCGTCGAAAATCCGGGGAATGTAGTGTTTTAAACACGTGTCAGAACAACCTTCCTCATAATAATCAAATCTCTATGGAACATTCTCGTTCACTCTCATTACAGAGAGAGAGAGAGAGAGGAGAGAGAGAGATAAATATGTGCCCCTTTATTATTATATAAGTTATAAACTTCTCGACAATCGCTACGGTAATTTACATTGACAAAACGTGCCATTTAAAATAATGAACTGTGGTAGCACTGGCTTACGAGCAAATGTGAAATGACTTGTTTGCTCTCATCTGTCTGTCGGGGAGTACTGAGATTACGAGGCAGGCGAGGCCTCGCCTTGAAGCTAGGGAGAGGGAGTAACCATACCTTGATAACTGGATTCAGTACATTATGTGCTAAGACTTTCCCCCGATCGCAGCTTGCCACTAGCTCAGTGGAATAAGATGCGCGCACAGCTCCGAGACCCAGTGGGAAATCCAGCTGGGGTTGCGGAGTGCCGGCACGAAGATCGCAGTAGAATGTAGTGGGTGCAATATTTTTGATCAAATGACACACGTTTCATCGTAATTTTAATTCTCATTATTCATTGAATTCTCATTCTTGCTTAACCCAGCAGTGCTGGGATTGAACGCACGCCACTGAGTAGTAGGAATATTAACATTTGTAATAGGATGTTGATTTAGAATATTGTTGTAGAGCGAAGGATTAGTGAAACGTTTAATGTTACGATTAAAGTAATAGGGTTATTTAAAAAAGGATATTGAATATAAAATAATTTATTGAAGATTAGAGGATATTAAAATAGTGATATGGAACAATTAAGGTAAATATATGAAAAATGAAGAAACAGTAAATTACGAGAAGAAAGATTAACTAAAGAAAGATAAAGGACGTTGAAATTTTAGAAAATGTCATAAAAATACTCGTTAAATTTGCATTAAATTAAGGTTATAATATGTCGGAAACGGATTCGAAAGTAAAGGTTGTTGAGGCTGCAAAATAGCTTCATTAAAGTTTTGAGAGAGTCACAGAAGCTAAATTGGGATTTCTACAAGCGCTTTGCCACAGTTTCCAAGCTTGGCACCATGGAAAATTCTGAGACAAAATTATTTAAGAACTTTTGGTTTACCTCAGCATAAGAATTATAATATATTGAAGAAATTGTCAATGTTCCTTTGTCTTAGGTGGACAGAATATTGTTTTCTGTCGTAATTCGGGCGTAATACAATTTCACGCTAGTTTACGCGCCAAAACCCCTCTGCATGGAATCTGCACAGCTATAAGATAGCCCCCAGTACCAACAGTCAAAAATCGAATTTTTTCAATGCAGCCAGGATGTGAATTAGTACCATGCCTTTTTACTGACGGAGCTACCGAAAGCGAAAATGCTCGACTGAAAAGTTCTCCAACAATTGACTCTGGTGGCGTCATATTAAGAAATGCATTTGATTCCCAGAAGTGCCAACAATGCGGGTTCCCAGGAACTGGCGCAATCTCGCGAGCGTTAATTGGCGTCAAGGAATTGCTATTAATGATAGAATTTCCAGTACGGCGCCAAATTTGAATTAATTTTGGCCGCCTATATACCAACAAAGGCATGTAAATGAATGAACTGAAAGGTTTGAAAAAATCTAATTGTAACCCGGAAATGAATAAGTTGTTAAATAAGTTTACCTTCAATTCCGTAAATGTAAATTTAGAAATGAGTGAAAAAATTAGCCATAATTGAAGAATTGTGACCTATGTTTCCATTTCATTTAAATAAGTACAAATACTTGAGAAGTAATTTTGTCAACGAAGCTTGTAAAAGTCAACTCGTATCTGGTTTTTGGCATAAAATACGCAGAAAATTTTGTATTGGCTAAACTCAAATATGTGTTTTGTCATTTGCGAAGGTGGGAGGCCGGAGCCTCGTCGTTGATTTGGAAGCAATTAAGGCATAGCTGTGACGATTCACAAATAATGCTAAAATATTCGCAAACTCGATAACGATACTACAATCTTGTTTCCTACTTCGCAGCAAGACGAAGACGCTTTAATAATTTATTATTATTAGGGGCGGATTTTAATGACCTAAAACATCGCCAATGCTCTTAAAAAAACTTTAAAATGCTCATAAAAAACTTAAAAATGCCCTAAAACCAAAGAAAAATGACGTAAAAAATCTTATCAAAATCTTATGAACAACTCAAGCGTTTGGATCCGTTACTGATGTAATCGAGGCATCTTCCATTTGTTCGAGTGAGCTCAGCTCGCAAACTTTTGGTTTGGACTGTTCTTTACCAGGAAATCTCTGCCTTTAGTTATTCTGAAATCGGCCGAATTGGCAATGGCGCTGATATACGTCAAAAATTACATAAAACGGCCATCAAAACTATTTCTGAGCGAACAAATCGAATAGGCTACTGAGTACTTCTGTGAAGAACATTTGTTGTATTTCGTAAATATCAATTGAAGCAATTGACGTTAAAAATTACATTAAAATCGATGAAATCAGCAAAAAATGCTTTAAAAAGAACAGAAAAATGTAAATATGACTTAGTCGAAATAAAAAAAAGCAAACTAATGACCTATTAAAATGGGTCATTTCCTTTTTCCATAACATAAAATGAATTTCTACTCTAAACTGCGTTGTTCTAAAGTGAAAAGAAAAAATGACATTTCATTAAGATGCGCCCCCTATTTATTATTATTCAAATAACTTATTTCGTATATTCTGTCAGCCGCCCTCTTTCCCTTTTCATTTGTCTCAAGCTGGGGTATCAGTTTCGGAAATGTTACCGCTTTCACAATCCACGTAACATTTTTAACGGAATATTTTAGAATTTTTTACTGCGTATTTTATGGAATAATTAGGCATTTTATACATTACAAAAATCCGTCAAAAAAATTCTCGCATCCCACAGGAGCACGAGGAGTCGTTGGAATCTGATGAGACGCAGGAGCTTGAGACACTGCAGGAGTGTGAAGAACCGCAGGAGCCGTCGGAATCTGGTAAACCGCAAGAGGCCGAAGCGCTGCAGGAGTGTGAGAGCCGCAGAGCCGTCGGAATCTGGACCGCACGAGCCGAGACGCTGCAGGAGTGTGAAGAACCGCAGGATGCACCGGAGCCCGCGGCCGCCGGTGACGAGGACGTGCCCGCCCCCAAGGACTATCTGGACGCGAAGCTGGAGTCGCTGCGGTTGCAGCTACAGGAGCTGCTGGATGAGCTGCCGCGGCCGGCGGCGGCGGCGTCGGAGGAACGCGCGGGCGCAGAGGCGGACGCGGCCGGGGGCGGAGGGCAGCCAGCGGCCGAGGGCGAAGGGGAGGGCGCTGGGCAGACCCCGCCCCCGCCCCCGCCCCCCGTCCAGTTCAGCGACGAGTGCTGCTGCGAGGTACGAGTACAACGCATCCTAGGTCGTGGAGCACTGTTCGGAACACTGTACTGTTACATCTCCATAACGCAACATAACTGAGGATCGGAAAGGTACATGTAACGGCCGGTGTCCGTTAAGAAATTTAAGTCCACCGCCCTCTAAGAACAACAGAAACAAATATGTTGTACAAAAAATATAAAACAGTATGATTTCTCCTAATGGGATAAAATATTTTTCAAATTTACAAGAATGTTCTTATAAGAAGATGGTGCTGCGAAAATTTGCCCGATTTGACTCTTTAAATCAGCCTAATGAGGTTAATAACTACAAGTAACGAGCGCTTGATTCATGAACCGCACCTAACTCTCGGCGGCATCCTTATTCTGATAGCACAGTACTGCAGATTTGCACTACTTGTATTTTTATCAATTCAGGCACTCTACCTGAATCTAGGTATTATTTCGAGTAGGCATGGCTCTCGTTAGCCCCTTGCGTCTACTAGGGATATTCTTCACCAGATGTAGATCTCATTAAATAATGTCCGAGATTGGCCGGTAGAATTCGAGATCTCCATGGGAAGGTATGACACGAGTTTGAAATTTGCCAGAAACCAACCAACTTTCCCTTACATGCCTCAGTGACAAGGAACCGTGAGGATTTTCCACGCATAACTCAACCGGTCACATATGAGATTCTAGCCGCGAATTGGGATTTCCGAAGATAGTCTGTGAGTCAAACTTCATTCCACCGGGAACGGCATTCCAGTAAACTAGTCCTATTGACTATAAAGTTGCACATCTGATTGTTTTTAGGAAGTTCATTTATTACATCTTTCAGACCTCAGATGGAAAATAAGCACTACGGAGGATATGGTTACTCATCAAGTTGTTGATCAACATTTTACAATATCGCGCGTTTCATCAAATTTAATTAAAATACTGAACTATTTGTTAAGATCATTGGGTAACAATCTGAAGGACCGCAGTGGCAAGTGTGAAACGCGTGGTGTCTGAGTGCGGGTGGGTTGGCGTAGATGGACGGGCAGGCGGGAGCGGCGGAAGGAGACGGCTCGAGGCGCCACCAAGGCGTCAATCCGCGCTTTGTGCTGGTGAAGCGGCCGACGTCCGGCAGCGGGCGAAGCAGACCCTCCGCGCCGCAGGTGAGCCGGCGTCTGCCGGGCGTAAGGGCGGACCCACACATTCGACACTCTAGGTGGCTCAGGGCATCAACTGGTCCTACTACAGTGTCTTGGTTGGGAGGTCCTAGGCCGGAAGACCGGTCAGTAGCTTAGAGCTTGTTCCGTCTGGGGTGGGGCCCCGCTGGTGGAAGATAGATTGGGAAAAACCGCGCTAACGGACGGGAAGGTCGGCAATGGATCACACCGTCCAGCGGAGGAAGGTATCCGCCACCTCCCGAGGAGGAAACATGCACGATACTTACGGTGCTAATGAACTTAGCCGCTTCCTTTGACGAGTCCAAAAGACCGACTGGCAGTGGGTGGTGAGAGCACCGAACGTTCGTCGCTCGGCAAGTAGCCAGCAACCCGTCCACATTACTCGTGATCGGGCAAACAGTCACTCAGTACGCGCCCAATACCGAATGTGTGGAGCCGCCTTAAGACGCACACGACAACCTAACCACAAATACGCTGCACGTCTTGAAATATGATTGCATATGACTGCATTGACATGAATATTTTGGTGCACAATATCGTTCGAGTTAGAGAAGATGCTCGTGTGTTGTTATTTTTTTTATTTGTGCAAGCTGGTTAGTAATGAACATACATTTTAACATAACTGGCTGATCCATATTTCAATGTGCAAAGTTACATGAATCGATGAAAATACTTTTTTAAAATTTGGTTTCACTACAAATTTAAGAGTAACTAGTGACCTGTCGCAGCAAAAATGCAACTTAAAACGACATAAAAATGTTTTCTACATTGATCAATAACAACCAATAAAAAGCTCTCGTACAACACTTCAATAAATTATATATTTTAACAAAAACAGTTTTCTAGAATACAGGAATAACCCAGTATAGTTTATACAGTACAACAGTTCTTTTTTACGTCGCTTTCAAAACGTGTTCAATATAGCTACCACTATGGTTGTGATAACTGTGGGGGGGAACTGTAGGAGGGACACATAAAGAGGACACGAACACACACAAACATCCATCCCCGAAGCGGGATTCGAACCCGCGACCCTTCCGAGCCGATGGAGCTATGGCCCTTCAGCCTGACGACCTCCGCCATCCAGGCTGGTCCAACAGTTCTTTACATACCAAGAATATCAAAGAAGTTGCTGTTCCATTTCGCATCACGCGAGAAGCAAATATTTAATGCATCTTCCTTGGTTATTTGCCGTTGCAGAAGGATAGGAATATCGTAAGCAGTGACACACTAAGTATGAGAATTCCGACGGTACTTGCAGTATCACAATAGGCGGAATTACACAATCAAACATTTACATATTTCAGACAAAATGAAACTGTTTCACTCTTTATTTCGAGTTCCTAGTTTTCTTATGAAACCATACTCTACCTCTTACATGGACGGAAGCTGCATAGTTTTCCATCAATTTGTAAATTAGAAATATTGTTTATTTAGAAATATTATTAATTAGAGCATTGTAAATTAGAAATATATAGCATCGTCAATGTGATGACTCAAGTGGTAAAGATTCTTATTATACTGGAAATACAGTACGGTAATTCACAGCTTTGACGACAGTAGATACCTGTAAACACCGAAAATCTAGCTTTTTTATTTCTTCCAAAATATTCTAGAAGAATACGTTTAAAAACATTGCCAATCGATGTGTTACGTGAAGAGAAGTCAGATGAGCTATTTATTACTTCTGTAGCCACAACAACACCCATAAACAGTGTTATTTCACATTGTGTTCATCAGTGTTAAGACACATCTGCTTGTTTTTTAGAATTCTCTTAGTATTTGGCTAGGGCATGTCCCTGGGCGGCTCATTTGAGCAACTCTCTCCTGGAGAGTAGATTTGTCTAATTCGCCTTTTCAATGGCTACACACCTGCTGTGGATGCTGGGGTAGGGGTCGTCCGGCCCGCCGGGGTCCGCGGCAGGGCAGTCGTTGCCGCCCGATGCGTGCACCGCCGCCGCCACCGCCGCCGCCGCCGCTGCCGCCGCCCTCGCCGCGCGCCCCGACGCCGCCGACGCCGACACCGACGCCGTGCGACGCTTCGACCTCTTCCTCGACTACCACCTCGAGGAGGTACCCACGGGCAATGGCCAAAACCTAATTTAAACAATAGTGTGGTTTGGTAATAAAACAAAAACCCGACGCGACGGTGAAGTGACGTTTCAGTAGCGCACTTGTGGGAAAGCCTCTATAATCTTCATTATTTTAGGGAGTTTTTGGTCAGAGGTTCGTAAAACGATATGTACGTCAAAGACAACCACGTGACCTGTTTTATATCCTGATTAAAAGCGTTCCGCACTAAAATTATGCCGTAAAACGTCAATAATTAAAGTAATGGGTTTCTTACAAGAACCAAACTAGGCCAAATTCAAGATATTTCAGGACGCATCAACAACTTCGTAGTGTAGACGTGTGTAGTAATGAATTTGTAATTTTTCCCCGCCTCGTATCTATCAATAGTGTTTGGCACTTGCCGAAAGAAAATATCTCAGCAAATAGCTCCAGTTAAAGGAAATAAATCGATGAAATATCTTGATGTGGGATGAAATATCTTGAAATATGGAATTTTGGACTTGTTTGGTTCTTGTAAGAAACCCCTGAAGTATTTCCGTGACAACTACCTACGCTAAATCTCACATCCTCTTGATTCATATTTCGACTGGAGGTGCGCATGGTGAATCGGCAGTCGAAGTTGGAAAGAAATGCCATTTATGCAGAGCGTGTGTTGTGTATAGCACAAGATAATAAGTCAAGTGACTACACCTGATAGTTGAAGTGGAGTAGCGTTTTCCAATGTCACTCCAAGCAACATTGGTGTTAATTCCTCGTTATATTAAAAAGAATTTAAAGAAATTAATTTCATTAGGTACGGTTATATGGGAGGCGAGCGCTTCTTTGCCCGGCTACTTGTAGCCCTGCAGTTGTTGATTCCTCAGGGGTTGCGCAGGTGTCGGCAGGGGGCGCGGCCGAGCTGCTGCCGCAGGCGCCCAACGACAAGTGGCAGGCGGTGGCCCCGCGCTTCGTGCTGGTCTCGCAGCCCGCGCCGCTCGCGCCCGTCCCCTCCCCGCCCCTGCCCCTGCCACCCGCCCCCAAGCCCGCCGACGCACAGGTGCCCCTGCCTCCTTCAAAGCGATTTTCTTAACCCTTCAACGCGGAATGCCATCTTCAGTCGTGTTCCTTTCACCTCTGTGCACAACTTGCCATGTGAAGACGGAAAGTTGCCAATGCGGCGCGATTCGCTGAGCTCCCTACCTGGCCCCGCGATGTCGCACGCCATTCCCTTCTTTTTCCCTGCGCTGAACACTTCCATACTCAACCTAATCTTCACCTCAGAGGGTAAAGGGGCCCATACACGCTCGGAATACGTAATAGTGGATAGGTAATAGGTGTTTCGGATGTAAGGCATGTCGACGCCCCGTTGAGATACATCGCAGTTCGTGCTTCCACCTCGATGTCAAGTATGACCTCACCTCCCTCCGTTGGTCAGCTGAGTCTTGTTGGCTTAGACAACCGCCTGTTCGCACCTCCTATAGAGAGGGCTGTTTACGAAACAGGGTTAATAGCACAGTTCAGGACATGATCAACCACGAGTGTGTACCACAAAAAAAGTTCAGAAGACGAGGGATTTCTTTCGAGAAGGTTTTACTAGATGGGTTTTGGCCACATACGTTGTTCGTCTCGAAAGGTAAAGCAGAACGAATAAAAATGTCGCCTATCCTGAAGTTGTATTGGCACCTTTGAGGAAATTCCCTGCCAAAGCTACCTGACCTACATCCCAACGTGGTTCAACGAAGAGCATCCTAATACAATAACATATTTACGGTATCGTTAGATCTGGAATAGGAAAATTCGAGGCTTACGCGATGCAGCACACGTCAGATTTATGCCACGGAAAAAAGTGCAAAACATTCTGCCCATCTACGCCGTATCTTACTGTCACACCTCTTCTTCCTTCACGAAGGGACAAATGGACCCTTTGTTTTTACAACTTTAGTTGCTATGGGAAAGTTATCACTAATTGCACCTCAAACCTTTGCCCATACTCCTCGTATATGTACATGTACTCCTTATTTCAGTTACATTTAATAATAAAATGAAATCCGAAAATACATACAATCCTATATATACATACATTAATCAATTTAAAACAATAATGAGTGTTGATGTAGCTCTAATGGACTAAGATGAGTTCTAAGTTCATTTCTTAAAGTGTATGTCAAATTCCTTCCCAATAAAACACGATTTAAGAGGGACAAATGTTCATCCCGAGGGGAGAATTCCAACTCACCCAGGATGCTTAGTGCTTAGTGATGCTTGTCTTTTCAATCGACCGCACTTCTCAATTCTTAAATAGAACGTATCCTACGTGACTCGGTATCAAGTGTAGCATCGCCGTGTCCAGGCGCAGAAGCCAGCTGCGTCCAAAGGGAGCCAGGGCGACGCACCCTCTCCCGCCCCTGCCCCCGGCTCCACCCCCGTGCCCCTTGGCGATGCGGCCCCAGCCGAGCAGGTAATGACGCCTATACGAGCGCCTGTTTTACCCGCGACTGTTTCATGATATCACGAAGATTCACATTGACGTTCAGTTTATCCCGTCCACTTATACCGTGCCCCGTGTTCTTAGCTCGACAGTTCTATTCAGTGTACCTAGAGGTTGCCTTCAACACAGGGTTTCGTGAACAGAACTTTAGAATACGTGGAACTCCGAACACATCGACACAAACCAGGTAAGTCGAGTTCTGTCTGGAGGAGAATTCTAGCGGACGGTTCCTCTGGTAAGTAGTTTTCCGTGGTTTCTCCTATCAATACCAGGCGAATGCCGGGGCAGAAATCTAACAAATGGGTTACAGACCGCGCGCTATCTTTCCTTCCCATTCCTTTCCCTATACTACTACTTATTAACACTTACATGCACTACACTACCACACATGCCAGAAGACCGGTCTGGAGCTGGTAAGAGATACCTGATATGGATAAAACCCCGCTAACCGACGGTAGGTCGGCGCCGAAACTCGCCATCCAGGGGGAAAGATCAGCACCACCTCCAGAGCAAAAAGCATGCACTACAATTACGGGAATAATGATCGTAGCCTGTGACGCACCGAGAAACCCTAGTAATCGATCAATAAATCCCAACACATATTCCGATGTAAATATGGAGTCTTTCGTGTCGGCTTTACACACCGCAGATGGATGATTTTGCCCGGACGGGTAGAACGAAATGGGCAAAATATATCGCGAGCACGCGTGAACCCCCTTAAAACAACCTTGGCAGATGTCCCGCAAAATCAAGTGCCTCCGGTTATGTCCCATCTAACGAGCCCCACGTTCTACCGTCTAGGCAGATTGGGCATTACTAGTGAACACCGATATCGGGCGAGCGTACTGGAAGTCAAATCCCACGCGCAGTAAGACGACACTCAGAAAAGGAAGGAAAGATTCCGACGATTCGCAGCCACGGAAGACATCAATAGAGTCTTAGTCAGATATCGGGTGCGTAACACAGTTAAATAATCATCTCCCGACAGCAATTCTCATGCCACCCTCTTCAGTTCCTTTGCCCAGAAGAGACCAAAAGTCATTGTCATTTTTAGGACCCGAATAATTATGTACTAAAAATTAGAAAAATATGTACATATATATGTATTATAATGTACAAATATGTACTAAAAAGTAAGAAATATGTAACATTAATTATTATTATATAAATTATTTTTTACTAAAATCCTTTAATCTTATTCTTCTGTTTCATTAATTTAAAGACCAAAATTAAATTTTATACTACTCATAATCCTACAATTTGCAACGATTCTCACAACAGTAAGTAAACATATTTGTTTCAAATTTTCAACAGTGAAAATTTTCCTTTTGTCTTGTAGGAAGGACTTGCAATGACTAAAAGATCGTTCCACATTGCACGAAGCCTCTAGTGCGTATTTAATCTTGCACAGATCCCCTGGCGTGTATTCAATATCCAGTGCAACGGAATTGTCCCCTCACAGCACTGCTTTAATAGCACAAACTGTTTCAAATTCTAGGTTTTCTCCAGAATTGAAAACCACATCTTCTTCACTAGATACTCGAATGATAAATGAAGTTTTTAAAGAAGCGACTGCTGATTGGGCAATTTCAAGGCCATCGGAAAATTTCAAGAAAGACGTCTCCAAAGATTTAATTGTAGTGCTTACTGAAAAAATGGAGCAATATAACTTTTCAGCGTCAAGCAATTGCTTTGAATGCCTAAAGATACTACAGCATCAGAATCTAATTGATGCATAACTTGTACTCCAAAATCAAAATTTCAAGCATTGTAGCTCGTAGAATCAATCTAGGTGCCTCTTCTCGTTAATCGTTTTTTGAATTGGAAATCAATACGTCAAATTTATCAACCTGAGATTTAATCTGTTCTGCAACATAACGCATGCACCAGACAGGTTAGAAGCAGTGGTTTTGTGATACAACACCTGCAGGGCTTCTGCTGCCTTACACATGTACAGCGCTGCATCAGTACCAGAAGGAAGACATTACTGTGTTTAACCTTATCAATCTACAAAAAAATTATTGTATCGGTAACAATTTTTCGAAAGTTGATGGCTGCATTTGGATAAGAAAGTTTCAAGTTAACAAAATAAATTTACACTTTTAACCGTTCATTAAAAGCATTACAACGTTCCCAAAATGATTCTCGTGCACCTAAGTTGTTCCGTCAGTTGATATCCAGATGGCACTATCGCCAATTTCCAATAAATACAAAACATTGTTTCCGATCAAGGAATGGAATTCATTTTTCCATACACACATCAGGTACAATTCTTTCTTATGGAGATTCGCGTGAAACTGTTTCTCGTGGACATTTTTACAGAAATTCACGTAGTATTAGATTGATTAATTTACATATAGGAGTGTCGGCACAAACCATACCACAATTAAAATCAATTCAAATGTGAGAATTCTGAGGCTCAAGGCTTTGGCGAACATGAGATTCAGTCAATAAGAACTGTTTGGGGTTTGGATATTTCGGTGAAGTCTTGAATCTTACACTCAAATCAGAGGGGTTTTGTCCTTCGACATTTTGAAGTAAAACGTAGACTAAGGCGTACTAAAAATATAAAGTGAATTAACAATGTCACTCTTCAATGTTTTTCACAGATTAAGGGCTTGAAAACAATGCTGGTTCAAATCTAACCAATCGATTCTTAGATCGCATAAATTCCACTTAAGATGTTCTTACCCGAAACGATCTTGCTAACTGCTCTGAAAAGTCGAACTTTCTAAACTTACAAATACTCACTCAGCGTTACCACTTCCCCATAAGAATTAATCCAAAAGTTTCAGTGCCACATCGTGATTTTAGTTCACATTTTCGGCCCAAGGAGATAATTTACAAACAATGGCGAAAGTTCACGTGTGACACTCGAAGAAAGAAAAATGTCAACGGCACCTGCTAGTGCGTGTGGTTTCTGGTGAAAGGTATCAAGGTCAAGGGAGACCACTGAAATGCAAGATGGTTGCGCGATATCTTCTGCTAAACGTGTATTTTCACAAACCAAACTTCCTCTCTGTTCTCTGCCTTACTTGCACTGAAAATTTACGTAGCAGAAGCTATGTATTGCATCGTCGCCTTGCCCTTTATTTGCAATACCGTCGGTATTTATGGACGGACTCATTTCAACGCGATGCAATAGCGCAATTTAGAGAGAACGCTACAGATAAAAATGTTTGACAATGCTGAATTTTTTATCTGGGTGATTCCTTATCAAAACATACATGAAATATGAAGAATTAAATACAAAACTTCCAGGAAAACGGAAAAATCAGTAATATGTAAAAATATGTTCGTTTGGGTAAAATATGTAAATATATGTACTTTCGGTCAAAATATGTACTAAAACGTCGTTTTTTGGCACTAACCCATATGAAACGTGAATATATCTTTGATTCGACTTAACAAAGTTACGTTAGGAAAATATGTTATTACATAACTATCTGGGTTCTAGTCATTTCGTTAACACACCAAGACCCGATGTGTATATGCCCACGCGCGCACTAGCGTGTGCAAAGATTTAGAACATGTAGTTAGTTCGGACACGAAAGTTTAACTATGCATGACTTAATGCAAAAAAGTTGAGAATACGTTTTGTAGTGTAGTAATATTTTAGCTCTTGTGTATGTATATAATCACCAGTCGAGAACGCTGATGGAATTCTTAATGTTCACCATAAAGGAACATTAATGTGGCCAACAAATAATTTGAAAGTGTAATGTATTTTCCATTCCTTTTACATCTAGACAGAATATGCCAATTAACTTTGTGCACCGGTGCACCCACCGGCATTTCGAGTAACACAGCTTAAAGACCATTACTAAGTTTTCGCTTAAAGACCATTACTAAGCCTTAGCTTTTTCCTATTACCCTATTCACAGCGAACAAAGCATTTTTGCAAAAGTTACTATTAATCATGATCCTTAAACCCCAGCGGGAATAAAACATCAACTCTTGTGCACGAAGAACGTGTTCAATAGCTATTGGTTATCAAATAGCTTTTTGTGCTTTTTGATAAGGGTCATTGAAAACAGAAAATAATTTCAGTTCAGCTTACCATCTTGAACAGTGTAAAAGATGTTTCATTGTAAGAGAGTTTTCAGAAACAATGCTAATGTTTAAAAACATTTATGTTGATGAAAAGTGCGTCTGCTGTCATGAGATTTTTGTAGTGATTTCTTCAAAATCAACGCTTCCTTTCCAGTAGGCAATCAGTCTCACGTCCAGCCATATCTCTCTGAAAGGCATCCCTTCAGTTTTTCTGAAATGCCACAGGCCAGTGATTGTGAGTGCCCTCTTCCAGTCGTCCCCCGAGGCGCCGCAGCGGGCGGAGGCTGACGCCGTGGACGAGAAGGCGGTGGAGGAGGTGGAGGTGGAAGTGGACGTGAAGGGGCTGGAGGGGCTAGAGTGCGAGGAGGGGGGGCGCGCCAGAGCACGTGGTGGCGCGCGCCCTGCCTCGCCCGCCGCACCCTTCCTGCGCCGCGGGACAGCGCCAAGGACCTCACCCCAACCCCCCCTCAGACACGTCATCCCCTCCCACTCCCAGCTGACCTACACTCACCTAACCATCCCTCCCACCCCAACCACCCTTACACACACCCTAGAAACCCTCACTCCCAGTCACCCTCAACCCAATCCATCCTACCGTCACCAAAGATAACCTCACCCACAGTCACCACACCCAATTCGCCCTCAACCAGTCACCTCATACCCTAACCACCCCTTCACACCTCCAGCCACTCCTCCCATCCCTCACACCTCCAGCCACTCTTTATTTCCCCACCCGCTCCCCCTTCTCCCCCTCTAAGTTCCCCACATCAGCACCCCTCTCCCCCCTCTCAGTTCTCGTCTCCCCTTAAGCCTCGCGCTCATTCTCCTCTCAGCCCCTCGTCCTCATCAGCTCCACCAGCGCCCTCATTTTCGGGATATCATATACATCTCTGAGTAACGGCTCTCAGGTAGTTATTGCTGCTAAGCGCCTTCAAAGGAGCTCGAGATGTCGTGTGGGCGCAGGACCGGCCGTCATCGGGAGGGCTGGACGCGCTTTGCGCGGGCCCCGCCCCCGCGTGGCTGCCGCCGCCCTCGCCCCTCCGCCGTCTGGGCTCGCTGCTCTTCTCCCCGCCACACGACGTGCGCGCCACGCCCCCCGCGGTCCCCTCAGGGCCCCTCGCCCCCGGACTCACTCCAGACCCAGCGACACGCCGCTTCCTCCACGACATCAACGCCCTGCCCGAGGCATCAAGGAGGCAGCAAACACCCACCGAACCCAGCACTCCAAAGGCTACGGTGGAACGCTCTACTCACGTTGATTCCAAAGACTCACATCCGCCCACTGACAAGAAAACCGAGAGAACCATACACACCCCCCCCCCCCCGTAACACACTCCAACTCGCCGAAGCCAATTCCTACTGAACCGAAGACCCCACGGACACCCCACACGTCTAACATCCCCGTGGACTCTACAGTGCCCAAACCATCCGCTCACGTAAAAGGTTCTGCATCTCCAAAAAGGGCCTCAACCCCGACAGACCATAAGGATAACAAAACTTCACCACCAACTAGCGCCCGCCAGGCGACAGCGAACTCTTTCGCGCAGGTAGGCTGCTTTCCCGCCATTGCGTCTCCACGCCTGCGCTTCTCACTGGCCGTAGACATTATTCTGGTCCAGAATATCTCGGCTCCAGATATTTTTTCACTTTTCAGCTCTAAAATTACAATGCAAACCGCTGGTACCACATAACTAGCAAGTAAATGGAGCTTACAGTTCCGGCATACTGAAAGGTCTTATGTAGAAATTGTTACAATACAAGTTATCTGAAATGCCCTAGGGCGGTGGGGCGATTGGTTCTCTCAAAACTAATACAAATAAGGATAAAATAAACGCGTTTTTAGAGCGACGATCAATAGAGACATTACGGGTACTATTAATTACTATATTTGAGGTGCATGATCAATACAGTGAAAGCCCTGATGAGCACTTGACAAGACGAACCGTGACTCAACTGCTATGTCTTTGGCAACAGTGACATTTGCTTAAATCGGCTTCACGGATAAGTTTATTGGTACTTGTGCTTTATCCGCCAGTGCAAAAATGAGTAATGTTCAAAAAGCTGAAATAGGGTCAATCAGCGACGAGGTAAATACCACCAGACCCCGCAAAGGCGCCTTCTCCGGCTGAGATCTCGGCCACAGGGTACCAATCTGTGGCTTTAGATGCACACGCGTAACTGAGAACATAGCTCTTCGCCTACGATATACAGGATACACTTTAAATGTAATCAGCAACACAATCGACCAACGTAGGCCGCCTGAATGAGTGTTGGTTTGAGCTCAAAGCAGCAGTGCGGTAAACATACAGAATAGAGTAACATAACGGAACATATTGTGTGTAAGTAGATGGTTGAAGGTTGACACACACGTCCCCGCTGCTCATGAGATGATGAAAACCCAGGATGAAGAACCTCCGAGATTGGGTTAGTACTATTACTCAACGATTACCCGGAACTCCTTATAAGCGCTTTACCGTCCCGCAAGGGCATTTATTTGTAGGCCAATCGTGTGACACTCGTAAAGTAAGATGCCAGGGATTTTCCATCGAATTCTCTGCAGCAAATCGCTGCACGTAGTAATCATATGATGGCAGGCACTGTCGACACTACTTCGACGATTTTTAACTGCTGTTTTCAGTTTCTGTAAGGCGGTTCAGTAGCTGATAGCTTTCACTGAAGTAGCCATCACCACCTAACGAAATAGCAACGGTCCAAACGGCCCAAAGCACAAATGATCGCGCATCCTGTGGGGAACTCTAGTGGGTACTGCTCACAAAAACCTTCGAGATGCTTGCATCACTCTTCAAGGCAATCTTCTCTTCTTGGGCCCTTTCTTCCATATACGGAAGTTAGGTGACCCATCATGGGCTTTCTTGGGAGGAAATACTCAGAGTGGTTTCCCGTTGCCTTCCCTGAGTTTTCGACCTAGGTTTCTCTAGAAGCCTATCTCCGACATGGGTGTGGGGACCTTATAGAGCAGGCGCGCCTCGCAGGCGGTCTCTTAATGCGCTTGAGATTTGACCCTCACTTTTTCTGCCAGATGTCGGTCTCAGTATATCCGAACTGTCTGAGGAAAAGTGAGATCGTATTAGGGCTAATGTTGTCGAAGGGATTTAATTTTGCCGGGCATACAGCCAGAACTTTATTACATGTCATAAGTGTGACATGGCTACGGTAAATTTTCCGTCCTTCAAAAATTCGGGCATCTCAGCCGAGATGGAATGCGCACATTGGAGATTCAGAGGCCAGTAACCAAATAGGGATATGGTTACTGGCCTCTGAATCTCCAATGTGCCCACGGAGCACCCCTTCAAGGCAATAGTGTCTATAAATAATTTTCCACCTGCAATGTTGCGCTCTCATTAGGGCAAACCCCGTGTACTGAAGTGACGGCCACCAGTGAATGTGTACGCAGAGGCCGAGCAGGCCTGGCAGCTGCGGCACCACGCCCCAGCGCTTCGGCTCGTGGGTGCTGCTGTCCGAGCGCCACCAGCTGCTGCCCCTGCGCCGCCGCTGCCCCGCCGCAGCTGCCTACTTCCCAGCACCGCCGGCGCCGCCCGCACCCTCCAAGGCGGGCCCCGGCGCGGCCCCTACCAAGGCAATGCTCCGTGGGATGCCCCATTGTTCGGCCCCTGGTATGAACCCTAGGATGCCCCATGGTATGGTCCTCGCTGCAACCCCCGCTCTGGCCTCTGCGAAGGCCCCAGCAAAGGCCCTATTACTACCCCCCCCCGGAACGGCCGCGGTCACTGCTAAGGTCCCAACCAAAGACGTCGTTGCGTTACCAGCTCCGACCCCAGCCTCTCCACCGGCTCCTGACAGGGCCTCCCCTCCGGACTCTGATGCGTTCCCTGCGAAGACTCCAGATAAAGATCCCGTTGCGATCCGTGCCCCTGCTAAGGGTCCTACTACGGCGCCAGCTACGGCCCCTGCTGCGGCCCCTGCTGCGCCCTCTGCTGAAGCCCCTGCTGCGGTCCCTGCTGCGGCCCCTGTTGCGAACCCTGCAATTACCCCTGATACGTCACTTGAACCATCCCTCGACCCGGCCACCGCACCGTCCGCGGCACCTGCTTCGTCCGCTACGACCCCTGCCGCGGCCCCTGCTGCGGCCCCTGTTGCGAACCCTGCAATTGCCCCTGATTCGTCACCTGAACCATCCCTCGACCCGGCCACTGCCTTGCGAACCCTGCAATTGCCCCTGATTCGTCACCTGAACCATCCCTCGACCCGGCCACTGCACCGTCCGCGGCACCTGCTTCGTCCGCTACGACCCCTGCCGCGGCCCCTGCTGCGGCCCCTGTTGCGAAC
Organism: Teleogryllus oceanicus; assembly: GCA_964035755.1. NCBI lineage: Eukaryota > Metazoa > Arthropoda > Insecta > Orthoptera > Gryllidae > Teleogryllus > Teleogryllus oceanicus. Next base: position 130,636,454 of record CAXIVR010000006.1, read on the forward strand.
CCTGCAATTGCCCCTGATTCGTCACCTGAACCATCCCTCGACCCGGCCACTGCACCGTCCGCGGCACCTGCTTCGTCCGCTACGACCCCTGCCGCGGCCCCTGCTGCGGCCCTGTTGCGAACCCCCCTGATACGTCACCTGAACCATCCCTCGACCCGGCCACTGCACCGTCCGCGGCACCTGCTTCGTCCGCTACGACCCCTGCCGCGGCCCCTGCTGCGGCCCCTGTTGCGAACCCTGCAATTGCCCCTGATTCGTCACCTGAACCATCCCTCGACCCGGCCACTGCACCGTCCGCGGCACCTGCTTGGTCCGCTAAGCTCGTAAGCCACTTCATTGTCCTAGCCATTCGACAGTAGCAACAGTAGGTTGGAGGCATCGTACATGAATCTTTCATTTCTTCATTCTACAGTTTTTACGGTTTAATATATTTCCATATGGTCAATAACGTTGCGGCAGTCGATCTAACGAGTGACTGGGTATTTGAAGACACAATCCATAATTAAAATTATAATCCTTTCAGTTTTTTTTAAAGTAATGGCTTGACTTTAGCATAATACAAATGAGTAGAATGTAGAAGTTCGCAATATATTATTTTAGAGCAACGAAGATATTGCCCCGTCGAGTGGCGAAAATCCGCGTTTTTCCACTAGCAGTAAATGTTGTAGAGCATAACTGTGGAGCTTAAGTGCACAACGCATTTGCTTGGCTGCGCTAAAAAACTCAAGCTTACCATCCTGACTTTTTAGTATTTCTTTCCGTCGCGTGAACTACATTAATCCTGTAAGTGTTGTGCATTTGGTATTCCGGGAGAGGATGATATTCCTTTCCCCGCTGGAATTTGAGGTATCCCTTCCCCCGACGATCTACGGCTACTAACCGACCCCATGGGGGCCCCAGTTTTACACCTTCTGGCACCACCCCCAGCGGTGCCCTGCTCCAGCGCGGACAGGCTCTAAACTCCCGACTGGAGTTGCGTCAAGTGGTAGGGTAGTGCATATTAGTGAGCGTGTATGTAAGAAACTGGTGAGGATAGGACAAGGTAGGAAAGTTGAGAATAGGAATGCGCGCGGTCCGTCTCAGGGCACTGCTTCGGCATTCGCGTGGAATTCATCGGAGAAAGCGCGGAAAGATACCGATCAGAGCATTCGACCGTTACCATTCTCTTCCGGACAGTTTTTTAATACAATCCAACTTTGTATGTAGTATCGCAAATCAACTGGACTCGAACCATAGGACATCCCGGTCAACGATGCTCCGGAGGCAACGGTATGGCCACTGAGCCATTGTGGCCCATATTACCATTTTATAAATGATCTCTACAGTCTGACTTTTTATTATTTCTATATCTTAGAGGACATACATACATAAAGAAATAATTTTATATTTTAATTTTCTTCTCTCAAAGTCGCTTCCCCAGTTTTCTTTCTTATTTTCTTTTTTTCTATTCATTACTGAACTATTTATTGTTGCTTTCCACTGCCTTCTGAAAGCATCATCGAGCCGTGTGTGTGTGTGTGTTTAGTCGCTGCGCGACGCGTCGACGGAGTGCGAGGGCGCCGGCGGCGGCTGGGCGCTGGGGGAGCTGCCCCACTCGCAGCACCCGGTGGACGTGTTCGAGCACGTGCGCCTGCTGGGCTCCGTCACCATCGTCCCCGACGACGGCGACGCGCCCCCGCCCGCGCCCGCGCCCGCGCCCGCGCCCGCGCCCGAGCCAGCGCCCGCCCGCGCCCCGGGTACGGCTGCGATACGTCCGCAATGCCGACATGCTGACCCGACACAATTTTCTTTATTTCTGCCAAGTGTCCTGAAACCGTTACAATCACTCACAATCCTCCAAAAATCCTGCATTTTCGGACTACTTGTGAACTACATTAGAGGGCGCAAGCGAAAAATTCCTCTACTGGGCAACACTGTGTTCACTGGTCAGATGACCAGCAAGGCTGCATATCGAACTCGCAACTCGCGGAACGTGCTGTTTTGGTTATTGGTTAATAGTTGATCTTTTGAGCTGTTACTGTGAGAATATCATTTATTCTTATCTCTCAAGAGGGAGTAATGGCTACAAAGAAACTTTCAAAGTTCAGCGACAAATGGCCAGAATTTCCGTCTATTAACAGAAGAAGAAACGAACAGCAAGCACTTTGTAACGTTAGTAACAGAGTCTAATAGCTAATACAGATTTAATACCTATAAAATACCATTTTGTCACTTAAAAATAAGGAAATGGCCTCGATCATCTAAAAAAAAAGCAGGGTAATTCGTCCCGGAGAAAGATTGGACACCCTGTTATTTTTGAAAGTGTTCAAAGTAATTTATCTTAATCTATTAATTAGTTGTTTACTCGACATATTATTTCCTTGTTGTATGATAATATTTAATTGTATAAAAATAAACAATTTGCTTTGAAATACATTTCCGATGTCCGGAATGCCATTGCTCCATAGCCCCTGGCGAAGGCGACACCGAAGGCGAGGGCGAGGGCTGGGGCGAGGGCGGCGCGTGGACGGTGGCAGACGTGTCGGCGCTGGACGGCCCGCCCCGCACCGCGCCCCCACCGACGCCCCGCCCACGCGCCTGCTGGGCTCCGTGTTCGTGGTGCCCGAGCGCGACCAGATCCTGTGGCGCGCCGACGACCCGGCGCACGATGCGTTGCCCTGGGACGACGCCCCTGCCGGTCAGCCATGCGCAGCTCACCTCAAGCGGGATTCATCGACATTCGAAATTCAGTTGAACGATCGCCTTGAATTTCAATTAGAAAATCAGTTTTTACTTTCTCCCTACGAAGTAAAGAGAAAGTTACACAATGCTGAGCGAAAAAAATGGCGAATTTTCGGCAAAAAAACTCTTATCACCGGGCCCTGGTAGCGAAAAAGTTAATAAATCCAGTTGCTAAATTTAGGGGGGAAATGAAAACTTACAACAAATAATATTAAAGATACTAAAGATAGAGATTTTTCCCTTAACGAAATATGCTCCTTAAAGGTAGATTTTGAAATCAGGTCATGCACAATTTTTCGAAAATTTGAGTATTTTTCGCGTAATTTTGCGTGAAAATACGGCGAGAAAGAATGACCGCTTTACCCTTCAGGATCGTCAAAGTATAACGTTTGAGATAAGTTAAGTAATATAAGTTAAGAAATGTTTTATCGGTGCCTCTAGGATGGCTACTAGCTTCGATAGCGTTCTAGATCAGATTCTACGACAGCGTACTAGCTTCCCGTCGTGCGGTCTCGGTTCGATTCCCGGTCGAGGCAAAGAGTTGTAGCTTTCCTTTAAAATCGTCCCAGTTTCTCTAGCTGTGTCGAAGAAAATTCTAGCAGACATATCTTGCCAGTTACGGTGAAGGGAATAAATCATGTTCGCCACATGTTGCTCTTACCCCAAGGATGGAAATTTAACAAGGTCCAGGCATGGAGGCACGGTTAGCTAGCCGGCAAATTCGGACATTCGATCCAAAATGACAAATTCATACATGTTTCATCGGTGTACAACATGAATAAAATTAATAATTTACACAATTCCACCTTCCTACTGGAACCGTCTGTACAGCGTGTAATTAGTTCACGAAGTTTGCCGACGGTAGGATAAAAAGGTACTGTTATTTTTTAGATTCTCACAACCCAAACATTATTAGATGTGGAGTAGAAAACAATTAGAAAAGAGCAAAATAACATTATATTACCAGTATAATTTTGAAAAACACGTTCGAGTAAGCTATCTATTATTCTAAATTCACCTCCTATCTATTATTCCCAAATATTTCCTCCACTCAGCAGTCACATTTATTACTAATCAATTTTCCTCAATACACCAAGTTTTTATGTTATTTGCTCTTTTGTAGTCCACTTTTTGTAGCCACTGTTTCCTACTGTGCATTAAGCCATGCACGAGAAGCGAAGATCTAGGAGGCGGTATCGCGTGGTCTCCCTTTTCTTCTTCTTTTGTTAGAATTCATTTCAAAAATCTCCTTAGATGTTCATATCATAACAGTTGCTGTTCTTTAATTTCATCAGTCGCACTTTCCTTTATATTTACACTCTTTTATCACATTTGTTCTTTCTCGATTTTGTAGGGTAAGCCTACAGCATCGACTCCAATAGATATTTGCTACGTATTTATTCTGATTTTCATGTTTGCTTAAAGTCCACACTCCCGCTCCATTTTGTACAACTTTCAACCAGTAATTTAAATTGTGCTTCTTCGTGCCAATCTGAGGCAGTCTGTAGTACTTCTAGTTTACTTTCTCGTATACATTCTCGGATACGGGGTAATATACGTAGTACAGAAATTATGTAAAACTGCGAAAAAATCGTACTAAACTACACGTATGATGTTTTCCAAATTGCATAAAGTTCAGTCGATCTGCATGGCTCTAGTTAAATCACTGACATTTTGAAAAACATTCTTCAAAATTTGGGGGTACTTTACATGAAGCCCCACGGATATTTTCAAAATTATCTCGAAAAGGCTTAAAATGTTTTCTTTAAATTTTTGATATGGATAGTGCTAAACGAACTCTATCTGATGACATAAGCACTATATATCTATATTCTTTTGTTTTCTCAAAAATTACAAAAATGAAATTATTTGGCCTTGTCTCTCACTTCGATAATATTTACATTAGATGCGATTTCTTTACGTAATTGCATTTATGAGTACATGCGCTTTAAATAATGTCAAACATAGTTTCCAAAAACTAACAGTTTTTTTTAAAATTAGCTCAAAATTCCGCATTTTCAGAAACGCTCAAACGCCATTTTCTCACAAATGGCTCCAAATTTTTCTTCAAAAAACGGATATTGGTGACAGCATTGTTTAATATGAAGTGGAGTTAATGTTAATATGAAGTTAAGTGCATTTATTTATTTATTTTTTAAATTACACAAATGTATTTTTTTAAATATCTCTCACGCCGTTAATATGCACATTTCAATGGATTTGTATGAATTATTTAATTAGTGACTGGAAATTCTTCATATTATTTCAAATGAAGTTTTTCGAAAACTCAATAGATTCCTATGAAAAAGAGCTTCAAATTTCGCATTTACAGGAACATATAACGCCATTTTCTTAAGGATGGCTCCAACTTTTTCAATGAAAATTGCTATTTGGGATGAGGTTTTAGCATTCTTTAATATTCTTACAATAATATTTCTTTTCCACTATTTTGAAACCAAAAAGTTGAGAAATTTTCAAAAACGCCAAAATACTTTGGGCGGCGGTAGATGGCAGCAGGCAAGAAGGAACGGCATGACTGTTCTGTACCAGTCCACACTATGGAAATTAGAAATATTACTACGAGAAAGTCTGTGCCATTCTGTAGCGCCTCGAGTTATTCTTATGTTTGTCTCCAAAATACAGAATTTATTTTAGAAACGGGAATTATAATTTGTTCTATTGTTATTTTTGTATGATATTATAACCATCTCTATTTTCTTGTGTATCACCAATAAAAAATACGATAGGACCCTAACAAACGGGCCACAGACCACGCACGATCTTTTTGCAACGGAAATACGCGTTTTGGTGTCTCCTGATACCGAAAAAGTGTTATTTTCTCAAAACGTCCGTCCATCTGTCTGTCCGTCCGTCCATCTGTGAACACTACTAGCGCCTCAACCACACGTACAATCTTTTCCAAATTGAAGAAACCCCTGTCCATCTGGCTCTAGTTGAAGCTCTGAGATTTTGAAAAACATACTTTAAAATTTGGGTGTATTTTACATGATGCCCTCTTTTCAAAATTTCAAAAACTGATCAATTTTTTTCCTTAAATTTCTTGTAAGAAAATATAGTAAAATTCATTAATAAACGTGGCATAGGTACGATTTTCACAGCTTACTCTGAAATTTAAAAAATTGCCAAAATTTGAATTTTTTTCGGAGTCTTCCTACAACTACCAAAATGAAGACAGAGATTTTTCCTTCAAATGAAATTTTTGTCCAAAAATATTTCTTTCATATCAGTCAAGTAATTTTTTTTAAAAAAAATAGTATTTTCGTGCAATAGTGCGTAAAATATCTGCAATTTTAAAAAATTACAAAAACAAGATTTTATCAAAAACGCTTCCAAATTTTTCCTTGAATTTTTGGTAAGGTTAGTGCCCAACAAACCCTACACGATAACATAAACGACATATTGGTCTACTCTTTTATTTTTCACAAATCACAAAAATGTAATTTTTTTTACTTGTCTGTCACGTCTGTAATACTTACATTAGAGGCAATTTCTTTACGGTATTATATTTTTTAGTACATGTGCTTTAAATAATGTCAAATATAGTTTCTCAAAAACACAACAGTTTACTGTAAAAATGAACTCATTCCCGCATTTTCAGAAACACTCGAACGCCATTTTCTCAAAAATGGCTCCAATTTTCTTCTTCAAACTTTGGCAAGGGGTAGTGTTAACAGTACTGTTTAATGTGACGTAAAGTTCATTTTGGTGTACTCTTTTGTTTTTAAAAAATTACACGAATGTAATTTTTTTTCAATATCTCTCACGCCGTTAATACGCAGATATCAATGGATTTGTATACATTATTGCATTTGTGAGTGGATGTGCTTCAAATGAAGTGTTTCGAAAACTCAACAGATTCTTTCCAAAAAGAACTTCAAATTTCACATTTACAGTAACGCCATTGCCTTAAAAACGGCATTTTTTTTTAAATGAAAATTGCTATTTAGGATGAGGTTTTAATATTCTGAAATTAATATTTGGGTTCTACTACTTGGAAACCGAAAAGATGAGAAAAATTTCAAAAAAATGTACTTTGGGCGGCGATAGATGGCAGCTGGCAAGAAGGAGGGGCAAGACTGAACAGTACCAGTCCACAAAAAGGAAATTAGAAAACTTTACTACGAGAAAGTTTGTCATTCTGTAGCACCCTAGTTACTTTCTCGTTACATACGTATATACGGGTAATATACGTTGTATAGAGAAATTTATGTACTAGAAGGTATATGTTTTAGTTTACCGAAAACTCGACAGTTTTCTGTGAAAATGATCTCAAAATTCCGCATTTTCAAAAATGCTCAAACGCCATTTTCTAAAAAATGGCTCCAAATTTATTTTTCAAAGTGTTACAACGAATAGTGCTAATGGCACTATCTAACATGAAGTAAAGTTCATTTTGGTGTATTTTTTTGTTTTCAGAAATTACTCAAATGAAATTTTTTTTTTCCACTAAATAAGTTTTTCGAAAATCAATAATTCCTGTGAAAAAGAGCTTCAATTTTACTCTTAACGCCGTTTTCTTAAAGACAGCTTCAAAATTTTCGGTGAAAATTGCTATTTAAGATCAAGTTATAGTCTTCTTTAGTATTTTTAAAATAAAAGTTTGGTTCTTCTATGTAGAAATCGAGATTTTTTAAAAAATGTACTTTTTGCGGCGGCAGATGGCAGAAGTCTGTGCCATTCTGTAGCACCTCTAGTTTTCCTAGGGGTGAGGATAGGGCTATCTTCACCCCTTACTTACACACACACACACACACTTACATGCACTAGACCACACATGTCCAGATCGGTTGGGAGCTTAGAGCTTGTTCCGGCTGGGGCGGTGCCCTGCTGGTGGGAGATATATCGTTGGGGAAAATCCCGCCGACGTTGGTCGACCCTGGTTGGAAAAAATCCCGCCGCCAAGCAACCCAACGTAGGTCGGCGCTATTTCTCGCTGTCCACCAAGAGAAGTTAACTGCTACCTCTCGCGATAAAAACCATGCAATACCTTTAGGGGACTAGAAACCTCAGCAGTTGACGCACCCGGAATCACTAACCAATCAATGAATCAAAACTAACACATAATGATCTCACTGCAATTTGCCAGGCCCCGCCTCCGCCACCCAGTCCACCATGCACAAGATGGGCTGCATGTTCCTCATCCCCGAGGGCGCCCGCGCGTCCTCCGCCCTCGAGGTGGCGCCCGCGTCGCCCGAGGCCGTCAAGGCCAGCTGGACCAACGTGTTCACGGCCGGCAAGGTGCTGCAAGAGTCCACCAACGCCATAGACGACCTGGTGACGCTGCTGCTCAACAGCGTCACCGGCTTTCGGGACGCCCCCCTGCCACGCCCCCCCGGCGGCGCGGCGGCGGAGGACGAGGAGGCGGGCGCGTACACCACGCTCAGGGGCGAGCGCGTGCCCTCGGAGAGGCTGTCGCGCACGGCCGCCACAGCTGACGTCACGGCCACGGCCGCGCCCCCGCACGCGCACGGGACAGGTGCTGCTCGCGTTTCATCCAATCGCACGTTCAACGGGATAGAAATAACAGCAATAGAGAGGTTTCTGCAGTAGGAAATAACGCATCTTCAGAAAAATGAGTTTTTGCAAGTCGTATAATCGAAAACATACACTTGAATTAACTTGAGTAAAAATTAATCATAAAGTTCCTGCCATGTATTGGTGCTACGGATATTGTACTTTTCATTGTCTCCATGCTTATTGTGCATTAGTATAGAATTCCTGTTTAGTGGTGGCGACGAAGCGTGAGAGAGCTATGAACGCATTTGTCGTAGGCGACAAAACAGGGAGAATGACGGGATCCGTCAGTCGATATCCCGCCATTGAATGCCAAGGTGTGTGCACTTTGATTCTCTCCAGAATTGTCGTGTTACGTCTGTCAAATTCACGACTTGTAAAAACTCTTTAATAACTGCTCCGTTAAAAATAGCTGAGCATCCCATTTAAAACCACTTATTGACCTTCTCACTTAAAATCTATCCAACACTCGTCGATTCCCGAACTATACTACTCACACTAACACGCTTGCTCGCCGCAGACGACTATCTTTATAGACGCTGACTGCGTTCTTTATGTCAATTACAACTGCTACAACCAAACAAAGTAGTGAAGAAATGAAAGCAGATAAGCATCCATAATCTTCAGGTGGCCTACAATATGTTGTGACAGAGATAAGGGGCAACGAAGAGAAATAATTATTCAGATTACCTTCTACACTATGAACAATAACATTTCTCAACGAAAAACAGTAATCATACTCAATTAGTGCATCAAAACAAAACGAATCAGCACGCGGTTTATTGCTAGTAAAAATAGGCATCTACATACCCAAAACTCTCCTCTCTCCCCTTTTTCAGTCTGTAGAAGCTCTGAGCTATAATGTGTCAACTCCAATCTCTTGTTCACTACGACGCGCGATAAAGTTCACTCTCTTCTCCAGAAGCTTACACGTTCAGCAGAACTGGATCCAATATCCTTCTCCAGAGTGTGAGACCAGGTATTGATTCCTGAAAAAATTAAAAACGTTATCGTTTATTTCGTAATATACATCACAAAACAGAACACATTTAGTCCTATTTAATTTGAACAATAATGTATCAACGTCACAATCCAAACATGTACGTAACAGAACAAAACAGCCAAGTGGCAATAGGGAATCCTTTTCTACTTACAAGACAAAAGAAAATACAGCTTGAGTTCAAAACAAGGCCCTATTTACGCCCTTTCCTTTGACAAAGGATTCCGGAGTTTTAGCAATTTCGCGAGTTCGCAAAGTGACTTCTGGAACCCTAGAAGCGACACGCCGCATGGGCGCGTTTACTAAAGCTCCGGAATCTTTTTGTCAAAAGGAAGCAAGAAAATACGTCCTTAAAATCGAAATGTCTGGAATGTCTAAGAAACGTTTGAGGCCTGTGACATACGATCGTTTGGTTGACGCGCAATAAGTATCGCTCATTTAGATTAACACTATCTTATGCGGAAGGGCCAAAGCGCTCCGTTACACCGTTATAACAGACAAGAAATCGTTGACTTGAAAGATAACATCAGACAAAAGATGAAAGTGAAATGTGCCCGACTTCGTAGATACAATGAAATCACAAAAAGGAAGACAAAACGCAGAATTCAGATTCCGTCAAAAAGAATTTCTGAGAAAGTTGAACTCTGATTCAAACAAGCAGCAAACAATCAACATAAATGCTGATTTTAAATCATACTGGACAAACAAATGGGCTAAAATCAGTGGATTCGATGAATCTGGATCATGGATTAAAAGTATTAAGAAACAACATGAGAACCTGCCCCAAATGAATTTAAAAGAAATATAGCTAAAGACATTGCGAGTGCCATAGGAAAGACTCAAATAGGAAATCTCCTGGACTAGATAGGATCCAAAATTTCTGGTTGAAGTACTTTACTCATGCCCCTGAAAGTATTGCACGTTGTTTCACTGAGGTGCTCAATAACCCTGATAAAATGCCTGACTACCTGTATCCGAGTTAAGGAGACACTTTTTTGATCTTCAAAAAGGGAAATGAACAAAATCCAAAGAATTATAGACCAATAACATGCTTATTAACCATATACAAGCTCTTCACCTCTGTTATTGGTGAGAAAATCTACCTCCACTGTGCAAATAATAATATCTTTGAAGAATAACAGAAAGGTTGTATTAAAGGAGCTATGGGATGTAAACATCACCACATCATTGATTCTGTAGTCTTTAAGCAAGCTCAAACAAAGAAAAGAAATATCTACATCTGTTATATTGATTACAGCCAAGCCTTTGAATCCGTTCCTCACAAATGGCTAAACAAAGTACTGGAAATATATAAAATCTGTTCAAATGTCAGAAACATTCTTCAACATCTAATGAATAAATGGCGTACAAATGTACGATTCTAAGGTAATATCTTGGGAAAAGCTGATGTCCGAAAAGGTATATTTCAGAGCGATTCCCTATCACTATGATTTTGCCTAGCTGTAAACCCACTATCAACTCTTTTGAACAACACTAAATGTGGCTATAGATTGAATATGAAAAACACAGAAAGACTGTGGTATAATGTGGTATAATAAATATTCATAAAGGAAATGTACAAAGCACAAACCAAATTTTCTGTGATATTAAACAGATACCACCTGAAGAAACATATCGCTATTTGGAAAATCCTCAGAACCATCGACTGGACCATAATCGTATCAAGAAGGAACTTCGAATAAAATATCAAAAGCGGCTAACAAAGTTGTTAAACACTTACTTATCAGTGGGTAATCTGATTTCAGCTATCAACATCTGAGCTGTGCCGGTCCTAACCTAGCCCTTTGGTATTGTTAAGTGGATTGAATCTGAACTGGAGGATCTGGAGAGATCAACGAGAAGACTGTTACATAAATTCCGCTGTCTTCATCTAAACTCATTAGTAAAAAGAGTATATCTACCTCGAACGATGGGAGGCAGAGGGTTAGTTAATATAAAAACGCTTTGCCTGAGACAAGAGGAAAAAATGCGACAGGTCCTTTTAAACTCCGCCGACATATTAATGAAATTAACTGTTAATGAGGACAGCGGCTTCACTCCGTTGAACCTCCATGAACGAAATTATGAATTAAACATCTCTACCCACCAGTCGAACTTAAATGAATGGAAACAACAAGAAATTAATGTAAGATACCCAAAACACTTGTTTCGAGATGATGTAGACAGACGTTCCTCGGTGGAGTAACTTTTGGAGAAACAAATATATCCTGAGACCGACGGTTTTATAATATCAATTCAAGACAGAGTTATCAAGGCAAGAAACTATGGAAAGCATTGTTTAAAAGAAGATGTGGTGGATAAATGTAGGAAGTGTGGAGCTGTAGGAGAAACTATAGAACACATCACAGCTGCATGCTCTTCCCTCTCAGACAGTGCTTACTTAGGAAAGCATAAACAAGTTGCGAAAATCGTGCCCCGGGCAATTGCAATAGAGCATAAATTAGTGGATGAATCGACGCCGCCATTCTATAAGTACAGTACTGGAAACAAATTGATCGTGGCCGTCTGCGGCTAAGTTCAGCTTTTGCACGGCTTGGACACCCCTTGTCATGACGAAACGTCGCAGGCGGAGCCTCACAAACCATCGTAGCCAATCTCAACGCAGGGGGGAGTGCCCTAACAAAATTACGACGTTCAAAATCGCGGCCGCCGCTAGTTCAGATGTGGAAGTATTTTCAAACACAAAATACATGGAAGAAACACTTGTATGAACAGGAAAGTAAATTCATTGAAATCTATATGAACACATAGCACTTAACCACTATTAACACGATTCTTTTTGAAGAAATTACATTGATATCAGATAAAATAACACTAATTTTAGAACAATTACCAGTTTACTACAGAATTTTGCGATAAAAAAGATTATAATTGCATGTTTTCAATTGTTCATATGTATATTACATTTGCAAAAATGCAAAATACTGTCTTTCTCGAATCGTTAGGACTGCTAGGGAACCATTTCAATAAAAGAAAGTAAAATTCAAAGACCAACTGTATATTTATCATTAAAGTAACAATTAGGGATAATTAACTTTTAGAACTTAAAAGTTATTTTGCTATCATCAAATCAGGGATAACTTGGGGACACTCCCCAGCAGAAATAGCGCAAATTTCGGAATTGTTTATAAAATTGTTAATTGTTGCAAAATTGTTAATTCACAGTTTTTGGTTCTGGGGCATCAGAAAACCCTTCCGACTTTAGAATTGCAAAAATTTGAAACTGGTTATAATTTTACAAATTTTGCAATTCTTTTTTATTCTCTCATATCAATTCCCTTTACACAAGATGCAAATCATCCAACCGAAGCTTCGCCTTCGTTTTCGAGATACGCAATTGTTTATAGGATCTTAGTGTCCCTCACTTGTTTCCAACTCCCAATTCATTCGATCTTGGCAGTCAAGTAAAAAATTCAAATAGTTTTGTAGTGTCCTGCTTTCTGCTGATTAAATTGTATTAACGATTTGTGACTTACGGCAAATCGGTGGAAATTATTGCTCATGAGCTTTTTTTAACTTTCGAAATTTAATTTCTATTCTTCATGTATCGTAGTTTGGTTATTTTGATTCGTCTGTGTTATAAACAAATTCTCTGGCAAATTTCAAAACGCTGAGACTAACTGTTGTCCTGCAAATTTGAAGATTTCTTTGTGGTTGGATGCATTCTATTCAGTGGTGCAAAGTGTATGCCAATATGTTTAACGTCTAGCGAGGAAATTCATTGTCAAGAAATTATTTTACAAATGCTATTGGACAGAGCGGTGGCATGATAGATCATTTTCATATTTATTCCACGAGGCAAATTTTAGGCAGCAGATATATCCTGTGTCATATTTTTAATTTTGGTGATATTGAATCACATGTGAATTTTCAAATAGACCCATACATTTTTTACCTGTAATGAATACATCAATAGAGGAATTCAATGATGTCTCATTTGTTAATAATTTTAATAGTAATAATGTATATTTGACACAATATATTTGAGCGATCCTCAACTCTAACGCAAGCAACGCTCATCATTGGCTCTTCTAGTAATTCAAGTGGCCTATCCTCGGAAGATTTCCCCATTGTCCTCGCCTTAAAAGGCATAAGAGGCGGAGTCTGTAGAATGTGGCACCAATCCAATAACGCTTCCCTCCTCTGGAGAATGCTTCGTTACTCCCTTTTATAGGAACACGTTCTTGTCGTGTATTAAATTGTGAAAAATAATTTAAATTCAATATAATAAACGAATAAGAGTTTTGTTTACATTGTAATGTTACACATTTAAATATGTAAGTAAGACATGCCACTAAAAGTATACACATGTTTTAGGAAAACTAAAATTCTTTCTTATTATAACACTCATTTGTATACTTTTCACAGACAATATTGAGAAGTACAGCATCAGTCTGATGATTTGTTCTGGTAATAATTGATCGTATACATAATTGACATGTAATGATAGAAATTTCTAATGTCTGGTATGGGGAATTAAGTATGAGCTCAGTTAATTTTAATGGGAGAGCAATTTCGCGATGAAAAGTTTTTTAATGCATGTATTCCAAATCGATATACTTCTACATTAATTAACGTTGTTTCCATTTCCATTGAAGGTAGGATATATCATCCCTCACGCGCCTATGTTTTGAAATGACCCTCAGAGAGGTCACTTGCTCGAGTCACCGTGTTATTGAATTGAACTCTTGAAATGTTATGTTCATACAGTAGTTCCCGAAACACGTAAATTCCAACAGGCCATCTCAAACTTATAGTAGTCACACCCTACTTTCAAACATTAGTAGATACGCGGACCGTAAGACCGCACGTAGAGTTCTAAACAAACTTCATTCTCGTTCATGAGCATGCGTTAATCTGTCCAACTTCTTTTGTGTGGGAGGGGCCGTGATTCTTGGGGAGATAATAGTGTAGTGGACATAGTAACAACTCTCTGCACCTAAGCGAATTCGTTTCCGTTTCGCGAATTCGTTTCGGTCCAAGTGGGGACAAATCTTTAGGGGATTGGAAACCTTTCTGCGGACTTCATGAATTATTATAATATTGCGATTATCAAATAGTGCGTCCTATTATCATTATAGTTTTAATTCAATTTTTTGTCTTTCATTTTGTTTGCATTTTAATCAGTTTTCTGCTTCTTATATAATTTTGTTAATGTATTTTATTAATGGCGTTTAACTGATGTCAATGTTATTCTTCATTTAAGCTAGATTGCTGTTTCCACGTACTCGCGGTTCAAGTCACGTCTTATTGCAATCAGTGAGCTCAAGAATACTTGAATTAAGAGTGGACTGACAATATGCCAAGCTTCAGAAAAAAATTTTTAGAATCTCGAAGATGACTATTGATGACTAAAATAAAAGATTGTAAAATATCGCGATCGTAATAGTTGTGACTGTCAATCAAATAACATCCTAGCAGAATCTATAGCAAGGGCGGTCAGTTTTGCCCGCGTGAGCATCTGTATTATGCCTCGTGATTGCTGCACTCAAAATCGTCGCTACAGCGGCAACGAAAGAAATTTGAGCGTTGAAACTTTCCTGGGAGGTGGGTAACTGAATTACAAAAGGTATCAATGTTTTCATGAGGTTTTTATTAAATAAAACATAATAACTCTTGTAAAAAGCGCTTATTTATTGGAAAATAGAAAAATTCGTAATGAGAATTTTCAGAGAAACAGAATTATACAGAGTCCCACGAACTATGGGCCACCTCATAACTTCTAAACGGTTCCCGATATCTAAATGCAGTGTTCGCTTAACAATGCGGAATCAGGGGGAAGTAATGTGCGGTAGAGATATAATTCGAAAACTTTTAGTTTTCGAGAAAATTAATTATCTTTGATTTTTTAAATGGAACCATATATTTTTTCACTAGCGATCGATAATCATAAATAGACGAATGCATTGATGTAACATACGTTAATGTTTTGATAGTATATTGAGTATAAAATTATACTTTCAGACATGTGATTTTGAACTAAATGTACGAGATTTCCTGTTAGCAACCGTTGCAATTGTCGCATTTCGGGAAGGTTGCCTTCGCGCCGCCGGCACTTTTGCGAGAGCAGGGGAAAGGTTGCGAAGGCCATTTTCCGCAAAAGCGACAGTGTCGACGGCTGCAAGAGGAATAATTGCACGTTTAATTTCAAATCTCAAGTCTCATAATATAAATACATAAAAACGGGTATATACGGTTATATTATTATCGGTTTTATACATCACTACCTATGCGTGAACTATTTTTTTATTTTATCGCAAAATATCTCAAAATACTAATACAGCCGTTTGAATTCATGTAATTCTGCAATTACAAAGTTAATTGTGAATGAACTTAAATTAATTAAGTAATTTAAATTAATTAAATTAAGTTTACAAAATTAAAGACTATTGAAATATTTTATTGAAGTTTTTCAAGAAAATGTTTTAGTCTATCAGGACGGAGATGCGGAGGTACGCTTTCGCTAATAGTAAATTGGGAGTTAGAAAACAAACGGACGCAGAATATTACCTGGGAAGTGGGAAAAATTTAATATTACACAACACAGTCGCTTAATGTCATCATTCGACGACTTTCTTATCGAAATATCAAAATATTTCAGAAGATACCATTAGAATTCAGCTTCTTTGTTATCATAAAGTACTCAATAAATGGATTAAGACGTAAAGATTGGGTTCAATGATGTGTTTATATAATTTTTATTATACAAACTGTAGTTTCTATTTTTTAATCCCAGATCAGTGAATGTCAGAGAATTTAAGAAGTGGATGAATTTGCTTTCTTAGTGTTTTAGGGTAGCTATGATCTAATCTCCAGAGTGACCAGATTAGTAACCAGGGAGGGCACCAAATATAGAATATTTACCGCTTAAATGTCCGACCTACTTTCATTACTGGACATTTGATTGATGCACAAGTCTTGTCTAAGGGATCCCAATTCTTTTGTTAATATTCTGTCTTCATAATTCAAGTTTCTGTTGGGTAAATATATTACTTTATTCATGTTAAAAATGGATGACGATATATTGTTTTGTGAAATTTTTCATTTAAAACACGTTTACGAATTCTCGTACAGATCAAAATACAACAAATTTCGCACAGAAGCATCGAGGAACAGATTTTTTAAACACCGTGCTAACATACGTTCATAACGTGTTTGCAAATGTCAAAATTCAGGCGGACACATGGCGCGGTCGCACATGATTTGTGACTGACGAGTGCAATAAGCTCACATAATTCCCTCTCACTTTCTTCCCTACAATGAAGAATCCATCTTCGTGTTAAAGAGCCAAGCAGCGGCCACAAGCCTCCTGTGTCCAATGCCCTGTTGCCAAATCCTGAGCTGTTGCCACTTGCACGGTTATCGCTTCCCAGCTAGGATGACAAAAATTTCACTGCCGGCGTGGATAGCCGTTACAGCTTTCTGCTGGAAAATAAGTTTCAGTGCAGCTGGTAATTAGTCGATTCTCAAAAATATTTAATTGAAAAAAACACCTACCATTGACGCAGTTATTCACTTTCTATTCATCTGCCTACCAATACAAACAATAAAAAACCGGTCTTATTTTCTTGTTTTATTGGTAACGGTTACGTAATATATTACAACTTTTACACTACTAACACTTCATTCTTCTAATAAACCTTAAGGAAACGACAGAGACACGGCTGAGAGCCAAAAAATATATATAATTATTGAAAAGCAAAACGATATATCAAATTCCACGTCTACAATTGATTTCGAAGTCATTTCTCAGATACATACTCTCATGTACAGAATCAAAAATAAGTAGTGCAGGCTAGAATTTGAACCGGAGATCTTTAGCACAAGAAGAAGCCACCCAACCAAATATGCTACAATATTGTCCCTGGGCAGGTCACTTATGTAGTGTTTTGAATACTACAATGTTCTTGATGCCAGAAAATTCTTTCGAAAAATCGCAAAAGCTACTGTTTTTTTCAGACAAAATTCTAAATAAGACGTATTTTAAAATTTAGTACTTAAAACGATTGCACTTGGAAATAAATCTCCAGCATGTGTATTCATGGTGTTCGAAAACATATATATTGTCACCATATAACTCAAACTTTTGCGAAAAACACTCATATTTTAAGAAACGTGCACACGAGATGATTTGAAAGACTAATCTTGATGAGCAGATTGCATTAAGAAAGAAATATGTAGACTCAGACCGTGTATTAGCCGCACTAAATTTGGCTATGCAGCTTGAAGATTTCCTGTCGGAATAGCCAACTTATGAAACTATAACTCTAATCAAGTCTCTCTTTTGTTTGTTTGTTGTCTCATTCACAATCCTCGCGCGATCTCGAGTCTTGTCCACTGTTCAATAATACATGTTTCGTTTTTCGTGGAATTAAAAGAGATCTATAACCGAATATTAACTCTGGAATAATTATTTTAATTAAGAATTATCATTATCAACTATTGGGGCTTGAAAGGTTAAAAAGTGTCATCTGAAAAAATACAACCCCAAAAATTCTTGGTCTTATTTATGTTTTTAATGCTTTGAGATGTGTCAAAGTTCCTTCACTTTTTAACTGGGAGTAAGGGGTTTTATTGAACGCAAATAAAACCCAAAAAATTAAAATTTAAAGTGATATATAGTTTTTAAGGATCTAATAATTTTCCTAAAATTATTCAATATAAAACAAATCATCCATTTAATTTATTTTTAATTATTCATTGCTTTTCAAGTAAGTTTAAAAATAATGAAAATCATCATTAGTGTGGAAACTTCAATAAAATCCATTTTACCAGAGACAGTCTGTTGATAGTGTTATCTTCAGTAGGTGAATATTAAGTATAGCCTCAGATTTGCTGGTATCCATAATTTCTCAGTTATATTCTAAAATAATTCAAGAAAAAACACTAATATAATATACTATTCATTTAATACAAACAATAAAAGGTCTTATTCGTTTTTGGTAACATTACTAATATATTACAACTTTGAACTACTATAACTATTTCAATTAACCTTAACGGAACACGTGAGGCAAAAATATATATATTATTGAAAGAAACAATATCAAATTCCACTAAATTGAAAGTCATTTCTCAGATACATACCTCATGTACAGAATCAAAATAAGTAGTGCAGGCTAAATTTGAACAATCACACAAGAAGAAGACACCAACCAAATATGCTACAATTGTCCTAGCAGTCACTTATGTAGTGTTTGAATACTACAAATTCCTTGATGCCGAAAATTCTTTCGAAAAATCATGAAAGCTCATGTTTTTAGACAAATTCTTAAATATTTTAAAAATTTGTCCTAACGTGCACTTGAAATAAATCTCAGCATGTGTATTCGGTGTTCGAAAACATATATATTGTCACCATATAACTCAAACTTTGAAACACACTCATATTTAAAGAAACTGCCGACGAGATGATTTGAAAGACTAATCTTGATGAGCAGATTGCATTAAGAAGAAATATGTATAATTATATTTCGTCTAACGCAGTGTAATCTTCAGACAACATTCACAGAAGTAACAATAGTACACAGAATAGCAAACATTCGTTTCGGTGCATTTTTCAGTTGAAGAGGAATATAATTTTGTCACACAATAGATCTTCATTGTATTAATTGTAATAATTTATTAATTGCATTGTAATGATTTTTTTCAAATATACAATTTGTCCGATTTGTTACACACGATTCAAGCATTTCAATTTCAAGGAAGCTTTAAGTTAAATTTACTATGCGCACGAAAAATATTAAACAATTGAATATTTGTAATATTGAAAAATTAAAACTTTGTAATGGAAATAAGACTCGTTCGAGTTCCGACGTTGGCGGATGTTCGACTGGTTACATATGTAGGTCGAAAAACTTTGGAGCCGTTTTGAAGAAAAGTTTGAAAATGCTCCCCAGGGGCTTCAACTAAATGAACCCCAAAATTTAAAGTATTATTTTCAAAATCGCAGGGCCTCGATTCGGGCCAGATCGCTAATGGAAAATTAATTTTGACAAAAATTTTAAGAATAGTGTACACACTAGTGTTCACAGAGAAACAGACAGACAGACAGACAGACCAGCGGACACATGGACGGAGAGACGGACGTTTTGAAATAATAACAACTTTTTTTGGTAATTAAGGGGGGACGGAATATGCTGCCAATGAAAAATTTGTTTTATTTAAAAAACATTTTTTAAAAATTTTCCCCCACAATTATGAAATTTTTAGATGTTATAAATAGAACCTTCCTTGTTGCTTGATGTTTTTTAAAGATAAATTAAATTTAAAATTTTTAAGATATACTTTTTTTTTAATAATTTTTTTAAACATTTTTCAGTTTTCAAAGCTAATAAAACTTTTATATTGCTAATTCGATAACAGCATCAGCATGTAAATATCTTGTATCAAATGTCCTAAAGTTTTATTAGAATAGCATTACTCAAACCTGAGAAAATTTTCCTTTGTATAAAAAAAACTTGGGAATTCAGTTTTAAAGCTGAGACATCAAAAAAGCCAGCACCATAGTAGGGTTTATTGGCATCAACTTATTTTTTATAAAATTTTCTTATTTCTTTTTATTTTTTGGCTTTTTTGTGAGTCTTAATAGTTTGTTTTTTGCATTCCTTAATCAATTGATTCTTTTCATTGCTTCTATAGTGTTGCAAAATCAAATTTCCCAAAATTAACACTTGACACTTGATAATGTTACCTTTATTGAATGTTTCTATGGCATCATATACTCCAAAATGAAGTGTTCCTATTCCAATGAAAGTGGTTTTGGGGAGACGGGTCCAAATCACATTATGCACACTCTCATTTGGATTTTGTGTCCGGCCGTGCAAACATTTCTTCAAAAGATTGGGATCTGACAAATCCCTGAAAATTGGTTTAATTTTATCCATTATAGCAACTGGCAAGCTATTGTTGTGATGATATGTTTCCCCAGTTACCTTTCCCTTGTTAAATTTGCACCAACTGTCTGCACCGGGGGACACAATCCATGACTAGGATTATCATGAGTTGACATTGTATGGAAGAAAATGGCCCATACTGCTTTTTTCAACACTATCAATATTCTGCCTTATGGCTAAACCATAATAATTTTGCAGAGTGTCTATTGCAGCATCTGTCAATCTATTTTTCCCACAGATTGACTTGCCATCACTAAGTGTTGTCCCTTTTAACGAGCACTTTAATTTTCTCAGACGTGATCCCATTCTTTTCTGGATGTGACCTATGCACTCTAGTTTTTGAATTGTCACATCATTCCCATATGGTTTCAAATTAACAATTTCATTAAATGCTCTGGAATCGCCATCCCCTAAATAATTTATGAATCGTAAATTGTGCCAATTGACAGACCGCTTAAAAATCTTTGCAACTCCAGCGGCCTCCATATTTCCACTGCTACCTTGGAAATTGGCCTTGCCTTGTCCTTCATGTATTTTATTGTCCTTGCCAGGACACACACAATATTTGGACATAACAGCACACACAATCACTTTCCCAGTGTCAATACTGGTCACTGTCACAACACCATTTTTTGACATATGACCTCGCTTTTGCCAAGTACCGTCAAAAGCTGCACTTATATCACGATCATTATTATTTAAAAGAACAGCTTCTTCTTGTGCTTCTTTCATACTAACCATCGCAATGTCTTCGGCAGCAGAACCCAGTATGCTGTTGTATTTGTCAAATTTTGATGGAGGTGCAGGCAAATTCATTAGACCACACAACATATCACCCCCAGCTTTCCCTTTTCCAATGGACCTGAGGCCATAAACCAGTCTCACATTTATATTAAAAATGTCATTACTTTCAATTTTACACTATTTGAAGTACTAAAATTTACGTATGTTTACAATCTTTACAAAGTAATTCCATATCCGCAGCAAGTCCCACATGCCTATGTACATTTAAATCCAACCCACTTGGGGCACACTGTTTACACAATACATGTTCTTTCAAAATTGTTGCAAGTATTGAAATATCCATGATTTCATACAGTTCACTGCCCTTCACTACTTTGTCGTAATTGCTGTTGACATTCAGTAATTTTCTTTGAGAAGAATTTGGCGTTCCAGCACTGTTGAGGTTAGAGGGAGGCGGCGTTGAAACACATTCTTCCACAACACTTTTTTCACAACACCCTTCCCCTTTTGCCAAGGCACACGTTTTTTAAACACTTTATGACTAAATCGAGGCATTGTCAAAGCCGATTACCGCCAAAACAAACACGCAAAAACACCTCACAACAAACGTACGTGTACACTCACATGTACTTTGCACTTCAAACAAAACAAACAAATGAATAACGTAGAACGTTCTCAAGACGCCTAGCTAGTGCAGGTTCGCCAACTAATGAACATACAAGTGTCACTGGCGGCAAATTTAAAAATAATGTTGTTCGAAAAATAATCTAATTGAATGTCAAACTTTGACAGCTAACACAGACGCCATATTGATTTAAAAGGACAAGGAATCTCGCCGTCGGAACTCGAAAAAATATTAAATTAAAATACTTCTAGACAAGATATTGAAATAAATCAAATATCAAATTGCGCAGAAAACTTGGAAGAATTTAAAATAAATAAAAACAAAAATCCATTTTTTTTACCATGTACCCGTTCTGTTCCCCCTTAAGACCCCAAAAGGTGTATTGCCATTAAAATCTCGATATCGATTTACTGCAACATTACATACATACCTCTCTCAATATTACTTTTGTTACTCCGAATGTTTACGAGAAAGTAAAAATAAATATATAAATAAATACACTTTCACACGCCACAGAGTAGGTTACACGTAAAAAAGAACACTAATTACAGAGCCCGAATACCTGCCCGTCAGAATGCAGTTGTAATGTTATTACATTAACAGGGGGTCCCACCAACTATGGACCACCCCCACAACTTCTAAACGGTTCAGGATAACGAAATGCAGGTTTTGTTGAACAATGCGGAATCATGGGGCAAGTAACAATCCGTAGAGAAATTGTCTCATAATATTTTTAATTTTCCAATGGATAGACCATGAAAAGAGGATTAAAATGATGTATCATATGCTAATATCTTGATAGTAACTTGAGTATAAAATTAGGCTTTCTGAAATGTGATTTTGAATTAAACGGGTAATCGTGTAGCAGCCCTTGCAACTCTTGCTTTTGGGGAAGGTGGCCATCACGGCGTCTAGACTGTCGCGTCTTGACTGAGAGGGGTGGCAGTGGGGGATAAGAGGCATAACTACAGCAATTCTTGTTGATGGCACAGACATCACACTAAGATATACCAATTTTAACAATCAGAATGGGAGATTTTTTCCATTTATTTATTTGGATTTAACTTGCCTTCTACTAAAATTTCAAAACATTGATGGTTCCAAAGAACGATATAAAAAATAGGTAGCGTAAAGAAGATGTTAATAATAATAAATATCATTTCCAACTGAACAAGAAGCCAACCACCATCTCTTCGTTGGTAAATGTCATTTTTAATTAAAATGATCACTCGTCCACTTTGCAACCATACGACTGCTATTCTTGAATGGAAAAGAAAACGGTACACTTCCGTCTTCTGCATTTTCAAGTTTGAGGCAGCACTTGGCGCTATGAAATGAGAAACTCTCTAATCAGTATGACCAGTAGCGAATGCAGATATGCATTTTTTTTAAAGTTTGGTAAATTTACACTGATAGAACTGTCAAGAGTATTTCAAGTTTTTTATTACTTTGTTCTTCTGGTAGTACGTGTTTAAACAGGAAGTTTAGTTACCGAATTAATCAAGATATTACAATGAAAATCTTTAAGAATTCATTCGTTTCCCATATATTAAAATGATGGCTTGTTTCTGCACTGAGTTCGATTTTTGTAAATTTATAAATTACTTTTATTATTATTATTATTATTATTATTATTATTATTATTATTATTATTGTTTTCGCTACAATATTTTATTATTTCGTTCTTTTCGATTATCGTTGATTTGGAATTTCAGAAGAAGAAAAGTTCAACTCAGATGAACAACTGGGAAAAAATTCTCATTCAGATCGTTAAAATTGACGTTTGATCATATGTTTTTCATGTCAAGATCACGAATTGCTGCAATTACACCTTCATCCTACACGGCCATCCCTCTCACACTCCTCTCTTCACAAAACAGTATCAACTTCGCGAAGGCCACCTTCCCAAAACGGCGACTGTTGCAAAGGCTGCCCTTTAATTGTAAATCTGATGCCAAAAAAAATTTTATTTCAATTACTCGTAAATACTAAATATGATACATTATTTTATTCGAATGTTCATGATAAAAATAAAAAATCAAATATGATTAAATTTCTCGAAAACTAAAACTATTATAGAGAATCTATAATCTACCAGCATGTTACTTGTCCCATGAATCTGCATTGTTCAGCGAAAACTGCAACTCGATACCCTGTACCGTTTAGAATTTAAGAAAATTTTGGGAAATTAAACCCACTAAGCGAATGAATAAGGATGACGAAATAGTCTCTTAGTGGAAACCTCAAAATGTTTACTTTTCATAGCGTCAAATTCGGGTAGCTACAGAATTCTTAATTAAACCCCAAAATATCCAAGGAGTTATTTCAAGTTAAATAAAACTACAATTTTATTGACAATAATACTAACCTGATATCACTTTCAACAAACAATTATGAGGAGATGTGAACTTCTTCATCCTAAATTTTCATCCTAAATCGTTACTTTTAATTTTAACGATTATGTTAATGTTTGCTACTCAGAGACACGGAGCACGCTCGAAAGAACACAATAAGTAACCGAAATTGAGGATATTATGATTATTATGTCGTAGTAGCTTCATTGTTGAAATTACGACTGATTCTTTCATGTGAGATTTTCTGTGTTTCATGAAAATGACCTCGGCGAATACGTATTTCGAAGACGTGTAAACGTCCATGATTTTGACGCGATAAGCGATGACCTCAAACAATCCACTTAGATTCAGAGGGTAGAGTCAAAAAGCATTGGCGTATTAGTGTCGAATGGAAAAGAATGCTTCCAGCAATTGTTCTGAACTTGGAATAATTGAATTTTAAAAACATGTTTATGGGCAAACTTTGCACCTTCATTGAAATTTACTTAACTGCATACGTAAGTTCACATTCCTTCAATTACAAATGTCCATAAATAAACATATGTCAATACTAAATTATAATAGTATTATTACTTTGTCGCATATTCCATGCTGATGCTATATGCTTCTAAAGGCAGCACACTTACTGGTTAGAATGAATTTGTGGATGTCATAACAATGTATTTCGTATTTGGAACGTGTGAATACTGAGGAGCCGGAAGCTTTAATGTCTATATTTTTACGTGAAAAACAATTTATGCAAAATTATTCTTTTCTTGTATATTTAATTTGAAAAAATTTCCACAATGTTATATACAAATAATTGACTTCCTAAGAAGGTGGATAAAGGCTTTCTCCGTCGGAATGCGAGTGTTACGATTTACGCTCACAAGCTCAGCCTATTTCGCCTTGAAACGTGTAGAGAAAGGACGCAATTCTCACCGGGAGGTATTTCTGGAAGCCAATTGATGACTCCTTCTTGCTCCCAAGTTGAAGATTGTTCGGTAGCCGACTCGAGTAGTATTTTAAAATATATGCTGTAATTGTTAAACAAATGGAACTGAAAGTATTTAGAATAAAATGAAAAATTAGGGAGCTGAAAACCAGGAATATCTAAAGAGTAACAATTTTCGTGGCAATATTTGCAAGCGTTGTGACCGCTTGTTCCCTCCACCCCCGTTAGGAACTACAAATGTATTTGCCGGAGAAACTAAGCGAGCCGTTGCGAAACGGCTTGTAGAAAAGCTTAGCGTGGGAACTGCCAAAAGAATAGTTGTCATGACATGCTAATTTCTTATAAACAATTACGTATCTCGAAAACGAAAAAGATAGCGCTAATCGAATTGCGGAATATTACATCTCGTTTAAAGGCAATTTTAAAAAAGCAATACGCTTTGTTTGAAAAATTTAAAAATTTATAACAATCAATTATATGTGCGCTATTTCTGCTGGGGAGTGTCCCCAAGTTATCCCTGATTTGATGATAGCAAAATAACAATTTTGACATGAGATGAAAATTAATTGCTTAATATCTAGTTTAATTGTTACTTTAATGATAAATATACAGTTGGTTTTGAATTTTACTTTCTTTTATTGAAATGGTTCCCTAGCAGTCCTAACGATTCGAGAAAGACAGTATTTTGCATTTAAATGTGTATAGAACGTAATTGTTCTAAAATTAGTGTTATTTTATCTGATATCAATGTAATTTCTTCAAAAAGAATCGTGTTAATAGTGGTTAAGTGCTATGTGTTCATATAGATTTCAATGAATTTACTTTCCTGTTCATACAAGTGTTTCTTCCATGTATTTTGTGTTTGAAAATACTTCCACATCTGAACTAGCGGCGGCCGCCATTTTGTACGTCGTAATTTTGTTAGGGCACTCCCCCCTGCGTTGAGATTGGCTACGATGGTTTGTGAGGCTCCGCCTGCGACGTTTCGTCATGACAAGGGCTGGCCAAGCCGTGCAAAAGCTGAACTTAGCCGCAGACGGCCGCGATCAATTTATGTTTCCAGTACTGTACACCCCTCCTCCAGTGCTAGAAACAAGCTCCACCCTTTTGTACTAGGACAGACCAGTTTTAACTGATCGTACTGTCGATTACAATAGGCCAGATATTCTCCTTATAGATAAAAAGAAGAAAGGAGTAGTAATGGACATCGCAGTACCATTATCCCACAACATCAAACAGAAAGAAATAGAAAAAAATTCGAAATATGAAAACTTATCCTAAGAACTAAACATGTTTGGAAATTAAATGCTACCAAAACATATCCACTCGTGATATCGGCGGAAGGCCTGGTCAGTAAAAACTTCCTAAAAAACTTAACAGAACTTAAACTACCGAAAAACGTTTTGAACATGGGACAGCGCGTAGTTTTATTGCAAACAGCCCATATCGTTAGAAAATTTCTACCTTAAATCTAGATATAAGATGAAGTTCTTCTGTGACTGAACCTGACCCCAAAACAACTCTGTGGAAGGTGAGCATTTTTACCCGCAAAAATAGCTGAGAAAAAGTAGAATGATGATGATGATGATGATTGCGACTTCCGTTCGCAACTACGCTGCTAAGCGAACAACAATTTCCCTCATTAGCTCACATAAAAAAAAACTTGAATGATGGATAAAGAATTATGCATGAGTCTGGCTGAAACTTTTCCCATATTGAACTTCTTTGCCACAGAAAAACAAATCTACACGTTTCCCCTAAAATTTTAAAAATATTATATAATGTAGACTGTAGGACAATAATTGTGTGGGGTCTCAAAGTATGTGTTCATATTTTTCTTTTTTGCTGCACACGCGTGTGCCGAGGTCAGCCCTGTGACTGTGATGGTTTTGGCGATGCAGGCGGAGGCAGTGCTGACGGAGGCGGAAACGAGGGGGGCGAGAGCGACCCCCCAGCGGCGCAGCGCGTCAGCTCCTGTGTGCTCATCCCCCCAGCCCCACCCCACGCTCCCCGCAAGCGGTCAGTCCCTGTCCCCCCCCCCCCGCACAGGCCCCAACTTCCGCAGATATTTAAGTGAAACGTCACAACTGAAGGGCAGACGCAGGAAGCTCCCGCCATTCGTATACCGGTGCCCCACCAACTATGGACCACCCTCATAACTTCTAAACGGTTCAGTAATCGAAATGTAGTTTTCGCTCAACAATGCGTAATCATGGTGCAAGAAACATGCCTATAAATTTTTATTTTTCGAGAAATTTAATCATCTTCGATTTTTTAAATGGAACTATATATATATTTTTCTCACCAGCAATGCATGAAACGAGAATTAAATATATATATATTTTTCTCACCAGCAATGCATGAAACGAGAATTAAAATCATATGCTAATATTTTGATAGTAATTTGAGTATAAAATTAGACTCTGACATGTGATTTTGAATTAAATGGACAATTGTGTAGCAGTCCTTGCAACTCTCGCCTTCAGGGCAGGTGGCATCAAGACTTGCGTGGAGAGGAGAGACTGAGAGGGCTGGCAGTAGGGGATAAGAGGTATAACTACAGCAATTCTTAGTGTTGACACGGACATCACACAAGGAAATACCAATTTTAACGATCAGAATGGGAGATTGTTTCCATTTATTTGTCTGAATTTAAGTTGTCTTTTACTGAAATTTCAAAATATCAATCGTTACAAAGAACGACATACAAAATTGGTAGCGTAAGGAAGATAAATAAAATAAATATCATTTTCAATCTTAACAAGAAGCCAACCGCCGTATCTTCATTGTTAAATTTCATTTTCAAACAAAATGTACACTCCTCCACTTTGCAACCATACGACTGCTGTTCATAAATGGAAAACAAAACAGTGCACTTCCGTCTTCTGCCGTAGATTTTCAAGTTTGTGGCCGCACTTGGCGCTTTGAAGTGAGAAACTCTCTAATCAGTATTAGACACAGTCACGACTGCAGATATGCATTATTGTTAAAGTTTGGTAAATTTACACTGATAGAACTGTCAAGAGCATTTCAAAATTTTTATTGCTTTGTTCTTTTGGTACGTGTTTAAATAGGAAGGTTCTTAACAGTAAATAATAATCCTATCTATTATTTGATGAATTAATTGAGATATTACAATGAAAATCTTTAAGCATTTATTCGCTTCCGATGTTTTAAAATGACGTTTTTCTGCACTGATATCGATTCTTGTAAGCAACAATAGTCTTTATTTCGTTCTTTTCGATTAACGTTGATTTGGAATTTTAGAAGAAAAGTTCAATTCAGATGAATAAATAGGAAAAAATCTCTCATTATGATCGTTAAAATTGATGTTTGTTCATATGTTTTTCGTGTGAAGACCATGAATTACTGTAGTTACGCCTTCATCCTGCTCGGCCCTCCCTCTCAAACTCCTCTCTTCACAAAACAGTATCGACGCCGCGAAGGCCATCTTCCCCCAACGGCTACTGCTGCAAAGACTCCCCGTTTACTTGGAAATCTCATGCCAGAAAATCTAATTTTATACTCAAATTACTATCAAAATACTAACATATGATACATCATTTTATTCCTATTTTCATGATCGATCCATTGTTGGCGAGAAAAATATATAGTTCCATTTAAAAAATCAAAGATGATTAAATTTCTCGAAAACTAAAAATATTATAGACAATATCTCTATGGAATGTTACTTGCCTCATGATTCTGCATTGTTAAGCGAAAACTGCATTTCGATATCTTGAACCGTTAGAAGTTATGGAGGTGCTCCTTAGTTGGTGGGACACTCAGTATCTTAATACCTCTCGATTCTCGTGAAAGTGTGTCTTTTCAAGTTACCACCCCTGAGCCACGCATAAATATCAACAAGTCTTATGAGATGCTAAGAATTACTTAATGGTAAGCTACTTCAAGAAATTTTTAGCGTCAAGGCAATTGAATATTCAAAGAATTCTGGAAGTCAGGTGATAAATATAAAAAGCATATGTATTGCATTAAAAATACTGCGTTGTATCACACTACTTCGTCAGTGGCTTTCCCTCCTCTAGAGAAAACGAAAAATGAAAACATCTGAATTTTGTATGTTGAGTGACTTACTATTGTCTAATACCCTGCGTCTTATTTAGTTATTAGATAAGTTGAACTTGCACTCACCACGATCGATATATTAACATTTGCATAGATAAATGATATTAACAGTCTGTATCAGTTAACATGTCAACATGCTATGGCTTATTTTATTATTGCATCAAGCTCATTTCACCATTGCCCCGGGCCCAAAATTGTCTAGCTCCGGCATTGGTTGATGGTACGGTTGAGTACGGCTAGCCTCCAGGTACCCTGACATATTACCCAAGAACACGCTTTTATCTACTTTAATTACTATTTTTTTAGTCCTTCTAACAAGAAGATTATCACTGCTCAAGGACGGGATAAGAAAATATTTAGCGCAAGGCTTTAAAAATATATGACAAAATTTGTATTGAATTTATTTATTGTGCTAACAATTCAATTTGTATATTACTTCAATTTGTGGATTTTAATGCTATAAACAAACAATTGAATATAACATATAAAATAGTTTATAAATCATTCTACTAGTACTATTTTCTACAGTAAAAGTTTAGATTTAAACTTAGAGACATTAAAATATACCACAGGGACGAAAAGTATTGTGACTTAATGTGATTTTAATTATAATAAATTAATGACACGGCAGGCATTAATTTAACTACTACAATATTAGTTTATTACTCATAATTCTTAGTTGTATTAAATAAATTCACATGTAATTAGTTGGGTTGCATCATATATTAATGATATTGTTTCACTATGTCTTTTACAGTCTGAACATTTTCAAATATGATCATGGCACTCTTCTGGACACATCCCTCTCACGAAGAGAACGAAACCTCATTCAATATTCAGTCACATCAGGATCCGTGAATATTTAATAATTATTCAAGTGAATGTTCAATATGAGTTTAATTTTCTAGCGTCTTTAAGGTTTTACGAAATTGCCAGTTGGTCTCCATTTCAGATAAACTAACAAACTTCTTGTAACTCGCTACGATATTTTCATAAACGTAAGGTCCAAATTTCCACATCCAAGTGCCGGTCAGTACTGTAGCTATAGCAGTGATTGCATCGGTACGAAAAAGTAGCGGGATGAAGAATTGGCGATTGCTCTTCGTCATTCAGCAAATGACCTTCTGCGACGGCCAGATCTCTCCCCCCCCCCATCTTTAGGAACGAGTTTCGAAAGCCAACTAATCAACATGGGAGGTCGGAGACTTCTGCGGCCATAGATTTACAAGGTCACCGTCTTGTTAAAGCTCCCGGTTGATCTGGTGGCGTCGCATCGCTTATAAGGCTGCGTTGCCGACCATCTGCATACTGCATCTGCGTTAGCCCTGAAGAAGACCGCTATAGGTTGGTCAAAACGCCGCTTCGACGCAGCGTCACCCGAACAGCTCAGAGCATTCACATTCATATTCTAAAAAAGAGATGCACGATGGCTCCCGGCAAGTTTCCTCGGCTCGTTGCGCTTCTCCTGCTCTTCGTGCTGTTGATCCTCCCTCATTGTACTTGCCCCGCAGGCCCCACTCGTGTCCCGGCGGCCGCCCCTGGACTTCAGCAACCAAGCAGCACACCTTCACTGTGCTCACGGAGGTGAGAAATCGAGTACATCTCTGTACAGATAGATCACCTTTTCTATATTCAGACAATATCGTCATCGTCTAATCAAATCGTTCATTTTGGACACAGTTCAGTTTGCAATCAATGAAGGGAAATGAAATCAATCAATGAAATCAATAAAAAATCAAAATCAGGTATTTTCTTCAGAATCAGACATTTTCTTCTATCAGTTTAATTTTGACTTTAAATTTTGAATTCGTTTTATTCTTTAATAATTTAATGCTTTAACGTGTATAAGCCATATTTTTTTGTTCTATTATTCGCTGCAGGAGTACACATTTTGCGATTTCAGTGGCATTGAAACCAATGAAATTTATAGTATTCTAAACAGTACTTTACACGGTATTTTATAGTCCCAGTACAGTACTATGAATAAGGTATGAATGTACTCGCAATAAAAACAAAAATCCGTGAGGCGTAGGGAAAGCGTTCAACTCTCCACCATTCGCTGTCCATCGACGAGGTGGATAGTTGATGTGCAAGGAGCAAGATGGACCGGGGGGCCTACATGAGCTAACTGAAGCCACAGGACTGGCGACCTATGCTTGTCAAGCAATCGTTCTCCAAAATCATCAAATGTCGCTATTACCGAACAAGTGGCGACATCTTGTTGAACGACAGAGGGGAAGTTAAACATTGCCACCCGTCGGCGGTCGATGGTTATGGAGAAGGTGAATCTGTCAATAAAAACTTCAGCGCTACGACAGTTAACTAATTTTTCTACCTTGTTAAACAAAAGGGAAAAGTTTTTGACGTAAAATAAATAAATAAAAAAAATAAATAAATAGTGATTGGATTACATAGGATAATTTGCCAGTATAAAACTTCAATGCAGAAGAAATTATAGCAAGAAAATACAAAAAATTAATTGTCGAATTCGTTTCGCACAGCTCTCACAATTTGAATGACGAACACGTGCCGAAAGTGACTGATTACATGAGATAACTTCCTAGTAGAAAACGTGTAAACAAAGAAATAATAACATGAAAATACAACAAAATTATACTGTCAAATTCGTTTCGAACAACGTTCACCATTGGTGGAATATGAAATGAAAAAGAAACAATTTCCCAGCATTCCTCGGAGACTGATTTGCTGTGCGCGCGTGCGCAGGTGAAGGCGCGGCCGACGACGGTGGGGCACCGGCGCGGGTCCTCCGCCGCCCACGCCCCCGCACGTAGCCCTGCCCCCGCCTGGGACCTCACGGGTGCGCCGCACGGCCTCCTACTTTAAAACTTTATCACTTTTTCACCGATACACACACCGATGTGCCTCATACACCTTATTACTGGTACTCAAGAATATGTCTCTATGAAATGTGATACGTAACAGTACGTGACTAATGGCAATTATAAATTCATGGGGACATTCCAAAATTGAAGTTTTCATAACAATTAAGCAAAATAAGGTTTATAACGCGTTATTTTACTTATTTGAACATTATGCCATTTATTTATAGTATTTGCTTGCATCTTAACTGTAATAAAGTGAATTCATAAAAATGCATGTTATGTTAGTATTTGAGCGAGCCGTAAAGTATTCAAAAGGTCCGAGGGCATAAAGAATCAGAAAGGGCATTAACAATACGATTACGTGTTTTGTTTGCGGTCAGTAAACACACAGCAATGAACTGGTAAACCATAAAAAAAGTTATTAGAACCCAAAAGTCTATGGCCTCCTGTCTACATAACTAATTTTCAATGCACGCAGAAATTGAAAGAAGGGTATGCAACCTCGAGCCATGTGCGAAGTCTCGATGGTTGCATTAGAAACTAAGAAACAAGGGAAAAATCCGAAAATGAACAAATATTTTTGATTTCGTCTGAACGCATCAAATATTTCATGAATGAATTCTATGAACAATATTCTGTTATTGGAGAATTTGTGAAGACTTATTTTTGTTAAAATATTTCATTTAACGTTCACGAGAGTATTTTAATTATTGTTCTAGAGCAGTATGCGGGCTGCATTTTGGAAAAACGTTTTGAGTGTTGTTCAGCAGCATTTTTGCTGTTGTTGGCCACTACAAAACTACTATCAATAGTAGACAGTTACCGTTCGCAGGATGAATAGGTCATTTGCAACGAAAATTATAGTAAATTGAACATTTTACAAAATCGATAAAACGTTAAACGATGTTCATATCGTAACATCTCATTACAACACTCGACTGGTTTTCAAATTAGGCCCAATGGACTTGTTTGATAATTCTCCAAACTCGATCTGTAATAAGATGTCTTACGATCCTTACTTCTTAAATATTTATTAAAACTGTATTGTACTAAAAGTGTATCCAAATAATACATACTCGTATATGGTTTCGTGTAACAATGATAATAGAACGTTGCGCAACTGCGAATGTTGTTTTCTTCTTGAGCACGTGAGGTCACCGACCGCCACATTGTCATTTGTGGAAAAATGCCTGTTCCCTGTGCAGAAAAATTAATATATTTGACGTACAGAATTGAACGGACGGAATTGAACCCGCGAACAGAGATTTTGGCTGACGGAGCACCAGATCCCACACCTGCGCAGCTACTAGAGAAGTATTAGTGTTGCCAGGTTAGGGGCTTCCCCCTAAATTTAGTTTTTTTGTCTTTAGTGAATGTTTTAGGGGCAAATTTATTTAGGGGGATTTTGTTGGAGGTTTTCGTTGAGCTTTTTTAAATGTAATTTTTTTAAATTTATCATGTGTCATAAAATTACAAAACAAAAAATAGTTTCTTATGATTATTGTAGGTATGTTTATTCAAATATAACTAAGCGTAGTAAAAATAATTACAGATATGCTTGCATGGTGATTGTGAACATTTCGTACCAACTTCGTCAATGTTAAAAAAAAGTTTAACAACGAAAGCATGTACGAGTCACAAAACACTGACATGTTGTTCATTTAATTCTGAAATGAGAATGGATAGCTGATTATAATATATTGCGAACTCGATTTGATTCGTTGCCTTGTTCTTATAAAAAAATATATTCCTACAAAATCTAAGATTTTAAGTTACACATAATGAATTAAATTTTATAATTTTCATCAATTTTTTAAAACGTTTCTGCCCGTTGCTTTAAGATAATGTTGAAAAATGTACTTAAAACTTAAATGTTATTAATAATGTTGAAAAATATACTTACTTAGATGTTCTTTATAATTAGCTGTTGCAATATGTTTAGTTCTTTTAGAATATTTAATAATTTGGCAGTTTATTTCAAATTTTAGAGGGTTGTTTCCCCCACGTTATCTGGGATGCATGGCGTGTGCGCAGTGCCGTACGGGCCCGACGTGGCGCAGCTGGCGCGCGTGGTGGCGGGCGCGTGGGGCACGCGCGTGCTGCGTGCGCTGAGCGCGTGCGCGGGGCGCGGCGCGCACTGGCCCTGGCTGTGGGCGGTGGCGTGGGAGCGCGCGTGGGCGGCGCTGGCCGCCGTGCGTGGCGGCTTCGCGCACGCGCTGCCCGCCGCACGCGCGCGCGCGCACGCCCTGCTGCACGCTTTGCTCAGGTGCTCCCCTCGCAGCGGCTTGGTGGCTTAGGGCATCAATTGATGTCATTGCAGTGCCTCTGACCGGGAGATCGTATGGTTCCAGTCCCAAAGGTGGCACAGGACTTTCGACACTACCTAGCTAGGTCGAATTCAGCCGCACTCTGGAGGAGAACACTCGCGGCCGCCTGCTCTGATCGGTAGTTTTCCGTGGATTCTCCGATCAACAGCTGGCGAATGGCGCAGTACCCTAATAAACGCACCACAGGCCGCGCGAGAACTTTCCTTCCTATCCTTGTCCTACCCTCGCCCCCTCACTTATTTACTTACTTACTTACAAACACACACACACACACACACACACTCACACACTTACATGTACTACACTATGTGTCAGGAGAGCAGTTGGGAGCTCAGCGCTTGTCTGGTCTGTGGATGTGTCCCGCTGTAGAGAAATACCTGGTTGGGGAAAACCCCGCAAACCGGCGGGAAGGTCGGCGCCGAATCTCGCCATCCAGTGGGGGAAGAGCACCGACACCTCCCGCGACAAAAATCATGCACTACACTTACGAGACACATAACCTTTGCAGTTGACGCGGCCAGAATCACTAATCATTCAATCGACAGCACTATCGATCTTGTTGCAATTTCGCATCACTTTTGTACATTTGCGCATGCCCAGAAGATGGAGATTGTTGTACGCTCTTCCGTGCAAAAACTCCCTAGTGGAGAAAGAGATACACGAGAGAACAGTTTTTTATTACACGAGGAATAGAAGCGAGCTTTTAATTGCGAGGCTGGAAAATAGACCGTCGAGAAGTTCGGAATCTATTAGATATCCATCTTAGATTCGTTCATGTTACATGTATTCTTTAATATCGACGTTGCAATCATTAAAAATAAAAATATAATGCACAATATTTTAAACTTAGCTGTGTATGCCTTCATATTGCGAAATTATATAAGTTCTAAACAAACAATGAGAGAGCATTGGGGATAACGATCTCTGCCGCTGTTAAACGGAGGTGAGGATATCCAGGCTACTTCTTTCTCAGAGGTCGAAAAGGTCAACTGCTATATGAACAAAAATATTTTTACAAAGCAGCCTCCCCTGCTGCATGTAAAAGCGCTGAGCGTTGTGAAGCAAGTGCGCGCGTCGGCAGGGCGTCGCCGGAGAGCGCGGGCGAGGCGAGCGCGGGCGCGGGCGGCCCGGGGGGCGGCGCCGACGACCTGGCCGAAGCCTGCTGCAGCAACAGCGGCGGCGGCGAGGAGGGCGATGGCGAGGGCGAGGGCGAGGGCGAGGGCGAGGGCGCGGGCGCGGGCGGCAGCGGGGGCGCGGGCGCAAGCGGGAAGGAGGGCGCGGCGCGGCCGGCGCAGGCGCCCATCTGCCGCATCTGCCACTCGGGTCCGCACTCCGTCCCCGGGCTGGGCCCTCTACTGGCGCCCTGCCACTGCCGCGGCACCGTCGCGCTCGTGCACATGACCTGCCTCGAACACTGGCTCACAGAGGTACGCACCCCACACACCACGCCAGAGTTGCTCATGGGGTGGGCGCAGTGGGGAAATTATTTGGGGGCTCGCAGTCACGCAGAAAGTCCCCAGGTGGGCTCTTGGAATTGCCCGAAACTCAAAGGGGAATTATTGAGGATTCATACGGAACATCAGACATTGTGAGGCTTAGGTAGCTTCGACTGCTGGTAGCTCCGAGCTGGTGAAACGACTCCACCCACGCTATCTCTCACGTTCCGGCCTATACGGTCGCCAGTCCGGCAGTGCACGTGTGCTGGGGGGCTGAGGATATAAGCCAATAAGGCAAAGGTGCTATTTTTGCGAGTAAAATACCCCCTGGTATGACATCGTAAGCAGCTACCAAGGTAAACTGCAGCTGGGGTTCTACTCCCACCTTTGTTATTTCTATAGTACTTGTACATTTTAAGGCTCTCACACCCAACTTATCAAAACAAATGAATCAAAAGACACATAATTTCACTTAGAGGTGACATATTGCACTTTCACTTATTAAGTATTGAGTTTTTTTTAACCTCCAAATCACGCCGGCGTATATGCAATCCGCAACTCACGATCTGTTTCCTTACATAATCTATCACGTTATGTCAAAAGCTGTGCTACCTAAGAGTCTTAATTTCTAATTTCCAAGACCTTACTAAATTTTGGATAATGCGATTCTGTGATAATGGTGGTACGTACCGTGTCTCTAATTCAGAGACGTGCACTATTTCGAGGTGTATTACATTTATTATGATTAATTTCATTCAGAAAGTAAAAGAGGACTTCTTATTCGGTGTAATTTGTGGCTACAAAACTTCTTTATCAACAGCGGGTGATAAACAAATTGAAACTATCCGTGGGTACACTTGGAGGAGACGCAGAAAACTATTTTTACAGACTATTTTACTATTTTAACATATTTTATTTTTGTGATGCAATGGAAGAAAAAAAATCAAATACTCAATACAGGAATTTCACACGTCCGTTCGTTGATTGTGAGATAACATCTCATCTTGATGTCTAAAGTCTAACACTTTGGATCTTGTAAAGTAAATTACTAATTCACTGTACTGCACCGTTCCAGCGACGTAACGCAACAAAAGAGAGGAATGGAAATCCACTATCAACGGCGGTGGCAGTTTAGAATTTAGTAATCTTATCGAAACGCATGAGTTGTAGCGAATAACGGTAGAAATATTGAATAACTCTCACCTTTACCATAAACATTGGTACCGATTGTTTGAAACTCGACCCCTTCACTATTTACTCAATATCCACCTAATGGCATTGTAGGTATTGACATCATTAGGTCGATAATGAGCAAAAAAGAACACGGTTCAAATTTCTTTTAAAAACTGACATGATAGCTGAGTCCTCAGGAAATAGCCAAGTCCGTTATTTGTAATATCTGCCGTATGTCGTTGAATATTTTATTTAATATTATGGAGAGAGTATTATTGGAAGGGACCGCTTTGACATCTGCTTGGATACTGCTGTCAACATAACTGCAGGTTATGTCAATGAACAATCCCTACGCAGAATAGTAGGAAAAACAAGAAGAGATCAAATAAGGAATAATACAATCACAGAGGAACTAAAAGTTACTCCGCTACTCAAAGAAATGGAAAACAAGCTCTGAAGTGGTACGGACATGTTGCTAGAATAGCAGAGGATAGAAAGCCGAAACAAATGATCGAAGCCAGGCCAGAGGGAAAGAGACCACCTGGAAGGCCAAGAGGAACATGGGACGCCTACATACAGAATATATGCCAAAGGAGCGGAACTACACTAGGGGAGGTGAAGCGCAAGGCACAAGACAAGAAGGAGTATGTCGAATGGCTAACCCGACGCTGAGAGGCATCAGGGGAAGAAGAACAGTTAGCTCATTTCTAAATGACTTCATCACTATCTCTTGCAATGCTGTCGTCCTACTTAACGATCACTTGTTTCCCGACCTGTCAAACTGGTCCCTTCTTAGAGTAATTTTTCTCTGTAAAAGAAAAAATAAATACGATGTATCTTTTCATGAAATACGAATCTACAAAGCATTTACAACTCATCTGTCATCACGCCATCTACAACTCATTTGTTTCAATTGTTCTTAACAAAAGCCGGTCCTTACGCGTCAACGAGCTAGGAATACATACGCAACAATTTATAATTTTATAAACAAATTCGAAATATGCGTTAGAACGGCCGGGAAGCCTGAAATGAACATCTCAAAATAGCAGTTTGATAGGAGGTACAAATCGAAAAAGTTAGAATAAAAGGATAAATATTTTCTGGTCTATGGACTATAATTCTGGACGGAAAACCCCGCTTAGAAATATTTTTTCGTCGTGGCGTACGCGCAGGCAAAATCTCTCTTTCGGCAGGGAAAACTGCCTGAAAACATCAATGCTGTGCACGCACGGAATATGAAAGTTCGTCATGTAACATATCGCGTGGTGCAAGCATTCTTGGGCATTAGTACGACGAGCATACACACGATTCTCCACCCGTGAGAAACATTTGTGCGTGTTGGATACCGCCGCGTATAACATTGGTGCATCAAAAGACTTGTATAACATATACACATATCGTTCTCTTTACAGCTTTAATACACAGGGTCCCACAACTGTGGGCCACCTATAACTTCTAAAGGTTTGCGATATCGAAATGTAGATTTCACTCAACAATACAGAATCAAGGGGCAAGTAATTTTCTGTATAGACATTGTTCGTAATATTTTTAGTTTTAGAGAAATTTAATAATGTTTGATTTTTTAAAATAGAATGCTATATTTTTCTCGCCAGCAATGGACACATCATGCAAAGAGGATGTATCATATGTTAGTATTTTCTTAGAAATTTTAGTATAAAAAGACTTTCTGACATGTGATTTTAAATTAAATAGACGATATTTCCACTTGCAACTGTCGCTTTTGGGGAAGGTAGTCTTCGCGGGGCCGAGCCTGGTACGAACAGCGTCGCGGACAAGCGAAGGCCATCTCCAAAGTCGAGAGTTGCAAGGGTCACTGAAGGAAATAATGTCCGTTTAATTTAAAATCACAACTCAGAAAGCCTACTTTTATACTAAATTATCTATTAAAATACTAATATCTTTGGATTCCTCTTTTTTCTGCTCAATCCACTGCTGATGAGAAAAATATATAGTTCCATTTAAAACTCCAAAGATGATTAAATTTCTCAAAAACAAAAAATATTACAAACAACACCTTTACGGGATACTACTTGCCCTATGATTCTGCATTGTTTAGAGAAAACTTCATGTCGATAACATGAACGGTTTAGAAGTTATGTGGGGTAGCCCATAATTGGTGAGACACACGGTATATGCTAAGCGCAATCCGGCCGCAGGTGGACGCGGACCGGTGCGAGCTGTGCGGCTTCCGCTTCCGCACGCGCTACGAGCCGCGCATGGCCCTCCCGCGGGCGCTGCTGCTCTGGGCGCGTAGCGGCCTCGACGGGCGACAGGTGCCCCGCCCACCACCACTTACACAACCTGTGCTCAACTCGCTTCCGAAGAAGCACCAACAACACCACACCATCACCATAGTCACCTTCGCTTACACTGTGAACTTAACTCACTCCAAAAGCACCACCACAACCACCACCACTGTCACCACCTCCATAATCACCGTCACTTACTCTGCAGCCTTTGCTAAACTCACCACCACAGAATCACCACCACTATAACCACCACCACGACCACTACCATCACCGTACACCACTCTCACCACCACCACCACCACCATCACTTACATTGCCACCTATCCTCAACTCACCAACAAAACAGCACCAATAACACTATAACCACTACCACTACGCTTCAAGTGAACAATTTTCTGCGTCAAGTGCTTTCACATGCTGCTTTAAGTGGATAACGTATCGACGATTTATCTCTTAGTTTCTGCATATTCATAAGCTAAGTGAATTAGTTGTCTATCTAGTAATTCCATAGAACCTTAAACTAAGTTCCTTGACATGGTCTGCGAACTCTTTTTCTTGTTTCTCTGAAAATGTTCTCTTTAAACGACTCGGTGGCTTGGCAACAGTTCTCTTGAAGATGGATATGACGCAAGCTGGTGAAGGGGGCGGGGAGGGGCGCGAGCCCTTTAGGAGGTTTCGGAAGCCCCACAGTCGCGCCTGCATCGATGCCGCCTGCACTATGCCAGCACGCGTCACTCTCCCGAACACAAGGAAACTCGCTCGCCTCCCATTTCGCTTGCTCGGCGACCCCATTAAATGTTACTCAACCGACTTTGGCGAATCACTAACAAATCAATGGAATCATTCACTCTACATTGACTCACTGGCTGTACGTGACGAGATTGTTTCACAGACACTCTGTGATGAGGACTCGGTAATCCCACGGATTCAAGTCTTTCATTCCCATAATGTACAGCCAATTTATTCAAAAAATAAATACACAAGAGGAGAATATTTTTAATCAAACCATTGAGATAGTTTGCGTAATGAACAATGCTCAACAATACATAAAGCCTCTAAAAAGAGGTAAGAATATGGGTCATTCTATGTCAAGTGGTCTAATTTTGGAGAAGTGTCACGCGCAATTACCTCGGATTTTGATAAAATGTGTACCGAATCCCACGTATCTCAAAAGAACTTATGTGAAATTGTAGCTTAATAGGTGTATTCAAATAATGATTGAAATAGACTGGTCTGTTCGACCCCATGCAGAGTCGTTGTACAGTGTAACTATAAGATTTTCGCATTTTGGGGATTCACAATTCCTTAATTTCCTACAATTTCTTATCAAATCAAACTGAACTTTCTTGTTCAAAGTTTTCTGCTCTAGTCAGTGAATTTGGCCTGTATTCACACACAGTGGGTACATTGCATTAATGTTTCTGTTACGTGTGGACTGGAGCACGACACTTCTCAACAATAACAAGTTATTACATTCCTAGAATACGGCTAAGGCTGTCATCATTACACCCAATATCCTAACAGAAAATGTGATACCGCAGACAATAACACTGAAAGATAGGTAAGTTCATATACTGACTGGAGGATTTCAATGTCTTTGCAATCTCACAGGATTGAGAAAAGCACCATACTTCAATTAAAACAGTAAGTCCTTTGAAGGTCACGAGCTTAAAAAGAGAGGGGGACACTTCTCATTCAATCAAGAGCTTCAATACCAAAAATTTACGTCGTAACGAAGCTCGCGTTTGGATGACCGTTTCTTCCTCTCCCACCAGCTGCAATGGCTGTGGCCATGAAAGGACCTCCTGTTTTAATCGAAGTATAGGTCGCGCTTAATTGGACGTCATCCAGTGTCACGCGGTTCGCGAGTGCCTACGCCAATGGCGGCCGGTGGGTGGCGAATTAGAAAGGGCGACATGTACGTCCGAACTATCGCATACATTTTAACTTTCAAAATATTTCTTGAACGAGCAAATCTATAACATGTAGTGAACAACCGATTTGCACGCATCTGGACTTTAATACTTGTCTTGGGTACAATTGTGCTTACGCAAAAATAGATTTTTGTTAAATTTCCAGCAAACAAAACAGTAATTTATGAAACTCGATGAAAGAGTCGGTATTCTTAGCTTAGTTAAAAGGCACGCACTCTCCCGAACAAATCCCTAAAGCAGCGTGCTGCCCCCACTCAACTCCCAGTACCCCCTAGCCACCCATTGCAAGTTTCCATTGCCTTGCATGCACCGCCTACGAACAAACTCGCGGCTCATTACAAACACATTAATCCTTCGCTTAAACAGGCACATAAAAGAATAATTCGTCCTCAAAAATTGCGCTGGTGGTATGTACAAATGAAACGAGTCGATTTGTTGCAAGTTGTTTTTTGTGAGGAGAGCGCTTTGCCTGACGGCGTTGGTGCGTGTGGCGGCAGCTGCTGCATGACCTGGTGTGGCTGTCGGTGATGACGCCCATGGCTGCCATGGCCGCGTACACGGCGTTGGGCGCCGCGCGGTCGCTGGCGGCGGGCGGCGCGGAGCGCGACCGCCGCCTGGCTGCTGGTCGCGCTGCTCGTCTCCTGCAGCATCACCCTCTTCGCCTTCTACGGCTGGGTGGCCGGCGCCGTCAGATACCACGCGCAGGTCACCTCCTCGCGTCCTTTCATTGTTTACTTCACGGCGACAGACAGTTGATCACAGCTCTAGACTTACTGTGGAGACAAGTGCAATTGTGCATGGTTTCTTCAGCTCTGGCAACTCTGCCCTAACTGAAGGCCTGACTGCCCTAATATTGAATTTTGAGTACAGGTATCAAGGACCGCTTTTGGCAAGAATTGGAGAGAAAATCTTATTTTATTACTTTAACTTCCCTGTAATAAAAACTATTTGCAAAGGCAAATCAGATACACGTTTTGGTTATTTTCCCTTATTATATCCTTCGTGACAGAATCGACTTTACTGGCCCAAGAATATGGAGGGCGATTTTTTGAATAACTGCATTGCCCACTAAGCACAAGAAAACGTGCACTGATAATGGAGCTTCATTTATGTCCAGAAGCACAAGGAATTGCTCAAATTGCTCAAAGGATCAGGGAAAGTGAACGAAAAACGTGTTCGAGATTGGGAGTCACTGATTCAGAGGGTAAGGTATTACAATACTCGTTTGTTAAAGGAGTAATTAATTTTTTAGAATAATAGAGTCCAAATGATAACTAATACATTAAATATAATCGCTAAAATCAATACATTATTTTCCTTTGTGATGCTCAGTTTGTCGTTATCCCTTCCTCTCCCATTACACCAACACATAATTACACTTACATCAACAATACTACCAGGCATGTGGGGGTTTACAGTGTGTCCAGCTGGAGCGGTGCCTGCCAGGGGGAGTTTCCCGGGGAGAGGGGACCCCCCACCGCCCGAGATACAACACGCGGAATAATCACCATTGTTATGAGGCGGCCGGAATCCTTAAATGTAGTCACTCACTCACTCAACGCATCCAGTCGGAATTTCAGGCATTTCCATATCTTGACCTTTTTGGTGCAGACACTAATTATGACCGCATTTCATGACTTTATGATAAAAATGAACCACATTTTTATGCTTAAAAATGCCTATTCTTTCTGTAAAATCCTAAAAGTTTGGGTTCAGTGCAATTGAAAACATGGAGAATATATTCGAACGCCTTTCTTTGCATACAATCAGGCTGTCAATGTGAATTCAATAAAAATTCCGGGTTCATCTGCCTGCGATTTAGATCAAAAGAGAAAACACCACTTATTATACACTATAATTTGAACATTAAAATTTGATCCGATCGCAAGTTTTGAAAAAGAAACATAATTTTATCAGTACAAAAGGATGCAAAATAATATATTTATTTCCTTATATTATGCTTTTTATATTTCACTCGTGGTTTCATTGAAATACGAAGTAAAACAAAATATTTTTGAAAACTTTATTTTCTCGTTCATTTACATCGTTTATTAAAAAAATTAAACAGCATATTTCCGCCTTCTAAGAGAATTTTAGATGCCAAAAATTACATTTTAGATCCTAATTTCTTAAGTTTACTCATAGATGTACTGTCGTAGCGAAAGGACATCCATTGAACGTAAAATAAATAAACAAATAAAAAATAAATCGAACATTCAAGAAAAACGTTCATATAATATGTAAAAGATTCAAAATATTGCCTTCGGAGAACTGAAAATCAGACGCGTCTCGTCATGTATAATATCCAGTTCTTGAAAAATTGTAAGCGTTTAGGCACCATTAACGCGCCCCCGGTTTTTAAAAAATCTATACATTCGGCGAAAGGTCGACATATCGGCGGAACAAAGAGAAAACCTACGAAAGCATTGATTATAGAGAGACTGCCAGAGCGAGTTAACCGTTGTGAATTCGCGATATTAGGTTACCTAATTCCGACGGAAATATTGGGCGCCTGGCGTTTAAAATGCCACACATTCTAACTGATCCATCGATTCCATCCAGAAAATCGATTCTCAAGAGGAAGAGCTCTGAACAGTTCAGTGGACCTCATCTCCTTGGAAGAATTTACGTTAGCATTAAAAACAATGAAAAAGAGGAAGGCATGATGAAGGCATGATGAACAGGAAGGCATGAACCCTGATGGTATTAACATGGAACTTTTAAAATACGCAGGACCTATCTGTGATTTTAGGTTGCTTCATCTGTACAATGAATGTTGGAAAAGTTATAAAACACCTAATAGCTGGAAAATGACGGAGGTTATATCTATCTTTAAAAAGGGTCATGAAATGAGTGCGGGAACTATAGAGGTATTAGTCTCATGAATGTCGCTTATAAAATATTTGCAAAAGTAATTAATGCTCGATTAAAAATCATTACAGAAGTTAAATTACAAGAAGAAC
The DNA here is from genome assembly GCA_964035755.1 of Teleogryllus oceanicus. NCBI lineage: Eukaryota > Metazoa > Arthropoda > Insecta > Orthoptera > Gryllidae > Teleogryllus > Teleogryllus oceanicus. The sequence continues at coordinate 130,680,315 of CAXIVR010000006.1, forward strand.
AATCGGGATTTCGGAAAGGACGCTCATGCAGTGACAACATTTTTAGTATCAAAAGGATTTTAGAAAACGACGAGAAGTCAATATGGATTAGCCTTTATTGACTTCGAGAAAGCCTTCGACAGTGTGGATCGAGTCAAATTGTGGAATGTAATGAGTGAAAGTGGCTATCCTGAACACCTAATAAATACCATAAAAAGTTTATATACGGGCACAAAAATTATAATAAACACTGGTACGAAGAAAACTGAAGAAATTTTGACAAATGGAGGACTCAAACAAGGATGTAGTTTATCTCCAACGCTATTTAATATATATGTAGATGATCTTATTAAAAATGAGAATGTATAGTGGGTCCTGGATTCCAGTTAAAGAAGAACAAACATCTAAATGTTATTCTTTATGCAGATGACATCACAATACTGCAAGAAAGCGAAGGCGAATTACAAAAAACCGTATACAAACTACATCTACTGGGAGGGCTCGAATATAATCTCCGGATATCAAAAAAGAAAACAAAGGTTATGGCCCATTATGGTAAACACCCCGTTCGCTCAAAAATAGTAATTGACGATACAGTAATCGAACAGATTTCTAATTTCAATTATCTTGGTTGCGAGATCAGTTATGACAGAGATAAAGACATAGAAATAAGACCAATAAATTTCGATCACTATGTGGCATAATAAACCGAACACTTCAGAACAAAACAAGGAAAGACACCAAAATAAAATTTTATAAAACAATGGCTGCTCCAGTATGTATGGAAGTGAATCGTGGATAGCAAAACAGAGAGGTAAAAGTAAAATCCAAGCAGCGGAAATGAGATTTCTCAGGAAAGTTAAAGGCTGCATAAAACAAGATCACATAAGAAACGAAGATATCCGTAAAGAACTGTATATATATATATATATATATATATATATATATATATATATATATATATATATATAATATAAATGAAAAGATAGAGGAATACAGAGAATCATGGAGACATCACATAGGAAGAATGGGTGAAGAAAGAATTCCATGCCCAGAGATGCAATACGACCGAAGGGTAGGAGAGATGTCGGGAGGCCCAGGAAGAGATGGAGCTGAAGTGCAAGTGAAGACGGAACAGGCATTCATACCTAATCCTTGAAAGGAAGAAGAAGAAGATTCTAACTGATGCTTTCGACGGACAAGAAGGGGAGAGGAAGGGCGGACCGAAAAGGAGCAGAGCGGGCTAGGACCGAGAGGGTAAAGCGATACAGAGCAGGGAGCAGCGGGACTTCAATTTTACTCTCCTATAAACGGAACTAATTTATGTTACTAATATATTATTACGAATATATTATTGTGATAAATAAATACACGCGCAACTCCGGCTACTTCATTTCGTCATATCAAATTAACACGACTCTTCAAATCTCCTAGGTTCCAGACTCCAATTGACAGTGTGCGCGCCCCTTAGGTGTGGCGGGAGTGGTGGCGCCAGAACTTCACCGTCCGCGTGGTGCTGGGCGCTGAGGACGAGGACCGTGCGGCTGGCGGTGAGGAGCGCGGCGAGCGCGCGGAGCGGGCGGCGGCCGCGACGCTCGCCATCGACGACAACCTAGGTTGGCGTGCTACTCCTTGCAGCTAGGATCCCGGTTCTTGTGCCTGGCGGTCAATTGGAAACGACCACAGTGTTTCCCAGTTTCTCGGCGGTACCCAGGTCGTCAGCGCCAAAAGGGAGGACCTAGGATCCCGGTTCGTGCCTGGTGGTGAATTGGAAAAGTGCACGCGGTTTCCCGGTTTCTCTGCGGTACCCCGTCATAGTGCTCAAAGGGGAGGGGCGGGGAGGCATGAAGGTTCTCCGGGACCTCCGAATTTGTCAGACCAGGTCGGTTTGGATTCGCCGTTACGGTGACGCCCCTCTGCGGAAATGGAGTAAGGACTTGTTCCGAACCCAGCGTGTTACTAATAGCTTTTCAAATATCCAACCAAATCAGTTAGTAGTAGCTTCTGGATGTGGATGGGCTCTACCCAGGTACCTAGGCCGAAAAAAATTAGGAGTTGGAGAGGGAGATTTTCAAGAGTTATTCCTACTAATGACATTGGGAAGGCTCGCGCACCCTGGAGGGGATGGGAATGAGATTGAGTCACGGTATACCCTCTGGGGACCAAAAACCCCTGGTACAATTAGCGTTGCAATACGTAGCCGCAGCACACTATTAATTGACGTTCCACAGGGCTCTGACGGACCCCAGGCACCGAGCCTGACATCCCTCGACAATGTAAGTTGTTTTGATTATAGATCACTAAAATTAAATCTCACAATCTTCATTAATCTCAGGTCCAATCACTTCGGCGTCAGGCACATATTGTGTATTTTCAAATATAGACACATACAATATACCCGTTAATTATCTTCTTATGTTTTCACTTTGCGACGCCCGCTTCAATAAACCGCGTTGTATCAAAATAACAGTCAAGTTTGTCAAATGTACAGCGAATATTGATATTGGTATTTTACTGTATTCCAATGGCGAGTCATTGCTCAGCGCTGAAAAGCGTAAACCATTAGCAGGTGACGGTCACGTGATCATTTCGCATTTCATATGTTGATTGAATTTTGCAGATTGGTTTGCTTTTACGACTTTACGTGAATACAAGTTGTTCCGCATTGTAACGGAAGAGAGTACTGCTATTGCAAAAACTCTTGATTGCAAATCTCTATGATTTTATGTTTTGTTCAAGCAACTAGTTGTGCGATACCAGCATGCACTGCCATTTCAAACCACTCCCACAACTGTAACGATTATCGTGCATGCTATAGAGCCGATAAACGGAATATGCCAATATGTTTCTGACGTAAACTTAAAATTTCCGCATACGCACATGCTATATTGTCATCACTAAACGTATACGCTGGCTTGCTTCACGCGGCAGAAAAGCCCGCTCTAGGTAGGTTAAAAGAATCTTCTCACGGTCATCTTCGGGGAGACTCTCCACTATCCTATGTACTCTCGGGTTGCCCGTCCTCCCCGGTTTTCTGCGCACCAATAGCAATCGTCCACACAATCATCAGAGCGCGAAACAACAACTTCATCTGGCGGCGCCTCGCGCAGAAGATCCAAGACGACGCGGCGAAGCGGAGCGGGGTGGTGCCCGCGCGCGGAGAGGCATGGGTCGCTGACGCATTGTCCGAATAATACTTCTACTTGACAGCTAGCCAGGGGAGGGGGTCCCATTATTCAATCAGAGGCTTCAAGCTCTGATGTCACTGCAGAGTTGCTGATGCTAGTAAAGAAAAAATACATCTTACAGCGCGAAATAACTGAAAATTGAAGAGCGCCATTTGGCAGCATTACTTCATTGGTTATGAATCAGGAGTGTGTTTGTGCGTCGTCTACTGTTGTGGGCTCTGATTGCGATTTGTTTGTTGCGACTGCTTCTATTGTAGTGATCTGATGCAAGAACGACCACGTGTATATGTGGTAAAAACATCTTTCTACCACACCCCTAGCAATCAAGAAGCCGGAAATATTATTCGGACGATAAACAGCGCCTGCGTAAGAGGCGGTGGCAGAAGCGGAGCGGGAGCCTTAAGGCTAAATGTACCGAAAAATACTTATAGGAAAAATCAATAGATCGCAGCACTATCACAGGGAATTTACTAAACCGATAACGTCAGAAGAAATGGTCCGATATTCGATCTGTAAGCGGCATTGGACTCCTTTTTAAAATAAAATTTACGCTACAAAGCCGTTTTTTCAAAAAAGATTTCCAATTTTTTTTTAAATTTCTAAGAGTTCCGGGAAGAAATTAACAAAATGTGGGTTTATAGCGCGATGACGACGTGCTTCCTGAATCCAACGTCGTGTCAATCATGCAAATCAGATTAATAGGAGCGGCGTAAAGTGAAATTTGAAAAACACCTTCCCCACCCCCCCTTCCCGCTCCACACCGGTGCGTCACCCGACCCTTGCGGGCCCTCCCTCTACGCAGCCGAACGGCCAAACCCGGCGGCCTGCGGCGCGAAAGGAGGCCGAACTTTTAGACAGGCAAGCCAGGCAGTTGGTTTATGCTTTCGTCCCTTTCAATCTCAATATATTTTTCTCCACATATCAAACTAGTGATGCTGTAACACAACCAAACGGTCTCGTATCATCTGTAATAGTCGTATTTTTTAGTATTCTTTCTTTCTTCCTTCCAAAAATTGGGCATTACTCAAAATATCGATTCCGATTTGGAAACTGTTTCAAAAAAAAATTAACAATTTGAATATCACCAAATTCCATTCCTAACATCTTATTTTACATACATTTTACTTCTAAGATCTTCCGTTATCATTCCACTACCAGAAAGAATGAGCCGAGATTACGCACGAGCTCTTTTATCCTGCGACTCGATTTTTGATCTCAAAACTGCGTTTGTCTCCTTGATAGATTTCACCTATTGAATCTGTTTTCCCAAGTAAAATCGCCGAAGCTAATTTTAAAACTGTTTTCGAACTTTCGGACAAATTTGAAAAAGTGGTAAAATAGCACGCAGGCGAGATGTCTCCAGAATCCAACGCCATATCATACACTGAAATAGGATAAATGTAATTCTATAGACAAATGTAGAAAACAGAAAATCTTCACTAATGTCAAAAATTCTCTTTCGCGGCACCGCCCGACGATCCCATGGCTAGAGTCCAATGTAATTACATATGTTTCTATGTACTGTTCTGAAATTTGTAATCTGGGCGAACTGTTGAAATCTTAACAAATATCTAAATTTTTTCGTCACATATTTTGTACAGTATTATGCATTTTACACATTTTGCTGATTTTACAATTTTTTAATCTACTAATTTTCTTGAAATTCTTTCCGAAAACATACTTGGTTAATTTTGAAAAAAGTGTTCTTTTAAATTTGTTGTGATTTTTTTTAGCAATAACCATAGTTTGTCTTATAAAAAATGCCTCACGTAAAGATATTGAAGAGTGCTTAAATGATTCTCTGCTCGTCCTTGAGTTTTCTACGTGCGTACTATAGTTGTCATTACTGACAGAGATAAATACATTCTCTTACACAAACAGTAGGCAGAGAAGGCAAGAGTAGGCATTTATTTTTAAATTCGATTTAATGAATATTTTGTTAATGGAATTTCAAATTATAAACATTTTACTTTCTTCCTCTTCTCAATCCCCTTCTCAATCTAAGAAGAGAAAGTTATGTAATCGTGCACTGGAAAACTCTTATTGCCGGGCCCTGGTAACGTAAAAGTGGATTAATTCTGTTGGTATATAGTAAATTACTTCTTCTAACTAGTGGTGTAGCGAAAATACATTTGTTATGGGTCCTTTATTCCCAAAAATCGATTGATTGATGCCTTTGACGTCTTATACCGGTATTTTGAATAAAGGTATAATAGAGGTAAAGTTATTTTTATACCGGTATAAATACGTTTACCGCTATTATTTCGCTACTCGGTCCCTGAGAATAGGATGAAAACGGCAAAATAATTACAAAAAAAGAAGACACATGAAAAGATGGGAAGAATACACGAAGTAGTTATATGAGAAGGACTTTCAAGTACACGAGTAGATAAACATTGATGATTACGAAGATGAACCAGAGTTTTTTGTGGAAAATGCATTGGGTGACAAAACAACTGAAAAATGGGAAGTTCCCGGGAGTAAATAATATCCTGATCGAACTACTCAAAGACACAGGGGAAGAAATCACGGCGAAACTAATACAATTATGCAATTTGATCTGGAAAAGAGAAGAGTGATCAACAGATTGGAAACGCACTATGTTTATTCCAATACCAAAGAAAGGCGAGAGCCGTGATTAAGCAAATAACAAAATAATTGCATCCAGAGAAAGCAAGAAAATTACACAAATTCATAAAATATGCATGCATATCACGTAAGACCAGAGCTTGATTTATAATGTTTTAGGTCCCGGAACGCGCACCAAATTATGTATTAATTTAATAGAAATAGTTATATATTTATAATACAATTTAGTAATTATCACCGAGGTAAAGGAACGCCGTTTCGTCATGTTCCGTATGAAATCAAGCCCGTAAGACCAAAATCCAAATAAGCGAGAAAATGGTATTTCTAATCCTGTTGTGTGGGTTTAAAAGCTGAACATTCAGAAAGGCCGAAGAAAGGAAGATTCTTTGAAGTATGGGTACGGAAGAAAATATTTAATGTACTGAAACAATTACACAAATTTATAACAAATTCAGCGCCAGTTGGCGCGCCATTTTGAAATAATTTGAATATATTTACGCAAATTTATTACAAATTCAGCCCCAGTTGGCGCGCCATTTTTGAAATAAACTGAATATATCAATGATTTATCCCAACCTAATCCGTTCCGAATTTGTATAAATGAGCGCCAGGGAAAGATTACGCTGAGTCTATTATACACGTCAACCTTCAACTCTAATTATAACAAATTAGTTTCCGCCTATCTGGGTCGATTGGTTTCATAGAAATAATCACTATTGTATGCTAATAGATGATTATCCGATCTGCCATCTATACAGAGTGGTCGAGGAACCTGAAAAGCAAATATATTTCTTTCTTGCTACTTCATTGCTAGAACTGGCTCAATGAGAATCATATACTCATTTCACAAAAACATGGAAATTTATTAAACAATTTACGTATTTTATAATTTTATCCAATATGAAACAAAAACCTTGGTCATGACCGTTTCCAACCTTATTAATGTTTTCGCGCGCTTTTGGACCATCTTTATTTATCTCCGACGTCGCCGTCCTCAGGTCCAGACACCATCTTCTCTCTTCCTTTCTCGGAAGCACACTTCAATCACCAGGTGAAATCTATCAAGGAGACAAACGCAGTTTTGAGATCAAAAATCGAGTCGCAGGATAAAAGAGCTCGTGCGTAATCTCGGCTCATTCTTTCTGGTAGTGGAATGATAACGGAAGATCTTAGAAGTAAAATGTATGTAAAATAAGATATTAGGACATGGAATATTGGTGATATTACACAATTAGTTCAATTTTCTTTTTGAAATCAGTTTCCAAATCGGAATCGATATTTTGAGTAATGCCTCAATTTTTTGATGGTATTCGAAGGAAGACGGAAATATGTGAACGAGATATATACCTACAATATACGACTATTACAGATGATACGAGACCGTTTGGTTGTGTTACAGCATCACTAGTTTGATATGTGGAGAAAAATATATTGAGATTGAAAGGGACGAAAGCATAAACCAACTGCCTGACTTGCTTGTCTAAAAATTCGGCCTCCTTTCGCGCCGCAGGCCGCCGGGTTTGGCCGTTCGGCCGCGTCGAGGGATGGCCCACAAAGGTCGGGTGACGCACCGGTGTGGAGCGGGAAGGGGGGTGGGGAAGGTGTTTTTCAAATTTCCCTTTACGCCGCTCCTATTCATCCGATTTGCATGATTGGCACGGCATTGGATTCAGGAAGCACGTCGTCATCGCGCTATAAGCCCAGATTTTTTAATTTCTTCCCGAAACTATGAGAATTTTTTTTAATTTTTGGAAATCTTTTTTGAAAAAACGGCTTCGTAGCGTAAATTTTATTTTAAAAAGGAGTCCAATGCCGTTTACAGATCGAATATCGGACCATTTCTTCTGACGTTTTCGGTCTAGTAAATTTTGCTTATTTTGGTGCTGCCACGTGTTGGCGACAAATTGAACTAGTGTCGGTACATTTAGCCTTAAGCCTAGCGCACACTGGGACGGTACGGCACGGACGGACATGGTTTTTAAAAGTTCATTACATGGTTTCCCCTTAGGGTGCGTGCACTAGACTGTCACGGTCGGGATAGGGCGATCCGCATCTTTCACCGGTTGCAAAAAGTGAAGGAAAGATCTGGACTTTTCTGGCGTGCCAATAACGCACGGCCGGGACGGCTTTTCCGCCGTTTCAGCTGTGAGATTATGTGAACCGTGTGGAGCGAACATGAATGGGTCCAATTTAATTATGTTGGTTCGTAATTATCCTGAGTTGTACAAGGTGATATTAAGTTTTATTAAAGTTAAACCTTGTTAGGAAGTATAATTCAGTGGGTTAGCTAATCTGAATCAAGGAGTAACATTTGCCAAATTTAAAATACTAGATATTTATAGGTAGCTGTGCACTATTAATGAAACTTGATACATTTGTGCACGATGAATAAATTGTCTTATTTTGGAATGGTGCATAGTTCATTAATCAATGTAAATGATTTGTGTGTGTTTTGCGTAAAATAGTGTGTCTTATCTGTGCCAATTATTTTCTCAAGTTTCTAAATAAAGTAATACATTTATGATTTTGTCCCTTATTTCAGTTTAATTGAATAGAATTACAATATTTAACAAAATATTCATTTATATAGTATATTTTTCAAAATATCCCATATACGTGAAATTCGCCTTTTCTCATTATTCTGTTTAGAAGAGAATCTGAGCTTTCTTCGCCTCATTGACCCATTTTCTTCTTAATGATGCGATTGATTCTTTTACTTAAATTATGAAGTGGTCGCGCACAGTACAAGGGGCGAGGAGCCAAACTGAGTCGGAAACTCGCCGCAGTATCTGTTCTGTCCAGTCCGTCCGTCCCGAACTGACCCAGTACTCGCGTGGACTCACTAGTGCCGTTGCGCCGTCCAATTGGCTAGCGGGTGCTGCAATAGTCTGTGGTCCTTGCAGGCGGTGGGTTGGCGACCGCGGGCTTGGAGGTGGCGGCGGGCTCTGAACGCCTCATCAAAGTGCACGCTCACGACTCTCCCATCCCTCTGCAATAAACAACTACCAGCCACCTTTCGTTTTCTTTATTTAACATAATCATAATACTCATTTATGCATTTTTTACGTTAGGGGAGAAACAAAGCTTTAGTAAACCCACATACGTCTGTTTGCATACACACTTCTTGCTGCGTTTAATAAGCATTTTGTAGTTTTATAAATACATTTGGATCATAATATTTGTTTTTGAGAAATATTGTAGGCAAATTCGGGCGCGGTCATATAATACTGTGCATTTTAACGCCATATTCACGGGATATTATGGAGTAGAAAACTTCTAAAATCACATTGTAAACATAATGATAAATAAATTATTAAAAATGTAAACGAATTTTTAAAAACTTAATTGGAAATAGCTCTTGTCGTTTGACTTACGAGAGGTGCCCTTTCAACTCATATCGAACAAATGTTACATTATTATTATTATTATTATTATTATTATTATTATTATTTTCTTGGTGCAATTACAATTTCCACTATTTCTGTAGATAAAGGGAACAGAAAGAACAACTTTAAAAACTCACAATAGAAAATTCCTCGGTTACAATTGTCAGTGGCACTTAAGCTAGTAGCCACAAAATGATTTGACGAAGTTACTTTCAGTTCTGTGCAAACTCACACATGAAACTCGTTCCAGCAAGTAAACTTTTAAAACATTCCGCCTCCCCGAAGAAGTTAAACATAGATTCTTGGACTTTATAAATCAATGTTGTCAGCAAAGCAACATACCAAATAAATGGAAGAGAGCATTGGTAGTCCCTGTCTTTAAAAATGACTCAAGAACAGAATTTTGGAATTACAGAGGACTAAGCCTATTAAATATCACATGTAAAACGCACACCAAAATACTTGCAAACAGACTAAGAAACATTATAGACAGCATACTATTAGAAGAACAATCTAGATTTCGGAAAGTAAGGTCCTGTTCAGACAATTTGTCTCAAGCAAATCGCTGAAGCCTCAAGCCTCAAGCAAATAGTTGAAAATAGACGAGAATTTAATAGGAAGACGTGGTCTTCATTGACTACGCAAAGGCATTTGATAGCATCAATAGAAGAAAATTGTGGAAAGTTATGGTAACAAGAGGTATATCACTCCACCTAAAGTAAACTATTCGAAATATGCACTCAGGTTCTCAGATTAGCGTAAGATTAAAATCGGAACTGTTATACAGGAAACCATAAATGAAGGTCTTAGACAGGGGTGTTCTCTGTTACCGATACTTTTTACTTTCTCGTATACGTACGTATATGCGGAGTAATATAAATGGTATAGAGAAAGTTATGTAATGCTGCGCTAAGAAAAGGTTGATTTTCGACAGAAAAAAATTAATTGCCGGGCCCTGTCAACGAAAAAGTAAATAAATCTAGTTGCTAAATTAAGAAACAAATCCTCTAACACGTGGAGTAGCCAGAATCCCCGTTTTATGGGTCCATGACTCCGAAAAAGCAATTGAAAGCAAAACGTCCTCCGTCCGTCCGTTGTATGTGAACAAACCTAGGGCCTAAACCACACGCACGATCTTTTCCAAATGGAAGGAACTCCTGTCCATTTGGCTTTAGTTGAAGCTTTGAAATTTTGAAAAACATTCTTTACAATTTAGGGGTACTTCGCATGAAGCTACCCGGACATTTTCAAACTTTTCTCAAAAACGGCTCCAAATTTTTTCTTTAAATTTCTTCTAAGAATAGAGTAAAATACACTTATAAAGGTGGCATCGGTGCTATTTTTACGGTTAACTCCGAATTTTCGAAAATTGCAAAAGTTTGATTTTTTCGGGTCTTTCTACAACTATACAATTGAACACAGATTTTTCCTTCAAATGAAATTTGTTGCTCATAAATAGTTCTTTCATTAAGATCATGTAGATATTTTTTAAAAGTTAGTAGTTTTCGTGCAATAGTGTATGAAATATTTGCAATTTTAAAAAATAACAACAGATTTTCTCAAAAACGGCTCCAAATCGTTTCTTTAAATTTTTGGTATGGATAATGCACTGTATAAGATGGCATTAATGCCATATTTATATATTCTTTTGTTTTACAAAAATGTAATTATTTTGACTTGTCTCTCACGTCGGAATATTAACATTAAGGCAATTTCTTAATGTCAAATAAAGTTTCTCGAAAACTCAAAAGTTTTCTGTTAAAATGAGCACAAACTTATGCATTTTCAGAAACACTACTTTTCTCAAAAATGTCTCCAAATTTTTTCTTCGATCGTTTCTATCGGATAGTGCTAATTGCACTGCTTGCAAAGTTCATTTTGGTGTATTCTTTTATTTTTTCAAAAATTAAAATTTTAATTTATGAGTGTAAATTCTTCAAATTATTCAAATGGAGTTTTTCGAAAATTCAATAGATTTCTGTGAAAAATGGCTTCAAATTTCGAATTTACAGTAACGCTTATCGCGTTTTCCTAAAGACAGTTCCAAATTTTTCAATGAAAATTGCTATTTAGGACAAGGTTTTAGTCTTCTTTAATATTCTTAAAATAATATTTCGGTTCTACTATTTCGAAATCGAAAAGTTGAGGAAATTTTCTGGTTTTACAGTTATCACACAGTTACAAATCAAAGCGTGACTACATTGCAATTGTAAATAAACATAAAACAGTAATCGCAAGAACTGTGCAGCAGGTGTAGAAAAGATGTAGCTACAAGAGGTGTAGTTGTAAAGTGGGTATCTGTAAAAAGGGGTGTGATAATAAAAGAAGATATCACGTAATGTACAATTTTTGCCGGCTATAATGGTCGAATTTGCAGTCAGAGATGAATATTAGTTATGAAATTAGCAGTGAAGTAAAACATAAATAAATATGAGGTTAGCGAAAGTAAGTATTGTTCTATATCTCACACACAGAACTGCGTGTGACTCTCGCTATTTGCTATATTCAATTCTTATTTTTAAGTTCATTATCCTACGTAAATTAACAGAAATACTCCACATTGTCCATATATTTATAAATATGATAATGCATTAGGAAAAAGAATGAATTCTGCCATTGCTCGCGTTTTTTATTTATTCAAGCTTTACCTTTGACCCTCTGCAGCCACATAAGGCAATTACGACAGATATACACATAGTAAAAAAATTCTAGTTTAAGATAACGAATTTGGGGTTAAATAGGTGATAAATGAGAAGAGATCATCGGTTTGTGTCTACGGGGATCGAAAACTTCTCTGTGAAGCTTTCTTTTACGGTGTGAATTCTGCTTATCTAGGTGAACGTGAATTGCTGAAGGAATCTGTAATATTTTAGAATATAATTCTATGGATAGGAGAGAAAAGTCGACGGGATTGCGTGTAATGCCAAGTTCATTACGTACTTATGTAATTGTACCTGGGAGCTTTTGTGATAGTGTATAGGCATCTATTTTGAAAAGTTTGCATTTTGTTGATATTTGTTTTGACTGCGGCACTCCAGACTGGAGAAGCACGTGAGGGTATGGGATGGATCATTGACTTATGGAGATGAACAACAACATACAGTTGCAAGGGAGATGATCTTTTTGCCTTATCGTGGTTGCCTGCCTGCTTTATTATGATTGTTACGATCATTGATGCTACGCCGTCGTTGCTATGGGCAGCTGTAAAACAGACGACTAATCACAGTAGATATATTAATTTCCTTCAATGAAGATAATATTTGTCAAAGAGTGGATGGTTATTGTAAACAATTCAAATCAATCTGTATGTTCAGGGCTAGCGAGCTCATTTTCTGTGCCCATGATCGCGGGTCAAGTCCATGACTGTCGTTTATGACTACGGAAATGAAAAACTTATGGGTGTTTAGGTGGGGCTGAGTAATGGAAAACATGCTGTGTTATTTGTAGATAATTGTCCCGCAACCAATTCTGACGTAGTGAAACCAATTACAACCTTACACATTTCCTCCAAATTACCAAGTAAGCTTCACTGCTAATCTCTGGTGGTCTGCTGGATATCCAACCAGTCCTCAGGCATGATGACTATACATTAATTTCATCTGTAGACCCGCAAGTACTGAAATGTCATTCCCTTTCAATGTCGAATGAATTTGTCGTTGAATTTGCTCTCGAGTAAATACTGCGTTGATCACATTAATTGAAAAAGAAGTCCAAAACGTCACATGTAATATTCATTGTTTTCTTCGTAAAAATAAATAGACAAACAACCCATGGAACAAAAGTAAAGAGGATGAGGGTGAGCCGCGTGGGGTGCGTTGGTGGCGTGGACGGCGTGGACGGCGAGGGCGGCGGAGGCGGCGCGTGGGGTCCAGCTATTTGTGCCTCAGAGGCACCGACTGCTGCTTGCCCAGTTCTCTGCAACAGGAGGCGCCGCGCGCTACAATGGATGGTCCGAGCAGAATGCATCGAAAGATGTGCGATGAGAAATGAGGAAAGGCAAATAGAAAGGAGGATGACCAAACGATCCACTCACACTTGAAAGATTTTCAAGCTTTTCTATTTGGAAGTGAAAGACTTTGTCACTCGGATGTGACAGCGAACGAGTTTTCGTTCACATTTCTAATCCGTTTGTTTTCTTAAATTCAGACGCAGAGGTCAGCTGTTAAACAGTATGGAAGTTGTTGAGTTGGTAGTTGAAGAAGTGGGTAGTTGTTGAGTCCTGAAAAGTGCGATAAGCAACCCGTTTCATAAGAAAAAACATGTGATGAAATGGCCCTTATTTCTACGAAACAAGCAGTATAAAAACAATATAAAAATAAAAACTTCAGGGATGCATTACATTTTATTAATGCATTGCAATAATTAATTCTTTATCAATAATTCCAATTAAATTTACTTGGAACTTAGAATCACGTCAAAATAAGGTTTTCTCGGTTAAAATGACAAAAGAGCATTTAATATATGAAAGTAATGGAATTAGTAGCCAGCTCTGCACCACCAAACTAGAAAAGCCTCAACTTGATGCACGTGCAGGCTTTTTCGAGAAATCGAACAACCAATTGGTAGAACTCGCACCCGCTTATTTCACATTTCTCGTTGTTGCGAACCTAAAGTTACCCACACACAGGTACGTTCGAGATGTGTCGGGCCCGAGGGGTGTCTGAATCCCCGTTGAAGGTCCCGTTTCCTTTTCTGAAAGGTCCCGGAAAAGTTTGTCCCAGAATAGTTTCCCATCACTTTCCAGATGCGCTATTGCGCCACTTCAAGCTGCATTCGCACTGACCGTTTGTTAGCGCAAGCGCTTGCTTTATATCCGCGGCAATGTGAAATCAGACTCAACGTTGGCGCCTTTGACTCCGGGATGTTCCAGGGCACTTTAGGGATCTTTTTCGTTCTAGATTTATACTGGAATGCACGTCGTTTTCTGGTTGGATTTGTTCTCGCGGCTTAGGAAAAGTAGTCGGACGCGATAACTTGGTTCTTCTAACATGACAGCTGAGGTAGTATCTCAAGATGGAATTGCTACGACTTTTGAGTCATTCTCAGTCCTGCCGCTAGAGTTGCTTGATCTGAAGCACTACTTGATGCAGACGCGATCATGCGACATCTTGCGGAAGAACTGAGAATGACTCAAAAAGTCGTACCGAAGTCCATCTTGGAGACACTACCTTCAGCCGTCACGTTAGAGAAAACCAGGTATACTCCCCACAGCCAACTCGTTTAGAATGTGACACTTCCGAAGCGTTTATGATCACAGCTCCGCAGCTAACACGATCACGAACGAAATCAAACTGCCTCTGATGTTTTTCAGAACACGTGCTAGTAGTTTACCGTATCCTGAATGTCAGTGCCGGTAACCGTGTTTCGAACAGAGTATTATTAATCCTCGGCAAGCCAGGTACGCGGCCTCGCTTGTACGCCCCTCGGACAAACGCGAGGAATGGCGGAGCTGTCTGGCAAAAGGAGGACCAGTCACACGGCTGCCGAGGTGCGATCCAAAAGCGCTTGGACCCCTAATACTTTGGCTGTCCTGGGGAAATGCACGTTCACGGATCATATGTCCGACATAAACCGGGAACATTCACTGAAGTGTGAAAGAATTTTAAATGCAATCAGAAAATTGTAAGGCACAAGCAGACATTTTAAAAATATGAATGTAGGAATTAATTCTCCGGCTCTGGAAACGTGTCCACTTGCCCTCAACACGAATATATTTCTTGAGGATTACGGAGTAAATAAGGCTCCTAACGTTATCAATTAATTTTGATTCCCATATTCGCCCTAAAACTGACACAACGACGGTCTCAGCTACATTTATTCGTTGTTCCTGGCTGATCAAATCTTAAAGACGGAAGAGTGTGCAGAATGGAGAAGGAAGAAGGAGCGCGGTCTGTAGACTGTTGTGTAATGAATTCTTATGAAACATCCTGAAATTGATAAAGGAAACCACAGGTCGACAGGTCTGAGCACCTGGCCTCTAAGATAGGAGCTATGTCACACCCAGTTGATTAGCTAGTGTTGAAAATCCGTCATTGCCCGGGCTCGAACCTAGGGCCTTACAGTTTCGAAGCATCAATTCCAGACTCTTTAAGGCAATCTCTCCTGCACCCTCCTCACCATCGCTTTGTCAGGCAGTCAAGCAGGGAGAGGACGAAGTCTTCGAAGGGAAGCTTCGCTCCGGCTCGCGATATAAACTAGTCCTCCGTACTACGCGATACATCTGTAGGTGGTTAAGCGCGTGCAGTCCCGTTTGCATCGCGTATCGGCAAAGTTGGGTCAGGGCATCAACTGGTCACTGCAGTGCCTGTGACCGTGAGATCCTGGGATTAATTTCGACGGTGGTAGGATTTTCGACACTAGCCTCATAGCTAGGTTGAATTCAGCCGCTGCCTGGAGAAGAAATGGCCGGCTGTTCTCCGTGGTTTGTCCGCTCAACACTAGGCGAATGTCGGAGCAGTACTCTAACAAACGGGCTACGAGCCGCTCGCAATCCCTCCTTCATCTTCCGTGTCCTATCCTCACCCATTACTTCACGCACTACACTGTCACACATGTCGGGAGACGGTCGGAGCTCAGAGATTGTCCCGGCTGGGGCGGTGCTACGCTGGTGGAAGACGTAGGTCACCGCCGGATCTCGCCATTCAGCGGTGACGGGATGGAGGTGGCGGGAAGATCACCGCCATCTCCCGCGATAAAAACATGTACTACACTTACGGTACTAGCGCCTTAGCCGTTGACGCGCCCGGAATCACTAATCATTCAATCAACGGATTGCGGTACAAACGATTCCTCCAGTGTTTAAGCGGGTGCCGCCGAGTCGATCGTCGCGCGCAGACGCACCTGTCGCCGAGGAAGAACCAGTTGTCGACGTAGGCGGGGATGGGGCGCGGCGCCGCCAGCACGGCGTGGCGCGAGATGATGTCCTCCGCGTCGCGGAAGCTGATGCGGTACGGCGACCCGCGCACCTAGAACGCCCCCACCGCAACGCCCCTTAGAGCAGGCCACTCAAGACGCATTGTACTCGCTTCCTTTTGGCGAATGCGCGCATGCGCAGTGTGACTTCTGGAATTCCAGAAACAACCATTGCGCATGCGCCCATTCATCAAAACTCCGGATTCGTTCGTGAAAAAGGAGCGTGTAAATTTTGTCCAAGAGCTGAAGAAGGTGAATACGAAGGAAGAAATGAAGAAGGTGAATCAGAAAACCATCACGCATCTATGTACACAGGTGTCTCAGGATAAATTTTACCAACTTCAAGGACATCTAGGTATAGAAAAGAACAACTTCTTGCCAAAGAACATGTAATGAGAAATTCCGGAAAGAACCACTTTTTTAATCAACTGGTGAAATTAGCGCTCTCCATTTGAACAAATTTGCCTTGTACTCTTTTAACCTAACGCTGTAGCTATATCGACTTAATGACATAAATAACTACCTTGTATCCACACCCCCTTCTCTCCTACTCGCTACTCATCCTTGCCCAACCAGCTACCTGACAATAGATCCAAGATTATCGTTATACCTTCCAACAGCCGTAGCAGTGGAAACCCACATTGCGCTACCCTCTGATCATCGCCCAATCATCTTCAAACTAGGACTTTCAGCATCTTCAATTAAAACACTCTTCCCCTTCAACCTAAACAAAATCAACTGGCACCACTTCCAATCCGACTACAGACAAAGCCATATCCTTACTAACTCATGCTATTCTCGATACTCGTGATTTAACCACACCCTCACCTAAAAATCTAAATACCCTCCCTACAATACTCCTAAAACTCATATGCCACAAGAGAATCATTTGAAATCATTATCATCGCCATCGAACTCCTTTTCTGAAATCGTACTTAAACCGCCTAATTAAAGTAGTACGGAGACTCCTTTTCTTAGTCCAAGCTCAATATTTCCACAAACAAATCCAAACCGCACATTCAAACGGTCACTCACTCTGGAATCTCACACGACGTTTACTTAGAAAACATAACCATCCCCTCCCTCCAAACACCTTTCACCCTCCCTTCATCCCCTACAGATAAATCCAACACTCTAGCAGGTTATTTTGCATCTGTCTTTATTCCACATCCTCCCACAAATTCAGAATTCAATAAATCAATAGAGAATAAAGTAAACAACCCGCAAATCACCATACCTCATTACATTAAATTCATCTCGCCATTAGAGGTAGCTTCTATCCTCGCTAAAAGCACACTCAAAAAATCCTATGGTCCAGATAAAATTAATACATTTATTCTAAAACAACTTCCATTGAATGCCATTATACACACTACCCACATCTTCAACTCCTCTCTAAGAATATCTTACTTCCCTACAGCCTGGAAATATGCACATCTTATACCCATTCTTAAGCCGGGCAAAGACCCCGCATCTCCATCTAGCTACAGACCCATAAGCCTCCTGTCTTCCATCAGTAAAATCTTTGAAAAATGCTTTCTCTTCCGCCTAAAAGCTTACCTCAATGAAACGTCAGCCATTCCTAACCATCAATTCGGCTTCCAATCACTTGTCTCAACAAATCATCCGATCCTTAAACTTACCAAAGACATTCTCGAAGGTTTCATCAGTTTTCCCATACAATAGCCGTCTTTCTCGACACCGAAAAAGCCTTCGACTCGATATGACACTCCGGATTATTATTCAAACTACTAAAACTTGGTATCCCACAGTACCTTATACTCCTTATTAAAAGCTTCCTCGCGAATAGGTCCTTCTCCATACGACCAACCGACGAGATTTCTTTCCCTGCTCCTATCCTAGCAGGCGTACCTCAAGGCTGTCTTAGCTCCAACTATCAATATTTTTACTTATGACGCACCGACCACCCCTCACACCTCCCTCGCTCTCTTCGCCGATGACCAAGTCGTGTACTCAACTAACCAAGTACTAGATGACGCAACCCTTGATATTCAAAACGATCTGGATCAAATCTCTGATTGGGCCAGCAAATGGCGCATCCAATTCAACCCAACTAAATTTCAAGCCAAACTTCCCTCTACGCAGACCACCCTTACCTCCACCAGTAGCATACAAGTCCACACCAATCCCTTGGTTACCTTCCAACACGCCAGTCAAATACCTCGGAGTCCTCTTTGATCGTCGCCTAACCTGAAACCCCACTCCCATAGACTTGCTCTAGCCACACAAAGAACTCACCAGCTTTTCCCAATACTACGACGATCGTCTCCTCCAAATCCAAACCGGTACCCATCTATACAAAGCTATGATCAGACCTATACTAACATACGCAAGCCCAATTTGGGAATCAGCAGCCAAATCTCATATCCATAAGCTCCAGACTTTTAAAATCCTTTCCTAAGAACCATAACCAAAGCACCTTGGTTCATACCTAATGATCTACTCCATCTCGAGCTCGACATACCACCCATTACCACCAACATCAAGCAAAGCGCCCTCAAGTTTTACCACAAAATCCCTTGAATCCCACAAGCCCTTCACTTTCAAGTAGGGAAACAAACCCCAAATAGAGCACGTATCCGCAGGAAACTTCTCAGACACTCTTTCGACCCACCCTAAGCCCCTCACACACAGAAGTCCTCTAAATAATCCAAATCAAAAATATAACTTCTAAATTAAACTCATTTCTGTAACTCTGTACTAAATGTATTCAAACCCGTTGTAAAAGAGGCTATACGCCTGAAAACAAATAAATAAAAAAAACTACCTTGTCCTCCAGTTTAGACGTGCGCACGGGATACCAGGGGAGTCGTGGCCCCGCTGATAAATTCGAAAAGAGCTCCTTAGCCTTAAGAAATAAAAAAAATGTTTTCATCTGTAAATATGTTCAGTTACAGATTTTGCGTTTTTCTTAACATGACAATTTAGATATTTATTATTTCTGCAGTTTGGAGAATCCCGTATGAATAATACATTTGCTCCAAGTCATATGTAAACCCTGTAAACGGCTGAAAATAAAATCAATTATTTTTATTTATCGGTCACACGCGTCTTCATCCCCTGATAATATGCAACCCTATAGGTTTGTTAAGGGGACCTGTACATACCTGTACGTTAAAAAATTTAACATCCTTAGCAACGTAAACAACCATCGATTCTTCGCCAATCAAACGTTTGTTAAGGAAAAAACATAGCGATGTACAAAACAAATCAGATTCAAACAATTCAGAAGTAATTCACATTGTTTTGAGGAATAATTATTTTTAATTGTAATATTATTAATAGCACAATTAGAAAAACGTGTATTATGTAAAATAACCTCATTTTCCTCACATTTCACCAACTGAAACGACTCCAGTAATTGTATTTACTAATTATGAGAAGGTGTCGCCACTAGAAGCCAATTTCTTAACCGAACGTCGTTTCTTTAGGTATCTTTAGGTTCAGGAGATTTATTTGTATTTGAACCACGGTAATTTGATTATCCAAACCCCAATATCGTTCTAATGTGCCGCAGCAACAGAATTCATGTGTTTACTATCGCAGTAATTAAATTTTCGCATAATTCGTGAGATTTTATGATAACCGATAAAATGCTGAACATACCTAGAAATGTTACTGTGCCGTGTTACAGTGTTACATGTTACTGCCTACAATGTTACAGTGTACTGCCTCGTCCAAATTTAAAATCTCGGCTTCGCTACGCTCCGCCTCGATTTTTAACTTTTGGCCTCGGCAGTAATAACACTCATCACATTTCTAGGTATGTTAATAGCTATAATTCTCTCTTTAAAAGTTATAATTCCATTCTCTTTGTGGGAATTATTTCCATACTAGTAAAACGTGTGTTTTGCCCATAAAAAGCTCAATGCAGGAAGGAAGTGTTACGGTGGTGTTGGTGAGCACGAGTCCGCCGGAGCGCGAGCGCTTCTTGATGGTCTCGGCCCAGTTGCGGTGCATGTCCTGCACGATGCGCATGGCCAGCATGCGGCCCTTGGCCTTGCCCTCGAACGCGAAGTTGTTCTCGGGCTTGCCGTCGGGGATCTTGTAGATGCGGAACCAGTCCACGGTGACGGACAGCAGGCCCGGCCGCAGGCGCTCCACGTCCGCGATGTCCTGCAGCAGCGGCGCCAGCGGGTCGCTCGTGTCGATGGTGATGATCTTCCAGTCCGACTCGCCCTGGTCGATCAGCGCCAGCGCGCCCAGCACCTTCACCTGCGCGACGCACCGCGCTCGGACGGCGCGAGGTGGGATGAATAGCGAACAGGATTTATTTAAATAAAAAGCAAAAACAAAATATGTGCACATTTATTTATTTTTTCCAAAACATGTAACAAAAAATAGAAAATATGTATTAAAAAACTCTTATATTGTTTAGAATGGCTCCAAACAAATTTTTGAACACAAAACGTAACCAATCAGGTCTTAAAATAAATTCGCAGCGGCTGAAAGAAAGTTCTACCTCCATAGAAGTAATTGCACACTAGTCTTCACCACACAATATGAGTTTTATTCGAAATTTAAAATTCGTCCGCAGTATATTCAAAGTTCTTTACGAGGAGCCGGTGCTGACGTAAACAGTAGTCGTGCCGCGCTGACAGAGATGGATCCCACTGGAGGGAACACGCACCCCCAAAAATTCCAACAACGTGGTTAGACAATCAACTGTAAAATATATTTGTCTGTGAAACATGAGCAAGCATGCCTTTTGCAAACATCCGTTAATACTTTATTCCGAGAAATCGGTTTCAAGAAGTTGTGGGAAGGGGAAGTTTCACAATTCGCGGCGAATGTCTGGCGATCATACTAGCACAGTACCTACATTCAAAGACAATTGTAATAACATTACGTCATCACTATCCTATATACAGTATTCCGTTTTGGCATACAAGGTGTTAAAATGTAAGGAAAAATATAAAAATATGCAATTATATCACAATATGTAAAATAAAATGATTCCAATTCATTCAAAATGTCCTGTAAACTTTAAAAAATATTATTGAAACCAGGTATCTTGTTCCTTTAAAAATATGTAGTTACATGAAAATCCGTTCCCTTGTGATGAACTTCATGTGATATGTTCTCTAGCGCGAAGACAGGCAAGGAGGGCACTGCCTAGGTAAACATTAATAGAATGTAGCCCACACATTTCTTAAACATTTTTTTTCAATACTCATCAACTGATAGACTGGTATTTCCGGTCACGTCAACTGTTATGGTCATTGGTTCCGTAAGTGTCGTACATGTGGAAGACGGCGGTGTTCCTCCCCTAGTGAAAAGTAGGATCCGGCTCCAACCTACACATCGGCTTATGAGGTTTTCCCCAACGAACCAGGTATCTTCCACAAGCGCTGGGCACCGCCCCCAACGGAACAAGCTCTAACCTCCCGACTGGTCTCCCGACATGTCCCAACCTATAGTGTAGTGCATGAGGGTGTAAATGTGTTTAAGTAAGGGCTGAGGAAAAGAGAACGAAGAGGAAGAAAAAATTGTACGCGCTCCCCAGCCCTTTTGTTAGGGTATTGTTCCGTCATTTGCCTGGTGTTCATCGGAGAAACCAAGGAAAACTACTGGTCAGATCAGCCGTACGCTAGAATCCCCCCTCCAGACAGCGGCTGAACTGGAACTAGCAACAATGTTGGGAATCCTGCCCCCGTCCGGACTCGAACCTTAGGACCTCCCGATCTGTAGTGACATCAATTGATGCCCTGAGCCATCTAAGCTGGTGTGTGTGAGGGAGGTGAGTACCTTGATGACGTCGCCGCGGCAGGCGACGCGGTCACCGATCTCGATGGCGTCGATGGGGTCGTTGTCGCCCAGGCAGCCCGTGATGCTGTCCACCTGGTGCGGGTTCTCCCACGTCTGCGGCAGCGCGCCGTAGTTCCAGGGCACGCCGTGGTACGGAAACACGTTGGCCAGGTAGCGCATGCGGCCCCGGGTGCTGTCCTGCATGATGGGGTTGAGCGGCTCGCGTGTGTTCACCTGCGCATCCGACACCGCGTACATTAGAGCGCCGCGAGGTGTTCCATTTCGCCGCAAGTGCTCGCTCGACCCATTCGTCCTCGAGCGTCCTGCCCTCACTCGCGGTAAGCTGATACATAGGGCAGAGCAATGGCTTTGACAACTTCGCTTCGCCTCTTGAGGAGGGAAAAGGGACACGTCATGTGCGATAAAGTTGCTGAATTACGTCGGCAATAAACACGAAAAACCTTTCAGTCTAATTGCATCTATTGAAGCTACATTTACGTACTGCATAAGCAAACTGAATATGTAAGTAAATTGGATAAATAAATAAAATACATATGTACATAAATAGTAATGTTAGGAAACATGTTATGTTATGAATCAGGAAAACAAAATATTATCGCTGTTGTCACGAACCGGCACTTTTCATTTCTACTTCATTTTTCACAATTTGTACTCTTGTGTTTAGACGTTTCAACTACACGGCGTCTTACACTTGAAATTGTGACTCAACAGGCGGAGTAAGAGGAAACCTACCCAAAATGATAGCATTCGTAAACTGTTTCGTATGTTGGCTTTGTAGAGTATAATGCTAATCGGCACACACTTGTAATTTCGATAGCTTAATTAGCTTGATAGCTGAATCATCAGATCTGCCGACAGCCAGAATTCGTCTAAAGCTACTCGAATGGGCAGTACTAACGATGGCGTTGTCGCACAAACCTCCATCTTAGCGTTGCTCCAACGCGGCAGCTCCACCACCATGTTGACCTCGCTGCCCTCCAGGTCGACGACGAGCGGCACGTCGTGGAAGGGCGACACGGGGCCCTGCTCCGAGCGCAGGTACATGCGATAGTTGAACGAGTTGGGCTTCCCTCGCTCCTCCACCGAGAATACCACTGCAACACACCACATTAATTTATTTTAAAAAAATAATTTCGCTGGATGGCCGATGTGGCTAAGAGCGTGAGCCGACTCAGCGCTTCCGTCCGAAGAGTCACGGATTCGAGTCTCGCCTTGGGTATGGTAGTTTGTCACTTGTTTCTCATGTACGTGTTGTCGTGGAGAGCCTCGCGTTCTGCTGACCCCAGATCAGACGGGCCCGCAAGTGTGTAGGAGTTTAGTGTATAGTCAAATAAGCGTCCCATCAGGATGTAAAGATTAACCGGTTGTCGGCTGGATAAAAGCCCTAGGAAAACAAATCGCGATTAAGTGTTTCAAATATGTGGCTTTTGAGGAGGCCCCTTAACCAGTACGCTGCTGTAGGTACCGCTGGACTCTGGACGTTGTAAAAGACATGCTTTCAATTCCGGCGGTTGGTGACGAGGTCCCTGACATCCTGATGGCAGCTCTTCAGATCCCCCTCGATGTTCTTGAGCCAGGTTTTCTTTGGGGCCGCTCGCTGGAACTTCCACTAGATTGGTCGTGGTCGCCAGAGAAGTTGGTGCGGTAGTCAGGTGGTGCTCATTCGACAGACATTGCAATTGCCGTTTTTGAATGCGCTCTTCGATGGGTGTCTGGTGGTCGCACCTTATACGAATGACTTCGTTTCGAACACGGTCGCGGATGGAAATTCCCAATATCTGACGTAGGCATCGCATTTGAAAAATCTCGAGCTTGTTGAGGTTAGATTTTAGGAGCACCTACGTCTCAGATTCTTAGAAGAGTATTTTTAAGTAACGGGATTTAAATCCTTTTCTAACTAGCAAACATTAATTTCTGACAAATTCGAAAACAAAATCGGAACACATACCATTGCATTCTCCGCAAAAAATAGGAGAAAACTATGAAAATGTCTATTTAGTGCAAAACGGTCCTAAAACACTCGTGAACTTAGCTTCCGCACCTGCTTGAGCTATCCTGAAGGCGGCGTTCGGCCCTTAGGCTCCAGTGAATGCTGCAAGACCCTTCTTTATCAAATATGTGTCTCTATTCTACCTTTCTTTTTCAATATGTACATAATATAAAATTAAGTTTGAAAAAATGTTTTTGGAATAATAATTCCTGATGCTTTTACGTGAAACTTACATATGATTGCAATAATAATATTAGCAAATGCACCACTGTAGGGAGGGGCAGAGTTTATCATGAATGTAACACATTAATTCTTAATTATCGGATATATCCACCCATATACAAGAAATACTCTGCTTCTTGGTATCCATTTTTAGTAGTCACAGAGATCAAGCAAAACGCGGTTGCCCGTCGCACAGCTCTATTTATTGTAATAACAATGAAATAGAAGAGCCATTCTAGTACAAGTACATGAGAGAGGAAATGAACCATAAGTATTAATTATCACTGTTTGCTGCCAGACTTGAGTTTGTGAACAGAACAGATGGCTCAAGTCATCGACTGATGTCACTGCAGTCCTTCTAACCGGGAGGTTGTAGGTTCGAGTCCCAACGGTGACAGGATTTTCTACACTAGTTTGTCAGCTAGGTCGAATTCAGTCGCTGTCTGGAGGAGGACTCAAGCGTCGGTAGATTGATAGTTTTCCGTGGTTTCTCCGATCAACACCAGGAGAATGCCGGAGCAGTACCCAAACAAACGGGTCACGGAACGCGCGCGATCTTTCCTACCTCTTCCTTGTCCTATCCTCTCCCCTTACATCCACACTTTCACTAGCATGCACTACACTACCACACATGCCGGGAGACCGTTTTGGAGCTTAGAACTTGTCCCGGCTAGGGCGGTGCCCCGCTGGTGGGAGATACGAGGTTAGGGAAAACCCCGCTAGCCGACGATAGGTCGGCGTCGGATCTCGCCCTCTATCTGGTGAAGAACACCGCCACCTCCCGAGAAAAAAATGCACCATACTTCCGGGGCTAATGACCCTAGTAGTTGACGCGCCCTGATTCACTAACATTAATCAATCATTGATTTTGTGAGTGTGAGATTCTGTCTGAAAAGTTTCATAGGAACACCATAAATAGAAAAAGTGTTTTCCAGCAAAATAATATAAAATGGGGTTAATTTTGTCACAATTAAATATTTTCTGAGGAATTGAAAATATTTTCATACATATTTCTTTACTTAACACTAATGATAATGATAAAGGAACCTTTGCAATCATTCATAACATTTTTTTCGCACATTTGCGGAATAACTCCCTTGGTAAATTTCTCTATCCTGGTCCCTTAGTAGCCTCCGTACAAGCCCAGTCAAAGTAGACCAAAAATGGCGATCGAAGGAAACAAATCCCGGAGTTTTGAAACTTGGCATGATTGTTTGTTGGTTGACATGATTGACTGCATAACATACTAAAAATCCTTAAGTGTATGGGGTGAATCGGGGGCGGGTCCACCAGTTGAAGACGCTTTCGCAACTTTTTTGCTTATATCTCCATAACTATGAATCCCACAGAAAATAATGTTCTATGTAAAATTAAAGGAAATAAAATTTCCTACAAAAAAGTTTCAATAAGGTTTTGTTGTAAAATTAACCACTTTAAAGTTATAGGCTTGAAACATTCTTGTTTTTGTTTACGACAAAGCCCTAGTTATCTCTTTTAAAATGATATGATAGATTAAAAGCACGGAAGTAATTACATTTTTATTAACTTTATCAACAATACATTTTTTTAAAAAAAGGAACATCTTTAAGTATTTAAAAATAACATCGTATTGTTTTTAATTGACAGTGCACACAATTCTTTATCAAACATTTATACTCGATCCTTATCAAATAAACTATGGATTGTCAGTTTTTGTACCCGAGATAATCTTGGTCTCCAATGACCACGGATACTCACAAGTGTATATACAAAATAAGATTGTCAAAGATGTAGAATGTCCCTTTTTTCGCAAAATATGCAAATACATATTGTTGAAAACTTTTGAACAAAAATAAAATTACTTTCGTGCACTGAACTTGTTAAACATCATTTTTATAAGAGAAAAAACTAGGAGCTTGTCGTAAACATAAAAAAAATTTAAAGACTATAACTCTAAAATGGTTAATTTTACAATAAAACCTTACAGGGACTTCTTTGTAGGAAATTTTATCTACTTTAATTTTGTATAGAACATAACTTTCTGTGGGATTGATAGTTATGGATACATGTAAAAAACGTTGAAAAAGCACTTCAAGCGACCACCCTGTTCCCGCCTCACCTCCCACACTTCAGATTTTTAGTATATTATGCAGTATTTGCCAACAAACAATCACTCCGTTTCAAAACTCCTGTTTTTTTCATTCGATTTGTCTAATTGGACTGGGCTATACTAGGCCAAAATGCTAGGGTTTGGGTGACTAACTATCTATCAACAAATTATAATATAATTCTGCTACACATTTATTCTAATGTTGTGGCAATTGACCTACTAGAAGTGACCATTCACTTATTTGTAAATATTTTAGATAGAGAATAAGAGGCCCTATCGTTAGAAATTTCACTTGCAATAGCGTTTGCTACAACCATGCCTTACCCGTGACTTTTCGCACCTTTTCTTCCCGTTAGATCAGCATCTTTGCGAGCACAGCCTGAAATGGAAGAGAATATTCGTGAAGAGGTAGAACCTGAGACGCATAATTTAGATGCTTAATGAAACACTACAAATCTATATGCATACACTTTTTTAAAATAAGCTTGAATACATCGTATCATTTTTGATGTAGACATGACTAATTTTTATTTCTTATCTAACATGTGGAAAATACACATTGTTTTATTTACAATTTAGAGAAATGGAAAAAATGTATCATAAACTTACTTTGTGATGCACCCATATTAGATGTTTAGTTTTGCAACCTCACGTTTCGACACTCTTTAAGGCTCCAGAAAAGCATTCTTGGTAAATAAGATTTTTGTAGATGAATATCGGTCTTTTCAGTATTTAAAAACATTTATTTCATCCAAACTGTTACATCCCACCTATGAAAAACGATCATTTTTGTCCTTGCCAAATTGTTCCGGAAAGGCCAGGAACGCTAATCGCATTCCAGAATGCAATGGCACAATATTAATTACACAAATGATTCACATTTGCGCATAACGATGTAAAAAATCTGAAATAAACATCACATATTA
Organism: Teleogryllus oceanicus; assembly: GCA_964035755.1. Taxonomy (NCBI): domain Eukaryota; kingdom Metazoa; phylum Arthropoda; class Insecta; order Orthoptera; family Gryllidae; genus Teleogryllus; species Teleogryllus oceanicus. The sequence goes on from CAXIVR010000006.1 coordinate 130,707,386, forward strand.
CAGAGCATAATATACGTAATCGTAACAAGAAAATCATATCTTCCAGTCCTTCTCTTACCATCAACTTTAGTAGATTAGAAGTCGTAACTTCTCACTCGTTCCAATGTTTGTAATTTCATATTTTGCGCTCGGCAGTTCGTGGCCGTCATGCCCCAGATGGAACACGGGGAGTTGGAAAACAGCCTCGGCTTGGCATTGGCCACGTGGTCGCGTGAGGGAATCGGAGAGGATGTTGGTTAGCCTGATGCCGATGACTGCCGAACTTCAGAATGTTTCTTCGGTTCATAAAAGAAATGTCAAGAGAAATTGAATTGCTAGACCAGGTGGTGAAGGTGTGTCTTGCTCAAACATTGCTCAACGTTGGAAGGGTAACCGTGAAAACATAAGTAGGAAGAAACGCACAATAGAACTCTTTTTTTAATATGTCAGAAAATGCCCTCAACACGTGAAAGTAAAGCCAATTTGATAGTGGAAATAATTATTCGTGCAATTTTGGCTTTGATATTTATGTAAGTATTGCGATTTGATTATTATTTACCTGCAAGATGCGTATAATATTGACTGTCCTTCTTTATCTAAAGTGAACTGGAAGGCGCAACACCGTTTATCAGGAAGATACACTTAGATGAATTGTGGCTTTACAAGAACCCCAGAAGTGACAGTTACGTACCAACAAGCGTGTTATGGGTGAGTTAAGCTTCGTAAAACCATTTAATATTAGTTGAAGAGAAACTGAAAGAATAAATTCTATAAATGGGTCCACAGACTATCATTTCAGCCTCCTTTTTGGCCATGGACATTAGAAAATCATTACAATTATTGTCAGGTTGAAAATTAGATGAAATTTTCCATTTTTAACACCTTTCAGTCAAATAATTAAAAGGAAAACATTTGATTAAAATTTTAAAATAATGAAATTGCATCTGATATTATTTTTTAATCAAAGTTGTTAGCAGGGTTGTTATGTCTTTCAAGGAAATCATTGAAAAGTGGGATGTTATTATCACATATGCATTCTGAATTTTGGTAAGATTAACAAGATGTTTGTGTCAGATGCCCTTAAGTTAAGGGGAGTGTTTGTTACTTTCTAATTTATAATATACAGTTTGCAACAAAAATGCTGCTGAACAAAACCATACAAAGTGGTTTTCCAAAACTTACCACAACCACTGCTGAAGAACAAAAAATAAAGTTCTCTTATATAACATTACAATAAATTAATATTTTCATGAGTATAGTCTTCACAAATAAAGCAATAACATAATAATACAGTAAATATGAATACATAGTTCTACAGTTTTATACATTCCAAGAATATCAAAAAGGTTGCTGTTCCATAATGCAACACGTGAGTAGCAAGTATTTAATGGCAGGGGACTCTTGGAGACTTGCTGTCTCATGACATCAGCTGTATCATGAATATAAGAACTCAGCCTGTACATGTAGTACAAGAATAAATAGAATAACACAATCAAACATAATTTTTCAGTTAAAATTGCAATTGTTTTTAAATTTTTCCCAAGAAGAGTTGTTGAGTCCTCTCACATGGCCAGAGGCTGCATAGTTTTCTTTCAGTTTCTGCATACTTTAGAAATTAGTGATTTAAAATTTGCTTTTTCCGTCTATTAAGAATGTGATAATTCAACTTGGTTTTTCAATATTGAATATTGATAATTTGTTTTTCTATATCTCCAGTCTTTGATTTAAATTTTTCATTTTGACATATTCATGATGACAGATGTTTTATCATATAATTTTCTTTTTCAGCCTCTAGTATTTATCACTCCAACAGTCATTATTTTTATGATGTTTATGATACATAAAGACAAAGTTGATGTTAGTCAAGCTATTTTAGGACTCTCTTTGGGTCTCTCTCTAAATGGAGCTTTAACGAATTTGATTAAAATAATTGTAGGTAAGCAGCAAACTGTGATCATTCTCCATCTAGTGATAATTTCTTTACTTTCAATTTGCATTCAGTGTACATGAAACATCAGATTTGAATTCTGTATATAAATGAATGGAAATACACCAATTTCAGGTCGCCCACGACCAGACTTTTTTTGGAGATGCTTTCCTGATGGTGAGGTAAATCCTGAGCTGGAATGCACAGGAGATGAGTCTGTTGTTCTTGAAGGCCGTAAGAGTTTTCCTAGTGGACATTCATCATGTATGTATGTGTTGAAATGTGAATTAAACACATTCTTGCAATTATTGAGTGCTTTAGTTGTAGTAAAAAGGTTGCTTTCTTGATGTTGGTTGTGGGTTGATGTCTATTGAATTCTACAACTAGTGGTGCCACAATAGCATGTATTTTTCTCACATTATTTGTAATGGCTATGCAGTGTTATAAAACTACACGAACAGTAAAAGTGTTTTCAATCAGCAAAAATTTTTTTCTCCAATCTGGGATTCGAACTCAACTCCACTGAGTTACCGTACCATTGATATTACCCCTTCACTAGTCTTACAGCTAATCTCAACATTTCCAACACTTTCGACAAAAAATAAATTACAAAAAAAAAAAAAAAATGAATTTGCAATTTCACCCCATTCGCTTGAAAATAATTATTGACGATATTCCCATAGAACAAGTTTCACATTTTAACAATCTTGGATATGAAATAAGTTATGACGTCAATAGGGACATTGAAAATCAAACCAATAGATTTCAATCAATATGTGGGATAATAAATAGAACTCTCCATAATAAAACACGGAAAGACACAAAAATCAAATGTTACAAAACAATGGCTGTTCCTGTTCTTTTGTATGGCAATGAATTATGGATAATTAGAGAGATAAAAGTAAAATGCAAGCAGCTGAAATGAGGTTCCTCAGGAAAGTTAAAGTCTGCACCAAATATGATCTCATAAGAAATGAAGATATCAGAAAAGATCTGAGCACTTATAACAAAAATGAAGAAATAGCAAATTATAAAGACTCTTGGAGACAACACTTACGAAGAATGGACGCCAGTAGAATCTTCCATTTGGCATTGCTCTATCGACCCACTGGAAAAAGAGATGTCGGAAGACCCAAGAATATTTACCTTAATAATAATGAAAAGGAAGAATATTGTGAAGATGGAATAGGCGCATGTGTCTATTCCTTGAAGAGAAGAAGAAGATCTTTGAACATCAGGTTTTATTAAGAAAAAAAAATCTCTATCTTCAATATTGTAGTTAAAGGAAAACATTGAAAATTTTTTGAACCAGCCATTTTCAAAAATTCTGAGATTTCAATGAAAATGAGACCTGCACTTTTCTTTAAGAGTCCTTTGTGCTGTCTATGCAAAAATTGGAGCCAAATTGGAGAGAATCTTGAAAATGTTGAGACTTTACATAATGAACCCCCAAAACTCTTACCTTGTACTTGTCTTTCAATGGAAGTAGGCAAGGTACTTCCTTCGGTAGTAAGACAAGAAAATAAAAATTAAAAGATAGTTAAATTCTTGCACTATTGAGTACTTTTGTTCTGCAAAAATTTGTTTTCTTGATGTTTAAAGTCTGTTTGTTTTGTTTTTCACTTTATCAGTAATTGTGTTTTATAAATGTGCATAATTAAAATTAAATCTAACTTGAATATACTTTATGAATATTTCAGTTGCGTTCACAAGTATGGGCTTCATTGCATTTTATCTGGCTGGAAAGTTGCATGTATTTAATGCTGGTGGAAGAGGACAGTCATGGCGTTTGTGCATTTTCCTGCTGCCACTTGTCATAGGTTTAGCAGTTGCACTCAGTAGAACCTGTGATTACCATCATCATTGGCAAGGTATGTCTTGATGTTACCTTAATGATACACATGTGATAGTTCAATCTTCTGGTATCTCAGAACATTAAAAATAAGAAATAAATAGGTACTTTAAGTTTCTTATTCTTTTCCCATTGTAAAAATTCTCATGTTAGATTGTAGTGATCTTGATACAGCTTTATATTGTATGTGCAAGTGTCAAAGAAGTTTACATGCTAAACATGGAAATGTTATCATCATCATCATCATCATCATCATCATTATATCAAGTATTGTATCAAGTTACCATCATCAGTGTATTAAATGTTTTGTTGAAATGTGTTTACTACTGTGATGTGACAATCTGTCTGGAGGTGACAGTAACACTGTTTCCAAAACTCAAGAAGAAAATACTGAAGGCCCCTACGAGGACTGACACCAGATTTGATCATTGATGACATTTCGTGCAATAAATTGCATCCTAACTTAACACACAAACTGCTCATATGAAGCCAGATTGTGCGTTTGCATAACCAGTGCCACATGGAACAGCTAACTGACAGTCTGCGTGGTGGCTTTAGCCCAATATTGCATGTGATGTACTGAATATTGCTACCATTGTAGCCATTCAAATTAAAAGTATAATACTAGTTAACGTTAGTCATAGAAAAAATACCATACAAATCTCAAATGAGTATTAATACACTTGTATGAAGTTTATAATACTTGCTCATATTGTAATATCCCTTCGTGCTCATTTATTAATACCCATCATGACATCATAGTTTCATAATATACTATTACCCCACCATCTATTAACTGGTACCAAACACTATGTTTTGAGGATTCTCTCTCTATGGATTTGACTTTTCATGTTGTATTTTGTTAATATGTACGATCTCTACAGTTCCTCAGCTTGTGTCCCCTAAAGAAAAAAGCTCTCCAATGAATTGTGCATTGAGTGAGTGCCATTGTTTTGATAAAACAATGCAAAAAGTTGCTGTCATTATGGGGAATAATTAATTTTATTTCCCTCAGCCTTTAATTTTCATTAAAATTTTATTAATTTTTGCTAAGGATTAAAAATTAAATAAATTTAAGGCTAATCTCCTATGGCAAGTGTCCAGCCATGCAGTTTTTATTGTTCTAAAAACAGAAGGTTTGTTTGATTTTGGTTACCTTTAAAAAAGAAGAGGCAATTTGAATTTGGCCTAAAAATATGTATGCAGTCCAGAAACATGATTATTTTTCTTTCTCTTTATACTCCTTTGCGGTGTAGAGAAAGTGATGTATTGTTTTAGAGAAGGGTTAGTTTTTTTCTTTGTAGTCATATTTTTCTGATATTGTGCAAACATTAGACATTTTTATTATGATTAGTACACCAAATGTTTTCAGTCTAATTTAGATCTGTCCTTGCAAAGATGAAAGTTCCATTACATGTCTCCACTGACAACTTGAACTTTTTTTTACAGATGTGTTGTGTGGATCTCTGCTGGGTTTGTCCATCTCGTATTTATGCTATCGACAATATTTCCCATGTTTGAGCTCCATCCATTCCCATCGACCTTACGCTGGTATGATGCCATACATGGAGGTGGATGGTATAAGAAACAATGACCAAACTCAACTGGAAGAGCAAATAAAGTGGATTTAAGGAAGTGAAATTATGGCTACATCACCACCATTTTGTAAATAGTTTTACATCATATTAAAATGGAAAAGCTCTACTCTAAATTGAATGAATGCAGCTTTAAGTTGTTTTTTATTAAGATTTATTTTATTGTTGAAAGAGGTCTTTTATTGTAATTGCAATTGTATTATAATTGCATTTCCAGAAATTTAGAGTACAAATAGTTGAAGTGAGTAAATTGTTCTAAGTACAAGTTTCTTTTGCCAGGAATCAAAACCTTGGGTGTCTTGGTTTATGTCTCCTTGTTCTGATCACTGACTTCCAAAAATGACATTCTTTGTATATGCTCTTGGGTCTGTATATTGTTCGTGTATTTGATAGTTGTACTGTATGTAAAACAAGACTGCATTTGATTCCTGGTCAGAATAGCTTCAACCAATTTATGTATTTAATACAGTTGCATAGTAAGAGGTCATAACATGAATATCAGTTTCTGAACAGAACAAATTTTCCATAATTGGTGACAACTCTATTATAACTGACTAGTTTTATATACCACTTCATGTTGTGCATGGGCATTACCACTAGGGAATTAGGAGGGGAGGGAATGCATCACACTCAATATTTTTTAGTATATTGGCGGGGACTCCCCAGTTATGAGCCTCATCTATCGAATTGTCTCCCTCCCCTCCCATAATTTGGTGCTAGTGATGCCCATGATATTTTGTAGGTGGTATTTCAATGCAAAAAGAAACAACTGTGCATGTGTCAGTATTGGTTATTTCATTAACATTCCAATCTGCATCTGCAGATTTTTGGCATTCCAGTTGCTGAGCATTGTGATAATTGTGTTAATGCTTAGTTTCATCGATTGTATGTTTAAAAATTGTTTCCTTTATTACAGAGTATTCATCTTTACACATGACTTTTAATGGTATGTAGAATACATTTGAAAATGTTTTTGGCTAGTCATATTAGCTAAAGCCATATGAGCATATATTAGCATATTAGCTAATATATATCAGCTCTGAGTTAAGAGTGTTGATTCTCACAGTTTACTTTTACACCAGGTTGTATGGTTTAGTAGGATTTTTATTGTTCCATCTTGTTTGCAGTAAATTTCTGTTATTGTATAAAAGCTAGAAGGTTATTTGAAGTTGAATTGCAGTTTTTAAACTGTTTACAAAATAATGAGCAGGGTTTGGATTCTGATGACGTGTCATCTTTTCATTGGTGCATTCTAGACATACCTAACTTGTAAATAAAGGTTTATCACAACATGTAGGTGATAGAAATATTTAGTTATTGTGTCATTGTTTGCCATTTTTCAATTTTTGGGTAATTTTCTTTGGATCTTTGCATAATTTTTGTCATTTTTACAAATGTTCTTTCTTTTCATGATTTTTGTTAGTGAACGTTTTATGAATTTACAGTGACACACTAATAACAAAGTTTGTATTGTATCATCAGTTCATTACTAAATTTAATACTACAGTGGACTCTGTTTTTTGAACTCATAAAATTACACAGATCATTGGTAACTTCCTTGACCTTTCAAAACTGATGGTTCAAAGATCGAAGCAAAGGATTCCATTACCTCCTAAAACAAAGACTATATTAAATATGATTTTGTATAATACATTTTATTTAAAATTGTAAAATTCATTGAATAAATAAACATTTTCACTCAAATTTTTTAGTATTAAAAAAATTAGATAATTTTCCCTAATTTTTAAGTCATTTTATAGGTAATTTTCAAAGAATTTGTAGGTCATCAGAATCCAGGCCCCGATAATGATACTTTAAAAAAAAATTATAATAATAAATAAGCAAATAAAAAGGAATCTAATATAATAGTTGAACATACATCAGTGCTAAGATCATGTGTAAACTTAAATGTAACAGCTGGTGGAAAGTATTATATAATTATTCAAAAAGAAAATTAAGTTAATTAATTTGTGCAACAAAAAGGAAAATCAAATTAGTGGTAAGGAATGTGTGCATGTATTTGGCATTTTAGGGTCAAATTAATCTGACTTTTGCCATTCAGTGATATGTTCCTAGGTCTGACCCTGGGCTTTTTATTTATTGGGGGAACTAGGGGATTACAAGAGCATGACACATTCTTCACTATATCTAGCGTGACTTAGTTGCCTCAGCTTTCTTCGACACATCGCCAGGTAAACCGAGATTATTGTAATGGAAAGCAACAGCTCTGTTTTGCCCTGGTTGGAAATTGAACCTGGGATTGAGCCAGAAAGCTAGCTATTCATGGAGCCACCCGAGGGGCTATTAAACTAGTTGAGTGTAAAATTCATTTCCAAAGAATTGATCCCACTTGCAATATCTTTCATGTGTGATTTACAGTTGTTTGGAAATATGGATCTTGTTTGTGTTCCTCTTTTTTGGAATCATATTAATGCATATGTAAAAGAGGAATCACTAAATCCTTTGCCAAAAATGAACTACTTTATTGTCCTTAAGTAAATAATAAGGGTCCATCAGCATATGCTGTAGTATTATTGAATATTGTACAAAAATTGAGAATGGAAGTGATGGCCACGAACATTAAATTCGACGGACCTTTCAATAAGGACCAAATACATATGAACTAAAACTGAAGTACTTCAATCTGCAGATACAAAAAATGTTTTATCTGTTAGCAGTGTAACATTGGCATTGATACTGTGAAATCTGTAGTACGGGTGAAAATATTTTTGGTAGAGAAATATTGTTTCTGATACTTACCTTTTGCATGAAAATGACCAAATGAAAGAATATGCATATAAACTCATTTATATATTTTTTTTGAGATAACAGGTAGCCAGATGGCCAACAATTGCTTTCTATATCAGATAAAACATTTCTGAATTGACGCTTATCTTTTAGGAATTTTATTTTTTGCACAGCCAATCAATGTTGCTATTGTTAACAATCAAATTAGAAGACATCTATACTACCAAAATAATCTTTATTTTAATATTTAAACATAAAATATCTGATTTCTTGATCTTCAAATGTGCCAATTTGAAGATAAGCATAACAGAAGGAAGTATATAGCAAGGTGACAGCTACCGCTATCAGAGCCACACTTTTTCTTTTCCCTTCTTTCTTTCCAAAGTAGAAACGTATTCATTTTTATGAAGCATTTATAAAATAAAAATGCTTGCTTAACAAAATTTTGTGTTTTTACAAACATGAACCCAAACAATACACCACAAAACATTTAAATTACAAAGATCTTTATTGGCCTGACCTTTTTGACTGTCAAATTTGGATGCAAATTGAGTTATGCATATACCTCTAAAGAACTAAGATGATGCTTAAAGTTATTAAAATTCATTGTTGAATACAATGATCATGTGTGAATAGGTTCTCAAAAATGAAAACTATTTGTATTGAAAATCATAATTCTCATTGCCTTAGTATTTTGTGTACAAGCCACACAAACTGCTAGAAGAGCTGCATATGGTACATGAGCTGTGTTAGGCCACTGGGTTATCATGTAGAATGTAATTTTGCGGTCTGACTACTTTTAATAAGCACCAGAAATGTACTCTATATGAAGCTACTCAAACAAAAAATAATTCTCCCATAATATGCAAACCTTCTAAGTTCAATAGACTGATACAGGTATGTGAAAGAGTTTTTCTCATTTGTTTGTTTTTTGTTTTGTTTTTAATGTATTTTCTGAAAGAAATGTATTTTAATTAAGTTATTAAAAAACAATGTATGGAAATTGTCACAATACCAGTATTATCGATGTGTCTCATCATGAATTATTTCACTGTACAGATTATTAGAGTAACTTAAAATTTTGTGTGTTACAGTATGGAAGGGCTAAATTAGCATTTTTAATCAAATTCCTTTTTTTTCAATTCTTGTGTCCAAAACTACAATCAGGGACTTTTTTGTAATAAAGAATAATTAATTTATCTAAGAAAGCCTACTATAATAAAAATATTCAGAAACTTGTGTTGACAGCAACTATTGTTACCTACATTGTTTCTTAAATGATAACAGAGATTTATGGTGGCATAAGGCTGATAGATCAATGGTTCCAGTTTTCATCGGTTTCCAGGAAAGCATTTTGCAGTTGGCCTCATTAAAATTCAAAATCCTCTTTATGCAGAGTAGATGGAGTCAGTTTCTTGAGTTGCATTTACAGCAAGAACCAGGGTACAAATCAATGGGGATTGTCCCCTGCAGGAAAAGTATTAATTTCTGCACTGACATAATTAATCCTTATCTAAATGTTTTGTTTATGATTTCCACTCTTGAAATGTACAAATCAGGAAAATAACTTTTTTCTCCTTAAGCATTCTTATGATTTACACACACTGTACTGTGTGAGCAAACAGACTTAATTTCAGTTTGCTGAGCAAAGCCCAGCAACTGCGAATGATTGAGCATTTCCTCCTGGACAAAATTGCCAGTTTGCACTCAGGCATGAATGATTTAAAATTATGCGCAAATGGGAATGTGGACACACTGGTTAATCTGAGTACCCCATGAATCTCTGTACTCCTTATATTTCCAATCTATACAATTATAAATTGAACTGACATTGCCTCTAAGGTGTATGTCACATGAGTACATAAGGTTGTGTCATTTTATGGCACATGTCATCGCAATGCTTGTATGCAAGGGCCCTAAAAGCTAATATTTCATGTATGCAGCAAAGAACGGTAAAGAAAACGTTGCTTGATCCAGTTTTGTTGCACTCCGTATTTTTGAAAATTGGAGAGAAAAAAATGGAATAATCTGTGCCTCAGTTGAGTGAAATTCATCTCTGTTGGAACATGATTTAGCTGTGTATGAAATGCAGTTTTAATTGTCAAACTTTTTTTGATATTTGTTTGAAAATATTTAGTTTTCACGACTAATGCTCTATGATTTGTAATGAGTTTTATAAATGTGATGACAGATGTGTTAATTCATACAAAATTGCAATATAGTCATTGCAATATAATTGCAATATAAACATTACTAAGGGCAAGAATCAATCACGGATGGGGGGCGGGCAAGAGTTTTCATTTACCTCCCATTATTTGGCAAAATTGATTTAAGTATTTATTTTTGAATTAGTAATTATTTAATGTATTGGCTGGATCCGCCCTGTCAAGTAGTACATGCTGTTTGAACACCGCTAGTTTCCTGCAGCTTTACATGACTGTCTCTATACTGCCTAAGCAGTAGCAAAAAAGTATAAATATATTTTCTAGAGATGCATGTGATGAAAATGATATTGGAAGAACTACTGATAATGAATTTATGACGAGAAATATTCACCATTATGTATGAAAGAAAAATTAAATAGAAAGTCACTATCTCAACCATTGAAGTAATTTAATATTCAGTCTACCCTCTGAAATGGATATATTCTAAACTTGTATTTTGAAAGCAAATATTTCTATTGATTCATATTATCCAGACATCAAATTAATAATAATTAATAATTTTGTTTCTTAACACAATCACTGAAAACATTTGATTATTTATTTACACTACACTTCTCTTGATTATTTATTTACACTACTCTTCTCTTACACACTCGCACAGTCCTAAGCACTGGCCACAGTTCACCGCACTGATCACAGTTCGATGCACTGGTCACAGTTCACGTCACCAACCACAGTACGATGCACTGACCACGGTTCACGTCACTGAGCACACTCACTGCACTGCTATTCACCGCGATGTACACACTTCACAGTTCAGCTTCCACTGCGGACTTTAGACTGACTCGTGGTCGCCGGCCGTCGCGTATTTATACCTGTCAAGACAATCCAGAATCTTCCGGACACCGGGACTGTTCTGGAGTAATCCGCCGGCAGGTGATGCAACCCGCGCTCACGAGCAGCTCGTGGTCGCCGGCAGATGACGTAACCCGCGATCACAGGCACCTCGGGGTGGCGCTGGCGGATGACGCAATATTCGTTACAATACTTTAAGCAAAAATTTCTAGTTTCAATTTTGTAGTGTTGAAATAACTTTTAGTAGTTTTCGAAAAATCAGCAAGTTCGCCGGAAATGAGTCCTAGACCACCTTATTTTGCCTACCTTTGATACATACGAGGAGAAAATTTAAAAACACATTTGGAACGCTTTTTGCAAAAATGCTTTTTTATATAAAAAATGCATTAATTTAAAGTATAAATTACGTGAAAACTACCTGTTTTTTTTAAACATTGTTCAAGATCTTTTTTAAAGAGCAAGAAATACATCTTTTCCAGGTCTGACAATGAGAATACAAATTTTCCAGGTTCCTCTTCGCACATAACGTATTTTTACCTTTTACCGCTAACGCAGTACAGAGAACGTTATGCAATACTGCGAAAAAAGCGGCGAATTTTAGGCAGAAAAACACATTGCCGTAAATTAAAATTGGGTAAATCCTATTCCTAAATTTAGAAAAAATCCTCTAAATCGTGGTGTAGTCAGAATCCATGTTTTGTGGGTCCTTGATACCGAAAACGTGACAAAAAACGTCCGTCCGTCAGCGAACAACGCTAGTGGCTAAACCGTTCAGCCAATTTTCTTGAAAATTGATATTCTTTAATCGATGTGGCGATGATGCGGCCCCTTAAATTTAAAACCAATATTTTAATTGAAGGGGGTACCTTACATGAAGCCACTGGTGCATTTTCAAAATTTTCAAGGAAATGGCTCGATCGGAAAAATAGCGAAGTTGTACCGCCGATGTCATTGAAGAAGAGGCGTGACACTAATCGAAACTCGAACTTTCATGCATTGTAATAGTGTTAATAAATAATAATAAAAAATAGAAACTCAGCCATTAGAGTTCCCGGTGAGACGTTTGTTCCTCAAATATCTCGTCCATGCATTTGCAACCCTCAGGCAACCATATACCAGTTATGGGGCGCTGCTACCCATGTTGCCCTATACAAGCGGCAGTGGTTGAAGTTGTTACGAGCGAGTGAAGAACTTTGCATTCCGCAATAAAAATTGTAACACTTCTCACACATACTTCGATTTTAACACTTATTATCATGTACCGAGTTGAATTCTGCACTTTAATGAATACGATGCCGTATGTGAATTGCTGCTTAATGTTGCGTAAAATTTTAAAATAACGAAAAATACCGGTTCTTTCAGGCTTTTTCAAATTCCCGGTTTTGAAGGATTCCAGTTTCGCCGGCCACCCTGTCGCCGGAAATGAGACAAGCACCAATTTAAAGAAAAATGTTTAAATATTATATTGCATATATTTTACGCAGAAGTACGCGTGAACTACTTATACCTTCGAAAAATTGTACGTGACCTTATTTCACGAAAGATTTCATGAAGAAAAAATCTTCAAAATTATTATTGTAGGAAGATAGCGAAAAAATATAACTTGCGCAATTTTCGAAAAATCGGAGATTTAAACGAAAATGATATGAACCGGTTTCTCAAGCGTTCTTTACACTAACCCAGGAAGTTTAATCAACAAATTGAAAGCCCATTTTGAGAAAGTTTTAAAATTGTTGGCACTTCATATGAAACGTCCCCCTAAAAAACAAAATGTACTGTAAACGATAGTTTCATCTGCCGGCATCACCACGAACTACCTGTATGCGCGGATTGCGACATCTGCCGGCGGCCCTTGAACTAGATGGTCCCAGAGTGTTCGCGGCGCGTATCGCAGTCTCGAAAATTCTCGACGGCGCCCGCCGAGTATAATTACGCGGAGGTCGGCTGTCGCGAGTCAGTCTTAAGTGGAAGCTGAGCTGTGAAGTGTGTGCATCGCGGTGAATAGAAGTGCAGTGATTGTGCTCAGTAAGGTGAACCGTGGCCGGCGCCGTAAACTGTGGTCAGTGCTAAGGACTGTGCAACAGTTTAAGAGAAGTAAACAGTGTAAATAAATAATCAAGATAAATGTAACATATAAAGAATAATCAAGTGAAGACTATCTGTACATCAATCAAGTGTTTTCAGTGATTGTGTTAGGAAACAAAATAAACGTTTTTGTTAAAATAATATCAGTTTTAATTCACCACCTAGAATCGTAACAATTGGTGTCAGGCGTGGGGTAAAAATAGTAACGTGAATTAAAACTTTAATCAAGATGAGTTTCAGAAAAACCTTACGGCTTCTGATAGTGGCCGAGTTGAAGAGTTAGAAGAGGGATCAGGAAACAAAGGGCACGAAAGCAATATTACAAGAACGTCTTGCTAACGCGATGAAGGCAGCAGGCGAGGATCCAGAGAATTTTCTTTCCGAGACAACAGGAACTTTTCGGACCTATCCAAAATATTAGAAGGAAAGTTAACTGAAAATTCCATGTATCTTGGATGGCACTTCATGGTCAAATTATTTTAAATATTCCAGGCTGCTACAACGGTAAACAGATGATTCGCGGCAGATTGTGTTACGGCTCTGATTTTGGCTTTGCGTGGTAACGCCGTTGATATTCTAGAGGCAATACCGACCGATGAAGTCAAACTTCTAGCACATTGTCAAGAGACTCGAAACACGGTACGGGCAAGCACACCTGGAAATGCATTTTACCCACGTAAGGAATCGTGTTCAGAAGCCTGAAGAGAGTTCGGACCCTGATGCTTCAGAAAGTTCCCTGCAACGCATAGCCGTCCGGTGCTTTATTTAAGCGCTCCATGATGCAGAAACCCAACAGGCATTAAGACTGGCAAGCCATCGACCTGTCAAACAAGAGCCCCACCTTACGAAATACACGTCAAGTCCATTCGACACCGTTCTGACAGTGTTTACGTAGATGCACTCGTAAACGGAAGGCCATGCGTGTTACTTCTGGATACTAGGTGCAACCAAGAGCATTATACGAACCGATTTTGCCAAGTCTTTTTATCTTATGCCGTCCAAATGAATGCTTCGAACAGCCACTGATGACTCGGTGAATATTGTTGGAGAGATGGATGCCATCCTTGCCATGGAAACTGTTGCTTTCAATCATCGTCTGCTGATCGCTGACATAGAATAAGCAATTTTAGGAAAGGATATCATGACTATGGGTGTCAGCTCGATTTACGACACGGTGTGCTGACACATCAAAGTGGAGGTGGTTCTACATTTGCGTAACATTGCCGTGAATGTGATTACGGCTGATGACGTAATCTTGACGGAGCATAGCGAGATGTTTATAGAAGCGAGTCCTGAGGGTGACGTTCCAGCTGCAGAGATTGCTATCCTGGAACCCAGAAGTAACGACGAAGACATTGATCGAGGAATTCTAGTAGCCAAAGAACTGGTCAGAGTGAATAGAACAATATCTGCGAGAATAATGAACATTAACCACTATCCTGTTAAGTTAAGAAAGACACAGAATAGACACCGGAAACGCCACACCGATTCGCCACGCTGCTAGAAGATTATCTGTCTAGAAAAGCAGCAGATGAGATTATTAAAGCAGTCCGTGGGCTTCTCCCGTCGTATTGGTAAAGAAGAAAGACGGGTCGACTCGGTTGTGTCAATTTTCGAGAGCTCAACAATGTAACGAAGGATAGCTATCCATTGCCCCGTATTGACATGTTGGACACGCTCTCTGGGGCCAAGATCTTCTCGACACTTGCGGATACTGGCAAGTAGAATTAAATCCCAGAGATCGAGAGAAGATAGTATTTACCATAGGATCAGGTTTGTGGCAGTTTGCAGTAATGCCTTTCGGACTGTAATGCTCCAGCTACATTCGAAAGATTGATGGAAACCGTGCTTACAGGTCTGTCGTGGGAGACGTCTTGTCTACCTCGACGATATAATTGTCGGAAAATCTTTCGAGGACATCTATAACCTAGAACAGGTGTTCAAGAGGTTAGAAGAAGTCTATGTAACTATTATCGCCGATGTTTTGGGATTTCTCAACATCGCGAAACCGCTGACCGAAGAAAAGCGTTTGTTTCAATGGGATCAAGATTGCCAGCGCGCTTTCAAAAAGCTTAAAAGCGCCATGTTGAGTGCTCCTATATTGAGCTATCCACTACCTCAAGGGAGTTATGTACTTGATACTGACGCAAGTAACGTTAGTATTGGAGGGGTTTTATCGCAGATACAAGATGGACAAGAGAGAGTAATAGATTATTATAGTAAAGTGCTATCAAAGCCAGAACGCAACTATTGTGTAACCCGGACAGAATTACTTGCTGTGGTGAAATCCATTGAGCACTTCTACAAATATCTCTACGGTAAAGAATTTCTTTTGAGAACGGATCATGCTACTTTGAAATGGCTGCCGAACTTCAAGAATCCGGAAGGTCAAGTAGCCAGATGTATTGAAAGAATGTGTCGAAGCGGAAGTAGTCACCTGAATGCCGATGCTCTCTCCATGACCGTGCCCTGAAAACTGCAAACATTGTTGTCATGCGGAAGAGAAGATGTCTCCTACCTTAAGGATCACTGTCAGTAATGACCAATGGCAACCTAGAGAACTTCAGAAAGGTCACAGAATTGAAACATGTTTGAAAATGGAAAATAGCAGGACAGAGACCAAGTTTGCAAGATATAGCTCCCTGTTCTTCAGCAGTAAAATCATATGCAGGCGCAGTGGGATTCGATTACTGAAGAGGACGGTGTTCTTAAACGAGTTCTGGAAAGCGAAGATGGCTCTCAGAAGAGGATGCATAGATTGTTACCAAGAGTAAGGGTGCCTGAAATATTGAGGGAATTGCAATATGGAACTTCGGGAGGACATCCCGGTATAACGAAAGCGCTAGAGAAAGTGCGCGAACGATTTTACTGGGTTAATTGCAAGCAAGACGTAAAGATATGGTGCACAGTGTCAAGTTTGTGCTACTAGTAATGGGCTACATAAAAAGAGCGAAGATGAGGCAATACGTTGGGAGTCCTTTCGAACGAATTGCCATTGACTTATGGCCCATTTCAATGTCAAATGATGGAAATAAATACATACTCGTGGCTATGGATTATTTCAGCAAGTGGTTGAAGCATATCCCTACCTAACAAGAGGCCACTTCTATCTCCGAAGTACTGGTAAGCCGATTTGGTGTGCCCTGGGAGTTACATTCAGATCAAGGACGGAACTTCGAATCTGCAGTGTTTCAAAGGGGTGTAGCGAACTGCTTGGAATAAGAAAAACGAAACAACAGCCCTTCCCTTCCGCAGTCAGACGGAATGGTGGAACGCATGAACAGAACAATGGGGAGAAATGTTAGCGAAGGTCATTGTCAGATCACCAACGTGACTGGGATAATACATACATCTTTTCTTCTGGCCACAGCTCATCTGTTCATGAGACAACTGGGCAGCCTGCTAATATCCTCTTCGGCCGGAACGTCTACCATGTGATCTACAGTTTGGTTGTAAAACTAATGAAGAAATAGCCGGTGAAGACTTTGTAAATGACCTAAGACGGAAAATGGACGTAATTCATAATCAGGTGCGAGAAAGAATCCAAATCGCAAGTGATAGGATAAAAGACCGGTATGACATCAAAGCTGAAGGAGGAGGTTATCAACCTGGAGATCATGTCTGGCTGTTTAACCCCCCAACGACGCCGGGGTTTGTGTCCAAAATTACAACGACAGTGGGAAGGACCGTACGAGGTCGTGAAGAGGATAAACGATGTCTACCGGATTAAAAGTGCCAGATGGAAGCACGAGTCGTTCATTCGAATCGAGGCTGGCCTTCCCCGTACGCAGGAAGTAATGCCAAAATGATGAAGAAAAGACCGCACGAGTTTGTGACTGGACGTGCAAGAGTGCACATTTCACGAGTTTTATGTCTCAGTATAATGAAAGCATCAAGCGCGTTATGGGGTAACAATGGAGGTGCAACGGGATCTGTTTGCGCTGCAGGAATATGCATTGGCGCATGTATCACTTGGGATTTGAATATGACCAGAGGTGTTGCTACTGTATTCAAGAGAAAATGCAGGATAGAAGAATTAAAGAACCAACAACCAGATATTGGGAAGGTTCTGCATCTGCACGACGTCAGTCGCTATGTTTATTACCTTGTCACAAAAAGTAAGTTATATCACAAGGCTTCCTATGAAAATCTTTGGGTAACTCTGATTGAATTACGCCAACAAGTACTGCAAGACAACGCCCAGAAGATTGCCATGTCAAAACTGGGATGTGGTTTTGATGATTCAGACTGAATAGTGAGAAGCATGTTGGAGAGTACTGTTCCGCTACACTGGGTTAGCATCTTAGTCTGTAGCTACCGCCTGATGTCGTCATATCCAAAGAATACAATTGACTGCTTGTCACTTCTTCTTAACCTCCAACACTAGGCTCCAGCTGCAAGTATCGGCATGATTTCACTAAACGCGCTCCGAGACGGATCGCAACTAAGGAGGGGGTAGTGTAACGAATATTGCATCATCCCCCGGCGCCACCCCGAGGTGCCTGTGATCGCGGGTTACGTCATCTGCCGGCGACCACAGGCTGCCGTGAGCGGCGAAGGTTGCATCACCTGCCGGCGGATGCTCCAGAACAGTCGCGGCGTCCGGAAGGTTCCTGAATTGTCTTGACAGGTATAAATACGCGACGGTGGCGACCGCGAGCCCGATCTCAAGTCCGCAGTGGAAGCTGAACTATGAAGTGTGTGCATCGCGGTGAATAACAGTGCAGTGATTGTGCTCTGTGACGTGAAGCGTGGTCAGTGCATCGTACTGTGATCAGTGCAGTGAACTGTGGCCTGTGCTTAGGACTGTGCGAGTGTGCAAGAGGAGTGTAGTGTAAATAAATCAAGAGAAGTGTAGTGTAAATAAATAAAGAGAAATGTAGTGTAAATAAATAAAGAGAAGTGTAGTATAAATAAATAAAGAGAAGTGTAGTATAAATAAATAAAGAGAAGTGTTTTCAGTGATTGTGTTAAGAAACAAAATAAACGTTTTTGTGAAAATAATACGAGACTTTTAATTCACCACCTAAAGCATGTAGTATTTAGAGAGATTCGATCAAGCAGCAATCACAGACAACAAGGCAATCAAGCAATCTCTAACAAAACTGTCAAATCCAAAGGTCACTGCACTCCTGAAAACCAAAGTAACAGGTAATAAGGTAACATGATAAAAGCAATCAACACATTTGCAGTACCAGTATACACGTACTCATTTGGAATTATACCATGGAGCGACACAGACCTCGAAGACATCCAGAGACTTACCCGCACAATTTTGACAAAATTCAGACATCACCATCAAGTAGCGCAATAGAACGCGTGACACTCCCACGAAGTGAGGAGGAAGGAGCCTAATAGATCCTAAAGAACTTGTGCTACAAACAAATCCATTCATTAAGGAACTTTTATTATGAGAAACAGGCAACCTCAGAACTACACTCTGCAATAGTTCAAGCAGATACTAAATTAACCCCTCTTAACCTTAACAACAAACAGCTGGACATTTCTCCGCGAAATTTACACACAATAACTGCAAATAGACACGTGGTCAAGGAAAGGAACTCCATGGACGCCATGCAAATGATCTCCGGCAACCTCATATGAGACTCAAAGCCTCAAACACTTGCTAAAATACGGTAATCTGTTTGGCAAAACAGAGGGATTCATGGTCGCCACACAGGATCAAGTGATCAACACTAAAAGTTACAGGAAGCATATCCTCAAACAAACAATAGATGACAAATGTAGAAAATGCCATACAACAGTTGAAAGCATACAGCACATCACATCAGGATGCAAATTATGGCCATCACAGATTACACCTATAGGCACAATCAAGTTGCAAGTAATATCATTCACAGAAACTGGCAGCCAGAAATCCCAACCTACAAAGAAATGACTGCCATAATACAAATATGTTCCAATAACTGTACTTGAAAATTCAAACTTTTAGTTTGTACTGCAAACAGAAATTATTACAGATAAAACTATTCACCAACAGACCAGACATAACTTTGTAGACAAACGGCAAGATTGGCTTCCTGATTGACATAACTGTTCCACGAACAGCTAATCTCAAACAGCACATGCAGAAAAATAACCATTATACAGAACTAGCAACTGAAGTCAGGCACTATGGCATCTCAAAAAGTTCATATTGTTGTGAACAGAAGTTATACCAAGTAACATCCATAAAAATCTGGAATTTATTCAAATACCAAAATATACCTATAAAATTATGCAAAAATCGATCATCTTAAACACATGCAGGATTGTTCGAAAATTCCTAAATTGCGACGAAACATGAATTGACCTGTGTCTTGGTTATTAACCCGACACAAAGTCAAATAAAAATCCTGTGAATACCGAGAAAAACAATGTATAATAATAATAATAATAATAATAATAATAATAATAATAATAATAATAATAATAATACTGATGTGTCTGATATGTAGTGTTAGAGGTCCTGGAAATAAATGAAGATCTTGTTCGTTACTCGCTCTGAGCCGTACGAGTGAGCCTAGCCACAATGACATCTTTGGCAGGTGAATGTTTCCCCCCCGCGTGGGAGAAGTGCATAAGTCATAATAATAATAATAATAATAATAATAATAATAATAATAATAATAATAATAATAATAATAATAATAATAATAATAATAATAATAATAATAATAATAATAATAATAAATTAGCCGATCCGATGGCCGAGATTGTTAAAGGCAGTAGTGCAGTATCTGTCTCGGACCAGAGGATCGCGGGTTCGAAACCCGCCTCGGACATGGTTGTGTTGTGTGTGTCTCTGCATGTTTGTGAAAACGTCTATTTCATCATCCGTTATCATCATAACTTCCTCATTACCATTTAGGATGCACACTGTCGATTCTGAGAAAATAAGAAGAAGAAGAAGAAGAATTAGTAGTAGTGTTAGTATTATTATAAAAATAAACTCAATATCATAAGTATGTTCAGTTTCTGGTCGTGACATTGATCCCCGGTATTTCTGTTTTCTTACCGTTGGAGGTCGAAACGCATGAAAAGGGTCGGCTTCCTTGTTATGGTTGTTGTAGTATTTGAGTCCTTTGAAAACTTTCCTGATTGTAATTCGTTTCTAGCTGTCCTAGAAAACCTGTTTAGAAATTTCGACGACGACCCAAACTTCCGTCGCGGTGTCTAAAAAAGACCTAAAGTCTTCCTGCTGAGCAAACAACTTGACAGTGGATAACCGCAGAATAAATAGTCCAAATTGCTGAAACATGTTTACATGTTCTGTTCAAAACATGTGAAATTTTTAAGCGCAAAATCCTGTATGAGATGATAGAAAAATACTATTTTTAAGTGTTCTGAGGCCTTGAATGCGCAACGTTGGGAAGCAGAAAAGAGAAACTACAATTTTTTACGTGCTTATACAAACGAACGGCAGTAACTTGAGTAATTCTCTCTTTAATGTTCCTATTTGATTGTTTTGCAAATACAAAAAAAGGATGTTTTTTCTCTAGTATGGATACTTGCAGACAACGATGTGTAGAGTTGTTGTTGTTTTATTATAATTCTATACTTATTTCCAGCCGTTCTTTTTAATTATGCCAACTAATACTTCAGAAAAGTTACAGAGTCAAAATAACGCAATAATAGCAAGTTAGAAACATAATTTATTAGAAAAAAGGAACTGAAGTGACTGTTTTCTCGTTATACTATCTAACACCTTCTGCTTCTTACGAAAAAACAAAGAAACATTAAAAAATAATTCATTTTTTCTCAATTTTTTCAACAGTAGTCCACACGGAAACGTTTCTTTTTAATGTTTTGAAGATTAAAAATAAATTTTTGAAGCAATTAGAACTGAACGTTCCGCGGATGCTCCTACGAGAAAACAAAGAAACAGTGGTTTTCGTGGTACTCGAACTATAACGCCGAGATTGTCTGGTCAGTATCTCACTAATTAAATGGTTCTGCAATATAAACTTGTAATTAGAAGATTATAGCATCTAGAATGAATTTAATACCCACAAATGAAACATGTCAGCAGTTTTTTTTCTCACTCCCGGCAAACAAAAAGATAGTAAAGAACAATAAAGCTAAAAATTACAAACTCGAAACAAATTCTAAATCACAGAGATGGAGTTCTTTTTATTAGAATGTGTACTACGTATTGTTTTATCGTGGTTCGATAACGAGCGGATGGGAATTCAGTGCTGGTATGTTGCACAGTGAAGAGCAAATGAAAATTTCCCGCAGACAATCTTTGGAACATGGGGTGCTTGTTTGTTCGTGATCCTTTTCAAGTAGAAGGCGACGGACAGCAACGAGATAAAGCCTTACATTATCGGCACTATCGGGACTGCCGCTTAATGTTGCACGCAGCTCTAGAAGCAAAAAGCAGTACTACATTCAAAAGCCTCATCTTTCTCAAAACTTCCCAGGCTGTACATTACATTTCGAAGTCAGCTCGCGATGGACACGATTAAAATGCAACTCCCCTTCTCAGGTTTGAACTAGTGATGATACAGTAGCTCCACCGAAGGTTGTGTCCCCCTAATATTTGGTTCTGATAAAAAGAGAACATGGACGAGAGCTATAGAAAAATAAAGCTCCAGGGCTACGAAATATTAGAACGGAACTTTCAAAATACTGAGGTGAAAATATAATTGAATTTCTCAAAAAAAAAACTTACAATACTGAAGTTAAAGATGATATCCCACAGGAATACGAAATGCCATTTATCAGTTCCATAAACAAGAAAGATAACGAAACACTTATGATAACTACAGAGGAATTAGTCATCCCATTAAGAACTAGGCTATTCGCTAATATTCTAAAGGAAACATACAAAATGGAGTAACATTCGAGAAAAACAAAGCGGTTATAGAAGCTGGAGATCTTGTTTCGATAATATACATTGCATGTGCCAGATAATGGAGAAAAAGGATTACATAATGTTGATAGAGGTTGTGTGTGTGTGTGTGTGTGTGTGTGTGTGTGTGTGTGCATGCGTGTGCGTGCAAAGAGAACACTGAATGTACACATGTATGTATAAACCTTTGAAGGACTTCGTTTTCTAGCTTTCTGGTTATGGTTTGTTGTTGTTGTTTTGTTTTGTTTGTTTTTTTTAAGAAAGAAGGCATAAAAGAGGTAGAACTTTCTCTCCCTGGAAAGCTTACATACACGTTAGAAGGAGAAAAAATTTAGAGTAGCTCAGTGGGAGGACTGAGAAATGCGGAGATCGATCGAAAACGGCAAACTCTTAGATAGTCGCAGAAGTAGTACTAATATTTTTTTTAATCTTTACTTACATGAGACTATTTTTAAATTTAATTCTGGAAAACAGGTTTAATTAAGATCAACATCTCTATCTTCAATAATGCAATGTATGAGAAAACCAAACAATCTTTAACTTTTCCTTTTTTAAAAAATTCGAAGGTTTTACTGAAATTTGGACATAAGCTAGTTTTTAAGCATACTTTAGTCTATTCAAGCAGAAATTTCAAAGACAAAATTTGGGAGTCAACTTTTAGAAACTTTCGAATGCTGTAGGAGATTCACGTAAAAATACCCCCAAAATTAAGTGTGTTTTAAATTCGAGGGACCGCAACATCAGCCATATCGATAGGGGAACATCTCTTTTTATGAATTCCCTTGTGAACAGGTATGCAAAAAGTGCTGATCACAGACGGGTAGACAAACGTTTTTTAAACATCTTGATATCAGGGCCCCAAAACGGTATTTTTCTCAAAAACATTGATATTGACTTATTGATTATATTCGAGAACAAAACGCATTAAAAGCAAAGTTTTAGAAAGTGTCTCTTTTAACCATGGAAGATTGATTAATTTTTAATTATCAATATAATAAGTTCTAATTTGTTTAGTTGGAAGAAATCTGATTATCATTGTTACGTGCAATCCAGCATTTTAATAAGATTTTCAGATTCTTCGTCACTCCGTATGGATGACAGATTGAATAATTGGTAGCAGAGAAAGTAGCAACAATTATGAACTTCGAACCCCAATTAACTGAGCTAGCACAATCATTTTGAAAGGAGAGATATTTAAATTACGTAGGAATCATTGGGTTTCAAGTGAACCTTTTCCTGGCGCCCAAATTACCTTTATCAGTAATAATTCTGTTTCAAAATGTCCCTCCAAGTGGGGCTTGTTTTTAAAGAGAAAGACGGGGTTGTTTGAAATTGGCACCAGTCAACATCGGGCATGTTTCAACCTCAAATCGTTTCCAAGATATTCTCTGTGGTCACTTTAAGTGATCCATCTGTGTTGCTAGTGCTATACGCCATCGCTGGAACTCGAACCCTAGGACCTCCCGGTCAGGTTTGCTGCAAAGATAATGGCAATGCTGACTCTAAACTAAGCCGGGGGAGATTAAAAGAATATTTCTACTCAATCATTTGAAAAAATTAAAAAGGTTGTACATTAGAGACGATGTTTTTCTCCTTAACGTTAAAACACGAAGGTTACAGATAAATAATTTTCTGGAGAAAATATTCATAATGTATTTCAAGTTAATTTTTTTGAGTGTTTCCAATGTATCACAACAGGCCAACTTTTCATTACAATTTTTGTACTTAGAAAATTATTTATTGGTTATGTCCAGAAACTCTGTAAAGCTTTACTTTATGTGAATAGATTGGGCCAGTAACAAGATATGCCACATCAACCACAGCAACTCTTCCGCTATCCGTAAATGGTAATATCTCGATTTTGGTCGAAGTTTGTCTCATCTTGTTACTGCACCAAGCCCTTTATAAATAGGACCAGGACCTGCAATATGAGTCACTCTTGACTAAATTGGAATATTAATAATTTGTGTTACACTGTTAATATATTTCTGTTATAATATTAATTACACTGTTGATTATACGTGGATGTACTGCCCGAAGTCCTTCAATCTTAAAATCCATGTTTTGGTTGACGATTTAAATAGAGATTCTAGAATGCTCAAGATTCTTCAAAATATTGAACTCCTGGCCATTTTGAGCGTGAAGAGTTTTTCTTTCTTCTGTATTGACAAACGAAATGGTCAACACTGTCCGACTCCTTCCTCAAGGAAATATTTTTATATTTTCTAGTCGTGGTGGTGATGGTGATTTTAAAACTTAAATTGTGCGCACGTACTGAATTGCAAATCAAGATCTTTACTCAAATTGACATAACCAACGTTACAAAGTTGTGATCTACTCTCTTATATATAAAAGACCTTGGGCTTATCATCTTCTTTGCTCTTGATTTCAAGCTGTATTTTGTATCATTCTGTTTCGTTTCTCATATCGCATAAAAATGTAGTTCCTTCTGATAGTAAGGACAAAGTTGCTGATTTTTTTCAATTAGTTAATGAAAAAAGAAAGAAGCGCTTTGCCATATCACCATAGCGACTGAAGTCTAATTGTGTTATGTCATAATCCACGTTTTTCTATGTAAGTACATCCGGATTGAATAATGTTTATAGGATTCATTTACATACATTCAAACATCGGAGCTACAAAAGACTGCCTAACTCCATCGAGCGATTTCCAATTGAAATAGGTTTAAATATGATTAAAAAATCGTTCATTAGGTTTACAGAAAGGGAATATTACTAGTTTGTGCACTTTAAAGTAAATTGCAAACTTAACCTCACTCAGAATCAAGAGTTCGCTTGCTGAAACAGGGCTCGTGCAGTTAATTACTTTCTCGCAACGGAGTAGAGAGAACGTTACGTAATGCTGCGCAAAAAAGAAAATTCTGCAGAAAAATTCTTATTACAGGGCCTTGGTGATAAAAATGTGGATAAATTCAGTTGCTAAATTTAGAAAATAAAATCCTCTAACTCTAGGTGTAGCTAGAATCCATGTTTTGTGGGTCATTCATACCAAAAAATCCAATTAGGGCAAAACGTCTGTCTCTATTCGTCTGTTTGTGCGTCTGTGAAATATTAGCAGCTAAACCGTTCAGGCGATTTTCTCAAAAATTGATGTTTATAAATTGATCTGTCTGATGTCGCGGCCCCTAGAATTTGAAACCGATATTTCAATTTTTGGGAGTACTGTATATAAATCCCCTGGGAAATTTTCCAAATTGTCAAAAAATGTCTGGAACGAAAATAAATTCCCGCCTCCACAGAGACACTAGAGAAAAAATGGTTTAAAAAACGGATGCATTTCTTCCGATCAGTTCCTTCTCGGGTAATAAGTGTTGTCGGTCTTCAATTTGATGCATTACGGCCCTTGTCTAGGGGCTCCCCTCAGAGGTTAGGGCCGGAGCCAGCTACTTAGTTGGCGAAGACAGAAGGCTGCCGCTACCTTCCTTCGGAGCACGACGCGTAAGGCCTCATTCACAACGCAAACTGAAACGTAAATATACCGTTGCCGCAAAACCTGGAAATGGGTTATTAATAGAGACCATTCACAATGCCTTGACGTAACCGTAGACGTAAAGTCGTAGATTTAAGAATCACAAGCACCAAGCTTTTAGTTTACGTCAGAATTCTACGGAAGACCAATAAGAGAGCACCATGAAAGAAACAAACAAGTGGATTTTAGATTGTGTTCAGGTGATTTGTCATTTTGAGATTTGTAATTATGTCATTTCATTACTGTTATGTACTGAAATAGTTTGCAACGGTTTTGATGCGAGAAGTGAATTCGAAGTAAGAATTTGGGCCATTTATCTTGTGACTTTAACTTGACGAGGCGAATAAAATAGTTATGTGAATTTTGTATAAAAGAATCCTTGTAAAAGATCTTTCCACCATTCTAGAAACGAATGAACAACTGATCAATTTTCAATACGTTGAAATCTGATTGGCTCAAGCGAAACTTACGTTCCAGCTTACGTTCGTCATTGTTAGACAGCGGATATTTAGATAAAAACCAATTTTTTTCCTGCGAACCGTGTACTAAATGAATTTTTGAATATACGTTTTAGATTTATTTGAACTAAAGGCCTTCAATGTATCAAACCCATTTGTGCCAATTTTACTTTCAAACTCCTAAAATGAGACTAATTTGCCTAATTTCTTTTGTCTGTGACTTCTTTTAACTTTGTTCTTGTGTATCTGCACAACGTACAAGCATGATTTTAATTACAAGTTGCGTTAATCTATAAGTTAGCAGGAATGAATATACAGGAACAAGGATCTAGCGATAAAAGTCTCCACGTCACTTCTTCCTGACTTCGTGGAAACGATTGCCTCAGCTTCTAAGATAAAGCGATTGAATTTCCGCGAAAGAAAAGTGACCTTGACCGATAAGAGACATTATTATTCTTGAAAACCTGGAGAAAGTATTAGTAATTTATTATGAGGAAAAATACGGTAGAATTATTCTAACAAGAGAAAAAACAATTAAACTTGTTCATAAATAGTATTATCGTAAAAAATACAATGCTGATAATACATAATATTGATTTATATTTTTATCTTAAGAAATATATATAATAAATTGTAAAAACGTGTTTTTTTGTAAGTTTCCTGTTTTATTTGTGCCTATTCTACCATATAAAAAGACTAACTGAAATGTTGATTGAACCTATTTCAGGCATCTAAAACGCATATTTTAAAACGTAAAAACAACAACAAAAAAAAAAAAACGGTCCGGACACTGTGAATGGATGATTTTACGTGTAAATTTTACTGCTAAGTTTACGGCATTACGTTTCTTTTAAGCTTGCATTGTAAATGAGGCCTTACGCTTGTGGCCACTCGGCCGAGAACCAGTCGCACGCTGCGTCTCAAGACGTCGCATCGAGTTGTCTTCACCCCCCCTTCTCCATCCTCGTTGCTCACCACCGCTTTCTCCGGAGGCACGCGGTGCCGGAGGCCGCAGCCTCCTCTGTTTACAGGTGTTCTCCCTCCCCTCCCCACCTCTTCACTCTCTCGTACACCACCCGCCCCACCTTTCTCTGTCTTCTCTCGCGGTTGCTGGCCGCATCCTTCTCGTGACGAGGACGTAAACACGGAACGCTGTGGTTCTGCGTTCAAATTTGGTTCCAAGGTTTTGACCGTTCATACAGGGATTTTTTGTTCAGGAAATCTTATATTAATGTAGATTATGTCTTTTTAATAATAATAATAATAATAATAATAATAATAATAATAATAATAATAATAATAATGTGAAGTCTTTCAGTATATATGAAGACCTCGCGGTAATAAAATAGTATGTCACTATAGAAAGTTTGGAGAAAAAGGAAAGTAAAGTTTTAACATTTCTGTAAAAAAGATAAAGCCATGTTTATATTTATTTTTTACAATCTATCAACATTCATGAGATAAAATATCCGCAACATCTAGAGACATGTATGGGGCGCCGAAATACACTAATGTCTCAATTTTTAAATCAAAAGTATGGCTTAGCTCAACTCAAAGATCTATTTTCCTCTATAAAAAAATTAACTTGGTTCTTTCTTCAAACAATAAACACATTTAGTTTTTGTGCAATAGAGCGTGCATTATATGCAATTTTAAAAATTACAAAAACATGATTTTCTCGAAAACGGTCAATTTTTTTTCTTTAAAGTTTTGGTAGGGTTAGTACCCAATTAACCTTATCCGATGACATAAACGCCATATTGCTCTATTATTTTTTTTCAAAAATTACAAAAATGTAATTTTTGTCACTTGTCTCTCACGCCGGTAATTTTTACCTTAGAGGCAATTTATTTACAAATGATCTCAAAATTCCAAATTTTCAGAAACGCTCAAACGCCATTTTTACAAAAATGACTCCAAACTTTTTCTTCATATTCCTCAATAAATAGTACTAATTGCACTGTTTAATATGCCGTAAATATCAATTTAGTGTATTTTTTTGTTAAAAAATAACACAAAGGTAATATTTTTGAAATATCTCTCACGCCATCACACATTTCCATCGATTTGTATGCATTATTACATTTGTAAGTGGAAGTGTTTGAAAGGACTTCAAATGAAGTTTTTCGAATACTCAAAAGATTCCTGTAAAAAAAACTTAAAATTTAACATTTACAGTAATGTTTAATCGCCATTTTCTTAAAAACTGCTTCAAAATTTTCAATGAAAATTTCTAGTTTGGACGAGATTTAAGTCGTCTTTAGTATTCTTGAAGTAATATTTCGATTCTACTACTAAGTTACTGAAAAGTTAAGAAAACGCCAAGAAAGTGTTCTGTGGGTGACAATAGATGGCAGCTGGTCAGAGAATGGAGGAAGACCTTAAAGCCAAGGAAACTAGAAATAATTTCTACGGGAAAGTCTGTTCCATTCTGTAGCACCTGTAGTGTGAACTTGAGAAACGGCACAGCAACAAAACTCAGAATGATGCTAAACCTGGTGTGGGCCGCATCGTGAATGGATGCCATGTTTTATTTTGCGTTTATAAATGTAATATATTATTTTTTAGAGTTACGTGGAAGGACAGAATGTTTGGATAAGTGAAAGTTCGAGAATGGACATGGAAACACATTTTTAATGAAAATATGGTCAGGTCGGTGGAGCACGCGCTGCTTTTCTGGTGAAACTATCGCCCCCCGATATAAGGAAAGTGAACATTAAAATTTATTCAACAAAGCAATATGACAAAGCCAAGAATGTTTTGTAGTAGATGGAATTTCAAATTTCAAAAGTAAAATAGCCATAAAGAGGAATGCGTGCACGTGTGAATATTTTTTCCTTAAAATTTTATGTGTGAATGGATTGTAGTATTGTGATTTCAAAGAAAGGGTATACATATTTATTATTGTTGTTTTCCTTTGGTGTGTTATATGATAGCAATTGGAGGCGGCTGTGAGGCAAGATACTAGTTTTGATGCCGGAATAAACGAAATTACACCTATGATTGCGGCGGCAATGATTAATTTTGAAAATATTGGTGTTTCTTTTCAGTTTTACGCAAGAGAGGAGAATGACTACGTATCCAATTCCCAAGCCGATGATTGGCATCCCGTTTCCCATATGAAGGTGGCTTCGCGAACTCACATCCAAAATAATTGTACTGAAAACGATGTATTAGTTCGAAGGCTAAGGAAATATTATCATGTAGTTCTTCAAACAATAATATTGAGAACCAATGTCAGGAAATCAATGGAAGAAATTATTTTTGTTTATAACTGAGATAACGTAAACCATTACAGTTGGCCTCTCCAGGGTAGAGCGAAATATTTACATTATCAGTAAATGTTTGTAATTAATTACATAGACTAATAGAACCGCTACGGTGTCTCTTTATTGCTCAATAAACGTATGGGAGTAATATACAAGAGACCGTTTCAATATCAATAGAATTAAAAACATTACTTTATTTTTGAATAGTTTTAAAATTAAAAATTCCATGTGTGATTGAAAAAATGGAGATGATTTTTTGTATAAAATCGTAAAGCCCTTAAAATGTGATGTTATCTAATATAGATTTATAAGTTATAAATTGCAATATTATCTACAAGACAAATGTTTGATAACGGAAACTGACGCTTTGTATTTACAACGTCTCACACTTAAAAGCTGGAAGTTGGGACGAAACGATAAGGCCTGATTACAGATGGAGATATGTTAGAGCGTCAGACCTCGGTATTGATCCGTATGATACGATGCATGTTCGATAGGAATACAGCAGGCACCTAGCCATATGTAGGGCTTGGGGACAACACCTCCACCGAAATAAATAAAGAAGTAAATAAATAAATATTATTTATATTGCGCAATTGCTTAACAGTAACGAATATTAAATAAAAATAACTTCACTTTCTAAATTAATTATTATAGAGAAATTATACCCACGACTTCTAAATCACTAGGTGAGAAAGAGTAATGTAATTTCGTTTAAGAATGTAGTGAGAATACAAAACTTAACTTTTAAATAGGAAAAAATCTACCAGTTTATTCTCGAGTGGACTATTGTAACAAGTGAAGATTCAATGTGCCTGACATCGAAAAGGCGTTTAGATACACGGTGTAGGTACTTGGGGCGAAGACAGGTTGGATACTATGAAGACGGACGAGATATACTAAAGAACGAAATCGACAACCAGATAAGAGGTGGACGTCGCGCTGAACGGACGAAAGTTCGAAGTCTCGAAAGATGGACGAAAGTTTGGTATTGAAAGACAGAATATTTTTATGGAATGTGGGGGAAAATTAAACGTCTCGGAGTACAGGTGAGGGATATAGAAGGTCTTGGAATATAGAAGAGAGTTGAAGGTCTCGAAGTATGGGGCGGACAAATTGATTTTTTTTCCGACGACAGTGCGCTCTAACGGCAGAGTTCCAAATAATCCGGTGATAAATGTTGAAACGTGAATTACAAAAACAAGATTTTTTCAAAAACGGCTCCAAGTTTTTTCTTGAAACGTTTGGTAGTGTGACATACCAGACTGTCTCACAATATTTTGATGGGAATCGGGGACAAAAATTTAATAAATTCATCGTAAAAAGTGTAAATGTTGAGGGCATAGGCATGCAGGCAATGCGTTCCTTAGCAACCAGGAAGCGGAAGTAAATAAACATAGAGCGGCAAGTAACGGACAGAAGATTGTGATATAAGGGCATGCAGGATTGGTGGTAAACTGGTAATGGGGTATGACGTAGAAGGAAACTCGAGATTGTTTTGTAAAACAAGAGACAAGAATGTATGAAAGTTATGGAGGGTTGAACTTAGTAATATTGGTGAGCTTCGGGTGCAGCTCTAATCTCGTGAATAATAATCCCAGTCTGCTAGTTATTTAATTTGTAAGATAAGTATAAAAATGCGTCTTCAGAGGCTTCGTGTGCAGCTCTTCTCAAACAAAGGCTTGAAAACAATGATTGCGCGGAGGACGGATGGAAATGTAATTTATTGCAATTTCTGTAAAAAAAGAAGTAAGTAGGTTACATTGTATCAATCAATCAAAAATATATATAAACTAGTAGTGTTTTCCTAGTCGAAATGTTTATTGCTAAAAGTCTAATATTGCTGCAGAAATTATTTAATTTGAAATACTGACACTCAGAAAATGATACAGCACTGTCAATGAAATAAATATGAAACGAAAAAAAAACTTTAATTTTTCTCGTAGTGGAAATTATCTTCGGGAACTATTAATGTTTTTTTAGCAGTTTTGAGATTTTTCTGAAATTGTTTTGTAGAAACTGTAGAAAAATGGACTCTTTAAAAATTGTTGAAGACATTAAATTTTTGGAGGTTGGTGTGACGTCGTGGGAAAACAATACCAATCACAGACACGAGCTTCAGATATTTACATATTTATTAGTAAGAATTTACAAATAAATCGTTTGATCGTTATGTACAGCTCTGATGGGCCCTGCTCCGTCTTAGGGCGATCTTAAAAGATACAAATCACCTGACTCATGACCCTCGCCGCTCCTCGGCGAGCTTCCCCAGCGTAGAGCCCCGGCGACCGCAGTCACCCATATGCTGATTGTAGATGAGCATTTTGTTTGTCTTCTTACAAGGTGAAGATTTTTGACAACTACTGAGTTTTTTCCTTGAGTCCTTATAGGTGTGAAATTGTCTTTTTGTGTTTATTAAATACTTGATGGCATCTTTAAAGTCTGCTATGCTTTTAAGCACTAGTTCAACCCGTTATTATAGGTATGTTGTGAACTGATTTATTTGAATTTTAATTTCTCTGCTGAACTGAGAGCTATGTATGTAACGTTGCTTACACAGAAGGGTGGAATTCTTACATTTTCATCATTCTGTGTATCACTTTCATTTTCATAGTTGAATATATTTTCGTTTTCGGTGAGTTTTTCCAGGGGGAGAGAATCTGTTACTCACTGGTAGTACATATGGATTTGATTCACTGTTAATGTATTAGGTTGGGAGCTCGAATCTGAATCACTATCATTGTGTCCTCTTTTCCCACAGTTATAATTTATTCCGGGGGTATGACTACCGGGAGCGGCCGCTCAGTGCATCAACTGATGTTACTGCAGCGCCTCTGACCGGGAGGTCTTAGGTTCGAGTCCTGACGGTGGCAGGATTTTCGACGCTGGCTTTTCAGCTAGGTCGAATTCAGTCGCTGTCTGGAGGAGAATTCTAGCGGCCGGCTGCTCTGATCGGTAGTTTTCCGTGGTTTCTCAGATCAACACCAGGCGAATGCCGGAGCAGTACCCTACCAAACGGGCCACGGACCAGGCGCGATCTTTCCTTCCTCTTCCTTGTCCTATCCTCTCCCCCTTACACACACACTTACACTAACATGCACTAAACTACCACATATTCCGGGAGACCGGTCGGGAGCTTAGGGCTTGTCCCGGCTGGGGCGGTGCCCCGCTGATGGGAGAGTTCTAGTTAGGGGGAAACCCCACTACCCAACGGTAGGTCGGCGCCGGATCTCGCCATCCAGCAGGGGAAGATCACCGCCATCTACCGAGAACAAACATGCACTTGACTAATGACCAAAGCAGTTGACGCGTCCGGAAACCCGAATAAACCAACCAACCAAATCCGGGGGTATGATTGATAAAGGAGACCTCGTCCGGTGTGGCAGAGCTGTGACATTTGCAGCGCAGAGGTTACTGACCTTAGCATTGCTGTTACTGCAGAACAAGGTTTCTGTACCTTGCTGTAGGCTTGCGTCTTGTTCGTGTCGGACATTGTAGAACTGGGCGTTCTGTCTTGTCTGATGTTCCCAAAACTGTACAGATATTCGTTTTGGTCCCATCGTAAGTAAGAAGATGAGTCCTAGGCCTACCACATTCATAGCGCTGGGGATGGCGTGGACTAGGCTACTGTTGGGTGATGTTCCTTCGTTATTGTGTTTATAGTTGTTGCTGTTTTTAAATATTATTTCACTTAATCACTGCATTGAGTTAAATGTACTAACTGATGTTACTTAGAATCGTATCAGATAGTATCTGAGCTGTCGGATGAAGATAATGAGACAAGGGTCATGAATCAAAATAGATGGTCTATCGAAATAAAAGAATTGCAACGTTCTTCCAACATTATAATTTAATATAAATAAGGATATTGTTTACATAAATAAATGTTACTCTAAATATGTTATCAAAAGGGTAATGTGGGGGTTAACATTTTTCTTCACTGCCAACGTCCCAGGTCCAGAGTGAGGAATCGCCACTGGTTTGATACACAGAAACCTCGGGAAAACACAAAATTAATAAGACCATTTTGATTTTGATTGAAAAATGCAAATCCTTGATTACGTTATTTCGTCTATTTCACTAGTCAACAAAATTTGTGTAACAAAGAATGTGAATGGTGTTCTTAGCTAAGCCTTGGCCACTGAATTCGAATATGAAATCACTCTTTGCATTTACGACTCAGTTTTCTTGAGACACGCTACTTCCTATCAACGGAAATGCTTGAAGCGCGACGTATTGGTTATTTTGCTGTAGCTTAATTCAATCATTATGCAGATGTAATTGTTTAGGAACAATAGAAATGCGTACAAGGAATTCATATACATCATACTGAATTCAGAAAATACACTTCTATAAAATGAAAAAGGTTTTGCAATATTGCCGATAACTTATTATTGAACAGGTAGATTGCAATATGTTTCTTGCCAGTTGCGTTCCATAAATGAGAGCTGTCCCGACTGGGGTGGTACCCTGCTGGAGGAAAACGCCTGGTTGGGAGAAAACCCCGCCAGCCGACGAGTAGGTCGACGCCGGACCTCGTCATTCAGAGGGGGAAGATCACCGCCACTTCCCGCGATAAAAACATTCACTACACTTACGGACTAACGACCTCAGCAGTTGACGCGCCTGGAATCACTATTCAATCAATCAATCATTCAATTCAATCAAGTGAGGTGTGATAAGCCGACCAATAATACACACAATGTTTTGTACTTGGAAATGGGTATGAAACCCCCGAAGCTTTTAAGTAGAGCGGGGCGTACTGGGGCGGGGCTAGGACAAGGCGAGGACGGCAGGATCGGAGAATAGCAAGTGGTCGAGACTAGGGCGGGGAGTGCTAGTGCGACCAAGTGTTGTGGGATGGGGTAGGGAGTGTTGGAAGCGGAGAGAGACAGGGCACAGCGTGGCAGTGGTGGAAAGGTGTGACGAGTTAAGATGCTACTTACTTCATATTTCAAACAGAAAATATGTGTTATTTATTGTGGTATCCATCGCAACATATTACATTAGAGAGGCAAGGGAAAAGCCGACACTCCTCATTTTTCCCTCCGTACAATGCTCCTGGTAAGGTCTACCGGTGTGTGTGTGTGTGTGTGTGTGTGTGTGTGTGTGTGTGTGCGTGTGTGTGTGTGCGTGCGTGCGTGCGCGCGCATAATGATATATGACTGTAACTTCCGAGTTGGCGGAAGAAAGGGCCCAGTCCACTTCGCAAGGGGCTTCCTTGTTTGGCCCGTTTAACTTTCAGAGTTATTAACAGTACATTTTTTTAAATCGCACTATCTATCTGTCTTATCTATCTAATCTATATATCTTATCTAATATTCTTATCTATCTATCTTATTTATCTAGCTTATCTATCTATCCTATCTATCACACACACACACACATATATATATATATATATATATATATATATATATATATATATATATATATAAATTACGGGGGTTTCCTCTGAAAGGGACCTCTTATTAACTGATACAACTGCACTTTCAAGATGTGTAAACTAATTTTCACTTACACTATTTTCATCTAAAGAAGAAAAAGTTGGTAAATAAATTATTTTTTCTGTTAAGGAGGGTGCAGCGATAATGTCATGTGCGGTTTCGAAATGGGGGCCCGACCACCCACCACCAATGCGATGGGTCGCGAGAGTGAATTGGAAATGCTGGGAGAGGAGGGAGCTCGGCGACGCCCCGGGGCAGGGGAGGCGTCGCCCCGCGACGGCGCAGGCGGCGCCATGTCCGCGCGCTCCTACCCTCAGACGCAGGACGGCCTCGTCGACCACTTGAGAGGTACCACGGGGATCAGGGGTTGAAGCATTTGGATCAATGCAACACGTGCGGTATCAGCCGAATAAGTTGCGGCGAGTCAAGAAAATGTCAGTGTTTACCAGGTAACCAAGAAAGTTGGTGCATTTTTAATATGCCGACACTTCGCGTGCTGTAGTAATCCCATCTACTGCTGGGGTCATCTATTGGTCATTTTTTGAAAGCTTACTTATGGGCACATCGGCCAACATAGAAAACAGGTCACATTTGACAGTGATTTCATGTATTCGAAGTTAAGTACGTCTGTATCCCACGCAGTTATTAGGGCTTGTTTGCTGTGCGAGTGCAATTTGGGCTCAAAGTGTGCCCAATCAGGAAGATAAATCTATTACGCGTTTAGAGAGGGTACAGTTAGTGAACGAACGCGCAAAAGTGGTTTAAGATCTTGTTGACTAGTGGCGAGTTCCTTGAAGCCAAACAATCGGGGAATGGGAGGTGGAGCAAAATATGTCGCTTTCGACCAGCTAAAGTCAGTAGTTCCAGAGGATTCAAGCCAAACACATTAGGACCTCGCTCAACCATTTGAAGTCGGCAATGAAACTATTCATGTGCATTTCCATGAGCTTGGAAAATCGTTGAAGATAAGTTTTGTGAATTATGAGTTTTTGAAAAGAGGCTAAACAATTACTAAAGAGGCTTACTCAGAACAATTGCGAAAAGTAGCCACCGAACTCGAAGAAAGAAAACAAAAAACATTTCTCGTGAATTACTGGGGTGTTCTATTCCACCAAGACCACGTGAGGTCTCAAAACGTCTTGGAAGTTAGCAGGACCAATTCACCCACTCACAAAACTGTATACCTCATAATTTGCCGTTTTTTTGCCGTTCTTAAGATGTGAAAACAAAAAAATTGCCGCGGGTCATTTTCTCAAAACAATCGATGTTCATGCTAACTTCCATTTGAAGTTAGCAGGACCACACATCTAAATCCGCTAATAATGTAGGTATATTGAAATAAACTGAATATATTGATGATTTATCCCAACGTAATCCGTTCCGAATTTGTATAAATGAGCGCCAGGAAAAGATTACGCTAATACCATTATACACGTCAACCTTCAACTCTAATTATAATAAATTAGTTTCCGGCTACCTGGGTCGATGGGTTTCATAGAAATAATCACTATTGTATGCTAATAGATGATTATCCGATCTGCCATCTATACAGAGTGGTCGAGGAACCTGAAAAGCGAGTATATTTCTATCTTGCTACTTCGTTGCTAGAATTGGCTCAATGAGAATCATGTATTCATTTCACAAAACATGGAAATTTATTAAACAATTTTGGTATTTTATAATTTTACCCAATATGAAAAAAAACAACCTTGGTTATGACCGGTTCCAACCTTATAATGTCGTATTCGTCTTCGCGCGCTTTTGGACCATCTTTATTTATCTCCGACGTCGCCGTCCTCAGGTCCAGATACCATCTTCTCTCTTCTTTTCTCGGAAGCTCACTTTAATCACCGTTCATCAGATCAATAAACTATCTGCTGCTAGCATTCCAGTCCAATTACTGATAACTTCGCCTAAGCCCTCAATGTCCTCGTTCGCTAGAAATATTTTAAGTTTTACTGTCACACGTAGTATTCAAATTTGATGTTCTATCAATATCTATTCCCTAGTAGATGCTTACAAGTCCCCAAAAAACTCCTAACATTAATTGGAGCACGATATTTTCAAGACCACGGCATCAGTCAGAATGAATGTCTCTCGTATTCTTTCAGCCCTGCAAAGCTCGGTCCATTTTTTCGATTGTTTATTTGCAGATAACACTTGATGTACTTTCGTACCTAGCCAATCCCTAAATTTCTTGACTAGCCGTCTCCGCGATTGTCACTGCATGAAGATGTTGACCTTGACGACGGCTCGCTTACCGTTGCTATGCTAGCATATTCACATGAAATCCCCTCCAATCATCCCCTGAAATTTACGCCATTTATAATAAATATTGTACCATATTCAGTCACATATTGGTATGTCACAATATACACCAAACAGTAATCCAAAATTACCGCTTTTTATTTTTAACGATTAGTGAAGAAATCATATTGATATTTCCATTTTTTCAAAAAATATTTACAAAAAACAAAAAATAACACCTACGTTCCTATGGCGAGCGCAGTCAAGAAGCAGGAGACACGTTTCGTCCAACACCAATAGTCGTAACAATTTATACTCTAGGCCAAAATTTGCCCTTAACCGTTGCAAACTGAAAAAAACATTTGCCGCGGACCGTTTAAAATAGCCAGGTTCGAACCCTAGAAATTGACCGTCTTGGCCCTGCGACAGGAAACGACACGTTTTCTCCTGAACCAATAGCCGAAACAATTCATACTCTACGCCAACATTTGACATTAACCGTTGCAAAATGTAATGTGAAATAAAAAATTTGCCGCGGACCGGTTAGTTTAATATACCCAGATTCGAACTCCAGAAATTGAAGTCTTGGAAGCTCCCTGCACAAGGAAACGACACGTTTTCTCCTAAACGTAATTTTTGTCATTTCGTTACAGAAAGGAACGCGTGTAATTAAATGTTAATTATAATATGATCGATTGCCTTAATGGAATTTAGTGTGATCCATGTAGGTACATTTATTGCAAAATCTAAACTAAAGGAATTAATTAAATTAAATGATCTTTTTTTCAAGATTCGAGCAGAAAATCAATGTTAAAATCTCCGCATACAACGGATTCAAAAGAGCGATTACTGACAATCAGTTATCTCCAAATCTGTATCTCTCTGTTTTGGAGGTCTCTACATACAAAGTAACATCACTTTTAGAGATCGAAGATGTCCAACAGAAATTTCGAAAACATTTTCAACGGAATACACATTTAATTCCGTGAAGGAGATAGAATCATTATTATTTATAACGTAAATACAAGAACCCTCTTATGTAGGAGATATATACGATTCCCTCTCTCTACAATAAAAGCCTGCGAGATAAAAGTTAATTATAAAGAGTGAGTGGTAGATGAAAAAGGAAAAATTGTGTTTTACTAATTATGTTTGGGAACGGATTTCAAATAGCATTGGGGGGAGGGGGTGAATTAAGCCAACGACTTTTCCTTCGTACACGGGGAATAATAGGTTCAATATAAAAACCCAATTGCTAGGGCAACGAAAGGCCCGTTGTGCCAGAAAGAACAGGCATGAAACGCCGTATGAAAAAATGTACATACAAGAATCTTCTGCGGAGCAGAAAGGGCAGGTGCTAAACGCCATATAAGGAAATATACATGTAGGTGCGAGGTGTTATTTGAACTATCATACTTATAACATTTATAAATAATATTTGCAGTTTTTCTTCCCATAGTTTCCGTGG
Organism: Teleogryllus oceanicus; assembly: GCA_964035755.1. Taxonomy (NCBI): domain Eukaryota; kingdom Metazoa; phylum Arthropoda; class Insecta; order Orthoptera; family Gryllidae; genus Teleogryllus; species Teleogryllus oceanicus. Next base: position 130,745,827 of record CAXIVR010000006.1, read on the forward strand.
AAACACCACGTGAAAAAAATTACTAAACTCATGACAAAGTACTGACCGTTCACAAGGAATAAGAATTACTTTAGTTGGTATTTAGACCTCAAAATAATCGGAAGCCACCAGAATCTCTTGCTTTAACCCTTCAACATGGGATGCCGTCCATAGTCGTACCGGGGTTTTTAACATATACCTGCGGGATGCCATCTGAAGACGTATTGACGCACCTTTTCCGCATGCGGGATGTCGTTCTGAGACGGCGTGGCCGTTTCTCTCCTCAGCGAGGGGGCCGAGCGGATGCAACCGCATTCCTAAAGGTATTTGGCAAAGGGAGTTTCCCTTCATGTAACGGGCCCGCCAGGGCAGCTGTTTTAACGCTGCGGCGGAAGAGTTTTAGAGCGAAAGAGGAAAATTTTCAAGCATTGGGCGCTTTGCATATGAGTGAGGAACTCAGTTACCGAAAACTACTCTCTACGTCAAAGTACTGACCGGAGAAACCATAGAAAACTACCGTTCAGGAAACCCGACCTCTAGAATTCTTCCCCAGTCATCGGCAGAACTCGACCTACTAGCTAGAATATGCCACCCTCGGAACTCGAACCCTAGGACCTCCCGGTCAGAAACTCTACCGTGTAAATAGTTGTTTCCTCTGAGACATCTCAGCGGAAAAAATCACTATGAATTTCCCCCAAATACCTGTATGATTCTACTCAAATACCGGTATTTTCGTATGAAAATACAGGTATTTTGATGAGAGAATATCGGTATAATACCTTTAAGTCAAGGTATTTTTCCGGTATAGACGTCGGATAAAGGTAAAATAGCTCTAAAAATACCGGTATTTGACGTCTTGTACCGGTATTTTTAAAGGAATTTTGAATAAAGATATAATAAAGGTAAATGTGTTTCTATACCGGTATAAATACCTTTACCGCTATTATTTGGGTATTCGGTCCAACAAATTATTAATTGATACAATTATATAAATTGTTTAAGAACATTTCATCTTAAATTTAAAATACATTTTAAAATATTTAGATTATTAAGGAAGTGTAAAAACATAAAACTACTAATAAAGAATGCTACGAAAAATTCTCAAAATTCTCTAATTCCAAGAAACTCTATAAACTTTTCTGTGAAAGCGAGGCGCGCTGCCGCTCCGAAATCGAGCGGAGGTCAGCGTCATATCCGTTGCCGGCGACAGGTCGACCCACGCGGCACGTCCGGCGTATCGTATTCCTTTCAATGTACGCAACGACTGATAAGTGGATGTTGATCGACTGCTTTTCTGCGGTGAAGGAGCACGCTGTCTCCTATGTTACCGCAGTGATCTGAGCCGAGAGCTTGCGATGAAAATTATTACTTATAAAATTAATAACCAATCTTCAAAATAATGCTTTAATTTTTCGTTTATTCCTTTATATTAATTTTGACCTTGACGCTTCTGTATGTTGCCTCCATGTCACAACAGTTTCATTAGGCAACAATCGGAACAAATATTTATTAACAATTTTACCAATCTACCCAAAAATGAAGAAATTATAAACTTCCCTTTTTTACTTGAAATGAAAATCCAATCGCCGATTTTTCAGATGCACAAATGTCTCTATTGAAGTTACAGGTTTCTCGAAGTTACTACTCTATTGACAGCATTGTTAGGTTGTCATTGTATTTCTAAGAAGTTTTTATCCGCTTCATTGTTGAAATCGAGCTTTCGGCTTCTGAAGTGAGAAGAATCAAAGAAGTTTACAGACTTCTGGAAAATTTTCTTTTATTTCATTTTGTAGCATTACTTGAAATAATGGTACCGCTCCTGTTGCATTTCTCAATTCGCTTCTCTTGTACATAACTTGCAACTCGTAACCCCCAACTGATAACTTATTGCAGAAAATAATATTTTGTGCTACTTATTTGGTATATATGAAATTTAAAATATGAAATGTATTATATGCCTCTAATTAGCCGGTGTGGTACATATTGAAGATGATGAAAAGAAAAATAATAGCAATACATTTTAAGGAAAAGTGTGTTTCATAAACGATATATATAACACTCTTGATTTCTAAAAATGTAGGTTCCGGAGCTCGCCCCCAAATTAATTAAAAATTCAATAAAAATAATTATATATTTATAACAAATTAATAATTATAAATCACACTTAATAACATTAACACTGGTAGCACTGTCACTAAGAGAAAATTATTATAATACTTATAGAAAATAATAGAATTTTCAAGTTTTTACAAATAATTTTGTTACAATCGTGGAAATGATACAAGGAAACAGATTATTATTATTTAATTTTGAGTTTACTAACGTTGGTCGAACTAAAAATCAAAATTCCCAATTGTGGGCCCTCCGCTTTTTTGGTTTTCCAACTTCTTTCCCAAGGTAATGGATGTCCACTCCGTCGCATTCGGGCAGATATCAAGTCCCCCCCTGCCCCCCCCTCTCTCCCTCCCTCTCCCTCTCTCTCTCTCTCACACACACACTCATACTCACACTCACGCACACACTGAAATTATATATATATATATATATATATATATATATATATATATATATATATAGACACACACACAAAATGTTTTAAATCAAAATACCGAGTGATCAGTATTTTAAACTAGCTGGTCCGCGGCAAATTTTTTTATTACATATTACATTTTGCAATGGTTAATGCCAAATTTTGGGTTGGAGTATGAATTGTTACGGCTATTGGTTCAGGAGAAAACGTGACTTTTCCTGGGGCAGGAAGCTTCCAAGACGGTCAATTTTTGGGGTTCGAACCTGGCTATTTTAAACTAACCGCTCCGCGGAAAATGTTTTTATTACACATTACAGTTTGCAGCGGTTAAGGGCAAATTTTTGCACAGAGTATAAATTGTTACGGCTATTAGTCTTGGACGAAACGTGTCTCCTGCTTCTTGACTGCGCTCGCCATAGGAACGTAGGTGTTATTTTTTGTTTTTTGTAAATATTTTTTGAAAAAATGGAAATATCAATATGATTTCTTCACTAATCGTTAAAAATAAAATGCGGCAAATTTGGATTACTTTTTGGTGTATATACCTACATTATTAGCGGATTTAGATGTGTGGTCCTGCTAACTTCAAATGGAAGTTAGCATGAACATCGATTGTTTTGAGAAAATGACCCGCGGCAATTTTTTTGTTTTCACATCTTAAGAACGGCAAAAAAACGGCAAATTATGAGGTATACAGTTTTGTGATCGGGTGAATTGGCCCTGCTAACTTCCAAGACGTGGTCTCAAACAGCAAGAATGACGTTTCAAACAGCAACCGCGAAGAGAGGTTGAAAATGAATTACCCCAGTTTCTTCAGTCTCGGGAAAAACATTTCTTCAAAAATGGCATCTACGGTTATGTAAATAGATGAGAGAGATTGTTGAAGAGGATGGTGAATATTTTATGGAATAAATATATTGAAAATGCATTGTTTTGGATACTTTTCTTTTTTGTAGTGAAACCGCATGAACGTTCTTAGTTACCTGGTAGATAGTTGCATTAAATTTGCCGTTTGTAACAAAAAATCTCCAAATTAAACGTGTTCTATTTCTCTCGGCTCCCTCGCGAATTCAACGGCGAGGCTCAAGCTCAAAACCTTTGCAAGTAACATTAGTCCTCCATGACTTACAATAAAACACAGATTTGGATTAAACTCGCTTCTCTCGCGAGACTGCAACTAAAGTACGTCACGAGAATTGGAAGAAATAATAACTCTTTTTGGATTGGATTTCAAATGATTTTTGTACATTTCACTTTTAAAGTTACAATGTTATAGATAATAATTTTAAATAGCTAATTAAAAAACACGTAACATTAGAAGTATTAATGCCCTATTACGCTTAGAATATCCGCAATCTATTCAACGCATTACACATGCATTCATAGATCCTATTTATCCATCTGTTTTATCAGTCTGCCGTTAAAAATCCTCGCCAGCAGGTGCGTTTATTTAATGCGAACTGCGGACTGTACCAGAAACAGAACATTTAGGTGGCTCAAGAACTTAAAATTTTTATACAAATCCTTAAGAGCGCATTTGCGAGAAACTTACCAGAATTGCCAGTAGTTGTTGATAGTGATGGTTGTGGTGAGCGGTGAGTGCGTGTGCAGCGACCGGCGTCCTGCAGAACGCAGCGGTGGAGGCGGTGATGCGACGCGTGGACCGCGCGCAGTACACAGGCATCGACCCCTACGCGGACTGCGCGCAGGACATCGGCTTCAACGCGCAGATCAGCTCCCCGCACCTGGTGAGCGAACAGCAGGCGCCAACCAACCCTCTGAGCTTCTTGTGTGAACACAAACAAAAGTGACCAGTCGTTTTAATGCTTCTTGAGAACTAGGTAGATCATGTCTCATTTTAGGACCTGATTCTATCACTATACCTATAACTATTTAACAGATTGTATTTAACACATTGTAAGATGTTCTAAAAACAAATGATTTCATTATCAATTTCTACTTACGGAAAAGAAATAAATAATTTTAAATAAAACATATTCCCAATTGAATGTTATATATTTCAATTAAATGTTTCTATAGCGCTCACAATTATCAATTCTATGAGGAAAATACAAAAAAAAAGTACGTTAGACCCATTTGTAAATACGTTTATGTGTTCTTCTGAGAATTTAAAATCGAGGCGCCAACGAGCTTGTTATTTTCATACAAATATTTTACAAGTTGCTTACTTAGCCCTGATAGAGCACCAAGATTTGCGAAGAGGGCGATAAGAAGATGGAATGTGCTTGGCTGACAGAAATGTATAAAATCAAAGAATAAAATAAATATCCTCATTGGTAAATTAAAAAAAAAAAAAAACTTCGTATAATCATTAAATTGTCACAGCGTGAAATTATGTGATGCATTCAGTGCATTTGTAATCCTTTATGTGCCCTTTTGACTTTTATTTTAAAAAAAGGGGAGCAATGGTTGCTTTTTTTTGGCCCCATGGTTGCGGATGTAACCTCGCGCAGTGCCGAATTATCCTGAAATGTCTTTAGTGGGCGTAGTGGCGTGGCTTGCTGCTGTGTGTTGATGCTGTGTGATTGGTGTTATGTAGTTGGTTCTGTGTGGTTAGTGCCATGTGGTTGGTGCCGTGTGGTTGGAGCTGCAAGGTTGGTGCTGTGGTGCACAGTACGAAGCGTGTGTGTGCAGCACGCGATCGCGCTGCAGCACCTGGAGCACGCGTTGCGGATGGGCACGTCGCGCACGGCGCTGGACGTGGGTGCAGGCTCGGGCTACGTGACGTCGTGCATGGCGCTGCTGCAGGGCGACCACCTGCGCGGGGTGGTGGTGGGCGTGGAGCACATCCCCGAGATAGCGGCGCAGGCGGAGGAGAACATCCGGCACGACCAGCCCGAGCTCCTCGACAGCGGTCGAGTGCGCATCGTGGGTACGGTCTAACTCCCAACCCTGCATCGGCTCACGAGTTGGCTATTTATAGCTGTTAGGAAATGCAGGATATCGAGAATTCGAAATCCTTTTGCAATTTAGATCCGGGAAACTTTTGATTATTCTCTTCTCCATACCTGAACCGAGCAATAGCTATTAATGCTTCGAAGTGCCAGTTCAGTATATGCAGTTACGGGTTAGGGATAGTTTCCACGAGGATTTTATGTTGAGCCGAAATTCAAATTGTAACAATTGCTACGAAAAAAAAAAAATAAAAACAGCATTCGAAAGAGTATGCGTTGAATTTGAAAGAGCCTCGCAGAAGACTACAATTTAATAACAGAAGTATTGATGTAAATACTATTTAATTTTTTTAAGTACACTTCTTGCATTTCAGTTACACAAGCTCATTGATTTCATGCGAACATTCTCGAGTTGGCGGAATGACAAAAATAAAAGGTAGTAAAATAGCTCCAGCACAATGTTAACCAACGTTTGTGAGATGAATGGGAATCCATTTTACGTGTAACTCACCGACCGCACATCTGACTGAATACATCATAGAACTTTTCTTCTATTTTTCAACTGCTATCTTTTCCCTGGTTGCTTCCTAACACTCAGCGTCCTTTCTTGTTCTTCATTCTGCGCGATTTTCTGAAGATATATTCCACTCTGTAAAAATTGATTTTGCTCTTTCTTTTCTTCTATCTTCCTTACGCGATATTTGGGATAAGAATAATATAATATACGAAGGGCAACACGGTTTTAGAAAAGGATATTCATGCGAAAGGCAGGTGGTCACTGTCAGGACATTGCTGATTCTCTCGATGAAGGTTCCATTGTCCATGCAATTATTATAGATTTCACAAAAGCGTTCGACCTCGTTCCCCATGATCAATTAATACAAAAAATTAGTAAGCTTAACGTAGACGGAAGAATTGCTCTTTGGATTTGAGAATTTCTCAGCTCGCGTGCTCAACGTGTGCGAATCGGGTCAAATTTCTCTTCGAGGGCGAAAGTAACGTCCGGAGTGCCACAGGGAAGTATCCTAGGTCCGTTGTTATTTATAGCGTATATTAATGATATTTGGCAGGGAATTGAATCAAAAATACGTCTTTCTGCATATGCTTGTATAATTTATTTGGAAATTAAGAACACAAGTGATACAGAAATATTGCAGGTTGATTTAGATAAGCGAGAATCATGGGCTATCACAAATGAAATGAAATTAAATCCCAACAAGTGCAAGTTTATTAGATTCGCGCGTTCTAGAAAGACAGACGATATCATGCATAAATTAGGAAACAAGGATATGCCGAGGGCTAAATGCTGTAAATATTTGGGAATTGTACTAAATGAGGATCTGAGTTGGACAGAACACGTAAATTATCTAGTGAAAAAGGCGTGGAAGGCATTACACTTTATAATTAGAATACTTAGCAAAGGAAGTGGAAAATCAAAGGAATTAGGGTACACGTCTTTAGTACATCCGATATTAGAATTTGGCTCCATATGTTGGGACCCTTATCGTTTAGGCCCAATAAAATCTCTCGAGAAAGTACAAACATATGCTGCAAAATTTGTTAGGAGAGGACTTTCAAATTCTGAATTTATATCGGGGGAACCTTTGGAAAAACACAGAGAGAAATCTCGTCTTTGTGCATTATTCAAATCAATAAGGAAAGATCATGGTTTCAAAATTCGGCAAAGAAAACAGAGAACAGATGTAGGTAAATTCTCATTTGTAAACAGAACGATACAAAATTGGAACAAATTACCTGCAGCAATGCTGGAGACTTTCCCTCAGAATGTCAACAATTTTAAAATTAGGCTAAGTAAATATGGTTAATAGATTAATTTTGTAAAATTGTATTTGGTAACATGTTAATATTTTAATGTTGTTTGATGTTTGTTTTGTGTATTTTTAGTAATTCCTGAGAAAACGCTACCACCGGAAGTATTCTATGCATTCCTAAGTAGCAAAATAAATAGCCTATTCTATTCTACACTTACCTTCAATTGCTACAATTTCCCTTTCGCCTTTGGTATATTTTGTGTGCGGTTTCCTCATATTCAGTGATTGTGACACTTCTTTGGTAAGTCAATGCTGTGATATTGCTATTGAGGATTGAAACCAGTGGCGGTTTGCTTTCACACAATTAGCATCAAACGCATGAGGACGAGATCACACGTTGTTTAGCTATTGCTATTGCAAGCAGTACGCTTTCAACTATAGCTGTACATCCAGAATATGGTTAGTTTTCACCTGAATTAATCACGAATTGTTAAGATGCGTGCATACATCATTATCATAGTTAATACCACGAGCGCTTTGGAAAATGGCGATAAATTCCGGACTCGCGAAGCGAGGGGGAATTTATCTGAGAATTTTCAAAGCACGAGTGGTATTTAATAGGACTATTCCACGAGTGAAATTGTCCAACGGAGTTGCAAATTGCGCCATATATTGAAAATAACTTAAAGCTATGATAAAATCAAGGAGGTTATGTTAGAGTACATATGCGGATTATTGGACATCAACAAAGCAATCCAATCCACCGCCTCCTCCTAAGATAGAAGAATCGCAGTTTATGATTGGCCAGCTGGGAAAAGCGGGAAGAAAAAACGGATAGAAAAAGCGATAAACTTTTTGTGACACCGCCCCGATTGGGACATTTTGTATTTATAGTTAAACACTATTGGCTTTCATTTCACGAATATAATAGTCGATGAAATTCCTCACCGCACACTGCGATTTGGTGCGACTGGTGGAGGCGTGGCTATTGTTGCAATTGTTTCGAAAACTTTGTTCAGTATCGAATGTTATATAGTTCAGAATACGGACCATGATTATTTCTCAGATTATATGCGAAGAAGGGGGTAGCAATCCTCTAGTCCCTCCTGCGCTACGTGGTTTCTAAACGCCGGGCTTATGCAGTATGTATGTACATATATGGTAACGTCTGACACCTGCTCACCATGCTGCAAAGCACGATGTAGTATGTATGTCAAATGAATATTCCTTCCGATGCAATAACATGAAGTATGACGAGAGTATTAATGCACACAAGAGATGGGTCTGTTCCTTCCATTCCTCCGCAGACTGAGATGGCTCGAGGTACAGCATTTGCCACAGAAGAGCCTCTGACCGGGAGATCCCACGGATCGAGCCCCGACACTAGAGAATTTTCAACACTATGTAGATAGCTAGGTCGAATTCCGACTGCCTGAGGAGAATTCTAGTGGCCAGCTGCTCTGATTGGTAGTTTTCCGTGGTTTCTCTAATCAACACCAGGCAAGTGCCGAGGCAGTACCATAACAAACGGGCCACTGACCACACGCGATATTCCCTTCAACTTCCTTTACACATGCAAACACACACACACACACACACAACATTACCACACATGTCGGGAGTTTGTAGCTTGCCCCACGAATGGAGATTCCTGGAGAAGGGGAAACCCAGGAAAACTGATGTTGAAACCATATTTCACCTTCTAGCGGGGGAAGAATAGAGCCACATCTAGGATATACATATATAACACTTGCGGGACTAATGAACATAGCTGTTGACACGTCTGGAGATATAAAATAATCAATGAATCCACACAGCTTGTTGTGTTGGGTTGCAGTGGGCGACGGCCGTTTGGGCTACCCAGGCGAGGCGCCTTTCGACGCCATTCACGTGGGCGCCGCGGTGGACAAAGAGTACGGGGAGGTGAGCTCCCGCCTGCTTTGCTGCGCTAGCCACTCCGTGCCATCAAAACGAGTATTTAAGAAACTTTTAATTTTTTAAGAACGAGAACTTAATAAAAAATTATATATAATTGAAATTGTACGAATAGACGCACATTAAGCTGCTTTATATTGGCACAAGCAAAGAAGTGACTTCTTAGTGCGAAGGAAAACTGATCCTAGCCGATATCTCCTTAAATTTTTTGATTTCCCAGTAAAGATAATTCAAAATAGGCCTTCGGATTACATCTACTGGTATCCTGTGGCATAGATCGATGTTGTCGTTATCTCACCTCGTTAATGGCGTACATTTGTTAATTTTCAAATTCAGTGATGTGGTGTTCATAATTAGGCATTCTGAACAGTAATAATACAATTAAGTGCTAAGTGTATTTTTGCACATGCGTGAATCGGTTCCTTGCTGCTCCCCTTTCGCTTCAACCACCTCCCAAAGTTGGTGATGGAAGATTAGGTTTTCGCTGCTATTCCTTCCACATTTTTGTACTAATTTTTTGTTAAATGTGTACGGACGTGTTCACTTTTCAGATGGCACAGTCTCCTCCGGAATATTTACTTATATTCAGAGAAACTGCTAACAAACACAGGAAATAAATATGCACCACAGCGGAAAGTTCCTCGAGAATATAAAACTAGCGGTAGCAGGAGAAGTAGCAGTAGTAGCAGTAGTAGTAGCAGTAGGAGTAGCAGGAAGTAGTAAAGTAGTATGGTGTAGTAGTAGTAGTAGTGGTAGGTGGTAGTGAGTGTAGTAGTGGTGGTGTGGTAGTGGTGGGGTGGTAGTAGTGGTGGTGGTAGTAGTGGTAGTGTTAGTAGTGGTGGTCGTGTTAGTAGTGGTGGTAGTAGTGGTGGTGGTGGTAGTGGTAGCGGTGGTAGTAGTGGTAGCGGTGGTAGTAGTGGTAGTGGTGGTAGTAGTAGTTTTTTTTGTTTTTTTTTTACTTGAGGGGAAAACTGGAAAATCTCTAACAGACACCTAGAGAGCCTAGTGGCCATTTTCTCTAGGTAATGTGAGGCTCGCACCCACTAAAAACCATAAACCCCTTTCATCTTAGTGATCCGCTCCGGCACGCTTCTTCAGCATTCTTCAGAGCGGGACCGTCTTCTAAGCTGGTTAGCTTTCTTATCTGCGTTTTGTCTCTTCATCTTGGTGGTCTTCTATCAGTCTGTGTGTAGTCACGTCACGTTTCTGTCGCGTCCTCTTCCCGTTCCTTCAGGGTCAGCACTTTTCTGGCGTATGCTGCTACAGCCGTCCAGTGATCTTGATTCTTCAGCATTTTATTTACGACATTCCCAGGTGTAATTTCGCCAATTGTGATCTCCAGTTCTAGTCGCTGTGCCTGCCACCTATCGCACTCGAAGAAAGTGCGATGCGCGTCGTCGTCGCTGTATCCGCAGATAGCGCTTTCCTTTTTACCTATTTTGTTTAGGAATGCACGGAAGAAGCCGTGACCGGACAGAAATTGTGTCAGGTAGTAATCGACCTCGCCGTGCATCCTGTTCAGCCAAGATTCGATGTTGGGGATGAGTCGGGCTGTCCATCTCCCTCGTCTATCGTTCTTCCATCTTTCTTGCCACGTTGAGAGTGCATTGTCCCTTTCTTCCCTCTTCTTCTTCTCCCGTCTTCGCCCACGTTTCTTTCCCGCAAGCGTTTCCGCTCATGGGCAAGAAGGTCGATGGGGATTGTTCCAGCAATTACAAGTATTGCTGCGTCTGAGACGGTGCGGTAGGCACTTGCAATTCTAAGGGCTCCTCTTCTCTGGACCGCTAACATTCTTCTCCTGTATTTCTCATGTTTTAGCGATGTTGCCCAGATCTCTGCACCATATAAGAGGATTGACTGCGTGACTGTCATTAGCAGTTTCCTCTTTCCAGCACTGGGGCCGCGGACATTTGCCATTAGTCTGCTCAGTGTTGTTGCCATTCTGGCAGCTTTGTCAGTAGCTCTCTTAATTTGTTCCCAAAAGGAAAGCTTGTTATCCAGCATGAAGCCTAGATAATTCACTGCTTTTGCAGTGAATGGTTTCGCCTAATATCACCATCTCTGCCCTGTAGTTGATGCGTTTCTTCGATAGTATCACTATCTGTTTTTTGCACAGCTAGCTTTAAAGCGTGTGCAGTCATCCAGTTTTGGACCCGTCTCATTGTTTGGTTCAGGCGGATTTGCAGGCCTTCCAAGGATCGTGCTGTCAGTACGGCCGCCAGGTCGTCCGCATATCCGACCAGGAAGGTGTCGTCCAGCATTTCTAGTTGGAGCACTCCGTTATAAATGACATTCCAGAGATCTGGACCAAGTATTGACCCCTGGGCCGCTCCTGCTGTCATTTCTTTTGTTTTCTGCCCTTCCTCCGTATCATAGATAACCACCCTCCGGTGGAGGTAGTCATCGATGACACGAAGTAAATAATTGGGCACTCTAAATTGCTTTAAGGCGCTCATCATATCTGCCCAGTTTGCCGTGTTAAAAGCGTTCTGAACGTCGAGAGTCACCACCATGCATAGTGGCCGTGAACGGTGGTTGCCCGTCTCCGCCCGGCTCACCGTGTCAATGATTTCTTTTACAGTGTCTGTTGTGCTCCTCCCTTTCGTGAAGCCGAATTGCCGTGCTGAGAGTCCCCCTGCTTCCTCAATGGCTTGTTGGATGCGGGGTTTGAGCATCTTCTCATATAATTTCCCCGTTGTATCCAGCATGCAGAGTGGTCTATACGTCGAGGGGGCGTGCGCAGGTCCCTTGCCCTTGCTTATCAAGGAGAGACGTGCCCGTTTCCATCTCGCACAAAACCTGCCTTCTCTCAGACATGCATTAAACATATCAAGCAGAAGTTGCGGATGCGTTTCTGCCACTGCTTTTAGAGCCTCTGTCGGTATGCCGTCTGGGCCCGGCGCTTTGCGGTTCTTCAAGGAGTTTGCCGCCGTCTTTAGTTCATCAGCAGTGAAGAGAGGGATCTCTTCATCTGCCACTTCATATATGTTGGTGTGTCTCACCGGGTACGGGGGGAATAGGGCGTCCACGATGCCGTCAACAACGTGTGCTTCCAGGGTTTTCATTGGTGAGATGGCCCCTAGCTTCCTGTTGACGATCTTATATCCTCTTCCCCACGGGTCGTCTTCCACCTCCTGGTCAGCTCATCCCACTTCTTCCTCTTGCTTTCTGCTATGGCCCTCCTGAGGTGTTTTTTGGCCTCTTTATATTCTGCCGTTTTTGCCTCCGTATCTCTTGAGTCTCTTCTGGCTCTGAGCGCTTTGCGCCTGAGTCGTTGGCATTCCTTCCTGCGATTCGCAATCTCTTCATTCCACCAGTAGACTGCGTTTCGGTTAGGGATGCTTTTCTTGCGGGGCATCGAGGCATCACATGCTCTTGTGATGGCGGCCATAGTGCTGTTAGCTAGCTTCCTCTTGTCTATTTTTGCGGGGTTCCAGCCTAAGTTGCGTTTCCAGGTGGCTAACCTCGTTGTTTGCGCTTGTCTCTTGCTCTGGATACCCTCATCCAACGTGGATTTGAGCTTCCTCTTGTCTATTTTTGCGGGGTTCCAGCCTAAGTTGCGTGCTTCCTGCCCGTTTCCCTCTTCATTACCCTGAAGGTGATATATTGGTGGTCGCTTGCCGTATATTCACCCGAGACTCTCCAGTCGGAGATGAAGGTCGCTAGTTTCTCGCTCGTTAGAGTGATGTCGGGAACAGTTCCTCTGCATCCTGGTCGTTCGAACGTGGGTGTGTTGCCCTTGTTGAGAACGACGAGGTTCAGCCTTGCTGCCATGTCTAGAATGAGTCTGCCTCGGGTATCCGTGAACGGCATTCCCCATTCCAGTGCTTTCCCGTTAAAGTCACCTGCGACTAATGTTTCGCCATTCATGTCATTTACTGTGTCTTCCAGTTTTTCTAGCTTTTGCTTGAATTTGTCTATTCTTTCGTTTGGAGTGAAGTAGCAGCTTACGTAGTTGACATTTCTGCTCTTCACCCAAACAAAGCCGTCACCCTTCCCCTGTTTCCCGATTATTATTTTCCCCGAATCGGGTATCCATATGGCCGCAGTGCCAAGATTGTCCGCCACCCACACCCCATTCTGTATATTGCGGTGTTGCTCGCTAATCAGAACGATGTCAGGCCGCTTCTCCGCCTTCAGTTGGAAGAGAAGGTCCATCGCCGTCTTGCTTCTATTTACATTGCATTGTAAGACCTGAACCATTGTTGGGTCTTGGCGTCTCCTTTGGCTTTCTGCAGGGCTTGTCGGAAGACTGCACAGGCGCGTGTTCCCGAGTGATGACATTGTGCTCCTCCGGTGCCAGCGCAGAGGGCGCATCTCATCTCAGATGTGCAGGAGGCTGCCTTGTGGCCTTTCTCTCCACATCTGAAGCATTCCTCCTTTCTGTCCGGTCCATTGCAATTTCTGGCAATGTGGCCGAACCCGTTGCATCTGTAGCAGCGAGTGACCAAAGCCCTCCGTAGGATTCTGCAGTTTGCAATCCATCCTACCTGGATTGTCCCTTTCACCAAAAGTGTTCTTGCGTCGCGTTCATCTAGTTCGATGACAGCAATTTTTTGCATCCTGCTGTTCGCTCTAGATACCGATATTTTTAATTCCCCTCTCGGGGCTTTCAGGACTTTCCTGATGCTTATCTCAACATCCGCGGTTGAGGTGACGCAGTCCAGGTCTCTTATTTCAAGGGTCGACCGGGGTACCCCATATTTCACTTCTCCTGACTCGCCAAGGGCTGACTTCAGGGTGTTCGTGAAAGCCTTGCCGCCTTCCGAGTTATTCCCTAGCTCTAGTAGTACATTTCCCGATCGGGTCTGTCGGATGCACTTCACCTCCGTTTTAGAGTCCTCGGGGTTTATTTCCGAGTCCACCCTGAGCTTTGACAGCACCTGGGCGAAGCTGACGCCTTCAGCAGGCCTGATAACTACTATATCAGCTGGGTTTACAACTCCGTTTCCGCTGCGTTTCCTCGTCTTAGGTTCTCCCTTGGACGCGGCTGCTACAGGAACATTGCTTCTTGGATTTCCCTTCTTATTCTTCTTTTTCCGTTGGACGGTAACCCAGTCCCCCTGCTCATGGCCCCGGCAGCTCCGCCAGTGGATGTTCCGGTATCGCCTTCCTGAGGTAAAGAAATCTCCGTTTCTTCAACCGGTCTGCGGTCGTTTCCTTCGCCACTGTTCGGAGTTATTAATGGCGGGCTGTTGTCGGCCAGATCCGCTCGGAGTTTCCTTTTTTCCAGCGCGTCTTCAATTAGGTCTTCAATTTCGATAATTCCTACCTTGATTCTAGTGCAGGTATTTTTCGTCATTGCACTTTTCATATCCTTTAAAATCTTTAGGATGGCAGAAAGATTATCCCCGTCTCCGTTATTTACATCAGGTCTCCTTCTGCCATTCTCGTGCCGCCGACTCGAAGTTCCGTCATTTCACGGTTTACCTCAGGATTTCCCGTCGGAGCGGCAGTCAACTTCGCAGGGAGATTACCCTGGCCTTCATTATTAACCAGTAGAATTACCTCTTCCGGTGCTTGTTGATTCGTCTTCTCGTTTCCATTCATTTCCGTATTTGGATTTGAATTTCCCGCCAATTCGGTAGTTGTCATCTCAGCCGCAACGCTAGGGAGCGCTGATGAGCACACCTTCGGACACCCGTCGCTAGGAGTCGCGGAAGTCGCGCCATCGTTTGGGTCCAGGCCGCCAGGGCGCGGTCTCAACGTCGCCATATCGATATGTGGCTCGCACAATCGATGCAAGATGGCGGACGTAAACACAGAATCCGCGTTGCAAATTCACATGCACATTTGCAGGGTTTCCACTACAATGCGGTCATCCCAAAGGTTGCGCGTATATACTCGAGCACACTATACAATGCTGTATATCTCTAACATACCTTAGACGCCATAGCACCTACCGCACTTGGAAAAAATTGAGAAACTCGTGGAACGAAGTATCACACAACTCACCAAGGCAACACCAGTAGTACCAACTCGGTGGTAGTAGTAGTGGAAGTGGTAGTGGTGGTGGTAGTGGTAGTGCTAGTAGAAGAAGAAGTAGTAGCAGTAGTAGTAGTAGTAGTAGCAGTAGAAGCAGTAGAAGCAGTAGTAGCAGTAGCAGCAGTAGGAGTAGGAGTAAGAGTAGCAGTAGCAGTAGCTGTAGCAGTAGCAGTCGTAGTAGTAGTGTAGTAGTATGTAGTAGTAGTCGTAGTAGTAGTGTGTAGTAGTAGTAGTAGTGTATAGTAGTAGTGTAGTGGTAGTGTAGTGGTGTGGTAGTGGTAGTGGTAGTGGTAGTGGTAGTGGTAGTGGTAGTGGTAGTGGTGTGGTAGTGGTAGTGGTAGTGGTAGTGGTAGTGGTAGTGGTAGTGGTAGTGGTGGTGGTGGTGGTGGTGGTAGTGGTAGTACTAGTGGTAGACAGTCGCTGCTTGGAGGAGAATTCTAGCGGCCGGCTGCTCTGACCGGTAGTTTTCCGTGGTTTCTCCGATCAACACCAGGCGACTGCCGGAGCAGTATCCAACCAAACGGACCAAGGACCGCGCGCGATGTGTCCTTTCTCTTCCTTGTCCTATTCTCTCCCTTTACACACTCACTTACACTAACATGCACTACACTACCACATATTCCGGGAGACCGGTCGGGAGCTTAGAGCTTGTCCCGGCTGGGGCGGTGCGCCGCTGGTGGGAGAGTTCTGGTTGGGGGAAACCTCACTAGCCGACAGTAAGTCGGCGCCGGATCTCGCCATCCAGCTGGGGAAGACCACCGCCATCTCCCGAGAAACAAACATGCCCTACACTAACGGTACTAATGACTAAAGCTGTTGACACGCCCGGAAACACGAAAAAAACAAACGAAACCAAACCAAACCAAACCAGACCAAGAAGAGTAGAAGAAGATTACTAATTCCATTTTGCTGAGGTACTCTTCTTCGCCCTTCAGCAGTTTCTTCTTCACTTCTATTCCGTTCTATAAAGTTCAGAGGATTGTGTTCATAGGAAAACGAAGCGCTGAGTCTTGCCGAAATAAATGGTGATTCACCGGAGATTCGTATCCTTGAAGAGACTCTCCGAGGCGGCCCAGAGTCAACGGAGCTTACGTGTGGTGTTACAAATGAAATCACCACAGTCGCCAATTTCTAGATCGTCCTCAGGTCTGGAAGCAATGTAAAGCCCGGCGATACGGCAACCCAAAGGCTATGAACATGGTATCTGTTTTGGCTGCAGACGTAACCGCAGTCTTCGTTCTCGACGGTGTGGTCAGGACCGGAACCAATAATATAATGTATCATGCTGTGGCATTCCAAAGGCTAAGGAGAGAGTTTTGCCGCGGCGGTGATGTCAGGGTCGGTAGTAATATTCTACGAGAGTTCCTTTAACGCACACCTGGGGCCACGCAATGAGTGTCTACTGTTGCTGCCGACGTAACCACAGTTTTGATCTTGATGGTATCATGAGGACCGGGAGTAAGGAACCGTCCGATAGTGCCCCAGGCTAGGCATTGAGTGTAAGTTGTAGTGGCTGACATAACCGCAGTTTTGATCTCGTTGGTGTCGTGAGGGCCGGGATTAAGAGACCGTCCGAGGCAGCCCTGAGGCTACGGATTGAGTGTCAGTGGCTGCTGCTGACGTAACCGTATCTTTTGATCTCGATGTTGTCGGGAGGGCCGGGAGTAAGAGACCCTCGGAAGCTGCCCTGAGGCTCCGAAGTGGGCATCCGTTGTTGCAGCTGACGTCGCAGCTGGCACCGGGCGGTTGCATGGTGGTGCCGGTGGGCACGGGCACCAGTATGCAGCGCCTGACCGTGGTGAAGCGGGAGGTGGACGGGCACGTGCGGCGTTCGCGCAAGGCGGGCGTGTCGTTCATGCCGCTGTCGGACGCGGAGGATCAGTGGGGGCCAAGCGACTACGGGCGGCGCCGCGCCACGCCCCCTCCGCGCCGCTCGCACCTCACCGCCATCGATCTGACCGAGGAGGACGTGGAAGTGCTGGTATCGCGCGTGGAGGGCGACCAGCGCCACTCCTCCACCAACCAACGCCATTCCTCGGCCGACCAGCGCCACTCGTCGACCGACCAGCGCTACTCCTCGGCCGACCAGCGCCACTCCTCGGCCGACCAGCGCCACTCCTCGGCCGACCAGCGCCACTCCTCGGCCGACCAGCGCCACTCCTCGGCCGACCGCCCCCCCCCGCCCCCCCCTCGGCCGACCAGCGCCACTCCTCGGCCGACCTCTGAGCCCCCGCCACCGGTCTCCTCCGCGTGGAGCTCCGGCGGCCGGGTTGCTTCTTTAGAGCAGGATAACGCTCTTCCCACCTTAGACATTGTTGATCCTGCCAGGTCTGCGCATTCTCGTGCTGTGAAGTACGCTGAAGTCAAAGTTATTTCGTGGAAGTGTTTCTCAGCTTATTCACAGTTAATAAGATGCGTCGGGTTAATTTAATTGCTTTTTTAACAAATGATGTTAGAAAATAAATTAATCTAATTATTGAATAAATAATGAATTCGAATAGTAAAATTTGTTTATTTTTCCAGTATTATATATATCTTAGTGTTTTCCTTTGCTATTTTCGTAAATGCTTTGGTGGGTATTCTTTGGTATCAAAATTACACTTCGAGAAGTACATCCTCGACTATCTTCGACCAAAAAGACTCTCCCGGCAAACATCCCCTGTTTGTCCGTCTGTGTGAAAGGTCGTTTAGAACGGAGGATCATTTCTTTCTGTCAGGGTATCGCAGTTGTTACTCTTAGATTATTATTGATCCTGTCAGATCAGCGTACTCTCTTAACTGTAATGTACGCTGAGTTCCTCGTTATTCCGCTGATATATTTGTTAGCTTACACACTTCTTATAATTTATTGTCATCATTTTCATTCGTTTTAAATTCTGTTAAACGTAGGGTTTCAAAAATGTTTACTTTCTTTTATAATACGATGTTATTCATGAAAATTATAATTATATTCATGTACTTATCTCATTTATCAAATGCAATTCGAGGTATCAAACCCTAAATATAAGATTCAGGGTATATCTGGTGTGCTTATGTGTTGTTTGTGTAGGAGTGGGGAAGTTTAATTTGTGTGTTGTGAGAAGTAGTTTTCTTTCTGATAATATTGTCAATTAAAAAACTATTGTAATCATTGTTGATACCTATTTGTTTTATGTTATGGATTTCTTTTCTGATATTCTGAGGGGAGAGAGGAATCGAGAATAATCTGTAAATCATTCTATGGAATGCTGCGTGCTTGTGAGAAGATGGATGTTGTGATGTGTTATGAATGTGCCGGTGTGTATCGGTTTTCTGTATATGTCAAAAACATGTCTGTTATTTAGTAAAGTGATGGACACGTCTAGAAAGTTAAGAGTTCTATTTCCGTTTTCGTTTTCTACAGTGAATTGTATATTGGAATGTATATAATTGAGGAAGTTGGTAAAGTTTTTCAATTGTCTATAAGTACCGGTCCAAAGTGCTATGATGCCATCAACGCATCTATACCAGTAATTCACATTTTTTTAGATGAGTATGTCCAGAATTAATTTTTTTTCTCCAAGTTGTCCTTAAAAATGTATGCTAGTAGTGGGGAAAGTGGGGACCCTATAGGTAGACCAGAAGTTTGAGTGAAGAATGCATTTGCAAATTTAAAGTAATTTATATCTAAACGGAGATATCAATTTGTGAACTTCATTTTTATAGGTATTGGGCTCAAAGAGATGTCAAGAAAGTCTCGTAAAATATTTTTCCATTGCGGGGATCATTTAATAGGGAATAATAATGTAGAAACTGAAAAAGGTGGTGAATGATTCAAAATTTTACTGAGAGGTTTGATCGTTTAGAGAGTACGATAAAAGAGAAGTTAAATGCTTTGCATACAAGATTTGGTGATGTTTATACGGCGGTCAAATATGATATTAAGGGTGGAAATCAACTGATAATAAATGTTAATGGTGTAATGAAACGGAATCAAATAGATCGTAGGCAAATGTAAAGACATCTAATTCTATCAAACAAGTTATTTTAGAAAATTTCTTAGTTCCTAGTGCACATAATTACAATTTGAAAGTAATTCAAGAAAAGGCGAAAAACACACATAAATGTTGATATAGTAAGTCGAACTGTACCAGATTAAAATATATTGTGTATTACTACTACAGGAACCCGATGACTTAATTATTTATTGTAAATAGTTTATTTTATGCGAGTTTATGTTTTGTATTGTTTTCTTGTATATATTTATCGCCAACAAAACTTTTAAAAGGTAGGGGATGTTCTGTAGAGTAGCCAGTTATCATTGCCATTTGTCTCTACATAGCATCAGGTCGTCATGTTAGAACATGGATAAACAATATGAACGCTTCTTGATTAATTAATTAGTGATTCCGGGCATTTCGCGAACGAGCCTCTTACCCAAGCGGATCGCTAGAGCGAAGCTCCGTATCGTTTTAGTTCCAAGTGAAAGTTCTACTTAGTAGTGTTCACAGCGAGTTTTTTTAAAACTATATCTTATGTCACTGCCAGTTGTCTGTGCCACTACCAGTCCCCAACCTGAGTAGCAGTGAGGTCGGCGAAAACGCAGCAGCCTTCAATAAGGCAACAGCACCAGACGGCCTCAACCATGACCGTATAGTTGGCACACCCAGTTATCAGAAAATTAAAAATGAAAATTCCAGAATTTTGTACTAATTATGAACTAATTTATACCCAAATTTAAAAATTATGAACTGATTCACCACATTAAAATAAAAAATATATGAGTGGGTGCGCTAACTTAACGTTAAGTCAGCTATTAAATGTCGAGTTAAAGCCATTATTTTTATTATTGCTCTTATTGTTAACATTTTATCATTATTATTATTATTATTATTATTATTGTTATGATTATTGTCTTAAAATAATTGAAAGTATCATTGTATTACATTCTTAATTGTAGTGTTATGCTACCAGGTGGTATAAACCTACCTGCAGAAATAATAAATACCTATATCGATCTATCTGTCTATCGGATCTTGAATTTTTTTTTTTAAATTGTGACATACCTAGTGTCCAGATTGGTTGTAAAACTCTTAGTAAAAATTCAGGTAGCAGTTTATACAATATTGTCAATATCATTAAACACTGGTCATGTATGTGAAGTTCAACATCATCTCGCCAGCTAGTATGGCACCAGTCGTTTTTCAAATTTGTTACAGGTTCATCCGAGTTAACATATATGTAGAATGACACAATTCTTTTTTTACTAACTACGGTCGAATCTTTAAAGAAATAAGGAGTGAAAATGAAAAGACGCTTTCAGAGAAATGAATAATATTACTTATTGTTTTATTTTGGGTTTATTTTCATTATGTAATTCTACTAATCACTTTTGCCATGGGAGAACAATATATTGATGTTTGGGAATAATATGTTTCAAATCAAAATTCTTTTTATATTGTCATTTGTGTTATGCTTTAGTCGAGCCAGATCGACCCGGGAAAATCAATTTTGGAAAAAATCCTTTGTATGGTTTAGACGCTAGCGGTGTGCACAGACGGACAGGCAAACGGACGGACGCATGGGGGCATGGGGGGCATGGGGGTATGGGGCAAATGACAGCAAAACCTGGCAGAAATTAAAAAAACCAAAATTATTTAGGGTGAAAATTTCTTATGGTTTCGTACAAAGGAGAACCTGCATGAACATGTCCTAGCATGTCAAGCCGCTTGGGCTGTCCGTCTCCACAGTAGAGCTATCAGTTCATGCAGTGTTGTAGTGGTGATCGGACGTGCTTTTCGTTAGTGAGAATTTATCTCTAGGTTCGTGGTGTTTTTCAGTCAGTGTGTGTAAAGAAAACCAACTTTTTGCAATGGAAGCTTCAAGTCCAGGTATTTAATGTTATTTAGCATGTGACAGACACAAAATCTAGGACTTTATATTTATTAAAACTACAAAGAAATAGCTTTTAACATTTCAAACTTACGAGTTATTTTGTGAAACACATAACTTTTTAATTATGTATCAAAGGTGATCAAGCCTTGATCTTTGTTTCTCGCTATTCAGTAATGTTCCAAATATATTATACAGCTGTTTTTTCTTGCTACTTTTTGCTACTTTCTTCACCGGAATGAATTTTTACGGAAGTGTCTGCACGTAAAATACCGGAAATGAATTGTGTACTATGTGAGTTTTTTTTTTTTTTTTTCAGGCAAGAGTTCGAATACTGTTCATATCAAGAGAAAAGAACTTTTAGATATTATGTGGAGTTCTAATGAGAGAGAAATAGACAAAAAATTTAATTTCTTGACTGAAAAACTGAAGACAACAAAGTGTGGTTCACGAAATATTAGTGATATAAAGCAAAAAGTAAGTCATCTCAAGTCCGAATTGAAGTTGCAATGGATAAAGACTTGCAGAAAACGTGAAAAATTTGATAAAAATAATGAGGAATGGCTTGAAAGTTTCGTTTCGTTTAATCAGTGTTCACTGAAGAGATGCGGGCGCCGGGATATTTCTTTTGAATCCAGTTCTGTGCGAACAAAGCGACAAAAAAACGAAAGAATTGCGAAATGCTACACCATCTAATATTTTAACATTCGCCACACAAATGAACATGAGAGCTGAAGGACAGCCGCAGGCTTCGAAATTACTGATTGAAATGACTTCAAGTCCGATACGTGCCAAGAAATACAGAGCGGCTAACAGAAAATCATTGGAACCAAAACAGATGACTGGCGAAGATGCTCTATCAGTTTTGGTGGAAGCTAAATTGACGAGACATCAATATCACATCATAAGGACAAGTGCCCCAGAAAAATTTTCGTCATATAAAATAGTTCAGGATGCGAAAAAACTGTTACCCTACAAGTATGCACATTACTGAAAATTTGCTTCATTTCATTTGCTTGATCACACTGTGAAGCGCCTTCTAATGTCACTGAATCTGTAATTGAATCACTCTCAAATGCAGTACTTCATCAACTCACCAGATATCAAAATGGGGGTTTGATGGCTCTTCGACACATATCTACAAGCAGGTATTTCAAAATAATGATGCTGATGATTCTTCTGTTTTCATTACAAGTATTGTTCCTCTCGTCTGGTTTGTAATGAAAAGATTGATTGGCAAATCCTGTCGCTTCGACAAGATATGTAAACCTGTTCACATACAGTTTATAAAGGAATCGAAGGAAGTATGTATTAAGGAAAAAATGAGAGTTGACGATGAAATGAAAATATTCAAACAAGCAAGGTAATGTTAGAGAGAGAGAGAATTCATGTTGATCACAATATGATATTTGCTATGGTTGATGGAAAATATGTAATGCTCTGACTGAAACTACTTCAACTCAAAATTGTTATATGTAATGCCACTTCAAAACATTTCCAATAATGTTAATAAATGATTAAGAGGACAATTAAGAAAGAAAATTTGAAATTTGTTTGTCAATCCTACATGGGTGGATACGCATGTTTGAGTACCTATTGCATGGCTTATAAGTTACCTATTAAGAAGTGGCTAATGAGGGAATGATAAAACGTTGTGGCTGAAAATAAAGCTCGTATTCAGAGAGAGTTTCGAGAACGGGTCGATTGTGATAGCTAAAACCAGGATCCGGTAATACAAATACCGAAATAATCTAGACGGTTCTTTCAGAACCTCACTATCTGCTGAAATTACACGCATCGATGTCTATTTAATTAAATGATGCACATAATTATGATTTTCGTATCAAGTGGCTGTGAAATTCATGTTTATTTATTTATTTATTTTACGTCAGAAAACAGTTAAAAACTGCGTATGACGTGCTATGGGAAAAGTGAATTGTGTGCACATTTTCAAAATTCTGTGATCCCTACACTTACTCATATACTACTTAAATCTTGAATTTTTGAAAGGGAGAAAAAAAAACAAAACTCCCATGCAATAAAATCTATGTTCAAGGATAAACAAGCAATAAATTTTAATTTGAATTTGAAAGGGAGAAAAACAAACAAAAAACTCCCATGTAATAAAATCTATTTTCATGATAAATAAGCAATAAATTTTGAATTTTGAAAGGAGAAAAAAAAAAAAATCCATGTAATAAAATCATTGTCAAAGATAAATAAGCAATAAATTTTGCTCTTATTACTCCTGCGCGACAACAAGGAAACGATAATTTGAATCATTGTATTCACTGAATACTAGAAGACGCACAGAAAGAAGTTCATTTATGTTACATGTTGAAAAGTTTCGGGCTTTGCTCATAACACGCTCGGTCTTTTGTTAAAAATATCCACGGTACAACATGTCACCTACACTGCACAAGTATTTTATTCATGGGCCTGAGATTGTCCTGTCAGCTTTGCTTCCAATTGACACACAGAGGAAGCTCAAGAAGCACTGAACAAAGATTTTAAGAAAACAGAGAGCACTTCTCCCGAAAATGTTCCGTGAAAAACTAATTGTGATGTTTTAAATTTACTGCTCTTAAGATCAGATCCACTTATTACCAACAAGAGAAATTACCTACATAAATGTGCAAAGCCTCCCAAAAGAAGCTCAGAACTGTGGTTCATCCACCCGAACACATTGTTCATTCTGAAAATAATGAGGCCCGCGCGGATGATGATTGCGATGACACAGATCATACTATTGATAGCGATATTGATGATGATGATGATTTTTTCATGATTTAATATAATTTCACTATATTTATATTTGATTTTAATTAATGTAATTAGTAAAACCTTTAATTTTTGCTCCCCCCTCAATAAAACGTAATGTAACGTTATTTGTTGTTTTTATTTACAATGCGTATTCCTAGAAAATCGACTATTTTTTGTCAGATGAAGAGGTATCGAATTAGAAGTTACACCATTACTTTCAACATTAATTTCTCTTTACAGTGATATGCAATACTATGGGTTATAGGTGTTACTCGAATTAATGCCAGAAATGAGGCCCTCTTGCCCCACTGTGGGACGTTTAGATTTTTCAGTAGGATTTATTTTCTAAATATTGCAAATGGATTTATCCACTTTTTGTTGACAGAGCCCGGCAATAAGAGGTTTTCTGCAGAAAATTTCGCCATTTTTTCTGCAGAGTTACATAATCTACTACGTAAGCGGAAGCGAGAAAGTAAAAATTAAGATTGGTTACCGTGGGAACCATTGAGTTCTTCAATTTGGCACATATAATAAGCAAGTATTGGAATTTAAATACTCATGTTAATAGGAATATTTTTAAAAGTGGAATGCTGCATTTTCGGAAGAACTGCCCAAGAACATTTTTGTTCACGGTTTGGGTTATGATTTAGGTTGAATACGAATAGTTTGTGTATTGATTCAATGAATTTTGAGAGTCGGGGATGAGTTCTTCGTGAAAATCAAAATGTCTTATCATAATTACCAAAATTATCAATTGATTACGTCCAATTAGGACCTGCATGATTATTAAAAAAGGATTTGTAACTTAATCGGTCGAAAATAAAGTTCTACTTAATAAATAATTTATACCCAAAGTAAAAAATGTTAAAATATATTGTTTATCAAAATTAGAAATATTTGGAATACTTCAGCCGGTAAGTACATTTTATCTGGAAATATATCACAACAAATTTTTCTTAGAGTTTGTTGAATGTACCCAGGCACTAGTTAAAACCCCAAGTTTTTGACCTCTCAGACACTGTGCTAAATCCGAGAGCCCCAACAAACCGGTATTTTTCTGACTTGTTTTTTCTCTAGAGCTCTTTAACCTTAAGTCGCGTAGAAAAATGACTCAAATGAATTTTAAAGAGGATAAAAATGCTTACAAAGAAAACCCGCTAACATCTCAAAACTTACTTTTGAGATACAAATAAAAGTATCCAAAGGTTGTTTTTTTTTCCCCTCAAGAAGAAATATTGATTCACTTTTGAGATATTTCAGTTTGAAAGTTTGAAGGTCTCTGAAAAATCAAAATCATTGAAAACAATTATTTTTATTACATAAACATAATTATGAATTCTTTGTTAATAAATAGTATTAGTAAAAAATCGTATTTCTTAAATAATTTGGTTAAATATTTCAATTTTATCATGGTGTGTGAAAGCTGAAGTTAGGTGTTTTTCGCAGACAACATTTAGTAGTAGTCACATTATTGTTGTAACAGATAGTTTATCTCCATTTTTTAACACCAACAAAAGTCTTTAAAAAATTCAATGCACGAACACTGAAACTTCATTTTCAGTGTCATCTGCAGCAAGCTCTGGAATCGTGTCCTTTCATCTGACGTTGGCAGGTTTCTATACCAACCTCGAAGAACCTCTGGAACTAAGCCTGTGCGACACAACTTAAGCAGGTCACGCTTCTTTAACGGATGATTGTCATACATTTTGGGCAAATTACCACTTACCGCGCCACGGTGCCCTTTACTACGTACAGAAGTGACTTACACGCCTCTGTGACATCTCTATGTTATCAGTTGAATATTATGCCGGGATTTCCTTTAAAGTACTTGAAACTTATTGACTGGCTGTTAACGAGCTATTGATAAGAAGCCAGTTAATAAGATCTCCATGAATACTCTTGGTTCTATTTTTCATGATATATTTAAAAATGCTTCAATCCACGAAATAATTTAACTGTTTCTTAAATAGTACAAAATTCTGGTATTCATAGTTTTTTTGTTTCATGGGCTTTTCCTAGGTGCGGATGTCGACTTTACGTTAAGTTAGCGTCCTCACTCTTAAACATTGTATATTTTGACATTCTGCGTCCGTTCAAAATGTTTTAATTTAGATATAAATTAGTTACAAATTAGTACAAAATTTGGTATCTTTGATTTTTTTATTGCGTGGGTTTTTCTTCTGTAGGTATGCCGACTTAACGTTAAGTGTAGCGTCGTGGATACAAACACATTTCAACGAGTAGCCGCGTGACGTAGGCGAAACGTTTAGGCGTTCTCGTGCTAGCCTAATAGAGAGAGCGGATGTGACGTTGGGGGAAAAGCCAGGAGGCGGCGTGGAAGGGGTGCGCACTACCTGCGCCGGGTGCGACGACGCGCCGATCTCTTTCACTTCGAGTCTTCGAAGAGTGCGCATCTGCCCGAGGAGCCGTTTGGCGAATGCCTGGTTGGGTGCGGGCCGCGAGCGTGGCGGATAGGGCCGTCAATGTGTTAGCCGTAAAGACAGGGAGACTCAAGGACGAGTCCGTAAGTAGGATGCGGCGCTTCACGTCATCGAATGTAAGTGATATTCGAGCGTAATGGTGTGGTAGCCGCAGCGACAGATTACTCCGAGTAGTAGGATCTTTTTAAGTTAATTTAATTGTGTAAATAAGGTTGTTTCGGTGGTGCAACTTAGTAAATAAACCAGCAATTATTTAACCCACTCTCGTCTGTGTATTATTACAACCGCATGACGCCACATAAGTTAGCGCACCCACTCTTATACGTTGTTTATTTTGATGTTGTGTATTGGATCAAATTTTAAAATTTGGGTATATAATAGTTCATAATTAGTACAAAATTCTGAAATATTCTTTTTTAATTTTATGATAAGTGGCTGTGCTAACTATATGGTCATGCCTCAATCAAATTACAATGTGTAAACAAATTACAATGTGCCACCCAAAATACCAACATAGTAGTCTCGACAGCACGCAAACCAACAATTACAACTGCAACTGAGAGAAACAAATGTCACACTTTTTGAAATTAATTTCCTCGCAGCAAAACACTTCACCGGCATGGTCTTCACATGAACCATGCTGGAAAACATGCAGGCGGTAACAAGCTTGCACAATACATCATCAACTCCAGTCCTACGCAGTCTCCCGCCAAAAGTCCATCCCTTTCACCTTCCTTGTGTTCTCCACCCGCACCCTTATTCCGAAACCCTCTTACCTCCTCCTCCTGAACCTACTTCCGTTTCTCCCATTCCCAATACCTATTCATCTACACCTGATCCTCACAACCTGTCACTGCCAGGACACATTACAACCTTCGACCACGTACTCGAGGTAAAAATGGAGTAAATATATAGCAACTACGGTCAGATGCAGCAGAAAAACATTCGTGTACGTACTTGCAAAAAATAAACATTCTGCACCATAATGTTCAATCCCTTTCAAATAAAACTGAATTTATCGAGGCAGCTCTACAGAGCGATTAAAATCAAATGGATGTTCTTTGCTTTACAGGACATTGGCTATCTCCTAATGAACTTAGCATTTTCCAAATTCCAAACTTTTACAACGCAGGCTTTTATTGAAGAGAGGGAGAATCGCATTGAAGAGAGGGAGAGTCAAATGAGCAGTAGCCATGTCACGAATGCGTTTTAATGTACGTGAAAAAAATTGGAATAAATACAAGAAAACTCAGATAAGTACAATAAATATAAGCATCTAGCTTAATATTTTAAAAGTGTAAGATTGATGTGAATTCGATAAATTAAAAAGTAAAGTTCAATACAAGAATGAGAAGGTATGCTACTCACAAAATCTATTGAAGCTAATATTCACGAAATTTGGCAATGTGGCTATGTAGATTTTCGTCCACTTCAGCTGCAATTGTTTAATACAACCAGTAGATTATACTTTACCGTAATTAGATAAAAGATATTATGGAAGTGAACTAAAGGTTCTCTTGAAAATTCACGTGAAGCCTGAAAGTTTTGGAAATTTTATCAAAAATTGCGACGAATTTTCAGTTTCTCTCGTGTTGCTTACGTAATTTAGAGTATTGTAATACTGCGAGGAAAAACTGCGAATTTTTGACAGAAAACTCTTATTCTTGGGCCCTGGTAACGAAAACATGAATAAATCTTATTTCTATATATAGTAAATTACTTCCTCTAACACGTTGTGTAATACAAATCCATGTTTTGTGGGTCGTCGATACCGAAAAATTGATTGACGGAATCAATTGAAGTCTGGTGAACGCTACCGCATTAACAGTTCCGTCGTTTTCCAAATTTGATATTACCTGATCAATATGATTGAACTCGATGCCCCGCGAGTTGGAAACGTATATTTTGATTATTGGGGGTACCCAGCAAGAAGCCTCAAAAACATTTTCAAAATTTGGTGCCCCCCCCCAATTTTGTGATAAAATTGTGTCCTCGAAAAGCGTTAAGAATTCTTTAAAATAGAGCATGGATCTCATTTTCGTTTAAAATCTCTATTCATGTTCGCCACATGTCTCTCTTATTCCCAGGCGTGGATAATAAATAAAACCAGAGATAAGACGTAGATTAAGTATTTTAATGCTGCGAGAAAAAACTGTTAAGTTTTGACAGAAAACTTTTTCTTGGGCACTGATAACGAAAAAGTGAATAACTACTAGCTGTTAAAAGTCAGATTAATCCGACACTAAAATGTTAAATACATGCATACATTAAAGTAATTATTTAATTAAATGATAAGATATTAACCAATCCTTTCAATTTACCAACCAACTACCTTTCAATTTATTTAAAAATCATATGACGAACAAAATATTTTTCTTTGAGAGGTATCACATTTCGCCAACACCAATGAATGGCTAAAGCACTTCCGCACTTCCGAAATAGGAAGTGTCAGAAGTCAAGAAATGACTGAAGAAGCGGTAATTGGCTCTATCGCTTATTTGAGTACTTATGAAAATGACCAGGCCCAAGATAACATCAATGCGTAAGGCGCCTTCAAAAGCGCCATTTAGCTACAGAGGAGGGTTGTGGGGCCGGCATACGGAACATTTCCTTCTCTTAGTGTTATTCAACGACTATTATTTTTTTAAGTTATTATTATCTAAGGTTCAGGGGTAAATTGTGTTGAGAAAGAAATTCTGGATCTAATACTGGAGATGGTGAACAGATTCGAAAATAAATTTGAAATTTTGTAATTTTCAGAATTTTAGAAATATTAATGAAACTCGAAACTATACCGTATTTATAAACGCAATTTCGTCAATCCGGAACGTGTTTTCAAGTTTCAACTCTAAGTTTCAAGTTTCTAGTCTGGCAGCCAGGCACATCCGTACATACATACATACAGACATCCCGTTTTGGTTTTTTAATTTATTTTTTTATTTTTTATTTTATTTTTTTGCGCAGAAAAGCCTCGCCACCTGCACCAACTTTAAACGCCACTAATCTACCTTATTTATGTCGTGTATGCGAATTTAGAGCTCAAAATAACCTTGAACAAGGGTCTTAAGACCGAAAATTTGATATACATGTACAGACCGTCATCAAATTTTCGGTCGGTAAGTCATCCTCACCAATGCCATTTGTAGATTCAGTACTTCTCCGAGGTCTCCTGTATACCTAAGTACGGCAGATTTACATAGTAATGTAATCAAATATTTTAAAAAACTAGAAGAAACTATTCTTAATAATACATACATCACAGACGTAAAAAAATAGAAGAAATTAACTATTCAAACATTTCTGAAAAACGTATAAGCAATATCTACCCGCCAAAAGAAGTAACGAACGATATTGTCTGTATTTTAATAAATAAGATCCGAACCTGGCGACATTCTCCTATCAGATATATTTTTCTAGAGCACGCAATTTTATAACCAAAGAATTTTAACACCAAGAGGTTCACGACGGATCCAACGTGCGGCGTTTAAGGCCTTCCAGCCCTCGCTCTCACGACCAGATTCGCGCCTGCGCCCTCTACTCGGCGCTCACGTTTAATAAACCTCCCTTACTTTTGAGATA
This sequence comes from Teleogryllus oceanicus, assembly GCA_964035755.1. Classification (NCBI taxonomy): domain Eukaryota; kingdom Metazoa; phylum Arthropoda; class Insecta; order Orthoptera; family Gryllidae; genus Teleogryllus; species Teleogryllus oceanicus. Next base: position 130,775,576 of record CAXIVR010000006.1, read on the forward strand.
TTTTCATTTAACGACAATAAGCTTATACTGATCTGCTATTCCACTACCATACTTACTACAAATATTCATTTGCACCATAAGTCACCATAAACATTTTCAATCACAAATAACACTTTCTTAGTAACGCATTTCTGTAGTTACTCGTAAATTTCGCAGCAGGCCTTGATCAACACCACCTAGACATACAATGCCTGCGCACTGGAGTTTTTCATAGCCAATCTGGCGGCTAGAGAAGGTCGACTTGTTCGAATTGTGGAGATCCAGTTGTGTAACTTGTGGCTTTCGAGTTGTGGTTTTGTAGATGTTGTCTGTTGTTGAAATAGTGAGAATCATGGTGAATAAGGGCAGTGTCCCCAAGTCGGAATTATGATAAAAAGTGAAAAGTGTCCGTTGCTAAGTTCAGTGTTTACTTTCAGCTTTGTGAATTGCATTTGCAAACGTGGGAAATTGAGAAGAATTCAGTGTTCTATTGTGATTATGAACCAAATATCAGACTTCCTTTAACTTTACATGACTGTCTCGTGGAGCTATGCCTTCTTTATTGCCTAATTGTCCTGCTTACTTGAATCACTCAAGCACTTCCTACAGAAAAAGTCTTCAAGAAAAGAAATTGAGTTTAGACAATGAGCATCAGCTTGCTGCTATTGAAAAAAGTGCAAAAGAAAACATTGCAAGATTAAATGAAATATCTTTCAGTACTTTTAATGAACTAAGAAGTGCAAGCAAACTGGGTTGATCCCGGGTTTAGGGTGGCACGGTTCCTTTGGTTCCTTTTATGATTCATTATTTCTCGCGATTCCTATGTTTATAGTTGCGCGGTTCACTATAACAACTGAATTATTTATGTTCAATGTTAAATAAGAACAAGTCACCTGATAATTTGTTGGCGTGGAATTGTGTGTATTTTCGCATTTCAAGTCTTCTTCAAATAGGTTTGTGTGTCTACTCAGATGGAAGGTATGCATTTTCTTAAAAGTGAGTGTTCCCTTTTAAAATAAATTCTCTTAAAAGTGAGGGAGTATATAAAAGATCGTGAGCGCCGGAGCGACAGCGGAGGCGCGAACCAGTCTCGAGAGCGAGGGCCGGAAGGCCTCGCGAACGTAGCACGTTGGATCACTCGGTAGCGCCGTGCGGTAGCACGTCGCGGACCACTTGGTGAAAAAAATGCGTTGGTTAAAGAATTGTGTAGGTTATAAAATTAAATTTGTAGCGTGAAAAATACGAATAATCAGTTCACTTAATGAGAGTACGTTGCTACTGAGATTTATACGTACAGGGGGTTTTGGAGCAGGGGGGTAGCTATTCTCCCAATCTACCTTTATTTTAAATAATTATATTTATTGCTGTAACATCATGAACTTAACTACATGCGACTACTACGTATAAACACGGTGTAAGATGTATCTTACACCGTGGTATAAACAAGGATTCAGTTCATGGAGTCGATTCTCTTCTAATGAACCGAATCAGTGAATCAAAGGAACCGTGCCACCCTAAACTCGGGATTTACCGCAAACTGGAGTTGCTTATTTTGGACGGTTATTGGTCGATTAGGAATACTATTCTTTTTCAACATATTGATTGTAATTCTGTCCCTAAAATTATCGATTCAGTTGCGGTGGATAAGGAATTGAAACTCAGCGTTTATTATTTTTTAAAAGTATTCAAAAACCTAAGAGGCAGTACTATATCAGATAGTGTATATAATACAGGATGGGGCAGAATTGACTCCCTAATTTCAAACACTCACTGTAGAGCGCGCAGGTGGGTTAGCGGAGTGGGGATAGTGGCGTTAGGTCGGGGAAACGATGCCATTTTCATTTCAGTAGTCGCTATGCAGTGGTCTGGTGAGCATAGAGGCCTTGTCGTTGAAACGTTCTTTAAAAACAATGATAGTGTGGTGGCGACACAGAGGGCTTTTCGTAGGCGGTTTGGTTTGGCTCGTCATGATAAGATTCCTGATGCTAAAACCATTAGGAAATGGATTAATAGTGTACGGGCGACAGAATCTAAAACTTTCTAAAAAACCAGCTGGGCGACCTAAAAGTGTGAAGACACCTGAAAACATCGTGGCAGTGAGAGCGTCCATTAAACAGTCTCCATCACGCTCTGCGCGGAAACATGCTGCTGTCCTTGGAATATTGTCCAGAACGGTAAGGCGAATTTTACATACTGACCTTCATTTACACCCCTACAAGATGATGGTCGTTCAAGAATTGACTCCACAAGACTGGGTGAAACGCACAGATGCTTGTAATGCAATTTTAACCTCTGTGCTACCTGACGCTATTCTGTGGTCCAGCGATGAAGCGCATTTTCACCACTCCGGCACTGTAAATAAGCAAAATTTTCGTTACTGGGCGACTGAAAATCCTCGTGAACTCCACCAAAGACCTCTTCATAGTCCCAAAGTTTGGTGCGCCGTGTCCTCCATAGGCATAATTGGGCCTTACTTTTTTTGAATCTCAAGGTCTAACCGTTACTGTTACCTCTGAGCGTTATTGTAACATGCTAGATAACTTTTTTCAACCTAAATTGAAGGGTATGGTCAGCAATATGACACGCAAGCCTTTGGTTTCAACAGGACGGTGCTACGGCTTATACCGCCCTTCGTTCACGGCAAATCCTGCAAAGACTGTTTCCCGGCCGCCTGATCTCCTTACGTGGCGATGTTCCATGGCCCCCTCGCTCGCCGGATTGGAGCCCATGTGATTTTTTTCTTTGGGGTTATCACAAAGCTGAGATTTACAAATTCGACCAAGGACCTTGGAAGCCCTTAAGGAGGCAATTACAGATGTCGTCGCTGGAATATCAGAAGATATGCTGAGAAGAGTTTTCGGAAACTTTTTTGAACGACTAAATATGTGCATCTCTCGCCAAGATCGTCACCTGGATGAACTAATTTTCACAACCAAATGAGAATAAAATGGCATTGAATGTAGTTTTGGGAAATAAAAACGTTTTGAGATTATCTTTATTTGTTCTTTCACAATTCATCCTTCAAATCAGGGAGTCCATTCTGCCCCACCCTGTACAAACGAAATTAGTGATATTTTAGAAAAAGTTAGATTAAAGTTATGTTTCAAAATAAGTAACATTAACAGTCCTCATGATGGTTTTGCTTTAATTTCAGACCTCTTGAAATCGATACCACAAATTCACAATTTGACAAACCTGTTGCTTTTACGCTGGAACAAATAAAACTTCTTACCAAGAAAAGAAGTGCATATCAGTTAAATTCATAGTTTTTCATATTGTCTTATGCTCTATTTACCATATATCCATATTCTTATAAATATTTCAAACATTTGGGTTCATAATATTTCCTCAACCTGGTGCAATTAGGAGATTGTGTTCATTTGGTTTAGAACTTCAAATGGAACATAGTGCAAACAATTTTTTAAAGTATACAAGAAACAAATACAAAAATTAAGCGATAGTGATACTTGCAAAATATTTTGAAAACAAATGTATATTGGAATTAAAACAGAGAGGATTTCATGTACTGTGCGTTGTAAGTGATAAGAGTATTAATAGAATTTGTATGCAGCTTATCTCGCCTAAAAATAACATATTTATGAAGATTCTTCCAGCTGGAGAAAGTAGACATCTTTTCTCCTTACTTGATAGTGTAATTAATTATATATTTTCGTCCAGTAACCACAATTTTACTTTACATTTCTGTTTGTATGGCCTTCTTGAATGACTGCTCAGGCCTTGTATGTCTAGGTGGTGTTGGTCGAATTCAGCCTCGTATTCAGTATTGTATTTTATTTTATACTTGTCTAGTAATTCTCTGTAAATAACTGCATTTAGTCGAAGGGCCAATTCGTTCCATTTATTTTCAGCATCTTTCATTGTAAATGTGAAAACTTTCCTGGTAATAATACCTTTTTTTGGGGCTGGCTCAGTCGCTCTATCATGCTATTTTTGTCTTTCTGAAGTGTACACCTTATTCAAGTCCATACTTACAACAAACTAGACAATGCACAAAACTAAATACTAATTACAAAAGCGTATGGATTAACTCTACTAAAAACGAACTACAAGGACTTAAATAAAATAGAAACCAGTAAAGAATGAAAAATAACTAAATACCTAACTCGAACAAAAATATAATACTAAAGAATTGCACTGAACTTCACCAAACAATGTCTTTTCACACAACGCGCGTAAACCACAGCTGTTTGAGACAATCGAGCAGTGAGTGTTGTGTTGCTAAACGTTACCGCACGTGATGTGCGAATGGTATCGCGGAGTTTAAGCAATATTTATTTATTTAGTCAAAAACAGTCAAAAACTGTATGTGACGTATGGGGGAGAAAATCATCTGCGCACGCTTTCTTGAGTTTCAGAATCCCTTCCCAACAATTTAACTATTAATAGTTGAAAGATGAAAAATCATAGTAATAATAATAATAAATTTAAAAAGCGCGGGATTAACATTTCAAAACTAGATATTTTCGTTGCAAAATTACAGAAAACTTATTTTTAACAGTAACGGAACAAACAGATTTGATTTTTCTGTATTGTTAACAAAATAGAAACTCACCCTAAGCTCTACTACCACCACAAGCAAAAGGAAAGTTCAACAAAACGTGCAGTTGAATCATGAACTGTTTATATGAACAATGTTTCTTGCTTCATATAATTCCACATTGTTTAATAAACATGTAGTTACATGTGCTAAATATATTTAAACATGCATATTAATGAAAATTTTGAAAATTAAAATTATCAGTAAAACGTTGATTCATCTTGTTACAATACGAAATTGGACAATTATCAAACACGGCTCTTAACCCGAAATTGATAACCATTTGAATATTGTAATACAATGTTACGATTTGACTACCATAGATAATTAGACGCAATTTCTCAAAATTCAAGTGAACTATACATTTTGTTTAAATTTGACTCCTTGTCCAACGAAAGATGACATCTGACAGTACTTATGACAGTTCTTATGCCATGTGTGTGTTCTAATACTACTTGCAGAACGCAAATTATTATGTTTGGTATTAATGAAGAATAGATATATGCAGGGCTTGATTTCTGCCGGAACGCGACGGAACGGCGTTCCGTTCCCTTCGGGATAATTATTAAATTATATTATATATAAAGAACTATTGCTATGACATTAATAATTAATTTGAGGAGCGTTCCGGCACCTAAAATTGAAAAAAAATAAAGTATTGGATACTGTTATATTTGATGATGGATCTATTGTGTAAGTTCATTTTCATGTTCAAAGTATATTTCATAATTTGTAGTTTTATGCAGCAATACAGTCAAATTTGCTCAATTCGGAAGTGCATAATGCAGAAATTTGTTAGGAACACGAATCGTGGACATATCTAACACAGTTTCTACTGTATTACATTGTCTAATGTGGAATCTTCTCATAACGGGAAAAAAAAGTCCGGTCCCTTGAAGTTCCGCATTGAGCAAGTTTTACTGTATCTAAATAATTCTCTTTTGTACTCAATGAGCACAGGCTGCAATTTTTTCCAAATGTATTAGGTAAACAGTTATTACATTTTTGAACGATGCTGGTAGCCGCCTTTTACACTTACCTGAGTTCATATCTAAAATACAAGGAAACTCTTATAATGTCATTTTAACCAGTTTTTTTAAGTAATAGGTTATTTGCTCTTGATACTACCTTTTTTCTGTCCATTGGATGACATTAGTTTGCCAAGGATGTTGCGCAACACTACACGGAAACAAATCTTTTTTCGTGTTACATGGCCGGGGGTAATAACATATTGAGTCATTTGCTGCCTAGCTGGAAGCGCCAATGTCGTTTGCAGCTATGGAGTAGTCACCATCAGACGAGGGAATTTTTTTCACTATTTCTTCAGCTTATTATACCTGCTACTTCTAATATAAATGGTGTGCGCTGTTTGTGCTAATTCAGATTCTCTCCATTTGTGTCTCTCCTCCTGACATACCTTGGAAATGGCTCTCCGTGTGATATTTGCGTTTCTGGTGAGTTTGATATCTGAAATAAAACATGTGCTTTATATAGTCTTTACTATTCTTTCGAGGATTTGGGCAATATAATTACTATGATGTATTGGATTAGCTCTGATATTTTTCGCAGAAATAAAAAAGATTTCATTGGCAGACGACATATGTTTAGGAAAGTATACAATAGGAACATCGTTATTCGGTACTGATCTTTAAATTTAAATTGACACTACACAGAGATTCTAATATTCGAAGTACTTAAACCACTCTAACATGCTTCGAGGAGCGCTTGAAAGTTTACTTTCCTGCATCCTACATAATATGTAATGTATATAAGTAATTAATGATGCCACGAAAAACGACTTTTTTGGCAGAGATATTGGCATAGGAACTCTCTGATACATAAAAATTTTTATTTCTTGTTTATATTTGTGGTAATTGACTGCATCTAACTAGTTGTGTAGGCACAATCAACGTTTTGTGAGTCTATGATACGATTTTTTGTGGTTTTTTTAAAATTGGGTTTGCTATAACTATAATATTAATTTTTTCTTCTCAATGATTTTTTTTGCACAATTAGATGTCATGTATAACACTCAAATTATGAGTAGTTTTCTCGTAATTTTGGGTGAAATTAAACCAATAAAAAACAAGATATCTCATAATCGACTCCAATTGTTTTCTTTGACCTTCTTGTATTGTTAGTGCTGAATATATATATATATATATATATATATATATATATATATATATATATATATATATATATGATATATATATATATATAATATATGATAGATTCTTTTGTTGTCAGTACAAATGCTTCAAATTTGACCTATTGACCAATTTGTCTATAAAGTTTTTCCAAAATCTCAAATGTTTTCCGTAAAAATGTCCAAATTGTTGTTTTTTAAATGCTCATTTTTTGATATTTTTCAACTAAAAAATTGGCCTTTTTTCAGGTTGCTATTAACTTAGTCCAATTTTTGATGAATTCTAACAAAAGTCTCTGGAGTCTTTCTGTAAGTACACTATTAAATGTAGAATTTTTTCTTCTCAAGAATTTTACAAAATAATTTAATTAATTCTCAATTAATTTATTTTCTACAAAATAAATCTTTAAATGTGGCTATGTTTCATTTTCTCAAAATATGAGTTTTCGCGTAATTTTGCCCGAAATAAAAGCAATAAATATGTTTCTCGTGCATATGTTTTTTTGCCATTCTGTTGGCAGTCTTAAAGTCTACCTGAGCCTCTCGACATAGTTACAGCTCCTCCTAGAGGCGGTGAAAAGCACCTTCGTACATCCTGAACATCGCATAGACCTATGTGTAAAAATCTAGAAATGTGTAAAGTTGCAGGATCGCCTCGGTCCTGCAACTGTAATCTTGTTACGATTTGGAAAAGTACTAATTAGATAACTTCATTATTATAACTAAAATTGACCTTTGTGAGAATACTCTGCCTTTAATGTGCTCTTTAACATTACAAAACATAGAACTTGACACAAAGAGTTAATTTACGTTGTTTTGAAATGGCGTTTTATTAAAAAAATACGTTAATATTTCCCTTTTCTCCCTAAATAGTACAATGGATATTCAAGTGGAATAATATTATAGAAGAGTAAAATATTCTACATGCAAATTTTCATTCCAAATTTTGAGTCGTTCTTAAAGAAATTTAGTTTTAAAAGTTTCTAAAAGTGCCCACATTTCAGCTCATTTCCATAGAAAATGTTCATGTTTTGTAAACTTTCATGAGGAATAAATTGAAGCGCTTGTACAAGTACAAGTACAGTAATGTAAAAATAAGGCTCGTAATATAAATAATATATTTATTTTGTAGGTCTCTTGGCTCATAGAAAAGTCGCTAGCCTTTCACCCCTGAGGTCCGAGTTCGATTCTCATCGAATTCCGTCTAATCTCATGGGAAATTTGTTCTAAAAAAACGAGTTTGGCTGCTTCACAAGGGCTAGTCCAACCACGGTGAAGTGTCCTAAACCCTACCCTATTCCCAATTCCGTCCCATTTCTGGCCATTGGGTAGTGACGCAGGAGCGCGTAGTAGGAGGCGCGTACGCGGAGATGCTACCTGACTGCTCTTGACAACCGACTGACGAGACAAACATAAAATACGCTACGTTAATGAAGGATTACTCCGCGCTCTACTCTATACACGAGGCGAAGAGACGCGTTGGTTCGATAAATTATATGATAAGATTAAGCGCGCAAAGTAAAAAAAAGACATGAGAGATGTATAAAAAAATTATTTGTGTAATTTTTAAAAATTCAATATAATGCAACAAAAGTCTCTAAATCATTTCTTTGTTTTGTTTAAAAAATATAAGTAGTTTTCGTGATTCAGGAAATTTTCTGAAATAAATCTACCAAAGCATATTTGTATGGCACCTGGATCAAAGTTCATTCATTAAACAAATTATTTTTATTATTTTTATGGGCAAGTAAAAAGAACCTAATCGTTGTAATCCAGATCCTATAAAAAGACGAAATAGTGTGTTCTGATTGTAAAAGAGTATTGTGATAAAGAGTGCACCAGATTGGGTAAAATAACGATTTCAATAGTATTTTTTATAAATACTGTTCGAACTCGTTAAGTAAAAAGTCTCAAACTCTAGGTTAAATACTAGTTTATTTGATATTCATTAAATGTTCATATTTCTGGAAATAATACGAGCTAATCAAACACGAATATTACCATTCCCAAAATAATTATATATTTTTTGAATGCCAGAAACGTTTTGAATTATTTGCATAACACTTACATTGTGTATCACTTCACTATCTCTTTTGTATTTTATCAACTTTATTAAGTATTGCACATTCCTCCCCATATATGTTTTCAACTACACTTTATTCATTATAATGAATTTCTAAAAGGCGAGGAAGATGTTTTGCGCAGGATAAGAATATAAGATAAATTCAACATTTTGACAGAAAAGTCATAAAATTACTTAATAATCTGCTTTATTTTGTAGGTGGTGTGCACCTTACTCCAAGTGGAAGGAGCTAGTATTCACGTGAGTGGCTTTTCGTGTGTCAATTCGAAAACATTAGTAACTTTTTAAAACCATGTGCATCTTGAAAAAATGGTGTATGGAAATAGTATTTTTAAATATGATTTTCAAAAATTTAGAGTTGTGTTTATTTATCTTTTTCAAAGTTATTAAAATGTTTCTACTCTTTATAGAGAACCTTATAAGCAATTACGTGCTACGTTAAACGGATTATATATTGTCTTATGTCCTTCAAAAGTCATCATTTTCCGTGTAGATATACATTAGAAATAATTTGCGAAGAAAATATTTGTAATCTAATATGCGGATCAATAAAGAAGTAAAACATAATCTCCGCGTTACAAAACTACAAAATGTATTATATAGCGCAAAGCCAAACAGGCTCTTAGTAAAGAACATATTGCGCTTGAATTGAATTTTTCTCAGTTTTTTCCTAAATAACTACAGTTTTGGATGATTCTCGTCTGAAACAAAGAGTCAAAAAATCTGATAAACATATGTATTCCAGTACCCAAGACGGCAAAATAAATGTTGATACCTTCGTCCTCGATATATCGTCATAACATAAAAAGGCACCTAGCATAACAGCAGATTAATTATACATATACTGCAACACCCCCACTTTTCGTTATAACCCCAAGTGGAGGTGCTCCCAGGGTTGACCTCGACTTACCTTTTTCCCGGCGCCAGCTGCAGGTTAAAGCTTTGCCCCCACTGAAAACACTGAAATTTCTAGCGGGAACATGCGTGGCGTGGGCATTGGCATGCAACTTGGAATGAAAGATTTTCCTCATTTAACTTAAATTTAATTCACAAGAGATATTTAGGCAAAATCACGGTGAAGCCGGATACATAAAAAACGGACTTACAGACTAGATTATAACTACATTACATGGTTGGCGTTTCGACATGTCGCTCGCCCATCTTCCATCACAGCAGCTGCCCGCGCAGGGCATGGAGTTTGTCGCGCCGGCGCTGGCGGGGGTCACGAGCGGTCACTCGCTCGTTTCCTTCCCAGGTGGGGCGCAGCCTTGGCGACGACCCGGGCGCTTGCCCGGCCCAGCGGCGATGAGTGGCCTGGATCAGCCGATGACCACTCAGTAGCCGAGCGCGTGAAGGGCGGCGCACGGGGTCGATGGCTGCGGCGGTGGCGGCGCGGTCGGCACCCGCGGCATAGAAAACCCCCAAAAATCCTCATCAAACTCACCAAAATAACATAATGCAAAAATGATTAAAGCGAGGACATCGATAAAAGACACATCATTGACAAATCTGAAATACAAAATTTTAAACCCAACGCTAAACTATAGGACAAGACGAAACAAAAGATCAAACACAGGGAAACAGTACGAGATAATCAATGCCAAAATTAACCTAGAAAAAACAATATACTGATCAAACAATAAAATGGAACTAACACCAACACTAATATCAAGGAGCTAATTGACAAACACAAATACTAAGAATCACTCGCGAAAGAGAATTAAATTGTAGAAATTGTATTTTCCTGCTGGTTCAAATGCTCACTGAAGGCTTGTGAAGTAACTACTAAATCGTCGATATATGGCGTAACAAATCTTTTCACGTGATCTGGCAGTTTCTGATATAAACATCTAATAAAGTATGCCACTGAATTCCGGAGCCCAAAAGGGGTACGGCACCACACGTAACTCAATCCGTCGTATAAAAATCCAGTGTACTTTTGGTCATCTGGATGAATGGCGATTTGCCAATAAGAAGCAAAATCAATAGCCGAAAAATACTTAACACCATGAAATTTCCCTAATGTTACATCAATCGGTACGACTGAATCGTGATCCGGGAGACTGACCTCGTTTAACCTCCTAGCATCAAGACAAATACGAACACCGCCATCTTTCTTCTTAACTATCACCAGGGGATTTATATAAGGCGTGGAAGCCCTTTTAATTATGTCTTCTGCAATCATGTCTGATATCGTTTTATCTACTTCCGCTCTTAATGCAAATGCAACGGGGTAATTTCTACACTTAAATGGTGAGTGATCGGTTAGTTGAATGCGGAAGAGAAAATCTTTAATTGGTTCGGCTGGCCGTTGAAAAATTTCTAAATTACTGAATAACGGGTATTATATATATATATATATATATATATATATATATATATATATATATATATATCCCGATATTAGTCCCGCAAATCACCGCTCTCGGCTGCCATCAGACCCTCATTGCTGTCAATAATCTGGGGAATAAGCTCTCGTATTTCGTCCCTATTCAAACTGTTGATCCTGAACTCTTCAGTAATCAAAACATCATTTTCGCCGGTAAACGGCATTAAGTATAACGGGTCAAACCTTAACTCATTCTCTTTGAAATCGATACATACCCGATTCTCACTCATAAAATCGCCGCCTAAAATAAGCTCGTAAGCTAAATCCTTGATAACGAGACAAGTAGCATCAAACTGAAAAGATCCGTGGCTGATAGTGACTAAAATTTGTTTCGTAATCGGATGTCTCTTCCTACTGTCAGCTCCTACAACGTGCGTTTTAAGAAGAAGGAATTCTGGCAAATTTGGATGCTCACTTTTTAATTTAAAATAAAATTTCTCCGGCACAGCGGAAACCTCACTGCCAGAGTCAATTAATATTTTGACTGTTCGTCCTTCACATTCAGCCTCAATAATCTGACATTTCCTGGCTCTCACATCATTAATACCGCGATCTCCTTCCTCCTCAATAACTTCATCTACCACAATAGTGAATAAAATTGGCATCTCTTGCATTCTCGCATCACGTCCTGAAATCCAATGCCTCTCTACTTCGGACGAATCTAGTTTTCCGCGCGTCGGCCTTCGATCCTACCTCCGGCCGGTCCGGCGCCATTTCCACGATCGCCCCCGCGATGGTCCCTAGTCAGAGTCACCCGCGCGATCATTTCGCGCTTCGTTGCGATGCGGCCATCTTTGATTCTCATGTGGCGGCGACCTATCCTTTCCGGCTTCATTTCCCCCCGAAATCCTTGCCTGATCAAACTTCCCGAGTAATTCTTGGAACTCGTGAATGTTTTCTAACCTCGCGCCATTTAGATAGTTTTGGATTCGCTCCGGAAATTGTGACGTGATTATCCAAATCAGTCGGTTATCCGAGATGGACGGATCACATAAACGAAACGCGACTATTTTCCCGACAGCGTAATCCAAGTAGCTTATCTTTGGGTACCACCGCTTCTCCATGAGGCGGTGCTCGAAAGCAAACTTCTCCTCTTCGCCCCAAAACCGTTTCAAGAACTTCTCTCGAAACTCCTCGTAAGTTTCCGGGAATCGAGACATCGAAAGGCTCCATTGCAACGCAGCTCCGAACAAAAATTGCAGCGCAAAAAAAAATTTTGCCTTAAGTCTCGCGGGTACTGCCTCCGAAAGTGCAAAATAAACCTCGAGTCGCCTTAAAAACTCGCACGGATGTTCGCCTTTCGCTCCCGCGAATCCGAGGTTTTGTGGCGGCGGGAAAGGAACTCTTCCGCCCTGGCCGTTCGCGTGTACTCTCGCGGATGACTGAACTTCCTCGCGGAGCTCCGACACACTTTCTCGAATTAGCGACCTCACCTCCTCGCTCTCTTTTTCCAGCGAACTCTCGTTAACCGATTGCAATTCGAGTAAGGCCCCATCCAGCCTCGCGACTTCCGCGTTCACTTTTCCATCTAACCTGGCAATTTTTTTTTTGTAGTTGGCTATTATTTATTTCATCACAAAGTTCAGTGACTTTATCCGCTGTTTCATTTATTGCCGAGTTTACTTGCTCGTGCAGGTTGCGAATTTTGCACTCCTGCTCGGCGAGCTTCGCCCCTACGCGCTCCTCGCACTCGGAAAACCTGGCATTGCTGCTCTCTATACTTTTGTCCAACCGGGCGGTCAAGGCCTCGATCCTCGCTGATATTACTTCCGATTCCCGCGCACATTTTGCCACGTGTTAGTCGAGCCTAACGGTAACTGCGCTCACCTCCACCCTGCGGCTCTTCGACAAGCGTCTTTACGACGCGTTTTAATATGCGTTTGAAAATACAATTTATATTTATGATTTGCGATGCCATACGTGGGCGACTGTCCCATTACAACATATATATATATATATATATATATATATATATATATATATATATATATATATAGAGAGAGAGAGAGAGAGAGAGAGAGAGAGAGAAACATAACCCTAACTGCTACAATTATTGGGCGATTCGTCGTAACCCGTTTCCAAATTTCTAATAACATGGGCGCCAGGAAAAAGGTTACGATAATATTTTAACTATTATTACTCTGGTAAAAACTGAATATTATCCCGCTAGCTGGGTCGATGGGTCACGTCAGAAATAGCTATTATCTATTAATAGTCGATTACCCGATCTGCCATCTATACAGAAAGGCGAGGAATCTGAAAACAGAGATTTGATCTAGCTACTTATTAGCTTGAATTGGCCAATGAAAATCATTTTATCTTTCTTTCAAGAGAAATTTAATGTTTATTTCTATCAATGTAGCAAATTAAAAATGTGTAAAATTTACATTGAGAACTTTCTTAGTCATATCCTGGTTCCAACCTTATACGGCGATTCTGGTCTTCGCGTGCTCTTGATTGGTGGTTCCTCAAGAAACGCCTTCCTTCCTTTTTGGAAGCTCCGAAGTCCCGAAGTCCAATTACCACGAATCTCTGCTCTTCTTTAAAAACGAACACCGCCGATTCACCGCTTCGCACCACTCAAATATTTGTTCTAGCTCCACTATATTATGTCTGATGCCCGTTCTCACCGTATAAATATTCAGTGCTTTGTTATAATTACACCGCAAAACAAATCTCTCAGTTCTATCTTCCGTTTATAGCAAGAAAATAGGCAAAGTCCGGTATCGTTTGTAAACCGCATACATTTATAAGTTCAAGAATGATTAGAGTTCACTCGCGAAAAAACTCCAAGTCTTATTTTTATGCACAGCAAAATATTCGAAACTCGACACTTTCCTCAAATCTTAGAAGTATCACAAGCCCACTCATGCTTCTGTCACGAAAATTTCAGGGTTCGAATGTGTCCCTCAAGTCCGATTCTTGCTTCACCACACGAAAATATTTCTAAGTCCCAACACGTATTGTAGACCCCCGAAATTTTTATAAGTCCTAACATGCACAAATTAATCTATTCACGAGCGAACTGCTCACCGTCACGACATGCGACCGACTAAATTTTATCCTCCCTTTTCAAACCCACAATGCCTCGCCTCTCTTATTTTGACAAAATGCCCAAACTTCCGTTTTAATGATCAGACGACGCTTCTTCAACCAATCCACAAATCTCTTATATTTCCTCGTACTCACGCTGCCACCTCCACGGTCAGATGAATGTTTGTTTATCCTGACAACAACCACGACGTCGTTACTAAGGCGCCATATTGCCTATTATTTGCCCTAACCATTTCGCCCATTCACGACAAATATACTGCAATAAACCTGTCCCCATATTGGTATGTCACTATATATATATATATATATATATATATATATATATATATATATATATATATATATATATTAAAAAAATATATATTTTTATATAATATATATATACACAACTTTTCAGCTTGAACGATACTATCATATATATACGTTCATACTTACAATGTTCAAACGCATGATTTGAAGAAAAATTCATTTTTCAATTAAATTTCGTAATCTTAATTTCAGACTTTTGAAAACTGCGTTTCTTACAGACAGAAAACAAAAACATAACACCTTCTGTTGCTTCTTGTCGGCTCTCGATGTGATCATCATTGCTTTTGTAGTCAATTGTAGTACACTACAATTGAACCGCAGGAACGAGTGACCGTTTTCAAGCAATAGTTCTTAGGAGATCGGGCGGAAAACAGAATTGGAAGTGGGACAATATGTGGGCCCTTTATCCTGTAATAAAAAAGCAGGAGTCTTAAAATTGATGTTAAAGAGCTTGTAGATTATGAAGATGACATGCACATGGGTCTCTGAAATTGTGATGGGAAATTACACCTAACGAGGTTACTCATGCGTCATTTGCCCCTGAATATGAGGTAACCCCTTATGCTCTATTGTTCGGCACGTCACACTCAGACGCATTCAAAGCTATTTCGTATATCTACAGCTGGTTACGCCTCCATTGACTGATTAATGCTTCCGGGCGCGTCAACTGACAAGGCTATTAGTCCCGTAAGTGCAGTACGTTTTTATCGCGTGCGGCAGGCGGAGGATGGTGGTGGAGATCTCCCGCTGGACGGTGAGATCCAACGCCCATCTACGTGTCAGCTTTCTGAGTTTTCCGCACACAGATATCTCCCACTATCGAGATACCGCCCCCGCCGGGCAAGCTCTCAGCTCATGACTGGTCTCCTGACATGTATGGTAGTGTAGTTCATGTTAATGTCTGTGTGTGTAAGAAAGGGTTGAGGATAGGACAAGGAACAGGAAGGAAAGATCGCGCGCGCTCCGTGACCCGTTGGTTATTGTACTGTTCTGGAATTCGCCTCCTGTTGATCACAGAAACCACAGACAACCATCGATCCGAGCAGCCGGCCACCAGAATTCTCCTCCATACAGCTGCTGAATTCGACCTAGTTATCTACCTGATGTCGAAAATCCTGCCCCCGTCAGGAGTTGAAACAGAGGACCCCCGTTCACACACCCAGTGACATCATTTGATGCACTAAGCCACCTAAGCCGATTTAATCCCTCGAAGGGTCAGTTCAATGCGTGTAGTTAAGAAGTTTGGGCTCGGTTTTCATGAGTTATTAACATTGTTCTGATATCGTCACAAAAATAATAGTGTAAACATTGATACAAATAATGCCGAAAAGCAGATGAGAAAATGTATGTGTGGATTTAGTAATCCAACTGTGATGAACGTACAAAATATCTAATTTCAAAGAACCCGCGTTGTTTCCTTAGATCACAAATTTCAATGAAGTCATAATAGACCAAATTATAATCAAATAATTGTGAATATATATACTACTATCATACAAAAGATATTTTACGGTACATTCTTTTTGCACCCTGACTACATAAACACACTATATTAGGCGAGCGTTCTCCAGCCGCCGGATTGCAAATAGAAGGACGTCCAACAGCCCACAGCAAAAGTTATCACATCTTTGTAAAATAAATGGGTAACCTTTATTACGTGTTATTCTCCGTCACGCCTCCTAATTTGCTTTGGCATCAATGAGTTTCAAAATAATGGTTCACATGACTCAAACTGTCCTTGTGTGGTAGCGCTTGCAGGAGAAAGCGGCGACCGAGAGGGGTTCGGAAGGGTGGGCTTGCCCTCATGGACTCTTAGAGAAGTGAATTATTGATGTTTTCAATTGGAATGATTGAAGGCGTTGTCATTGTCAACAATATTATTTATTTTACAAATAGCAGCTTTCGATGGCTTAGCCATCATCATCAGTTTTCTGGTACAAGAAAATATAAAATTAGAATTAACATAGTTAACTAATTTAAAAAACACATCTTAAGAAATGAAAGGAGAAGAATTAAAGAAAAGAAAAGACAGAATGAAAGAAAGAAAGGGGGCGGAGATTTAAAACTTTATAATATAAATAATTTATATAATTTAAAACATCTTAAGAAATGAAAGAAGAAGAATTAAAGAAAGGAAAGAAAAAGAGTTATATCTTTATATAATATAGTAGTTTTTTAATTTTAAGCAAGAAATAAATGAAAATGTAGTACATGTGTACGAAAAGTAAGTTGAGCCGTTTCTTACCTGCTGTCTGGGAGCCACAAACGGACTGCGTGTCTCCGGCGTCCCTCGGAAGCTTTAAGTACCGTCTGTAGGGGGTGGAGGAGGGTTAATGGCCTGGGTGCGGTGTGCTGTGTTGTGTCACCCCCGAAGAGTGTGGTGTGAGGGTGATGTCAAAAAGTAATTTTAGCAGAGGGGAGGGGTTGTAGTTTATGTTTACATTCAGTAGGTTACTATTGAGATGAATGTGAAGGTTTTCCAATGTTAATCTGGTATGATATTGATTTTCTATTTCCAGTATGTGAATGTCTGTGTGTGGATTGAATGTGTGACCTGTCTGAAGTAGATGATTGGCAAAGTGGGATTTGCAGGTGTTGTGTTTCCAAGCGTGTATATGTTCTTTTATTCTTGTATTGAAAGTTCTACCTGTTTGACCAATGTATTTTGCTTCGCAATCGTGGCAATGTAGTGCGTAGACACCGCTTTTTTATAGAATATCTGTGTATTTCATTCAAAACACAAAATTCTCTCAGAAAAATCTTATCTCCTAAAACACACAGGTAACTATGTTAATTCTAATTTTATATTTTCTTGTACCAGAAAACTGATGATGATGGCTAAGCCATCGAAAGCTGCTATTTGTAAAATAAATAATATTGTTGACAATGACAACGCCTTCAATCATTCCAATTATGTAAATGTCAACTACACCTCACCACTGAATCAATATCAATATATCAATGATGTTTTCAACTTTATTATTAAGTCATTAAGCGTATGTACACATAGAAAATGTTATATCATGGAAGGTGCCGATGTTCTTCTTCTAAAGCGTGAGATCCGGTTCCGACCTGGAAGTCGCCTTGCGCCCTTCCAGAAATCTCCATCAGCGGGGCCCGGCACGGAGAGAAAAGTTTAGTTCATACAGTTAATCACTAAGTAGATTGGACTATATAGTACAGTATATTTTGTGTGAATAAAGTGCTTACTCACGTTCACGAAACTGCTGGTTATTTAAACACACTAATACGCGTATAGTAATGTTCAATAAACAGATGTACTACATGACTAATGGCCTCTAGCGGATATAACTAAACGAATCGTTGTGTTAGCTAATTCATCGAGTAGTATTTCCTAAGCATATTGCTGTGAAAATACCTAAAGGAATAGTTCCTTTACGTAAGTTACTAAACAATTCTGAGTAAGCCTTATCACGCAGAAACATGCAAGGGAGTACTTTCTTTCTATTCCCTCAGCCAAGTAGCAACAGGGGTCCGGAGCAGTCACCCATCCAAAGGGCCCCGTGGGCTGGTACGTCTTTAACCTCGTTTACCTGTCCGCCCCTAGTTACGAACGCAGGCTGCCTACCGACGGTACTTCTAACATTATTTTAGAATATAACACACAATTATTTAAACGCAATAAAACCTAAACACGCCATCTATATCGCGTATAAAAGTAAATACAGCGTTCATTTCTAACAGTTCACATGGGCTCTCTGACCATTCAACTTTGTCAAATTGTTAAGAATGCGCGCTTACTAGTGTTCCGTTAGTGTGACGACATGAAACGCAGATCTCACCGAATAATTTCATCTACGAAACAAGTATAGTATCACTGACAATTCTTTTTATTCATTCACTTAAGATTTTCTATTATCTGATTTATCAAACGAAACGAATTATGTTTAATGCAATTTACTACACGAATAATTTTCTGTACTTCATGATAGCTTATTAAACATGTTTAGTTACATTGTATTACAACATGTTAGTGAAGCTCTATGCATCTGATTGGTGTCCTGACTAGTCTTCCGTATGCGAAGTAGTGTGGTGTACGTAACTGTGTAAGGCGAGAATTGGCGCCGATCTATGTCAGGCTGCGAGGTTCTTCCACAACAAAATTTCTCCCACCAGAGTGGCACAGCCCCGGCATGGGTCAAGCTCGCGTGGGTCAAGTGACGCGGCTTACCGCATCAAGTTCTGGCCTCACAACAAATGTGGTAGTGTCGTGCATGTGAGTGTGCAAATGTAAGTAAAAGAAAAGGATAGGAAAAGGAAGAAAAGATTATGCCCGGTCCGGCGTTGATCGGAGAAACCAACCGGGAGCGGTAGCTCAGTGCAACTAATGTTACTGCAGCGCCTCTGACCGGGAGGTCGTAGGTGCGAGTCCTGACGGCGGCAGGATTTTCGACACTAGCTTTTCAGCTAGGTCGAATTCACTCGCTGTCTGGAGGAGAATTCTAGCGGCCGGCTGCTCTGATCGGTAGTTTTCCGTGGTTTCTCCGATCAACACCAGGCGAATGCCGGAGCAGTACCCTATTAAACGGGCCACGGACCGCGCACGATCTGTCCTTCCTCTTCCTTGCCCTATCCTCTCCCCTTACACACACTTACACTATCATGCACTACACTACCACATATCCCGGGAGACCGGTCGGGAGCTTAGAGCTTGTGTTGGCTGGGGCGGCGCCCCGCAGGTGGGAGAGTCCTGGTTAGGGGGAAACCCTACTAGCCGACGGTAGGTCGGTGCCGGATCTCGCCATCCAGCGGGGGAAGATCACCGCCCTCTACCGAGAAAAAACAAGAACTACACTAACGGAACTAATGACCAGAGCAGTTGACGCGCCCGGAAACATAAAAAAATCAATCAATAGAATTCTCCTCCAGTCGCTTAGTGGAGCGCGGAACAGTGTGCGTTTGTTCTCCACCCTGTCTGCCTTAATAATAATAATAATAATAATAATAATAATAATAATGATGATGATGATGATGATGATGATGATGATGATGATGATGAATTATGAGATGAAGGTGATCGTCGCCTATTGATACCATCCCATCCTTCGCCTTAAGGCCGAGGGATAAACCTCTGTCAGGATGGCTGGCCCGGGGATCAAACACGGACCTCCCGTCTTCGAAGTCAGAGCGCCACGCACTGAGAAACTGTACTCGGCTAAGCATTTATACTTTTAAAAAGTTCAAACATTTCAGAGGAAATATTATTTCGGAATTCCACAAAATTAATAAACTAATCAGTAATTAGCAAAGCCACTGGCAAGTTCTATCCAAAATGTAGTAAGAGTAATGATTAGGAGATTCCTTCTAAATGTACACAAGGTCAAAGATCCGTTTCCACGTTCCAGGTTCTCGAGAAACGCAGTAAAGTAACGTTGTTCACTGTCAAATAGGTGGACAGTCAAACAGAAGCATATGGACAGATTCGTAGACAAGAACAAAAATAGTTTACTAAGAAATTATTTTAGTACATTACAAAATATGATTAAAGTGATTTCCAGTTCTCATTATTTATCGTGTTCGGCATCTTCGCACAGCCTGCTCTCTACTGAAATATCATGAAAGTTTTTCTGGTAGGGGAATTAACGTGGTCTAAACAAACAAATAAATATGTTTTTAAAAATAATTAGTGAATTTTAAGAAGTAATCGCTAAATGCTGTCATGAAATTAGCATGTTAGTATTTGTTTGACCAGTGCCACTCCTCAAGCATTGTTTTCAGGGCGTCTTCCAGGAAGGCAACTGAATGACGAAGGGTACAGAGATTACTTTGAAAACTTGTACTTAATTGAAGTTCTAATCTATCAATGTTTAATTTGTTTATCACACAACTGTTAGCATTCTACATTCTCTAGTGATTCCAAATTATTTTAAACTGTAAATGGATTTTTTAATCTTGTGACAATTCTTTCTATTACAAAATGTAATAAAATTAATGAAAACTGTTTCCTTACTCTCAAACCTGCCTGTCGAATTCTGTACAATTTTTTGGAACCACTTAAATTTCTATTATTTAAGGCAACACTCGTCAGCATAAGTCTTTGAATACTGCATAAAATTAAATTGGTGCTTTTTAATGATTTCACAGCAGATACAGGTCTTTTATTTGGTTCTTGGCTAGGATCTATGTCACACCTTCTCAAAAATATTATACGCACTCATGTTCAATTACAGTTAGTTTCAATTACTACGTGTTCATAAAATTATATTGGAAGCTTCAATCACATTTAATTTTTCTTTCTTTTCTTTCAGGCCAAACGTTCAGCCCAGGGATTTGGGACCATGGCCCAGACGGCCGGTCAGATGGGGGGCAGATGGCGGGTCAAATGGGCGGGATGGCCGGTAAGATGGGCCAGATGGCAGGTGAAATGGCGGGTAAGATGGGCGAGATGGCGGGCCAGTTTGGCCAGATGGGGAGTCAGATGGCGGGCCAGGCGGCGGGTGCCTTCGGCTCAATGGCGGGTTGAACGACACAGACCCCTCCGCAACAAGTGAGCTTTCTATCATATTTTAAACACTAGTTATCACTGAAATAAATTCGACACCACAAACACAGAGCACATGAACGTATATTTTTAAACATCAGATACACCAGTACATAGTTACACTAGTCGGGTGAGCATACTGCGTCACCCTGGACTAGCAAGCTATTTAGGGAGGTATGTAAAGTTGTGCCCAAGCAGCATGTACTTTCTCTCCCTATTTTCACGCAAAATTACGCGAAAAGAACTCAAGTTTTCGAAAAATTGTACATGACCTTATTTCAAAATCTCTCTTTAAGGAACAGATATCATTAAGAAGAAAAATCTCGATCTTTATAATTATAGTATCGGGAAGATGACGAAAAAAATTTTGCACTTTTGCTACTTTCGAAATATCAGGGTTTTCAATTAACATTGTACCAGTAGCATTCTCTGAAACGTCCTTCACACTACCCAGCAACAAAATTTAATCAAAAACGAGATAGCTATTTTTATGAAAAAATAGAAAATGTCCCAGGGTCGTCATGTAAAGTACCCCCCCAAAAAAATGTCGGTCTCAAGTTAAAGAATCGACATCAGTCAGATCGATTGAGGAATATCAATTTAGGAGAAAATCAGCTGAAGGGTTTAGCCGCTATTGTTATTCACAGACGGACAGACAGAAGTATAAAGTCTGCCGGAAACTTTTTGGCTATGAAGGACCCACAAAACAGGGATGCTTGCCACCCCAGGAATTAGAGGATTTTTTAATAAATTTGGCATCTGGATTTGTCCATGTTTCGTAACCAGGGCCCGACATTATGAGTTTTGCTGTATAAAATTTGCAGTTTTTTTGCACATTACAATTTTTTTCTCTACTCCGTGGCAAGGATGTGAAAAAAACTCCTCATTCATAGAGAAAACAATCCAGATGACTGATAGGTATAGAAAATACATTTTTAACCTTTTCTATACGAATGATGAATCTGTTGTGTTTTTCAAGTTGCATTTCTGAACTTTAAAGTTAAAATTTTAACACTAATAAAAGAATATCACAGTAGGAACGGATGCTATGTGAAGAACGTTTAGCTTTTTAAACATCATAAAATCGCAGCATTTGGATTTCTATTATTTACAACACTTTTCAACAAAACGTTTAATTGTTACTATAATTACAATAAATGTAATTATCATTTGATTATAAACAATTGTAGTGAATTAATAAATGCTACTTGCTTTGTAATGGATGTATTCTAATGTTTCAGAAAGATATCAAAATATGCAAGAGAATAAAAAATTGAAGAAAAATTATTTCTGTATATAGTGACTAATAAATCTTACTAATCAAATTGTACAATTCATTTTTTTACGTTACCTCTAACATATTTACAAGAAATATTTACCATTTTTATAATTCTTTAAGCATTACTTCTTACTAAGCACGTTATGGAACTAGGCGGTCATGGAGACAATGCATTGAGAGAAATCAATAAGAAAAGAGAACTCAGAAGCAGCATTTGCGAAAACGACTCAGAATCGCAAAGACCATAAGATATTTGCAGGTGAATCACTGTGAGGTAATGTGACAGACGTAATGTGATGGTCAGAAACATTGAGTAATCTGAGAATGAAGAGCGCGTTGTAGATGATTTGTAACACTGCTAATTGATACAGGATAGAAAAAAAATATTCATTAGTGTGGTTAAATGAATAAAAGTTGTACATTAGAATGGAAGTTGTTGTTTAGTATCAGGAACAGTCATACATGTTGTGTTTAGTTTTTATTTATTGATTTTGTATTAATGTGATCGAGTGAAAGATGAAAAGCGTATAAACGTGTTGGATCTTTTGCTACAAGGAGTGCAAAACTAGTGCACCAATGTTTGGCATTTTAATAATTTTCCAATCGATGCACACACGGTAGGCACTCTGGCCAGCAATTGTTCTCCCTTTGAACCCGTGGGGCACGCCAGTGCATAGAAGCGTGTCTTCTATTCCACGCGTGCGAATTTCAACACGTGCGCACACTTGTCAAGCACACGCAAATTGAATCTAGAAACGAAGCCTGAATATTGAATTAGATGCAGGGATGTACGTGAAGGCAATCGAGAATCTTCTGCAAACAGAGACGCTTCGAATGACAGGCACTAGACATCACTCATGCCTCCAACCGTTGTTTGAAGGGCGTCTTCTTCACTTGAAACAAACTTGCATCAGTTCCCGTTTGACATTAAGTTACGAGTACAATGCGTGAAACATATTAAAAATCTTGAGATGTCGATGAAAATAAAGTATCACAAGACCAGTTAGCAACTATCTCTCAACGAATGGAAATTGCAATAAAATCTAAGCCGGAATCAATCGGAACAAAAAATATTCCGGTTAGGGAGGTTTTCGTTTCACGAAAAGTTATCCATTCTATGACACTTTTGATATTGATATTCCCGCCCTGATACTAGTAAATTAAAGTAAGTAAAACAGTAATTAAAATAAAATAAAATGTATAAAATAGATTTACTTATAACGTATTTATGGAAGAAATCACCACAAAATAAATATTATACCTTCTGAAAATAATAAATGAATGTGAAAATAATAATGGCGCCTTGTCGATACTCACATATATTTCCTATAAAAGTTTAGAAAATTGTATCACAAATCCACCGTTCGCTAGTAGTGCCAATGTCTTACTGTTATTTGGTAAATTCAAAGAAAAAAATCTGTAGCCGATCTTGAAACAAATAATGATTTAAAAATTGCCTAAATTTCACGCAAAATCGACGAAAACTACTCATATTTTAGAAAAATTGTAAATGAACGGATTTCAATATTTGTTTTTAAACATATTGAAGATTGGGATTTTACTCCTTTATAAAATATTGTAGTTGTAGGAAGACGCCCAAAATATATTGGACCTTATATATTTTCCAAAAATTAGGGATTATAACGCAAATGATTCGTGCACTATTCTTTCCAGCGTCCTTTACCTTATCCGAGCACAATGATTAAATCAAAAATTTGAAGCCATTTTAGAAAATTCTGAATATGTTCCTGGGTCTTCATGCAAAGAACCCTCGCAAATCGAAGTATACGTTTCACACCCAGAGGGCTTCGGGTTCTTTTAAATCGAACAATGAATATCAATTTTGGAGAAAATCATCTGAACGGGTTAGGTCCAAGTGTTGACCACACACGAACAAAGGTTTTTTCGTCAATATATTTTTCGGTATCAATAACACAAAATTAGGATATTCACTGCACAACGTGTTATGGAAAGTGATTTACTACATATAGGGACAAGTTTTATACACGATTTCGTCACCAGGGACAGGTAATAGAAGCCTCCAGCAACAACTCAGCGTTTTGTGAAAGTTTAGGTTGCGTTTTAAATGCAAAATATTAAATGGTGTATCTCGCATCCCATTCGGGTCATCTACTACTACCGCGTCTCCAAGAACTCTTCCCAGTGAGGAGCCTCCATCATGCGTAGGTAGCCCCACAGACATAGAGAGGACTAGACTGGCAGGGGCCGTCAGACTGATGCATCGACATAGATAATTGTATGCAACCATAGATAATCATAAGAGATCTCCGCCTGCTTGATGCTGCAATTTGTGCTGGTCTGCGATGTACCTGCACCGCAGTACAGGGTTTCGAGTGGATCAAGCAGCGCAGCGAGGCGGACGCAGCGGGTCCCAAGCCCGGGTAAAGGAGGGTCTCTAGTGTGGAATTGCTTCCACTTACTTATGACACACTTCTATTTTCTTTTTTATTTGGTCTATCTTGACGCCTTGTGTTTTTTGACCCCGATGCTATTAGGTTCCGAGGGCTAGGGAGTCATTCGTTTTATCTCCTTCGCTTTTCTCAAAGTTTGCCAAATTTCTTTCTTCTCTACTTTTCAAAAGGTTATCCTTCTTTACTTTCGTCTTCAGTTTCCAAGAAGGTGGGTGGGACTCTCGGAGCTGCGGAGAAGGCAACTCAACTAGGATTTGGTATGCCAAAGAAAATGCTTCTGGTCTTCCAGGTTGGGGGTTGGTGCTAGGGGCCTGCTAAAGAATCAAGTGCGCCTGGGAACACGATTTTAAACATAAACAAGCCACGGAAACGGTTAATGAATATTAGATGCTGAAGTGTGCAAACCACCAATTCCACCAAAGATAAAATAGTCTTCGAAGAGCTGAAGAAAAAGAAAATGGATATAGTGACACTGTCAGAAACAAAGAGAAAAGGAAATTGGATTACTTGCATTATTAGAGTGGAGTGGATAAGGAAAAAAGAGAAAAATCACGGATATCCATTACAGTTCATCATAAACATAGCAGAGAGATTATAAAACTTGAGCCAGTTATGCCTATGGCAGAATTGCTTTACTAGAAATGAAGTTTGTAGTTTGCACCCTCTCCATTATTGAAGTATATGCTTCAAAAGATGACACTGAAGTTGAAGTAAAAGATAAATTCTTTGAGAAATTGACGGAAGTTATAGAGACAATAAGGAAAGATTATATTATAATGCTTTTGGGAAATTTTAATGCGCGCGTTGGCAGCAAAAAATGATAGAAAATCAGTGGGTAGGTATGAGGAAAAAGTTGTTAATGAAAATGGAAAAGGGCTAAAAAAAGTGTGTAAACAATTTTCAATAAGAATTATAAATGGATTCTTTAATCATAAATACATCCATAAATACACATGGTTCCAAGCAAAAAAGGATCTAAATTTAATAGTTTTATTATCATTCCAATAGGTGCGCCCATGAAAGTCTATGATGGAAGAGTACAAAGAGGAGTTACATGCGGTTCAGATTACTTTCAAGAACTCAAGTACATATCATTCCTAGATTTAAAAAAAAATAATGTTGATGAAAAGGGGAAAAGGGTTGAACTGCCGAAATATAATTTAGAAATATTTCATAATAATTCGACGATATTCTTGTACAAATTGATACTGACGCAAATGCAAGAAACTGATTCAAATTCAGATGTAGGGAGATTATATGAGAATTTGAAAGGAAGATTACGTCAAGCAGCTATTCAATCAATAGGGGAAAGAAACTTTGATAACAAAAAAATTTAATAAATATTGGTGGAACGAAAATCTGGAACTATTGGTGAAGGAAAAATAATCTTTGTATAAAAGATGTCTGTCGACCCTGGACAGAACTGCTTATTTGAATCAAGTAAACTTCGCCAAAAAGCAACTGTGTAAAGGAAAAAATCCCTATTGGGACCAGCTTATAATGAAGTAGATAGGTACATAGGAAGCTCACGATCAAGAGAAGCCTGGAAAACTATTTCACAATTCAATACAAATCGTAATGAAAGCAGAATTCTCAATCAGATTAGTCTCCAGCAATAGAAAGAACATTATTGTAAGTTGCTCACAGAAGATAGACGTGAATTCTGTCAAGTTAGTTACACTAGACATGCAAAATCACAGCCTCTGTTAGCTATCACAACTCAAGAACTTATACAAGCTCGGAAAAAAAAGGGAACAACTGGTCCTGGGAGTTTAACTATCGCGCTATTAAAATATGCACCAAGCCTTGTTTTAGATAATGTGACAATGTTATTTAACAGATGTATTTTAACCAATTGTGCGGCCGAAGAATGGAATAATGGATGGATTTTTTTATTTTACGTCAAAAAAACAGTTAAAAACTGCGTATGACGTGCTATGGGGAAAAGTGAATTGTGTGCACATTTTCAAAATTCTGTGATCCCAACACTAAGTCATATACTACTTAAATTTTGAATTTTGAAAGGGAGAAAAAAAAACTCCCATGTAGTAAAATCTATTTTCAAGGATAAATAAGCAATAAATTTTTAATTTTGAAAGGGAGAAAAAAACAACAAAAAAACTCCCATGTAATAAAATCTATTTTCAAGGATAAATAAGCAATAATTTTGGCTCTTATTACTTCCTGCCGCGACAACATGGAAACAATAATTTGAAGAATTGTGTTTCCTACTGAATTCTAGAAGACGTGCACAGAAAATGAAGTTACATTTATGTCCAGAAGCAAAACAAGGGGCCATCTCAGCATTTGCTCAATGGATCATGGAAACTGGACGAAATCAGGGAAACTGGATTAGTTCTATTCATAAAAAGGGAAAAACAGGAACGACTGTTCCAACTATCGAGGATTTATAGCTGAACCGCTCGCAAAAAAAAATCATGGCAGACGTACCTTTGGTAAAGTCTCGGAGGCTGCCCCCACACTATGGCATCTGAGATTTCCCCTCTCGACTATAAGGAAGCGCGTAGGCGACAAGGAGAGGCGACTGCAAGACGCAGCGATCGCGCTGACCGTCACTCGTCATCACTGCCCTCTTCGTCAAAAAGGAACTCGCACTCCCAGGAGTGTCCAAAGAAATGAATACATCGTTTGTTGGTCCATCACATTATCTGAATTACGAGTATTATGTCGCCTCTATTCCCTACACATGCTCGCAGGATTTCTTCCATTGTTCAGCACTGTATTGTGCAAACGCTTCTCTGCAAAACGTTTGCTTTTCTTTTAAGAATGCATCAATTGTTTCTTCTGCCTAGCGCCCTTTTATAAATCCCCTAACAAGTTCTATTGGATTTAGACAGGGATTACAGGGATTAAAGACACAGGCGACCGATAAAAATGTATAAAATGCCTATATTTTACCCACGGTAAAACTTCTCATATTTTTGAAAAATTTAACATGATCATATGTTAAAACCTGCCTATAAATAACAGATATTATTATATTTTTATATAATTACACATTTTTTTGTCTTGCTGCTTACCGTTCTCAAAATTGAAATCTTGGCGAATTGTCGCCATCATCAAGATTTTTCGTTACATATTTTTATATATTTGGTACTATTTAACATATTTTGCTATTTTCACAAAATTTTTTTAATCTATCAATTTTCTTCAATTTTCTTATATATTTTTTATGAAAAGTATATTTTAAAAAATCATATTATTGTTCCTTCATAACTACCAAGGGCTGTCGACTCGAAGTACGCTACATTAAGACGCGGTCAGAAGTTTTTAGTCCGGCGTGCCTGCTTCAGTTAGCTCAGTGATGGGGACTGTGCGACTGAGATCATTTTCACCTTTAGGTGTGAAAAATAAAGTATTATGGACGACGCGTTTCGTGACCTTTAACCTTAATTTCCGAAAAAACTTTGGCGATCGCCGATGTGTAACAATTCAATTAGAATGCTTCATGCTGCAGTGATTGTTTGCTAGTTGATTGCCAGTTTGTACGACGGCTTCTATTGCGTCTAGTTTGGCTGCTAAATTATGGTCCTGGATAGCGATAGCTAATGCTTTTATTACTGACGGGAATGTTGTATAGAGAAAGTTATGTAAAGCTGTGCGACAAAACGGCGTATTTTCGGCGGAAAAAATTTCATTGCTGGGCTCTGGTGACGAAAAAGTGCATTAAACCAGTTGCTAAAATAAGAGAAAAAAATCCTGTAACACGTGGTGTAGCCAGAATACCTGTTTTGTTGGTCCATAATGACTAAAAACCAATTGGAAGCAAAATGTCCGTCTGTCTGTGTCTGTCTGTTTGTCTGTCCGTCCGTCCGTCCGTCCGTCTGTGAACACTACTAGCGCCTAAACCACACGTACGATCTTTTCTTAATTGAAAAATTCTATGTCTAGTAGAAGATCTGGCTCTAGTTGAAGCTTTTAAATTTTGAAAAACATTCTTTAAAATATGGGGGTACATTACATGACCCCCTTGAGATTTTCAAAATTTTCTCAAAAACGACTCAAAATTTTTTCTGTAAATTTATTGTAAGAATAGAGTAAAATACATTTATTAAGATAGCATAGATCTGATTTTTAACTCTGAATTTGCGAAAATTGCAAAAAATTTTGAATTTTTTCGTCGTCTTCTGTGGCGGATTCATTATTGCCTTCCAACCTCACGTTGGTGCGCCTATGTGGTGAGTTAATAGCCTATTCCAGCCTCCTGTTGGTGCGCCATAGTGGCGAATTAATTAACAAGCCTATTCACACCTCGCGTTGTGTTGCTAATGTGACAAATTCCATTTATTCCTCTCGCTGGGCTCTCAATTTAACAATTTGACTCCCACTATTATTATAAACGCTAATATATTGGGTGCCAATGTAACAAAATCGTCTCTTCCCTCTATTAAATACGTTAATAGCCCGTTTGCTAGCTAACTTTTCGTAATTCTGAAGATTTATGGGGTCGTGGATTTGTGATGGGCCCTGTACAGGGTTCGAAACGTAATACTCGTGCAACGCGTGCGTGGGTCAACGTCTAACTACCATAAATCACTACACGTCATTGAAAGGGTTTTATCGATAAACACGATTGTGTTCATCTTGATTTATTCTATCATGACTAACTGATTCTCTCGTTCTTAAAACACCAACAATGAACACATAACCAAAAAAATACCCTTCAATGGCATACATAAAAATTCACTTGACATAAAAACAAAGAAAAAACATTCACTCTGCAACTTTACAAAAACAATCTCATTCACACCGAATGCGCATTCTGCAATACCAACTTATTGACTTGTAATTTGTAATTTAACATGACTTGATCTTGGACAGAAATGCGTTTTTGCAGCAACCAAAATAAATCAATCGTGTCACTTCCCTGTCTGGTGGTTCGGCGTCGCGGCACGCAGCGCAGGTCACGTTCGTCGGCACCCACCAATTTGTGTACCCTCAGTGCGCAATTACCGCAAAGCTCCAGCCACCATATCAGGGATTTCACAGCGCCTAGCTTACACGATTCGGGAAAAGCGCGAAATATTCTGCGTAAACGCAACACAAAATTCCAGCTGAATGTTTAAAATAACGGCGCGTAGATGCACTATGTCCTTTTACAATACAAAACTTTGCTTGCACTTCCCTTCAATATTCAGACGAGATCGCGTAAAAATTCGTGTTATTAAACCCGATACAGAATGTCCGCCTACTACTGCTTCAGGCCACGATCACAAAAAAAAAAAAACTATTATCCCGCATTGCCACTATTTACTAATTATGCGCCACTATTTGCCAATACATGTGCACGTTTTTTATAAAGTTCGTGTGCCGTTAAGATAAAAATAAACTGTTTTTCAAACTATAAATTCCGAACAATCATAAAAATGCAGCGTCCCGTTCACACACTGCTCGAAACTTTCTCTCCTTTGGCATTGTTGTCCTCAGCTTATACGTTTTTTCCGCCAACAAAAGCAGATCACCCGCTTAATGCGCGGAACATCATAACGAAAAGTATTTCTTCTTTTCATTTATTAACGTTTACCTGCCTTATCATTGCCTCTATATTATGTCCGAAATTTCTCTGATAATTGTTATATTGTGTTCTTCGCCTCTCAGCGCCTTATTTAAATAAAATATTACAATTCGCCGCTCGTCGTCTTATCATGACGTCGTCACGACAATGTGTTTCTTGTTTCATATCTTTTCTAAATAACAACTTTAACACTTAATTTTAATTTCACCTCCTAGGCGTCCTCCAAAATTGTGACTACTCTAAAAAAATTCTATAATTTTTACTGTTTTGTTCTGCCAAATCTTAACCCGATCCCTTTAGACGTTCTCTTACTATTTATGAAAAACACTATTCGTAATTTGCTTCTTCTCGGCAACAATGGCGTCTATGGCAACTTTTTTATTAAACTGAGATGCACGATTACTAAAATTCTCGAATTAAGCAAACCCCTGGTCCGATTTTGTTGATTGTTGTTTCAAATGATTCCTAAAATTGTGCTTTATCAAATGTTCACGTTATGCTTCCCATTCCTCCGCGCATTCATTTAATTTTAGAAAAAAGTGTTCGTGCGCGGCCTCTTCGGGTATAATTTATTTCATTTGTAGGGATTTTTTTTTCATTCAAAGGAAATACTTATTTGGTTGATGATTATAAATCTTTGCACTTCCTACAACTACAATATTGAAGACAGAGATTGTTCCTTTAAATGAAATTTGTTGTGCATAAATAGTTCTTTCCATAAGGTCATGTACATTGTTTCGGAAAATTTAGTAGTTTTCATGTAATAGTGCATGCAATATTTGCAATTTTAAAAAATAACAAAAACAAGATTTTCTCAAAAACGGCTAGAAATTTTTTCTTTAAATTTTTGGTAAGGTTAGTTCCAAACAAACCCTATACTATGTAATAAACGCCATATTGCTCTATTCTTTTACTTTTTCAAAAATTTAAATAATGGAATTTTGTTTACTTGTCTCTCACGTCTGTAATACTAATTTTAAAGGCGATTTCTTCACATTATTATATTTATGAGTATATGTGCTTTAAATAATGTCAATTAAAGTTTCTCAAAAACTCAACCGTTTTCTATACAATCGAGGTCAAAATTCCGCATTTTCAGAAACGCTCAAACGTCATTTTCTCAAAAATGGCTCCAAATTTTTTCTTCAGATGTTTCTAATAGATAGTGATATGTACGCTGTTTAACATGACGTAAAGTTCATTTTGGTGTATTCATTTGTTTTTTCAAATATTACACAAATATATTTTTTGATACACCCCTCACTCCGTTAATATGGACTTTTTCATCGATTTGTATACATTATTGCAATTGTGAGTGAACGTACTTCAAATTATTTCAAATAAACTTTTTCGAAAACTCAATAGATTCCTGTGAAAATGAGCTTCAAATTTCGCATTTGTAATAATGCTTAATGGCCATTTTCTTAAAAACTGCTTCAAATTTTTCAATGAAAATTTCTATTTAGAACGCGTTTTTACTCTTCTTTAATGTTCTTGAAGTAATATTTTAGCTGCAAAGCAGTGGTTTGGAAAGCAAAAAGTTGAGAAATTGTCAAAAAAGTACTTTGGGCGACGATAGATGGCAGCTGGCCAGAGTTTGGAGCAAAACCTTAACGCCAGACCACGCCTAGGAAATGAGAAAACTATACTACGAGAAAGTCTTTGCCATTCTCTATCACCTCTAGTTACTTTCTCATATACCATCGTACATACTGGAGTAATATACGTAGTATAAAGAAAGTTATGTAATACTGCAGAAAATTGAATTCGAGATTTCTGCGGAAATACTCGTTTTGGGGTCCTCTTATACCGAAAAAGTGTTTTATTTTAAAAATGTCAGTCCGTCCGTCTGTTCATCCGTCCGTCCGTCCGTCTGTGAACACTGCTTGCGCCTACGTACGATAAATTGAATCCGTTGTTTACCTGCCTCTAGTTAAAGCTTTTAAATTTTGAAAAACATTCTTTAAAATTTTGGGCTACTTTACATGAAGGCCCTAGCACATTTTCAAAATTTTCTCAAAAACGACTCCAAATTTTTTGTATAAAATTCTTGTTTTTTCTGATAGTATTAAATTATTTTCTTATTTTTTATATTTTTCAATCAGATAAAATAGTGTATATTTGAAGAAATAATTAAAATTTAAGAAAAATCTTGTTTCTGTTTATAGAGGAGTGTGTGTGGTGGGACGGAAGCAAAGGAACATTTCAAAAATCTATTTTTATGTGTAACTACTCATATGTCATTTGATGCACGGGATTTTTTTACTATACGCGGGAAATTCGTTTTTGCTTCTTGGAAACACTTTTGCAGGTTCATGTGGTACCGCAATCGGTTTCCACAAATACAAATATGCCACCTAGAATTATTTAATTCCTAATTAATTACGGAAAAATTAATTTAATTGCTCTTCAATTTTTTACATAATTAATGGTGAGCCAACTTAGATTAAGCCGACACCACCACAATCGTTTACCACCAAAAACAATATGCCATTTGGAGACACATTTAACTGCTAATAGATTAAGCAAAATTAATTTAATTGTATTGATTTTTAAGAAATTAATGGTGAGCTAACTTACGATTACGGTGGCACCACCACAATCTGTTTCCACACTAACAATACTACACCGTGATAATGAATTAGATCACGGTGTAATTAAACTGTGTATGAGAATCGTAGCAATTCTCGTACACAGTGAATCAGACCTAATTTTTTAATGTTAAAATATAATATGGTTTCAAAAATCTCGTTTTCCGTTCTTAATATTTTCACAGCCTTCTACTTTATGTCTTGTCAAGGTTTTTCATAATTAAAACAGGACATTTGTATACGAGCTGTATCATCGAGAAGGCAGTGCATAGTTGTTGACAGTGGTTGGCGAGGCGAGGGCGAAGAACTTTAATTTTTTTGAGCAATATCTGCAATCGTGCGAACTAACCCTGATGAATTTTGACATGTAGCACGTAGTCATTCGTTTGTGTGATAAATGATAAAATTAAAATGCCGCCGGATAGGGTGAGTGTTATATGGTTATAGTAGAAGAATTAATATATTTTTGATATCTTGTAAATATATTTACCATTATCGCATAAAATTGTACATTGTATGCAAATCTAATATAATCTTTACGTCGGGTAAATTATACAATATTACCTATCTCTTAAAAATGAATTGGTCTTTTTGACAGGGATCTACTACACGAACACAAAAAACTGATACAAGAAGGGAGTTGTCCACATCCCGAAAAACTAAGAAAACAGGAGACGTTAATAATGAAATATCTACGAAAGGAAGACAAGATGCCAGAGTTTCAAATAATTCTCTTGCACGCCAAAAGGCTAAAGTTAAGAAAGAAGAGAACCCTACAGTTTCATCTACTGATAAAGTGACAAAAAGTTCAAGAGTTGATGCTGCAAAACTTAAGGATGTGAAGAAAGATATTAATTCAGATTTGAAAAGAGTACGAGAAACTTTATCAAGGAATAGAACCATCAAAAATGCACCTAATAAACCTACAACAACTCGGGCTAGTGTTTCAGAAAAAATATCTGAAGGATCCATCAGTAGGCGCATATCAAATGGTAGAAATTTGTATGCTTTTACTTTATAATAAACCAATTGCATTCAAATATTGGTTAATTTTGGGTTTATGATGCCCCTCAGTCACAGCCTCCTCCGCTACTATTCAGGAACAGGATATCGTTTTAACTGACGGAACCAATTCCCTTTGAAATGGTGCACCAGATTATTATCATTCAACAGAAGAGTTGTCATTGCCACCAGACATTTAAATTAACACTTCACAATTGTGACTATATTTTTATTTTTTATGGAAGAATAATTATAATTCTTGTAATTACAGAGTTTCTAATTGCAACCAGTAACATGCCTGGTAGATCGGGAGAATAGCTACCCCCCTGCTCCAAAGCCCCCTGTTCGTATAAATCTCCGTAGCAACATCCTCTCATTAAGTGAACTTATTATTCGTATTTTTCACGCTATAAATTTAATTTTATAACCTACACAATTCTTTAACCAACGCATTTTTTTCACCAGTGGTCGCGACGTAGCTACCGCACGCCTACCCGACGGATCCACGTGCTACGCTTCGCGAGGGCCTTCCGCCCTCGCTCCGAGACCTGGTTCATGCCTCCGCTGTCGCTCCGGCGCTCACGTTGTATTATATACCTCCCTCACTTTTAAGAGAATTTATTTTAAAGGGAACACTCACTTTTAAGATAATTCATACCTTCCATCTCAGTAGAGACACAAACCTATTTGAATGGAAAAAAACAATTGCTTAGAAACGTATGTGACTTAATGTAGCCTTGACATGGGGGGGTAGCTATTCTCCCGATCAGCCACATGCCTTTCACAACACTTATTCCAAACACTAGCTCCACAGATACTACTATTTTACTTCAGAAGATTTGTAACTCCATTTGTAATAGAAAGATAATGACATAACTTACTCTCATTCTAGCAGAAATTGCTAATTCTAAATGTGTTAGAAATTATTTATTATCATGCATGGTATCCGAGAAGGACTTTTTTTATGTTGTACTTTTTGTTTTGTTTAGTGAAGTTGATGTGTATATATGATTGATTATTTGAAAGTGGAATTTTTTCATGGATTGTGTAATTCAGAATACAGTGTGATGTGATTCAGTGGTGAATGCAAGTAAATCTTATTGGATTAAGGTATTACACGTGCTGTTTCCTTGAGCCCCCCAGAATACCTACCCCCACTCCTTTGCCAACATTAGTTGAATTAAAAATAAATGATATCAACAATCATTGTAGACAAAATCTGATAACCAGAAGTGTTTGCTCCCATGTAATAGAAACTATTTTGCACTGAAAAACAAATTAGAAATTTGATATAAAATTCTTTTTGTCATAATAACCAAACTTCCTACTCTTGCAACTGGCAAAGCCAGGAAACGTGTGTGGAAAATACAAGTGTCCCATGTGTAAGAAAGTGACGAAGTGGACCGAGTGAAAGGAATTGAGTGATGGCTGTGAGTTGATGTGCAGAAAGAGAGATATCAGTTCTTATGTGCAATAAAAGTCTGTGAGAAACGCTTCATAGTTTTCAGGGAGTCTTTTGAAGATACATGAAGTGCTTATCATATTTTTGTGTCTTAAAAAGTACCTTGTGAATTGGTTATGAATGAAGTGACAGCATGTTCTGGAACCATGGCTGATTGGTTTTGGTTCTGCTGGGATGAATGCATGGATGTTGTTAAATGGAGTGCAGTTAAAAAAAGCTTCCTAGACAAATACAAAGACCAGATGTCTTGCTAATTGTATGAATGCATGTGATGTAGATAATTCATCAGAAGCAATCAAGAGTTGATAAGAGATATTATGAATTCCTAAAAACTTTACAATCCAGATAAGTGAAATGAGATTTATAATGAAATGTATTTTGTTACTTGAATGGTATGGTTTGTGGATAGAATTGTGGGGTAGCAGCCTCCAATAGAGTACTATTAATTTTCTAATATACAGCAGTACTACTATTGTGGGGGGGGTTTCCAATAGATCACTAGTAAAGAAGTAATCTTGTAGGTAGCACTAATACTATTAAAGTAGTAGTAATAATGTGTGTGGATAATAATTTTGTAAAATGAGTGTTTAAGTGTATTGTGTTAATGATGATTAATTTCTTGCTAGACAAGATTTGTATTGTACACAAGATTCAGCAGTGAAAAATACATACAGTGGTAAAGGATGCCATGACTGAGGGACACCGCAGATCCAAGATTATCCCAAATATTTTTTCCTTCTGTCAGTTTTTGAGTCTTCCCGTGTATTAACCAATTTTAATGATTCAATTTTCTTGCAGATTCTGTTAGAAATAAGAAAGCGTCAGGTACTCCATCTAGCTCAAATAGTGTGTTGCAAACTTCTTCTATGAGATCAAAGACTGATTTAAATAAACATGTTGATAGTTCTCCTAGAAGAAGACTTGGAAGAAGTGTTAATAGGCAAGAGAGTGTCGTTTCTAAAAATAAGGAGAAGCACACATCACAGGATAGCCAACCAAAGAAATTAAGTCGTGAACGAACTCGCACACGTACTTTGAGCCCTCGTGAAGTAAAAACAGCTCAAAGTATTTCATCTCTTGATATACAGGTATGTGTTTCAGTGATCTACTAACTTTGAATATTTATGATTACATATTTTAATATTACAAGTATATTTTGGAGCTTCTGAAAAGAATGTGTGAAAATCTTATTGTAACTACGGAATTGATATTGACTTAATTGTGATAAAAAAAATATTACTCCAGTTCAACAAGTTAAATGAAGATTATAATGCAAGAAATGTTAGATATGTCAGTAAATTTGATGAAAAATCAGGAAGATTTTATTTTTTATTTAATAAACAATGGATTATCATGTGGGTGAGAGTCACAAGGAGAATAAAAGAAAAAAAAAGAAAGTTGAGATGAGAGAGATCAAAAAGAAAATTTGTGTACTGGAGGACAAAAGAACCGATTTGACGGCTAAAAAGTGGAATAATTGAAGAAATTCATTCAACTGGTGTCAAGGGGGAGATAATATCTTGGAGAAAACAAATATTGGCCTTCAGACTGTTTAGGAATGTAGTGTACATATCAGACCTTTCTAAACTAGAATTTTAATTCATGTGATATTTATAAAGCACACTCATTTTGAATCAATGCTGAAATATGAAGATATAAAAAAATTATTGAGAGCTACATTGTCTTTTATAAAAAATATAAAATTTGGAATAACAGCCACATGTATACACTTTGAATATAATTGTTATAAGAGTAATTTTGGTGATACAGAATTTTGATAAAGCCAACAGGTTTTCATAATAAATACTCATAAACTTATTAAGTGTGGCAATTGGAAGCTGAAAAATGTTTTTAATATATGAAAAAAATGGTGACAATTATA
Organism: Teleogryllus oceanicus; assembly: GCA_964035755.1. Lineage (NCBI taxonomy): Eukaryota > Metazoa > Arthropoda > Insecta > Orthoptera > Gryllidae > Teleogryllus > Teleogryllus oceanicus. The sequence continues at coordinate 130,812,783 of CAXIVR010000006.1, forward strand.
TTATTGCAAATAGGATTAGGGTTGCCAGCCGCTAATAATGTCTTAAAAATTAACTGGTGTTACATTTGAACTTGATTTATCCAAATTTCATGATGTTTCTCACCCTACAGAAAATCCATAAATCATCCAAGAAGACAAATAATGTAGCAACAGTTTCATCCTTGTCAGATTTGACCAGATCAGGCCAGGGCACTTCAAATGAACCTGAAGATCAGTCTTTGGGTGAAGCAGGTGATAATTATGAAGATGATTTTGAGGTTTGTACTTTTATAATCTAAACATATTTGTAACTTAGTTTTTTATAACGGTGATCACATTAGTATAAATTATTTTCTACGATTTAGAGATGTTGGAAAGATAAGAGATGTGCTTTTCTATTTTGAACTATCTCTTCTTAAGACTTACTGTCTTTTTAAGATTTTTAAAATGCTGTAATTTTTTTTTTACCTACTTTTTCTCTTTATTATTGTCTTGTTTGTCAGGCAATACAAAGAGTTTGTGCATTTCTTGTAAGCGCAAATGTTCACATTTACTCATTAAAGAAACTAATCGTTGATTCACTTAACATGTTCACTGTTCCAATTTTAAAATACAGGTGGATCCTCGCAATTCCAGACTAGAAACTATAATAAAAATGACAGTATAAATCTAAAACAAACTTTAAATTGATGTGTAGGACACTGAATGTTTTATTAACTTATTGTAATAGTTTTCTGTGCATCAAACGTGTGCTTGAGTGTATGACTACAAGAATATCTTTTCAAGTCCATGAGTCGCATATGATTCATTTGGAGCAAAGGTGCAGTTTATTTAATGGAACCATATCATTAAAAAATCATTTTTGAAAAAAAAGTGAGAAAGTGAAAAATATATCAATGATGTTGATTGGTTGGTTGATGTTTCCGGGCACATTAACAGCTTAGGCCATTAGTCCCGTAAGTGATGATTCCTCCCATGATTTCTCCTTGGGAGATGGCGGTGATCTTCCCCTGCTGGATGGCGAGATCTGCCGCTGACCTACCATCAGCTAGCAGGGTTTCCTCCTAATCAGGACTCTCCCACTGGTGGGGCACCGCCCCAGTTGGGACAAACTCTAAGCTCCCGACTGGTCTCCTGGAATATGGGGTAGTGCAGTGCATGTTAGTGTGTGTGTAAGGGGAGAGGATAGGACAAGGAAGAGGAAGGAAAGATCGCGCACAGTCCGTGGTCTGTTTGTTAGGGTACTGCTCCAGCCTGGTGTTGATCAGAGAAACCATTGAAAACTACTGATCAGAGCAGCTGGCCTCTCCAGGCAGCGACTGAATTTGACCTAGCTGAAAAGCTAGTGTCAAAAATCTTGCTGCCGACAGAACTCGAACCTAGGACTTCCCAGTCAGAGGCGCTGCAATGACATTAGTTGATACACTGAGCTACCGCTCCCGGTCAATGATGTTGAGTTAAAAGGTTTATTATGTTATATATTGTATGTTTTTCCATTATAATGTACGATATAATGTAACTAATGCGTAATATTTGTTTGCCAAGATGGCACAGAACTGTTGATGCTAGTTTCAAAAGGTATTTGAAGTCAATTCGATTTAAAAATGGGGATATGTTAAAAATGCTTTTTATTTTTTATCAACAGCTCAGCAATCGAAACTATTGGTGCTACAGAATGGTACAGACTTCCTCTTAATTGTTAGTTTTCTAATTTCTTTGATCTGGGCCAGATTTACAATCCTGCCCCATCCTCTTGCCAGCTGCAATATATCGCTGCCTAAAGTACAATTTTAAAAAAATTCATTTTTTCAGTTTCCTAATGGTAGAACTGAAATATTTCTTTAAGAGTATTGAAGAAAAGTAAAATCGTCCTAAAAAGAAATGTTTGTTGAAAACTTTGGAACCGTTTTTAAGAAAAAAGCTTTTCAGCATTGCTGTAAAAATTTTAATCTCTTTTTCACAGAAATCTTTTTGAGTTTTCGAAAAACTTCATTGGAAGTCATTTGAAGCACTTTCACTCACAAATACAATAACGTACACAAATCACATACTAAGGATAAGCATACTAAGGACAAGAGTGAAAAAAACAAACAAACAAAGAATTCAGCAAAATGACTTTTATGTAATCTTAATAGTGCATTTAGCACTATCCGTAAGAAGAGTTTGAAGAAAAAGTTGGAGCAGTTTTCCCAAAAATGGCATTTGAGCACTTCTGAAAATGCGAAATTTTGACCCCTCTTTCACAGAAAACTTTGAGTTTTCGAGAAACTCTTTATGGCATTATTTAAAGCACATTTACTCGTAAATATAATAATGTGAACAAATTGCAGCTAATTAAAATATTATTGACGTGAGAGACAAGTTAAAACAGTTATATTTTTTCTAATTTTTGTAAAAACAAAAGAATAGAGCAATATGGAGTTTATGTCATCTCATAAAGTACATGTCCTTACCAAAAGTTAAAAGAAAATATTTGGAGCCTTTTTAAGGAAATCTTGTATTTATTATTTTTAAAATTGCATGCTGTAAAAAGTGAAAACGACTAAAAGTTTAAAAAAAAGTACATGACCTTAAGGGAAGAATTAATTAAGGACGTAATAACGTTTCAATTGAAGGGAAAATCTCTATCTTCAATTTCGTAGTTGAAGGAAGTTGCCGGGAAAAATTCAACCTGCGTAATTATTGATAATTCAGAGTTAACAGTAAAAATTGGACCTATGCCATTAAGTTCTAAGTGTATTTGACTCTATTATCACAAGAAATTTAAAGAAAAAATTTGAAGCTATTTTTGAGAAAATTTTAAGAATGTGAGAGAAACTTCATATAATGTACCCCCAAAAATACATGTTTTTCAAAAACGCAGAGCTTGGACTGAAGCCAGATTGACAGGGATTTGTTCAGTTTGGGAAAAATCCTATGCAAGTTGTTCACATATACCGGGTGGTATATGTGTCCATCGATTTTTTCAGTTTTAAGGACCCACAAAACATGGATTCTGGCTACACCATGCGTTAGACAATTTTTTTTTTGTAAACTTACCAACTGGCACTAAGAGTTTATCTGCTGAAAATTCGCCATTTTTTCACGCAGCATTTACATAACTTTCTCTCTTCTGCGTATGTGGTAGTGAGAAAGCAAAAATATTTTTCTGAGTATAAATTTTTTCTTATTTTTCATATTTTTCAATCAGATAAAATAGTGTTAATTTGGTGAAAAAATTAAAATTAACCAAACACGTTTCGCGATGTAAAGGGTGTGAGTGGTTGGACGGGGGCCAAGAAAACTTTTCTAAAAACTAAAATCTTATTTTAATGTTAGAGTTAGAGTGTAACTACTCATATGTGACTCGGTTTAGGAGAACTTTGTACTATCTTATTCAGGGGGGCGGGACCCTTTGCCCTCCCCAAAAAATATCCGAAATCCCACCGTTGATTACAGCAAGAGTTTGGCAAGTTAGTTTGTAGTTTGAGAATGAGTGGCATGTGTGTCAAAGAACTCACAAGAAGTTTGGAGAAAAGTGACAATGGATCACTTTGTAGTGAGTGTGAAAATTAATGTACAGAAGATTATTTCCTTTCAAATGAATGTGCAAATGATACTCAGCAGATCAAATGAGTTCAGGTCAAGAGGATGAATCTAGTGCTGTTTGTAATGGTTTGTCTTACAATATTTCTTCACCTCAAATAGAAATATTCCAAGAAACATTGGTAATTGAATATATTGAGAGTATTTTAAAGGGTAGGGAATTTCTGCAACAAAAATTTATTACACGTTTTTAAATAAAGATGTTATACATCTTATGGTGGAACACACAAATTTCTAAGCTCTTGAGCAAATGAACTCTTAAGAAGTTTGGAAAGGATGAATGCAATGAAAAGAATTCTAAGGAAAGTGAAATGAAAAAGTTTTCTTAGTTTTTTTTTTCTTTTCTCAGGTATTCTTTTATATTGAAGATGGGAATAATATTGAAAAACTGATCCTATGTACTATCATCTACTAGTACATACTTTTTGAATGACAAAAAAATGGATTACGAGCCTGCTAAGCAGTTGACATTTTGTAGATCAAACACAGGAACACACAAATAGATTATATCGAGTTTAACTCCTGATTGATCTTGTAATTAAAAATTCATGTGATTTATACTTACTCTGGAAACATTATCATTATTGATGAATCTATATGAATCTATCTCTATTCCATTCTGAGGTTGGCTTTCATTCAGGCAATGTAATTCTTCAAAACATAAGAAATATGGTTTGAAAGTACAAATTATGTTTAAAGGGTGGGTATGTATGGTTGTTTAAAGTTTACAACTGCTGTACTGTGCAAATGGTGCCAGGTTATGTTGTAAGATTTCTAGGCAATACATTGAATGAAGAAAGATTTCTCATTGCAGATAATTATTATTCTTGCATTCAAGTACTCTTGCTGAGTAACCAAACTTATTTGTGTAGAACACTTCATGTAAATACTTCTTGAAAGAGGATCAATTCTTAAGGAAATAACTCAGCAGAAATTGTGTTGAGGTGAAAACAATTACAATTAAGAAGGGAACTGATTTGATCACAAAGAGGTTCAATAAAAGAGATGTTTTGATGATGTCAGTGAGATTTTGTGATGAAATAAAAGGCTGTAGAAGAAGAAATGATCAAATAAAAATAGTAGTTGTTGAGTACTCTAGGGGGGGGAAAAAGCAATAGATGTGACAGACCAACTTTCGAGTCATCATTCACAAATAAGAAAATCATTGATATTGTACTAAACAAATTTCACTAGAATTTGTTGCTGGGTCAGAAATTGTTAACATAATTTTGATTTATAATGAATTTCAGATGGAATAAAAGTAAAATGATTCTACTTGAAGTGAGAGAGACAATTGCTAAAGAACTGATGGTGCTAAGAAATAAACCTATCTGTAACAGATAATCCTCACCTATTGAAATGTTTTGAAAATAAACATTTAACTGTTTTTTCTACATATATTTTTTTTTATTTTCAAATAAATGCAAAGATATTTCTGTTTTTTTTAACATAAATCAGATGTAATATGTTGAACGAATATAACATATATCACTGGAGTCAAAACATTTAAAATAGTCTTACTAAGAAAAAAAAACTTTTACAGTGGTTCAGGTTCCTTAGTTTTTCTTTTAACTTGTGCTTTTTAGTAAAAGTTCAGAGTATTAAAATCCTAGTAAGCAAGTCGGCCTTTTTAAAAAATAATCCAGTGGCGTAACCTATTTGACATCTGGCCTCGGTACAAAAAATGAATTTGCATCATTTATCATTTCCTAGACAGTGAGCTTTGGTATTTTAGATAAATATTTAAAAAATTAAAGTTGTTGATTTATGGCCAGTGCTCTGAATTGAGTGAAAATTTGAGAAGAGCTTCCTCTTGACTAATGAACTGGGCATCAAATTTTTATATTTGAGGCTCTTGATTGTATCGTATGTCGAAATTTAATTGTTTTATGTATAATAACATGTATTTTGTAATAAAAGTGTTGTCTGTTACAAGGAGTTGACTGCATATAACAAGTTGGCATAGATTTTCTAATACATTCTGAGGGAACTTCTTGTACGTCTGTGCGAGGTTGTTCCTCTTCTGAATTGTTGATCTTATTCTTGTTATAATTTTTATTTGGTATATTTTGCCCCCTTAAAATGTGCACAAACAAGAAGTCGCAAAAAACTTGTTTAATTTTCGAATTGCCTCATTTGGGGAATTGATTCTTGAATGGGGGCTATTTCAAATTCAACCAAGACTTCTCAAAGTGGATTTGGAGTATGTTATGAAATTGAATGAATAAATATTGAAACTAGTTGAACTGAAACAGCACATACTAAAAATAAATACATAAAAATTCTTTATCTACAGTTGTAGTTGTAGTACATCAACAAAAAATTTTAACTTTCTCAAATTTTTGAAAATTTAGAGGTTTTATTGAAAATCTTATTTGAAGCTTTCATAGAAGCATACTCTGCTCTATTTTGAACAAAAAGTTTTAAAAAAAAATGGAGTCTTTTTGAAAATATTTTGAAAATGATACAGGGGCTTTATGTAAAGTACCCGATGAAAAGATCCTTTTCAAATTTGAGGAGACATTTCATCAGCCTGATAAACCATGGAAATCAGTAAGAGAAAATCCTGTGTACTGTTCAGGTGCGAGTGTCGTTCACAGAGACAGACAGATCCCCAGGCGGAAAAAATCCCTTTTTGGCATTAAAGACCCCCAAAATGTGATTTCTCCCTACTCTACTTATTATTCCGGAGTTCCCATAATACAAACAGTTGAAAACATCCATGACATACACAGGATTTGAACTTACAGCCTTAGTATCTGTCTGCATATGTACCATGTCTGACTGACTTTACCTTACTGTTTGTAATGGTTATGTATGTAAATTAAAATGATATAAAAATATTTGTAAGTATAATTGACGTTTTTCATGCATCATGGCTGAAATGTGCTTCGCAGCATTGAATCTATTTATCTCAAAGGATTTCAACATCATTCTTTCCCATAAAACGGTCAACAGACTTTACTTAGTTTTGAAAATGTTTCAACTCAATTAACATAATGTTTGCTTTCCTGTATTATTTATATTTTATCAAAACACTATTAGGTTTTTGCATTTTTGTCAAATTTCTCAATAGTTTGGTTGAAATGAGACTTGCAGAGTATCTTATAACTAGGGACTGGATTTTCATGTAATTACAAATTTTTTGTCTTCTACTTACTGTTCTCAAAATTGTAATCTTGGTGAATCGTCACTCTCCTAACACAATATCTAATTTTTTCTTTACATATTTTGACATATTTAGGATTATGTTACATATTTTACATGTTTTGCTATTTTCACAAAATATTTTTTTATTTCATCAATTTTCTTGCATATTTTTTATGAAAAGAAATATTTAAAAAAATTTTTTTTTCGTACGTTATTGGTGACCTTTATTTTGTGACCTTGAACCTTAATTTCCGAGATACTTTAGCGATCCCTGACATATAATACTGTGATGAGATGTTGCATGTTGCAATGATTGTTTGCTGCTCATACATATTGCCTGTTTGTACAATGGCTTCTATTGTATCTAGTCTGGTTCAAGGTGCATTTAACCTTACATAAATGCACCTTGGTGTGGCTGCTAAACTACTGTCCTGGATAACAATAGATTAAGCTTTTACTATTGCCGGAAAGGTTATATGGTGCAAAGGGTTCATCAACTTGAGTTCTCCAAATGATTTTTAAAACGTTTGTATTTTTAAAATTTGTTTACAAAATTTATTATAAATGTAATTTTGTTTATGTAAATGTGTTTTATATTAGAGTATTTTAATATTATATATTATATCTGATTTTGCATATTTATTACACATTCTTACTGTTTTCATTACATATTTATGTACACATTTTGATGTTTCATACTACATATTTTTCTGGTCTCTATTTATGACAACAAAACCTCTTTTCGTAGGGAAAGTTTGGGGAAAAATTTGGTGCTAGGTTGAGAGTTTTTGAACATGCCAATTTTGTGCTCATAAAAACTTTCGAGATTTTGAGATATATGACTTCATAAGATTATTTAACATTTGAGTTCATAAATTATAAATTTCACCTTTAAGGAAGATATTTTGAGAAAACATTTCACGAGTAATTTTAAAAAACCAAAAGTTTGAATGAAAATGGTGCTTATGCTAAATGATTTAGTCAATTTTTTCTATGTATTCAAAAAGTTTAAAGAAAAAATGTAGTAATTTTTGGAAAAAATGTAGAATAGATATGCCTATAATCTACACTTTCAGGTTCAATTCTCATTCAAACCTCTAAAATTTGAAAAATTGCAAAAAACAATTTTTTGGGCCCTTCCTTTAAGTACTATATTTAGTGAATATTGAGATTTTTTTTCTAATGTTCTTCAAAATTAATTTATTAAATAATGTAATGTACAATTTTTCTCGAAATATGAGTTGTAACAATAATCTTTTTGGAGTTGGGAGAAAAGAAGGTGGAATATTATAATATTTTGTAACTATTCTCAATAATACTAGAGAATATATGCTGTTGGAGCACAACTAATTTCATATTTTATATTTCTTATGAAATTTCAAATTTGTACCTATTCAGATCATGCAGGAGCATTTGTTTGGCTAGTGTTAGTTTAATATTGCAAATTTTAATGCTCATGCTTTGTTCCAAATTAAGGAATACGAGTCGGATTTTGAGGAAGATGTGTCTGGGTCATCAGAAGGTTTCAACAGTGTCAGTGAATTGTCCAATGGAGGTGAAGGCAGCTCAGTAGAAGAAAGCAGTGCATCAGAAGAGGATGAGGTGTTGGAATTGGTGAATAGACCTGTTGTGGAAGAGGAAAAGAAATTAGATTCTGGGAACTATGATCTAACTGAGAGTAAGCGGAAAAGTGGAGATGTGTTGCAGGCAAAAGATGTAGAAACTGAGCTCAATGGTGGTAATCGTAAAGGGAAAGAAATACAGCAAATAAAAGAAGCTTTGGAGAAAGAAAATGCTGGAGTATCTCCGCGTGGGTAAGTAACTTCCAAGCTAACTATGAACCTCTAAATAACGTCCTTACTGAGATTATTGTGCTGCACTTGCGTTCACAGTACAGCACAAGATTAATCACTTCCCTGACCTTTAATTGTTGTCTAAGGTTCTTGGTTTAGGCCAGGAAATGACAAACTCTGGTATCTATGAGTAATTTTTGTAATACAGGGTGAGTCACGTAACTTTAGCACCTCCTGTAACTTTTGAACATTTCAAGTTATTGCAATGCAGTTTTCACGAAAGTGTATGAGGGAATGGGGCTAATTGACACCTGCATTTATTTATATTTTACCATTTGTATTTTACGAGATATTTGATGTAACTTTGTTTTTTCATATGGAATTATACATATTTTTTCAGTATGTCAAGACGAGCGTAAAAAGAGGAATTCCACGATAAACATATTGTCATATGTTAGATTAGCATTTTTTTGAGTAATTGTGATTTTTTGCATCTCATGTTTAACAGATATTTTGAATGTAACTGCCCACCACACAAGACCATGCAGCCCTCCACCAACAAAGGCACGCTCGGGGAAGGGAAGCTGATTTTAATATTTGAAGATACGATAAATGTAGCAAATATTCACTAAACTTGCAGTTTTTTCCAATTTTTTTTTAAATTTAAAATTTTGGGATCTTGGAAACTAAACACTGTAAGTATAAATTATTGAGATTGTACAAAGAAAATTGCATATTTTCAGCAAATAGTTTTTTTTGCTAATGAGAATATAATTACACCTTATGAAAAGAAAAAATGCAGGAAGATAATGATAATAACCCTTTGTTTCTATCGCTAAGTTATTATTAACTTAGCTAAGTTATTATTAACTTAGTGATATATTACGAATTATATGCTTATTAATGTAAAAATTGTTTGCTCAAAATGTGCAATATTCTTTGTACGGACTTAATTATTTATCCTTATTGTGTTTTGTTTCAAGATCCCATTAACATCCTGCGATATAAAACCCCTTTAATGTAGTTAAAGTAATAAACAATTTTATTACAATACATACTTATGACAAACCTGTATTTTCAGTCCAATTCCTTCAATCAACAAAAGAGAAAAAATCAGAAAACACTGAGGGATAGAAAGCAGAGTTCAGGAAAAAATTGCAACAGTTTTGTGAATTGGGAATATGTTTGCTATTATGAAATACTAAAGTCAGCTTCCCTTCCCCGAGTGTGCCTTTGCTCGTGGAGCACTGGGTGGCCTTGCGTGGCAGGCTGTTACATTCAAAACATCCGTTAAACATGAGATGCAAAAAATCACAATTACTCAAAAAAATGCTAATCTAACATATGACAATATGTTTATCGTGGAATTCCTCTTTTACACTCATTATGATAGACTGAAAAAATGTATTGTTGTATTTGAAAAACAAAGTTACCTCAAATATGTCGAAAAATACAAGTTATAAAATATGAATAAATACACTTATCAATTAGCCCTATTCCTCATGCGCTTCGTAAAACTGCATTGCAATAACTTGAAATGTTCAAAAGTTACAGGAGGTGCTAAAGTTACGTGACTCACCCTGAATATTCACCATTCTTGCAGAAAACTGTGATTTGAATTATCAGCAAATACTAATGGAGACCTAGCTTTTTGTTAAGAGTTATTGGATATGCTTCCATTTTATTCATTGCAGTTCACATTCAGTGACTACATGCTTGGTAGTGCAAATTCTGGCAATTACAAGACACGTTTAATTAATTTTATTTCTTGCACTAAATATTTTGAGACCTCTGATTTGGAATAGGCCTTCAGTGGCTTACCATGAAGTAGAACAAGAAGAATACTCATTTTAAATATCATCCTTTTATTCAGTAGAGTTTCAATACATTGATACATATTTTAAATGATAGAATTTTAAAACTATGTATTTGATTATTAGATGTTCTCAAGTTATTGAAATGTAATGTTGGTGTAGATGCTTTTTTGTCTCTATATAGAAGAGTAAAGCACCAGGGGAGGTCAAAGTTAAGAAAATTTCTGTTGGTTTCTCAAAATTCATTGTGTGATACTCAATGGATGATAATCAAGGAGTAGTATCTCTTTCTGAAAAGATCCCTTGCCAAAAAATGGCTAATTTTTCATTTTTTCTATTTTTTATTAATTTATTTCCAAACATTGCAAAATTTTGGTTGTAGACAGATCTTCACTCGTTTTTCTACTTTCAGTATTTTAGCCCCTGAACATGATTGAACCCCAGAGAAATACTGGCTCATGTTACATTATTGCTATGCCAATATTTTAAAGAAGTTTTCAGCTTATAATGGCACAAGGCATATAGTGTATTAAGCATTTTAGCTATAAAATAAAGGAAAATAAATAAATTATTTTCATTCCAATCCTCACCATTAGAAGGCATAATTTCAAGTTTCTACAAGTTTAAAGCTATTGGGAAGCTTCCAAGTCTTAATTTCCAAATTTTGTGCTCGAAGTGGTTACTATTGGTGTTGTTAATGTAATCTTTATTTTATTCAAATTTTACATTTTATCGTAATGTAATTGTATGCTGTAAATAAGGAAATTCATTAAAAATATACAATGATATCTGTTTTCTTACATTTCAAACTAGGACAAATGTGAAGAACAGCCTAATAAGCCATTTCCCAGTGGCTAGAGACGAAGGATTTGAAGAAGAGAAACCAACTGAATCAAAATTGTGTCAAGGTTTGAAAAAAGGAGGCATTATTAATTTTGCCAGTGCAAAAAAGAAAATGGAAGAACAGAAGGTAAAAAACAATATTGAAGACTACAATTGTGTATAATTTCCAGTTTGTTAATCAATTTATTAATTTTACTTTCCCATAGAAATAGTATTGACAAAATATTGTAATGCTTCACAATTAAGCATTTCATTATTTCATTACTATTACCATTATTTTTGAGCTGGAGATTTAAAGTCGTGGGTCTCTAAAATGCAAAATCTGAATTTTTCTTAGCCCTGTATGTGATAAAATACTTTCTTGAGTGTGTTATGCAGTTTGAATTCACATTTTGTATGACCTTGATTTTGAAATTTTTTTTTGCAAAACATCTCTTTCTGTGTCTGAATGTCTGTATATCTCAGTCTGTCTCTGTAAATAACACTTGTGCCTTCAGTGTACACAGGATTTGCATCAAAATTGGAGTTTTCTGGTCAATTTGGTTTGTGTCATGGCCTTTTGAAATGGATATTTTAATTTTTGGGAGTACTTTACTCAAAGTCCCTCGATTGATTTTTGAAATTTTCCCGAAAATGGCTAGAAATTTTTGCCCGTACATTTTTTCTCAAATTGAGTAAAGTTTGTTTACTAATATAACATTGGTCCCATTTTCATTTAAACCTCTGGAATTTTGGAAATTATGTTTTTTTTTTAATATTGATTTTTGGTATCTTTTATTAATATATTATCTTTCTTTGATATTATGTATTTAAATCATGTACATTTTTCGAAAAATAAGTAGTTCTGTAGTAATTTTGTGTTAAATAATGAAATATTTGTTAGGTTCTGCAATTCTCTTTTATATTAAATTGTATACCTGTGATACTCTATGTAGCGTATGTGGCTAGAGCTTCAAGCTGTTAATCTTCAGGTTGCAAAAATGAAGAACAGAATTTGATTCCCACTATTCCCTGGGGAAATTTTTCCTCAAGTACTGGAAAGGGTGCTAATAAATGTAATTTGATTTTAATTAAAATCTCTGAACTTTCTATAATCGTTGATCTTAAAAAATTGCAGATTTGAATCTTGTATGCTTATTTTTCTGAAGAATTACATGATATGGTTAAAGAATTATTAGAAGAACACATTTTACAAAATTATAATACTAGATAACACACATATACCAAGCTTCTCTTTAGCTAGCAACTCATGTCAAAATATTAACATCACACAGCATGCATATGATGGGACATGCATTTTTATTAAAGATACTATTAGTTTTGTACCCTACACCAATCACACTCATCTAAAAAAAAAACAAAAAGACTTGGAAATATCCATCACTGACTTAACTGCAATAAAAACATGGGTATTATGCACATATCGCAGCCCAACTGGGAATTTGAAACTCTTCTTAAAAAATCTTGAAGTTATTTTAACAAAACTTAAACAACACAGACAATATAAAATTATTCTATGCGTGACTTCAACATAAATTGCCTCACACAATCCAGTAACGAAAATCTATTTAAAGACCTTCTAAAATCATACAATCTACAAACAACCATAAATACACCAACCTGAATATCCAAAAATAGTAGCACTGCTATAGATCAAATAATAATAGTTTTTCTGTTGCTACATTTATCACAGGTGACTACACTGGGCAGTGACTACACTGCCCAGATTCTAACACTTCAAATAGAAACAAAAATTACAGAACAGATAACTTACCAAGAAACTCAAAAACTATACCTAAGAAAACATAATGAATCTCCAACACTTACTCAGATTACAAAATTTAAATGAAGTGTATAAGGTAACTGATACAAGTGATAAGTTTAACTCATTCATAAATATATACTTAAGACATTTCAATGCCACTTTTCCTCAAAAAAAAAAAAAGGTTCAAAATAAAAAAACTAAATCGTGGATTACCAAAGGCATCAAAGTGTCATGTGAAAGAAAATGAAAATGTATAAAATATAAAGAAAAAAATTTTAAAAAAAATTATAAAACAAAAGCTATGTGGGACTTCATTAAAAAGACTACAGCACCAACTAACAATAACAGAAAAAATATAGAGCTTTACTACAGAAACCAAACTTTTCAAGACCCACAAGAAATTGCTGACTTGTTCAATGAACACTTTTTACAAATTGGTAAAAATTAATCTCTCAACATTCCCTAAACAATGAAACACACCAACCAAACACTAATGTTTCACAAATTGTAAATTCCATATTTTTATATGAAACTACCTCCTCTGAAATTTTTAAAATCATTGGACAAATGGAGAATAAATTCTCAGCAGGCCTGGACCACATTCCAGGTTTTCTTATCAAACACAGTGCTCCGTGTGTAATGCAACCACTCTCTATTTGCAATTACTCTCTAAAAACATGCATATTCCCAGATGTATTCAAAATGGCAAAAATTAAACCATTGTTTAAAAAGGGCAATAGTTGTGATCCAATGAACTACCTGCTATCAGGATTTTCAAAAATTCTGAAAAGGCTTTTCAGTAATAGACTCAAACATTTTCTCAATGCAAATAATATCCTTACAAATGCACAACATGGCTTCAGGGGTAATAGATCCATAGACACAGCCATCTTTTTCTTTTTAAATGACGTACTGGTTGCATTAAATCAGAAGGAAATTCCCATTGGCCTTTTCTTAGATTTGTCAAAAGCCTTTGACATTGTTGATCATCACATACTTTTAACAAAAATAGAAACTCTAGTGATCCGAGGCATTGCAGGCGAATGGATCAAATCGTATGTATCAAACTGTAGCCAAGTAGTTACCCTCCAGCACATTAAAGAAAACAAAATCCCATACTACTCCTGCCCTCAGATGATAAATTGTGGAATCCTGCAAGGATCCATCCTAGGGCCAATACAATTCCTTATATACATAAATGACATGCCTTTGGCTTTAAGAAATAACAAAATCATTTTGTTTGTAGATGACACAAACATCATCAAAGCAAAAACACTACAATCATTAGAAAAGGAAACTCAAAAAACCTTGCATGCACTAGTAAAATGGTTTCAAGACAATGAACTCATCATAAACACCAGCAAGACAGTCTCTCTAAATTTCACGAATCCCTGATCCAAAGGAAAATCAATCACAGGAACAATCCAAGGAAACCTAAAATGGAATGCTCACATTGCAAATCTTAATAAGAAGCTCACCAAATCTTGCTATGCCCTATACACCCTTAGGTCAAGCTCCAACATTGAGACACTTTGGACAATGCATTTTGTAAATGTGCACTCACACTTGAAATATGGGACATGATATGACCAGCATTCATAAGCGAAAGTCTTGTTCAATAAATTAAGGATTCTTCCACTACCATGTATGTATATATTTGAAATAGTGGTCTTCACAAAGAAGATTCTCATGAAAAGCAAAGACACTTGTATTCTAAATTCTGATGTACACAACTACAACACTCGACAAAAAGATAACTACATGTTCCCCATTCTGAAACTAAACTTTATCAAAAAAGTTCCTTAATATATGGCACTTTACAACAAATTGAGCCATGATATTAAAGACAAAAACAATACAAGTAAATTGAAAGCTTTTCTGCTTAATAACATGTTCTACAGTGTGAAGGAATATACAAATTACAACACTACTTTGCTTAAAAAACGTAAATACATGAAACATATTTCTTACCACTTATAATTAATATGAGAAAGTTTGTGCTGGTGTAGCTCACCTGGTTCTTATTTTTCTCCCTAAAATGTTCACAAAATGAATATATGTCTCAAAGTAAATTCACAAAATTACTTCATTGAATTTATTAAATGTAAAGAAATATTAATTAATTAGTAACATAGTAAGTGTTTAATATGATTTTGTCATGCTATTGTTCTTTTATTCTAAATTCTAAACTATCACAGAGAGTTCATCTTTAGAAATGAAGATAAAAACAACAAACTTCCAGAAATAAAGTTTTGAAGATGTACTAGGCATTTTCCAAGTATCGGTGTATTACAAGACAATTATATTCAAATTTCTAAAATTTACAAGTTCATAATATTCATTACATATTTCCAATAAACAATTCATGATTTTTTTAAAGTAAAGTAATGTATTTTTTAGAGTTAAAAATATCAAAAATTGTTGCCTTGGAGTGCAAGGCAGGTCAGGGCAGAGATAACAGAGATTACAAAAAAAGATGAAAAAATTACTTCCAAATTAAACTATGGATAGAAATAATTATTTTTCCTGTCTAATACATGATTGTGATAAATAAACAGGCATGCTACCCAGGGTTACTTTGTCTAGTGTGTATTTTATATATCCGAAAATAATTTGTAATCTTATGAAGTTATGAATCTTATATGTAATTATGTAAATAAATGTGCCTTATTTATATATTCCCTTGTGTGTATACAGGTTACTGCCAAGGCAAAGAAAAGGGGCGAAGAGTTGTTGAGCATGATAAGGTTAGATACTGTTGGTTTTTCACTTCTTGATTTGCCTCCTGTCCCATATGAAGTGTATATGAAAAGTTATGGAAGATCAAACACTCAGCAGGTGAGTAGAATTTTAAACACAATAGAAAGGAGGGGAAACAGTTTATTGTGAAGACTGAGACATCAGTCCTCAACAGTCGGATGAAAATAACTGAGTTGGTGTTGTTTGCTAACTCTCGAGTACTGTCATTGATTATTTCAACAAATGTCAATCATACCTCTTATTTTATTGGAGAATAATATACAAATTCAGATACAATTAAAGTATGTATTAATTGATAGTGCAATGGCAAGGCCAGGATGCCAATACTTTTGTGATATATTTACAATTGTTCGTAGGCTTCTGTTCAAACGAATGAGGATAATTTGTCTGAGGAGATTCAAACTGAAGAAATTATTGTAAAAAATAAATGGACTCAGCATCCTGTAGCTTACCATCCCGTTGTTGATAAGAATGATGCAAATGCATCTCTTGTTGTGTTTTCTCAGGTGAGTGATAAATATCTTAGGTTGAGACCAATTAAATGATAAATATAGTCCACAAACATACGTTGTAAGAAACGTCAAAATAGCAAAAATGGCATTGTTGGAGTTCTCTAGTATGTGATGTCCCCTCCCATGCGATTGCTGTATTGAGCGTAATTCACATAGGAGAGGTTGTCACGAGAAAATGATCAGAGTGACCGGAAGGGGAAGGGGGTTAAGATTGGGGGAAGAAATACAACCGTAGTAGTAGGGGATCGAAATGTACTTTCATTATCAAGCTCAACTACTCCAAGATCACCGTATTCTGCTGAAGGCATAGGGATAAGGAAGGGAGAGAGAACGCAGTGGAGCAATGACGAGAATGTCGAGCGCACTCATGTCAGTGTTTTGCTCCTTACCATTGCCTCCAACTCTCCGGCGGGCACTTCGTTATTGCTGGCTGCTATTGTGGTCCTCGTTCGAAAGAGCGACTGCAACACGGGCATTGTCACACACTGCAGACGGGAACTGCTTGGTGTTTTGGGAGATCCCTTTACATCCTCTCCTACTCAGTGTGGAATATTCCCAAGAACTTCCCTTGTTTTAGAGAAGCAAAGATCCAAGCGGATGTTTTTCTGGAACTTTCCTGCTCATTACGTTCGGGCCGCATGATGAATGAATATCTTGTGATAATTTTTAATTTTTCTACTGTGATGGTGAAATGCTTAGTAATAAATTATATTATTTAGGAAGGCCCATCACAGGTAGCATTTATTTGTAACTTTTATTGCCAAGCCATTCTTTTGTTGCTAAATTATACTACTAGAGAGCTCCAGGCTCCAAATACTGGTCATATGAGCATTTTGTTTCTTCAAGAAGTAGCCAAACCTTTAAACCTTAGCTACATATGCACCATAAATTTCGGTGCGGTCCAACCACCATTTGATTTACATCGGCCTCCCTCTCCAACTTAACCACAGGCATACAGCAGCTAAGCCTGATTTTAGATGGCGATTTGAACCGTCGCAGTGTGTGTAAAATTGAGGACCTATGAAACAAAAATTCTAATTCCTAAAATAAGCAATGAAATTGTGTTAATCCATGATGAATATTACTGAAATAACATAAAATGAGTACAATCAACAAAGTGCATAAATATTGCCTCTTTTTTCTCTCTTTATTATTCGTTTCCCCCTTCTTCTTCTTCTTCTTCTTCTTCTTCTTCTTCTTCTTCTTCTTCTTCTCCTTTTTCTTCTTCTTTTTTTCTTCTTCTTCTTTTCTTCTTCTTCTCTTCTTCCTTTCTTCTTTCTTCTTCTTCTTTCTTTCTTCTTTTCTTCTTCTTTCTTCTTCTTTCTTCTTCTCTTCTTCTTCTTCTTTTCTTCTTCTTTTCTTCTTCTTCTTCTTCTTCTTCTTCTTCTTTTCTTCTTCTTTTCTTTTCTTTTTTTTCTTCTTCTTCTTCTTTTTCTTCTTCTTCTTTTTCTTCTTCTTGTTCTTCTACAGTGAAACCCCTATTTTACCCCACTCTACAGACTGGTCAGAAAAAGTATAAAATTGAGGAAAATGTAAAATCAAGGAAATTATTTTTTTGCACAGATTTTGTTCTAAAACTTGTAATTTTAAAAATAATAAATAATACTAATGTATTATTTCAATACAAATCAAACTTCAATTGAGAAGGAATGAATAGCAACTAGTGGTGATAAAATAGCACGTAGTTTTTCGCCTGCACTTTCACGCAAAATTACACAAAAAGTATTAAATTTTCGAAAAATTGTTCATGACCTTATTTCAAAATCTATTTTTAAGGAACAAATTTCATTAAGGTAAAAAATCTCTATCATCATAATTGTAGTTGTAAGAAGACTCCGAAAAAAGTTTGAACATTTGCAATTTTCGAAAAATCGTAGTTTTCAACGGAAATGAGACCTACACCGTTCTCTTTAATGTCCTTCACACTGTCCAAAAGCAAAATTTAATTGAAAACGGTAGAGCTTTTTTTGAAAATGTCTGAGTGGCTTCATGTAAAGTACCCCCAAAATTACAATATCAGTTTGAAATTCGAGGGTCCGCGACATCAGCCAGATCGATTGAGGAATATCAGTTTTGGAGAAAATTGGCTGAACGGTTTATCTGCTAGCGTTGTTCACAGACGAACAGACATTAGGCGTCAATTCATTTTTCGATATCAATAACCTTCAAACATGGATTTTGGCTACACCACGTGTTAGAAGATTTTTCTTCTAATTTGAGCTACTGGATTTATTCACTTTTTTGGTACCAGGACAAAGAGTTTTTCTGCCGAAAATTTGCCGCTTTTACGAACATTACATAATTTTCTCTGTAAGTGGTAGCGAGAAAATAAAATCCAGCAACTATTATTGGTGACAAACTAACTCAACAAACACACTGGAAACAAAACACATGGACTTAGTTCTGGGAAATTACCCAACCAACCAATTGAGAACATTCACCTGTTTGTAAATAGCAAATCACATAACATTTATATATATCCCCACTGCCTTTTCTTTCAGAATGTCCGTCTAAATTAAAGAGTCCTGCCATGCAAAAATCATAATATCAGGGTTTTAATACACAGTAGGACTTCACAACTCAAATGCAAAATCAAGGAAAACGTAGAATGAAGGAAAATTATACATTACTTATATGGATGGTTTGCCGGGACTACTGATTTATGATGTAAATTCCAGGCAATGTAAAATTAAAGTTTCACTGTTTCAATTCACTGTAAACAGTTTCACTGTTTCAATTACACATGTTTTTCTTCCCACTTCACCATCAGGATGATTCAGTGAATATGGAAATCCAACTCTCGATCCATCTTTTCTTTGGTCTGCCTGGGTCACGTTTTCCTGTAGGTTTTGAATCTCTTGCAATCTTGATTAGTCTTTTGCTGTCTGACCTGGTAACGTGCTTATTCCATTCTCTTTTTATTGTTCTTATAAATTTTACTATGTTATGTCCCGTTCATTTCATATCTTGGTTTTTTAATCTATCCCATCTTGTTAAACCCATTGTTGATCTTAATGTTCACATCTCTGATGTTCAAAGTAGAGTCTTAGTTATTGAGAAATTGTGTGATCAAGGGGTGACTGCAAAGATATTTTAGCTGAAATTTCTGTTATTACTACACCTTGTGGGTAACACAACTCTTTGGATTTCTTAACTTTATGGTAGGGGGATAAAATTTGCAAAAAAAAGTTTGCAGCTTCCTCTTGTAGCAGTTTGATACTTTTAACTAGGGAAATTAATATGTGCCATTAATGCTAGTGCTTGTTCAGGTAATAACACTGGCTTTTGAAATAGGGATGCGTGGGCATTTAAAACTGTCTTCCTGTTTGATGAGGCTCAAAAAACTTCTTTTACAGTTGCTGCTGAAACACTTTTTCTGTATTTTCTAAACCGAATCCCTGCGGTTAAACTCAACTTTTCGATGGACAATTTTAAAAGATTACTTTCTGTCCATTAATAGAGGGTGCAGAAGTACGAAATGATTTTGTTGGCCAGCTGAGTAGTATTGGAGGTTTGTTCTGTCTGAGATTTCAAAAACAATTCCTACATTCAGTCATGCGAAATAGTAACGAAGGAAATGTTTCTCGTGTTGTTTTTTTTTCCTATTTTCCCCTATTTCCCACTAACAGTGTGACAAAACTTGTTAATTTTCTTGTTTACACGCTTCAAAATACTTTTAGACATTGTTCATTTCATTTCAAAGAAATTCTGGAGAAACATCTGCAGTTAAGGCATCAGTTTTAGATTCTTTAGAATTTTTTTACCTGGATATTGTAAAGTGCCCTTTGGGAAATTCAATGCAACGTTTTGTAAAAATAAAAAAAAAATAATGAATTTGCAAATTTTTGCAAAATGTATTCTTGTCTTTCAGTTCCCAAAAGAATTTATTACTAGAATTATCACAAAGAGGAATTTGGAGAAATTCTAAACTAAAACCTTTGATAAACTTTCAAAATGAGTTTTCTGCTGAATAAAAAACTTGCTTAGCTTTTGAAGAGGACTTTGAAAATCATCAGAAGCTTGTTATCAAATACTAAGGGTAGCAAAAGATAGGAAAAAGAACCAGACACTTTGCCAACAAACAGAACCTCCGATATGTCTATAGATGTAACCTGAACAAGTGAACTTGCAAACTAAAATGAATTATTCAGAGTAGTGAAGAACTGAGTCAAGTTGTAACATGTTTAAACCTACGCATCTACAAAATCTGTCAACAATTATGACATCTAATACAGGTCCAATGTCTTGTGGACTTCCTAGAATCAAAATTCAAAACACATTACATGTTCTGTCCAAGTTGAAATTTTGAATTTTTAGCACATAGATTCCAAAACTACACTGTGCGATGCAAATCATGAATAAACCATGCCTAGGCGCATTCAATGCTTTAGTGATCTCGGCTAAATCGACATCTAGCTATCTGGAATGAAAAAATTTGCTTATATGTTTCATTTAAGATGTCTCTGTATATTGAAGAAATAAAATTTGAAAAATAATATTTCAAATCCTTGAAATTGACTGTTCCATTTTTGGAACAATAGGTTCTAATGGGTTAATAGAACATTTGCAACAAAAGAAATATAAATTTATGCAGTTTGAAAATATATTAATAAAATATTTATTTAACTATTTAAAAAAAATATGTTGCTTTGCCTACTGAATACTCTTAAAAAATAGTACATTATTTTCTTTGTGAGCAATGATAGCCATCATGTATTAATGTGGGAACGTAATGACTGGCGAACAATCACTAGCAGTAGCTATCTTTGTAGTGTTACTTGTCTGTTACACATCAAGAAACACATCAGTGATCATTCACATGCCTGAATGTAATTATTTCAGGACTCGTGCACATTTGTCACCATATATATGGCATTGAGGAGGTTAACCCAAACGGAGGTACATCACATCGTCAGTAGGCAATTATTCTGAATTTGTGTAAGAAATAATGAAAACTTTTTTAAATAAAACTTTTAAGGTTCATTAAGTATTTTTTGTCAAAATAAATTTCAAAAAATCGATAATTTAAATTTAATTATTCAGCATCAATCATTTTGCAAAATAGTAACATAGAACAAAATATGTAAAAATGTGTAATGAAGAATTTTGATTTTGTGTTACAATTGTCATGGTTCATCAAGAATATAGTTAGTGTCGCCGTAGAAAGTCATAAACATTACTGGACATAAGAATCCAGACATGAGAAGTTTAATAAATTTTGGTAAAGTCATGACCAGAGTGGAAGGGCATTACCCAGATTAATCTGTGGTGAGCCTCTTTTGAATGCTTGACTGACTTGAATTTTACTTATTCTGGGAGGGAGGGGGCTTGGTGAGTGAATTATTAACATGAGTTAGTGTGGTGAGTGTGCACTCACATTTAAGAACACAAGTTCTTAAATGTGTTGTTTTTTCACATAAGTGAGAGAGGAGGAGTAATTTCTGGTCGTTGGTGAAGAATGTACGAAATAGCTGCATGCCTACAGTGGCTCATGACAAGCATATTACCAGGAGTGACTTGATTTATTCAACGGGTTTTGGAGATCAATTTTTAAAATATTTATTGGTAAAGTGCTTGTATTATGATGAGCTGCTTCTTGTGTTGTTTCAATGTTTGAAAAAAGATAAAAGGGCTTATGTAAGAATTTTATTGCATAGATGTGACTTCTTAAGGAATGTGAACTCTATTTTTTAATTTCTGGATAGGTAGAAATATTTGTAAAGAATTAATTTTTTAAACATTTTTAGCTTAATTGTACATTAGTTGTTAATATTCAAAACATGTAGACTCACTATGCCATTTCATTTGAAAATTTAGTATCAAGGGTTTTGATTATAAATTTTGCAAAAGCTCGACACTTTCTTGATTGTTCTGCAGCATGGTAATAAAATGAAATACTGAAAATAAGTTCATTTTTTAAGAGTATGCGGTAAAAAAAGCAAAAGCTTTAATATCATTAATTTAAAATGCTTTAAAATTAAGCTATGTTAATTGCTCAAATATTATGCTATAAATGTGCTTTTATGTATGTAATTGAATTCTGTTTAACTCTTCTATTTTGAGCTCTTATGTAATCTTTTAAATATTTAACTTCAAGGTTATACTATTTGTCATTATTTTCAGAATCATTTGGGTTGTGGTGGAGATAGGAATGAAGATCCTGAAATGTGGAAGAAACTTATAAAATATAATGCTGTAAGACTGAACCAGTTTCTTTTATGTGCTGGACAGGTAATTAATTTTTTTCTCGGTATGTATGTATGTGTGTATGTAATTAAAATTCTGTATTAGATTAATCATTGTGTCCCTACACATTGCACTTTGTAATACTTTATAATGTTTGCATTATCTATGTTTTTGGGATGCTTCTAGATTAAAACAATGCTTATAATTTCAGACTGTTTTGCAACACTTGGAGCAGCAGTCATTCATCCAAGAGAACAATCTGTCTCTCAATTCAGTGACATCATATTTTAGTAGAGGTTTCTTTAACCTTAATGTGAATGCTGTTCCGTTTTTGGCTGGACGATCTGTTTCAATGTTGTGTTTTTCAAATCTTCATCCCACCTCTTTGATAACAGTGCATATTGAACCTAATGTCTGTTGATATCCTTTCTTTATTGTAATATACGTTATTCAGCAAGACATGATTCACTGAACCCTTGACTCTGTTTTTTAGAATTCTCTAGAAGCAATTGATGCTATTCTTGGAAGGTGTATGCTGTGTATGTGGAATATTTTAAAACCATCGGCACCAGAGAAGATTCTTGTATGTTCAAATAGTGTCTCTTCAGTCTGCTTTCATCAAAATGTAGATAATCTGGTGTTTGCTGGTTTGTGTGAAGGAACTGTATGTGTGTGGGATGTTAAAGAGCCAGCTGCTGTCCATTGCTTGGGGGACAGAGTGTCAGGTGATTGGGTTATCCGTTCACCCACTTACTCAACTGGTAAGCATGATTTTCATTTTGGCAAATCTCTAACCTCTATCTCTTGAAGTGAAAAGTGCTATTGAATAGCCATTCTTAATTGAAATGAAATGCTGACCTCTTCAGTTAGTAGGGGAATTTTACTTAAATTTATAAATGAATGAGCCTCAGTAAAACCAATTCTGTTGTTTTGGACTTTCTAGCATACACTGTGCTTTTAAGTACGAATTTTTCATTGCGAAGACTTGTGAAGAATTTTTCATTTAATTTGACATGAGTCTTCAGGTTCAGATTTTATTACTCTGTGTATTCTTGCCACTTTCTGAAACTGCTGTAAATTCATTCTTAAAAATCAAGCATTCTTTTATTTCCACTTTATTTTGTTTTTTCTTTTTAGCTGAAATTCTGAAAAGTGAAGGACATCTAACTGAAGTGACAGCACTTTGTGCAATAGGAAGCACTTTTTCAGACTTGTCATCCTTGACGAGTTCACTTGCTCCAATCCAGGTACAGTTTTATTTACTTCAAATATTATTATGCTGTTTTGTTGTTTATCAATTGCTGTTTATTTTCCTATTCAGTTTCCTCTTAACTCTTTTTGTTTCTTTCATGGTATTTTAAAATAAAATTTCCATTGCATTTGAAAAGAGTATTACATTTCACTTGATAATTAGACTTTTTAAATATTAATATATGTGCTCATAGCTTTTGAATTTTGAATAATTAAACAAAAGTTTGTTGATGAATTTTATTATTTAAAAGTACCCAATCAAAAAAATGTTTTTTTTCTTTTAAAATGGGGAGAGATTCCCACAATTAATGAAATTCAAATTAATAAGAAACCTATCTCATTTTTAGCTTTCAATTACATACTACCCAAGACTTTTATTGTTCATGGTATCCAAATTAAAATCGAAAGTTGCAATGACTGCAAACAACAAGGTCACCAAATATTTTAAAATTCAACTCACTAAATTAGGAGTCACACAATTTTTGTAATTGCTTATGTACAATGCTTCAGTGCTAACTTGCTTGAATACATTTCACAATTGTCAGACATTCTCCGCCTATTACGCCTTACAGTAATGAAACTTCAAAACATTCACAACTGACCAACTCCTTAATTACAATTTTCGTAATTTACCCCTGTTAAGAGATCTCTTTCAAGGAAGTTGTAAGTTTACAGTACATCGAATTTTCAATCATTAAAATAAAAATTGGTGGCGTAAAAAACTTTCACATGGCAAGTCCTCTGCCTAAACTTCATTCTTGAGGAAGTCAAAGGGCAGATAGATTCAAGAATCCTATAATAATAAACCATGGCCAGTGCTATGGTATCACATCTGCTCGCTCCATTTTAATTTCATTTCTTTTAATGGATTGGCAGATACGTGCTAATGTCCTAAAATGTCCTAAAATTTAATTCTTTGAATTAACAGAGCCTTTCTCAACTTACCTTACTGGAAAAACTTCTGTTGCAGTACAGTAAAACCTGTTTAAACCGGAAAACTGTATAAGCCGGAACTTGCCTAAACCGGAAAATTTCTCCGGCCCATGAAGTTTAATGGCATTTTACACAGCATAAAATGGAATGTTTTTTCATGTTCTACAAGAAACATTTCATGTCATGCAATGCGGAAATGGAACGGTTTTTCATGTTCTACAAGAAAAAATTTTTATAAAACATAATTCCAATGCATTTAATGCAATTGGCAGAGAGACATGAGATGAGCAAACTTGACTTGCAAACTTGACTGCAAAACTTGACTTGTCCACTTTGTTCTTTTGCAATAAAAATTAAAAATATAGCATTAATTTTACATTTTTCAACACCGTCTTTAACTCAGCGAATAGAGTTCTATTTAATGTATTGTAAAAAAAATGGGTTTTTTTCTGGATATAAAATTCTAGGTAAAAACAACAGAAGAACTCAATTTTTGCCAAATGGACATGTCACATTTTGAATGTTTGCTTCTTAGATGTTCTTAATGAAATGAATGCTCTGCAACCTTGTTTGAAATTCTCTATCCCTGTGATACGCGATTGAGTCGTGGCAGCCGGACATTGAAGGAGACTGGTTTCAGCTGTCAGCGTAGAATTAGAACCTGGGGTCACTTGTCTCTCAAGGCGTGGGAGAATTCCCTCTCTCCTGACTCTCTGAGCATGGGAAGGTGTAGCGCATGGCTTCTGTTCACGCGTCTCCCTGCTCCGTATTGCAAAGCATAACCCTTCAGCCAGATACACATTGCACAAAGCCATGGGAGTGTATCAGAAAGTCATAGTACTGGGTTATGATGCGTTGTGCGCTGAAAGTCAGCAAGCAGTCCGAATACAGCCAGGAAGGTGTATTTTTCAACTAAAATGAGAAGCTGTCAATGAAGAGTGTTTAATATTCATTTATCAATGATTCCTTCCGTAAATTCTCGTTGTATGTTATATGTTAATGGATTTTGATAATTATAATAAAGTCGTGTAATTTACTGTTTTCAGGGCAGGTACGTCAAAATCAGGTCACTAAATGGACAGTCTTACATAAAACGGAAACCTCCCTAAACCGGAATTTTTTTGTGTCCCGATTGATTCCGGCTTAGGGAGATTTTGCTGTATAATATCAATTTTGGAAGTCAGGATTATCAACTTGCCCTGTGACACGAATGTGTTCAAGTTGTATCTGAAAACTGAACCTAGTGCTCACCAGAGACCCAATGCTTGGGTTTTCGAAATTGTTTTGTTAATTGTATGAAGAAATGCAAGAAAAGAGAGGGTTTCCAAAATATTGAGTCTACACAAGAAAATGAAAGGTTCATTACCAAAAGACAAATTTTGGGAATACAAAAACTTAAAATGATTTAAACCTTGCTTTTATCCAAGTGAAGGATTTAAATTTTTAAATTTTAAAAAAATATAGTAAATAATTCTAAAATGGCATTTACATCAAAGAGGCAAAATAAAACTTTGTCAAAATGTTTTGTTTTTCATAATTTGTGCTCATACACTAAAAATTGTTTGCAAACATAATCTTAATAAGATTCCCCCTATTAAGCAACCACCCCTCTTCACCAAAAGCACAGTGCTATTGATTTATTCTGTACTAATCTTAGACTGATCTCTCAAAAGTCTCCATAATTTCTTTTGCAAAATCAGTGGTCCATGAGTTAGCCCTTGTATAAGAGACACAAGAGATCAGGTGTATGCAGGCAAGCCCACTGTGTCAGCTCATCCAGCCGAATCTTCACTACAAGCAATTGTTACCTTCCCTAACATTCTTGTGTTGTACCAACAAAGAGTATCTATGTTTGAATATGTTTGTTTTTCTCAACTCTATGATCTTCTGTGGCAGATCATGTGCATGTATGTGCATCTTTGTTTATACATGTGTGTAATACTACCAATTAGAACAGATATCTACTAGAATTATTGCAGACAGTGGTTGAATTCAACGTTGTTGTGTAGTTAGTGTCAAAAATCTTCCGTCCTGGAACCCTAGGACTTAAGAGTTAGTGACATTACAGATACAATGACAATGCAGCCAACGAGCTAATGGGAAGGAGAATTGATTAATTTAGATGGTAGCAAAAAAGTAGTTATAAGAACTTTTTTTAAATTAAGTGTGACATACGAATTGTTGTTCGTAATCAGTTGTATAAAATGTATAAAAAAGACGACTTGTTTACTTTGCTTATGTATTAGTTCAGAGATGTTTGATAAATTTTTATAAAGTGACTGAGAATTGGTTCTATCATTCTAATGACAATAGCTATGAGACATTGAAATCACATCTATCAAAGAGATTGGTTTGCACTATTTTAGTGGCAGAGTGTTTTTTGCTTTTTTGAAAATATATTGTTATAAATTTCACTCTTGAAATACATAGCTGCAGATTAGATGTATTGCAATTAACTTACCAAAATGCATTGTTTTCTCTTATGCAGATTTGCAGCCTAGAAATATCTGGTGTTGCTATTGTTTGGACTGTCATTCAGAGCTCAGGAACTGGCTTGAAGACAGGACTTGTGCAACAGGACCTTGGACTTGCATATTGGGGAAAAGTGCGACTTGTTCGAAGTATTGTGATCAACGTATTTGATGGATTGGAATTGTAAGTATTTTTTGAAGTGCAATATTGGTGATTACTTTTTCTTAAATACTTAATTTAAAAAATTAATTGCAGGAATAGTAATTTCCTTCCAAACATTGAATGTCGAGACATGATAACCGATCCTGCGGACCCAAGCCACTTTTATGTGTGTACAAATTCAGGTTATATAGTTCACTGTTTGTCAAGTGGTTGTAAACCTCATCCTAAGGTTTACTCCTCAAATGAAGGCAAGCATGTTTCTCTTGATCAAGTCTGTCACATTTTGAATGTGTTCACATATGCTTTGCAGCACTCATTTCTAAAGAGGAAGAGTAAATCATTATTTTAACACTTCATAGTGCTGATGTTCAATTTATGCCTATCTCCATGCTGTGAAATAGTTTTTCTAGAAATAGTAGTATAACGTGCTATTTCCACAAAGTATCTGCATGTTTCACACAGCTTATTACGTTGCACAAGAACACACAATTCTTGGGGGACATGGTTACCACGGAACATCACTCACAAATCACTACACAATAAATGTGGTCTGTGTTCTTAAACGTTGTTTTTTTATCTCATTGTACATTAAATTGCATTTTTATGAAAAAATCTTTATCTTCAAATATTTTTGTCATGCCAATATTTCTGTAATGTAGATGATACAGATTGATGATGATAGTTATTTTGGGATGGAGGATTCTAAAAAATTTGGGCATCAATTCTTACTTTCATTTAGAAGAAAATATGAGTTTGCAATTGACTTCAAGAGTTTTATTTTTTCAAAAATATTTAGATCGTATAAGATGCAAGTACAAAAATTTAAGAGTTAATGATTTGTATTTGATTTCATGATGATACGGCACTCAGTAGGTTCATTGGATGTGAGATTTTCTTTACCTTGAAATCATGTGACTTGTGATTATAATTTACGATTTCCAAGTTTACGTAAATCATAATTATTTATTCACATTATCTTATCTGTTATTTATTCATATTATCTTATTCACAAGTCATCTAATGGATGGAAAAATGTCAGAAACATATTAACAATGAATCTGTGTGTAACAGTTCTTGTATTGTTCTCTACACTAGTAAATGCATGAAATTGAACTTTGTCTTAAATTTTATTCAAATTATATTGAAGAAATTTTGTTTATTTTTCTTTGAATTTCAGTTAGCTTTGTTTCTCTACAGCAGATATTCATTAGAGTGTTCCTAATTTTTATCTTTTATGCTTGTTAGTAATCTTTTAAAAATGTTATTTCGACAATTAAAAATTTTTAAATTTTAAAAATTATTTATCATTATTTTCTTAGTAATACACATTTCTAATATATTAATCTGATAGAATTTTGCATAGAAACTTATTAGTTTTCATAAAAAAAAGGAAAAAAACATTGTTTTGAATCTATTTGTAATAATTCAATAATAGTTCATTCTTCTGTAACAAATGTTGTGTATAAATATGTTAATTAGTGTTGTTTATTATTACATTTATGATTCTTTCAGAGTTATAGTGTTAGTGTCTAGAAAAGTTGTTAGGTATGATTTTCAGTTTATTTACTTGTCTATTGTTCTGTTTGAGATTCATATTTTTGAATTGTTTTGCTTTAGGTGGACTTTTGCCTACTATTTGTATGGAGAATATGGTTGATCATCATTATATGCTTGTAAGTTTGTGATAGACCAAATTTAAATGAAATATGTGTATCACTTTTGGCAAAATGATATCTGACATGCTTCTGATTGAATTTTTATTTCTAATATTAATGTTTTATTTTAGATTGGTCTTGAAGGAGGTATTGTTCAATTGTATTGCCGTAATTCTCGAAACCCCTTGGCAACATATGCTGGCACCGCAGATGTGATGGGTCAAGGGCCATCTATAGAATGCATCCAAACTTCTAGTGTTCATCCTGCACAATTTTTCATTTTGGACAAATCATCCAGGTATGAAGCTCCAAATTTCTGAAAGGAAATGTGATGGAGTATTTCTTTTTTCTGTTTTCTTATTTACTGTTATCATAAATCAAATTGTGTTTGTACAAATCGATCAAAAAAGAAGTTAGAATATTTAATTCTGTTAATCTCAATACATATCAGTTTTAAACAAGTTCTGTATTCCTGGTCTTCTATGATGTCTCTTCTATGTCTGTTCCTTACTTGACCAAATTTCATATCAGAATCTTCAAAATGCCTTCTACCTAGCTTCTACAAGAATCAATAAAAACATAAGCAATTCTTACATTTTGTATCCAGTTTTACTATATTTCTGTATTTGCTTTTGCAGTTTATGTCCTTAGCATTTCTATTGCCCCTTATCCACAAATTTTCTTGATTTTAATGTTTGCCACAAAGTTTTTTCCATAGTAATTCTTGAAAAGATATTTCATTTCTCTTGTATGAACATTGTTCTTGCATTTTCTGTTTTGAGGTTCAACTTCTGCCTGGGAAAGGTTTGTCAATTCTTATCTCTTGAAATTACTCACTGAATTAATATAAATGTTATATAATTTATTTACAGAATTTGCTGTTTTTAAACAAAATTAAATCCTTTTGGCTTGAGCAGCAAAAACAATAGTCAATATAATATTAGTTCAATTCTTTCATTGCTTTATTTTTTCAGTATAAAAATAAGTATTATTCCCTAAATAAACTTGTTAAACAAACTACTGCAATCAAAGCAAAAATTACGTATACATTAGCTAAAGTCGTTTCTCAAGAGCCAAAACTTATGAGCTTGTTACTAATATCTGTCATATTTACCTACAGACTGTGGAAATAAATATTTGCAAACGATTTATGGAGAATTTGACCATGCTTACAGAACAAGTTGGGGGTGTAAATGCTCTATGTGGTAATATCACAATATTTATTAGGGTGACAATATAATGCTGAAGTGGGGAAATTGAATGTTGGGGGAAATGAAGGGGACAGACTGCCCAAATGATGTATCTGGAGCAATATTCTACAAAATGATAACTTTTTGAACTTTCTTACCATTTTTGAAGATTTAGTTCTTTGGGTAGTTCACAGTGTAGCATGGATGGTTGGGAAAATGCAGAAACTTGAAATCTATGTAAAATTAAATTGAAGGAAAAAGACAGAAATAATCTTTCATGACAAAATTAAAGAGGTGTTTGATTTTCTAAACTATTTAATCTAGAAGTTAAGCAACATTAAAACGGGCCTATATGCTGTAATGCACAGTTCAGGTTCTTGCTGTTCAAAGTTGATTCTATTATGAAGTAATTTTCAGTTTTAAAGCAATTATTATTTACAAAGTGCTGAGTTTCCACATGGGTCCAGCTAGTTTGTATTAAAAGATGAATGAAGCTGGTTAAAAAAAGTTTATGATAGCAAAAGATGTGGTTACGATATCTGTTAAGTGAATTACTGTTAAATGTGGTTAGTGATTCTTTTTCCAAAGGAAAAATTAATTTTTTTAACTATTCTTATTTGTGTATACTATTCCTGATCTAAGAAAATTCAAGATTAAACTAATTTCTTCCACCAAAAAATTATGTTGAGAGCAAATTGGGAGCAACTTAATTCATATTTCGTGCTAACTGTATCCTATATATACAGCACTAGTAATCAAGTACCCTGTATGAGTCTGTCTGTCTGTCACTCATGGACAT
The DNA here is from genome assembly GCA_964035755.1 of Teleogryllus oceanicus. Lineage (NCBI taxonomy): Eukaryota > Metazoa > Arthropoda > Insecta > Orthoptera > Gryllidae > Teleogryllus > Teleogryllus oceanicus. The sequence continues at coordinate 130,843,632 of CAXIVR010000006.1, forward strand.
CTCTTCTGATCCACCATTCAAGGCCAATGAAGTGATTATTCAAAGTGCCTTTGTTTACTGATGAGAAAGTGACCATTTCCCCCCCTGATCGATTCAGAACATTCTAAGAGAATTATTGAAAAATATGTGTTTGGGAGTTTTGAGGCACCCATGAATGTGATCAATTGCTCCTTCGATTGGTCTCTCAAAACAATTCGATTGTCTCTGTTTTTTAACAGGATCTTTCTTGAATCTTCTAGAAGGTTTCTAGAAAAAGAAACATATTTTGAAACACTGTAAATTACTATACTTCCTTTCCGAATTCTTAAGACATGATTCATAAATTTGACAATAAGTAAACCTAATTATGTAATGAAACATACAAATTTTTAAAAAAGTACTTGTGGCAATACTTTTCAGGTATCTCTCTGCTTCCAAGGACAGACAAACCAGACAACTGGATTGTGTTCAATTTTTTTAATGAATGAATTTTGCATACTACAAAAAAATATTTTTATCATGAAAATATGCACTGTATGTGCCATAGTTGATTTTGTTCTTTTAGTTTGTACTGTCAAATGTGTGATAAATGGGGGGGGGGGGCATTCAACTGTATTTTTAAATAGTTTTGAGTTTTAAATGCATGTGCATTATGACCCATTTCGATGTACTTTTTAATTTATAACAAATAATTCTAAAAATAGTTTAGATGCAACCTGAACCAAAAAAGTCTGTTTTGCAATTACAGCGAAACAATAAATTTGCAAGGAATCATGGCATGTATGTGATAATGAAAGGCTCACAACTTGCAAAGATTCTTTAATTAATTTTATTTACTTTGCAGAGATTCACAAGTAATTTTTAGTTTTGACTCCTAGAATACAATGAAAATCATATCTTGTAAGATTGAACATTTCAGGAAAATGTGACTTTTACTATTCTAATGTAAATACTGTAAAATAATAAATGTGCTTGGTCGCCAATGACCTAGCTGTTTATAAGACGACCTTAAATAAATAATAAAAAAAAAAAAATGTGTGAACATGCATTTTCTGGATATATTAATATTACAATATTCTAAATATAAATATTAGAAAAAATACAATTAAAATCATGAGTCTTAATAGTTTGAATATTTCAGGAAAATGTGACTTAAATAGTTATTATGGGAAAAATAAATTAAAAGTTATTCATTATTAAATTTTTAATTAGAAACTTCGATATTATAATTGAACGTCTTGATATAAATCCTGTTACAGAATCCACATCTGGAATTTGACTGAAAGTGACATTGTGCCTGTAAAGTCTCTGAACTTTGAGAAGAAAATATTGTCAATGAAATTGTCAAAGGCTAAGGGAAATGAGCCGATGTATTTGGTAAGTTTTAGTCTGTGTGTTTGTTTGTATATGCTGCACGCACATGCATGTGTGGGTATACAAACAGTTCATGAGGGGATGTGGATGTGGGAGTGTAGGTGTGTGCATGTGGGTATGCATGTTTATGTTCATGTATACACATGTAGTTAGGAGGGAGGAAAGTATTACTATATAGTGTACACATATTATAGTGTATTCTTGTATTGTTTTCTCATTTCTCATTTTTTTTACAGGCAATTGCAATGGCAAATGGTGATGTGGAGCTTTACCAACTGAAGCCTGAGTTTTGTTTCAAATCATCTACACAATTTAATGAGGAACTGCAGGGTTTCATAGCTTATGCAAAAGAATTGTAATAGTATCTTTGCATATTTTCTAGTCCTTTATTGCATTTAACTTGACGTGATCCACAATATGTGTGGAAATTTGCCCTTGTGAAGGGCAGAGTGATCAAAACATTCCGTCCTTTTTTTATCTGACTTCAGCTATTCTGAAGAATTTAAGTGTCTTACTACTGTTAAGGATAGTATCATTCTTTATATATCTTTTTATTACATATTAATTAAAACTGAATCAGTACTATGTAATTTCATACAATATTGCTCAAGTGATAACAAACAATTGTGGTGATATTGTTTTAAAATAATTAAAATTTACAATGTAAAGTATTTTATTTTATAAAAAAAAATTTTTGCAACAATCGAAAATTTCTGTTGCATTATTGGCTTTCATTATTGCTTTTTAAAAATTTCCATGAATAGTATATTTGTTGGAATTACAATGTACATAATTTAAATTTCCTTTTAACTTAGCTATACATTTCAAAGGAAATTTAATTCATAAATGTATACATACATGGATAAATGTAATTCCAGTTCTTTAAATTGATCCATCTTGTAAGACCTTTTAAAACCTTAAAAAAACTGAAACAACATTGAGATAAATTTAATAAATGGATATTTTTAGATGGTATAATTCATGAGGTCTGTTTTTGAGATTGAAAGTTGTGTGACACTGATTGGAACACAAGTCCCACCACTGAAGGTATGGTTGGGTTTAAGAAGTGAGCTTAGCCCTCGGTCATTATGATCATTCCCAGATGTATATGAAATGTACATGCATAATAAACTGTTAACAATTATTAAGATTTCCATGAGAAGATGAAGGTATCTTGTTAGGAAGGAACTCTTCCAGCTGGGCAAGAGTTTGTGGGTTTGGCAACACCTTACTAGCTGACAGTACCAAAGAAAGATCTCCTGAATTATAGATCTGGGATGAGTATTAGTCACTTGCATTGGCAGAAAAATATAATTTATTGCTGAAGTAATTAATGCAGAATTATAGTTGCATTCTTTATTTGTCGAAGTAAAAATAGATTGCATTTGTGAAATACCTAGTTCTCTTTTTTAATAACGTATGTTGTAAAATACTAAAATGTTTTGTGAATTTTATTCAGTTGTGTTTTCTATTACACAGAGTGCAAAGAATTAACAAGCACAAAGCTTTTCTTTGTAATTTTACCACTTGGTTTTATGTGAGGTGAAATTAAAATTAGTGTGTAATCTTTTCACAATTTCATGCATAAATTTACCAAATAAAACATTCTGATAGCTCTGATATACATCTCTCTCTCTCTCTCTCTCTCTCTCTCTCTCTCTCTCTCTCTCTCTCTCTCTCTCTCTCTCTCTCTCTCTCTCTCTCTCTCTCTCTCTCTCTCTCTCTCTCTCTCTCTCTCTCTCTCTCTCTCTCTCTCTCTCTCTCTCTCTCTCTCTCTCTCTCTCTCTCTCTCTCTCTCTCTCTCTCTCTCTCTCTCTCTCTCTCTCTCTCTCTCTCTCTCTCTCTCTCTCTCTCTCTCTCTCTCTCTCTCTCTCTCTCTCTCTCTCTCTCTCTCTCTCTCTCTCTCTCTCTCTCTCTCTCTCTCTCTCTCTCTCTCTCTCTCTCTCTCTCTCTCTCTCTCTCTCTCTCTCTCTCTCTCTCTCTCTCTCTCTCTCTCTCTCTCTCTCTCTCTCTCTCTCTCTCTCTCTCTCTCTCTCTCTCTCTCTCTCTCTCTCTCTCTCTCTCTCTCTCTCTCTCTCTCTCTCTCTCTCTCTCTCTCTCTCTCTCTCTCTCTCTCTCTCTCTCTCTCTCTCTCTCTCTCTCTCTCTCTCTCTCTCTCTCTCTCTCTCTCTCTCTCTCTCTCTCTCTCTCTCTCTCTCTCTCTCTCTCTCTCTCTCTCTCTCTCTCTCTCTCTCTCTCTCTCTCTCTCTCTCTCTCTCTCTCTCTCTCTCTCTCTCTCTCTCTCTCCCCTCTCTCTCTCTCTCTCTCTCTCTCTCTCTCTCTCTCTCTCTCTCTCTCTCTCTCTCTCTCTCTCTCCTCTCTCTCCTCTCTCTCCTCTCTCTCCTCTCTCTCCTCTCTCTCCTCTCTCTCCTCTCTCTCTCTCTCTCCTTCTCTCTCTCTCTCTCTCTCTCTCTCTCTCTCTCTCTCTCTCTCTCTCTCTCTCTCTCTCTCTCTCTCTCTCTCTCTCTCTCTCTCTCTCTCTCTCTCTCTCCTCTCTCTCCTCTCTCTCCTCTCTCTCTCTCTCTCCTCTCTCTCCTCTCTCTCCTCTCTCTCCTCTCTCTCCTCTCTCTCCTCTCTCTCCTCTCTCTCCTCTCTCTCCTCTCTCTCCTCTCTCTCCTCTCTCTCCTCTCTCTCTCTCTCTCCTCTCTCTCCTCTCTCTCCTCTCTCTCCTCTCTCTCCTCTCCTCTCTCCTCTCTCTCCTCTCTCTCCTCTCTCTCCTCTCTCTCCTCTCTCTCCTCTCTCTCCTCTCTCTCCTCTCTCTCCTCTCTCTCTCTCTCTCTCTCTCTCTCCTCTCTCTCTCTCTCTCTCTCTCTCTCTCTCTCTCTCTCTCTCTCTCTCTCCTCTCTCTCCCCCCCCCTCTCTCTCTCTCTCCTCTCTCTCTCTCTCCTCTCTCTCTCTCTCTCTCTCTCTCTCTCTCTCTCTCCTCTCTCTCTCTCCTCTCTCTCTCTCCCCTCTCTCTCTCCTCTCTCTCTCTCCTCTCTCTCTCTCCTCTCTCTCCTCTCTCTCCTCTCTCTCTCTCTCTCTCCTCTCTCTCCTCTCTCTCCTCTCTCTCCTCTCTCTCCTCTCTCTCCTCTCTCTCTCTCTCTCCTCTCTCTCCCTCTCTCCTCTCTCTCCTCTCTCTCCTCTCTCTCCTCTCTCTCCTCTCTCTCCTCTCTCTCCTCTCTCTCCTCTCTCTCTCTCTCTCCTCTCTCTCTCTCTCCCCTCCTCTCTCTCTCCTCTCTCTCCTCTCTCTCCTCTCTCTCCTCTCTCTCTCTCTCTCTCTCTCTCTCTCTCTCTCTCTCTCTCTCTCTCTCTCTCTCTCTCTCTCTCTCTCTCTCTCTCTCTCTCTCTCTCTCCTCTCTCTCTCCTCCTCTCTCTCTCTCCTCTCTCTCTCTCTCCTCTCTCTCTCTCTCCTCTCTCTCTCTCTCCTCTCTCTCTCTCTCTCTCTCTCTCTCCTCTCTCTCTCTCTCCTCTCTCTCTCTCTCTCTCTCTCTCTCTCTCTCTCTCTCTCTCTCTCTCCCCTCTTTTCTCTTTTTTTTTAAATTTCCTCTCTCTCTTAATTACAAATCATTTCATTTATCAGTCTCATCTCGTTTCATTTACTTTTAGTTACACAGTCCATTTTCTTTGATATCTAATTTTTATTTCAGAAACATATTCTTTTTTGTTTAGTTTGATAAGCCTCTGGGCAAATAATTCAAATTCCTCTCTGTTTTATTACATTACCATTGAGTAGGCATATGAACAAGTATTATTAGTGGTGCCGGCTGAGCGCCACAAACTATTAAGTATTGTTATTCATATTTTACAAAGGAGACCACAGAGCGAATCCAGTTTTTTAATTTTGGAATTAGTCAGTCTTTTTCTTTTGTCTGGAGATATAAAAGTATTTTCAGTGATGTAATGAATTATCAATAGACTTTTTTTTTTAGCATAGCCTCTTTCCTTTTTTAACATTCATCCCTTTATTTTAATTATTGTTCTATGTATCTCAGTTATTGGCAGTGATAACAAATATTGCTTAAAAATGTTACAAATGTTTTTGTTTCACGAGTTCTCTGAAAATGAGCTGTGTATTTGGTTGCATGAACCACAAGGTAGAGAGAATTCACAAATGCTAATATATAAAATCTTGCACTGTAGTTTTATTTTTTTTTTTACATTTCAGTAAAATCTTGAAAATATTACAATGATCATAAAGAAGTACATTAGAAAACAATGTGATTGTAAATGTATTATTAAATTGAATTGTATTCTGATTCAAAATCAAGAAGATTATTTTTTCCCCTTTTGTTTGTTCTTGATAATTAGAGTCTGGCAAAATATGTCTATAAATATGTAATGAAAACAAGAAAATAACAAATATGTAAAAAGAGATGTAATATGTTACACAAAATTTATAGAACATTTACAGCCAAACAAAATAAATGTACACAATTTGAAATTGCGTTAATAAAATATTTATTAAACTATTATTAAAATGAGTATTGCTCAGCCTTCTGGATTAACTTTTTTTAATAGGACATTTTTATCTTTGAGAGTAATATGGGCTATCCTTTAAATGTTTAGAACTCGAACGCAAACAAACTCTAGCATTGTCTTTGTTTTGTTACATGACAGCCAATATTATGTGAATATTGGGATTAAAGATCAAGAAACAACGTTAATGATACTTTCCAAACCTAAAGATGATATTCCAAAAGCTAATGCACATTTGTTGCAACATTTGACTATATGTCAACAGAGGTTAACACAGTGTGCATCTGATCCTGTCTGCTTGTGGAGCACCTTGCATTGTCAGCAAGCATCACATCATTTTATTGTGCTGACTATGATAGCTGTGTAATGGATGATTCTTATATATGTTATTAAATAAATTTTCATTAAATTACCTACAGTTATAGTTCAATTTTCCTGTTGCAAACATTTGCATAAATTTTGTCGCAATAAGTTTTCCACAAATTTCCCTTTAGCAGTGTGATGTACATAGAGTACAAATTATTCTGGTTTGCAACTATTTTTTTTTGGAATGAAGGGGGTGCAAAAAACTCATTTAAATATTGATTTCACTTGTTTGAAATAAATCAAATTTAAACTCTACAAGAAGCAAGTGGGATATCAAAAATTCAGGGTTCTTCATTTGCTCATTGCAGAATTAAGACTACTTCTTCCATCAGATTAGTTTGAGAATGGACTATAAGAAAGTAATGATGTATAGTAATTCAATTTTTTTTAGTTTATGATGAGGCTTTACGAGTAATTTGATTTTCTAAATGTAAACCAATGAAACTAGAACGCTTACAAAGGAGTAAGGTTTGTTTAATATTATAGCAACTTATTATCACACTCCCTTTCTGATAGGAATTTAATTGCTATGTAAAATTATGATTGCTAATGAAAATTATCAATGTTTTTAATAGGGCTTTCAAACAATTTTTAAGATGTACTGCTTTGAACAATTTCTGATTAGAAGACAGGTAAAACAAATTATGTTCTGCCCAACACCAAATACGTTCTTTTAGTTGATTGATAATTTGAGGCAATAAACCTTACTGTTATTGCAGTAGTACATATGGGGAAATAATTTTTAAAGAAAATGGAAGTTTGAATTCAAGAGTAATATCATGGATGGTTAATCTATGGTAATAAATCCTATTTTCAATTGATAGCAACGAGCCAGTAGTACTATTCCAATGTGTTTGTACTGAGCCCAATGCAAAGACAATCCTATTAAAAGGAAGGAAATTCATATTTTAATATTCACAGAATGTCCACAACGGTCATACGGACAATCGAGGAAAGCACCATGAATTTCCGGAAAGATGCTCCATGAATGGTGGATGATCTTTGGAGTCCGTGAGACGTGGCATTTTCACTACTCGAGGAACTTCCAATCACATCGTAGCTTTCATTCATAATAGGCGTGGTCTGTTTTCGTCCTCTGCGCTTGGCAGGTCTCTCCGGGTAATTGAAGCTTGTCGCAAGAGTAGCAGTTCAGTAGTGTCTCGGAAGTATCAGGCGAATTTCAAATTAAATAAGCCTGTTTTCATTGTAGACACAAGTGAGGTAAATACCTGTTACATATTTTTCTAGTATAATTGATATCATCAGAACATTTTCCAGTGTACTCTTAATGGAAGAATAAGTTAATTCTCTGAGAATTAACATGTTTTCCATATGATGTACACTGGTTGGATTTGCTTCATGGTAGTTCTTGCTGTGTAATGTCAGTAACATGAATTTTGAAAGAATAGTTTACGTCCGGCTCCTAAACCTCACTTTTGGTTCAAATGCCATTGTTGCGAGACTTATGGTGTACTTTTCATGTTTTTTACAATTGTAACTTTAATTATTCTTGTGTTTTCAGTTTCTGATTACGTGTTGAAGATGGATTTGCAAACTGCTTTAATTTGCGGGGGAGTAGCCGCTGTTTCTGCTGTGGTTATATACGTCATATCAGTGTTTAGTATGCGAGAAAAGACGTATGAAGAAGCAATTGCTGAGCAAAGGAAACTACCTGAAGAGAACCTTCTTTTAGGTCGAAGTGCGAAGGATAAAGCCAAAGACAAGAAACAGAAGAAATTGGGGAAAAAGGTAAAGGAAAAAAACACTGATCAAGACAGAAATGAACAAGCTGATATGTCATCTAAGTCGGCAGTACATACGTCAAAGGTACATGTTGATTTTGAAGAACCTGAAGCAGAAGTTGTAAGTGAACGCCCATCACAGGTAGTTAAGCTGCTTTTATTCTGAAGATCTTAGTTCATGTGCTTTCTCAGTACACAGTTTTAGTGATCTTTAACATGGCAAAATTTTGACTAATTACAATTGCTTCCCTATGACATGTGCTTTGCTAATCCCAGATTAAGATTTTGAATATCCCTTGAAATGGTGGTTAGTCATGTTATTGGTTTGTCACAATTATCCCTTGTAGCTGTCAATATCTTCACTGCTATGTGTAATTGTTGCTTTTTTTAAAAATTTGTTTGAATGGTTTTCCCAGTGTATTTTTTGCTATAAACTAAAAATTGGTTGCAACTTAAGTTTTATGCTTTTGGAACAGTCACACTTTGTGTTCATGTTATCTTCATTGATTTATTTTCGTTCCTTTATGTGATAAATTATGAATTTTGTGCAAGATCTTAAATTGCAGATACAGGCAGCTAATTTTGTGTGGTTGGGTTTCTTATGTTCTGCTAATTGCAATAATGCAAATAGGTGTAGCATGCACTCATCAAAACAAAAATATTTTATTCCTTTCTTTGTTAAGAAAGTTTGATATTGTATTCATGAAGAGAATTCAAAATATTAAGTCATGCTGCATCTATAACTGCAAACATGACTGATTTATATCAATAATATAGGAATTAACTGTATTAATTAAGAATGCTTTCAACATGAAACTAATACTATGTCATGTTCTTTCTCTTAGAGATAGAATAATTGTTAAGTGCTTTTATGTTGAGAATCTTACTATATTAGCATGTGCGTGGGCAGCATTCTTCTGTAACTTGTTGGAAATGCTTTCATCATTAGGAAACAGTACCTATGCTAAAAATTTCCTTATTTGTACTGGAAGCTATTTTTTATTACAGTTTTAACATTAGAGCCGCATGTAGATGTTTTATAATTTCACTTAACTTCTATTCAATTCATGAATGAAGATGCGCTTATTGAGAAGATTATTTTAACGAATTTCAGTATCATAAAATTAATTTTTTAGGAGGATAAAAAGAAGAAGAAAAAGGAAAAGGTGAAACCCATCCTGTTAAATAAAGATGAGCATAGTATCATAGTTGATGACCCCCCTAATCCTGCCAATCATTTTGAGGAAATTTTGCCAAAAGATGATTTCTTGCTGAAACGTAAAGAAAGTGTGAGTCTCAAGTCTGTCATTGATGTGTTTTTGTGTTCATTTTGTATTGATTTAAAATAATTTTTGCGTTATTGGTTGGTGTTTAGTGTTGACAGAAAGTTCATAAGTGTTGTAGAGAAAGACATGACTGATGGTATGTGTTGTGAATGAGATTGACTGCTTTCTAACATTACATTCAATTTTATTTTTTTGTTGAGGATGCTTTGTAAAGAAATTTTCTCGTATTCGTAGCTTGTATTTTGCATGTTTGTATGTTATGAAACTGTGCCAGAGAAGTAGATTTAGAAATTAGGTGGTCCTTTTCGAAAATTTGACTGTCATTAACATGTCTTATCTTTTTGTAGCGTGAAGAGAATGTTGTGAAGAACAATTCTGAATCCGTTGCTAGAGAAGTTCCCAAGCTTCAGGCTTCTTCTAAATCAAATACTAAACCCGATGGACCTCCTTCCAACAAGCAGGAAAAAGAAAAATCATTTACTAAGGCAGAAAACACTTCTGCTCCCAAAACCGAGCGTGCTCAGGTATCTAACAAGTCGGACCATGAAATTGTTGAGAAGGACAAGGACCCGGGTACAAAGCAAGAGAAAGCTTTTCCTAAAGCTACAAATGTAAAAGCTGAAAAGCAAGCTGCTCCAAAAGCTGATAAAGCAGAGAAGGCTACTACCAAGGTGGAAAAAACTGCAGGAAAACCTGAGAAAACATCTGCCGAAAAGCCAGAAAAGAATGCTCCTGCCAAGCCAGAGAAGTCTGCTGCTGCCGCCACAAAGGGTGAGAAGTCTGCAACTTCTGTTGCTGCAGCGAAGCAAGAGAAGCCTGCATCCACCAAGAGTGACAAATCAGCCGCTTCAAAGTCTGAAAAGAACAGCAATGTGCAAGATACCCCTGCAGCCAAAGTCCCCCCTCCGGCTCCAGCAAGTGATGTGGTTAGTGCAGAAGTTGTCCCTCCAGTGGTGACATCTGTGGTGGTGAAAGAGTCTGCCACCATTCCTGCGAAGGAGAAGAACCGCAAGAAAAAGAGCGAGTTGGCAACCTTGCAACAAATGAGTGAGTGTTATCACGTTTTTTTTTTTTTAAAAAAATTCTCTTCACACCCCTAGTACACTTTGTAGATATTTGATTTAAAAGTATTGTCCAGAGAAAGCAAACGACCAAAGGAAATTGTTATGAAGAGTTTTTGAGTTGAAAGTAGCTGGTATTATTTTAGTAATAATATACCCTTGAATTTTGCTGAAATGTAGATTGTGCCATCTGTTAAAAGAAACCAAGAAGGAACATTTAACCATAAAACCAATGATTTGAACAAAGCTACTCAAAACTTTCTTTGGAAATTTGTATTTTTGGAACATGGTGTTGTATCTCCTTCCTTTGTGTGAATTTATATTTATTATTAGTAGTATTAGTATTGTTTAAATTATTGAATTTTTCGGATTGTAGACATTTGGATACAGCTTTTTTTTGTTCAGTGTGTTGATCGGATATTTGGGTAATTTTTAGAAATGTATTACAATGGGGCCATTAAAGCCAATGTTCTTAAATGGCATAAAAAGAAAAAAGTCGTTTGCGAATATAATCGAATGGTGTGTGGTAGTTAAATAAAGTGAAGTCGCTTATGAATAGTCACTTTCGGGAAGAGTAGACTGATCTCTGAACTTTTTTTGAAATGGACTTGCGCGTTTCAAATGATGCGTAAGCGAATGTTATGCACGCTACCAAATGTTAAAAAGATTTCTGTTAAGAGAAGTTGGACGGGCCGTTCTCATGCACACTCATTTCAGGTGGTGGTGACCTGGGAGGACTGATTCACATGTATTCTGATTGCGAAATTCAAATTGTTGACTGTCAGATTTAGAACGTGGGACTTCGCAACAGACGATATTAAAAGCTACTGGATAGCTGTGTCAGTCTGTTGCGTTTTTAGGAGGGACTTGCGTAATAATCTCTCGAATTTTTGTTGAGATGGAATATTTTTTCATTATATTATATTGCTATTCTGCTGCTCGTTGCTACATTAAATTCAACTTGTTTCCGAAAGGAGGATATGTTGGCGAGTAAGTGAAGCTGTTCTTCATACTATTTCGCCTCGTTTTTCAGGAGTTGTGTAATAACCTGGCATTTAAATAAAACTGTTTTACTGATATCTGAGGTCGCTAAGGCTGAAGGGCTGCGGGTTCGAATCTCGCCCGGCGCATGGATGTGTGCGTCTGTTTATACCGTTACCGTCAATGTTACTTACAATGGTCGCTATATGATCTTAGTACTTGGAAAGAAACCTTAAATAAAATAAAAGAAAAAAAACTGATCACGGTTTCACATCTTAAAATTCAACTTAGATGCAAGCTGTCCGGATAAGAAAATTTGCTTAGATTCCCGTATTATCAGAAAATCAACCAGTTTTGAAAGCATATGGGAAAAGTGTGTTGATCGAATATTTTGTATCAAATTGTTTGAGTTACGAAGTGCGAGACCAGGTGACATGAAGTAACCGTTCCTCTATTGTGGGTCATTCGGGAGATCATTTCCAAGGATATGCCAGCAAGAAAATTGGTGCAAGTGGAGAAATGAAGCTAATTTACTTACTGGTTCGGGCATACTAATTATCTACATCTAATCCACAATCAAACTATTTATTATATGCTAGGAAACTGACAATTGTTCGCGGCCATGTCGGTTGGTAGTTTTGAATGTGTTGTTCATTTTGTTTTGGAATCTCTCTTCTTTTTTAATTTCTGTTTGCGTGTGTTTTAGAAAAGATTTTCCGAGAGTACTATGCAAAGAACTATTAATGTTAATTTTTAATACAAGAGAATGATTTATTGTGAATTCTACTCTTCGCATGTACATTATAGTTATTTGTGGGAGCAATGTCGACTAATGAATTGATTACTTTCGGCAGTTAACCGAGAGACACGGATTATATTGAGAGTTGTTTTGTGTGTAGTATGCGTGCGTAAATAAGTAATGTTAAAGAGCGTCCGTTTCCACTGCCTAATTTTGTCTGAATATTGATAAAACAAGAACAGCTCGCTACTAAAGTCGCCCTTCGCGAGGTGCCGTATATTGCAGAGAAGGGCCGCATCGGACCGTCGTTTTTAGCTTTTAATACGCATGTTCAAAAGCGAATGCAATTGCAGATTCTCGTTGATGGCAGAAATATTCAGTACACTCTACGAGAATATTACAGTAATTATTATTATTATTATTATTATTATTATTATTATTTGTGAAGGATATTATTACTGAAGGATCAGTTCACGCTGTTGCAAGTGAACACCTTTTACATTTACCGATCATGTGTTTATAAGTAAGGGGGAGGGTGGCGACTGTAAAACGGCTAAATTTTGCGAACGGAGCCCCCGTGTTGTAGAATGTTGCGTGACGAACTCCCGCCCCCGCGAGAGAGAAACCCGGCTACAGCTGTGGGTCCGACCCAGAGGAGCAGCGAAGGCCCGCCTTTAAACCGGCAGGCTGGCGCTGCTACAGTGGCCAGTTGCACACGTGGCGCGGCGCGGCGCGGCCCGGCCCGGCCCGACCGCCGAGCTGCCACGTTCGCTCGTGTCTCCCACTCCGACTTCCGCGCCGGCCCGGCCCGACCGCCGAGCTGCCACGTTCGCTCGTGTCTCCCACTCCGACTTCCGCGCCATCTCCCGCTCTCCGCCGCCTCCTTTCACTCCATAGCGGAAGCGAAGCTCCCCCTAGGCGTTTGCCGGAGTTTCGTTGATGGACGATGCGGGACGTCCCACCCTTTGAAATTTGACGATTTCAAGTTCTAGTTTAGGATTTGAAGAAATTTACCATATAACTGAAGTTAGTGCTTTCGTTTTACGTTTTTCTCGAAAATGTTTACTAAGTAAATTTAAAATAATTTCGACGGTTCACTGAAAAAAAAAAAAATAACAATACTAAAAACCCATAGTTTCGAAAACGTTCGAGGGGATGCATTAAACTTTATCGCGCGTGACACGGCGCCCGAAACGCCGCGCCCGCAGTTCTGGAGATACTGTAAGTTACACGTACGACTTTAGTGGGTCGGGATGCATAATTCGTATGTAATGGGCCTTGCCAACTGTCAATCGTGTGACTCAGTGAACCTAATTCGACACAATCACTTCATGAGAAGACAGCTGGACGAACTTGGAAGTTTTCGCAAATGGCGATCCCGTAACGTTAGTTGGAACGTTGATTAGTTTTTCAACCAATTAATTTGAAAGTGGTGGACGTGCAATACAATTTCTCGGGACAGAACGCTGGAGCGCTGTGCCGAATCACTCACTGAAGCGTTCGCGGTTCAGAAAAACGTGCGCTCGTGGTCAAAGAACTTTTCGCTGATCGGTACGCTTCTCACTGGGGTTTCTGCATGGAGGCGCGCACAGATTTTAGTAACAAAAAGTTGAACTAGGGGATGCCAGATCGGGACATGTCTACCACGTGGCTTCTCTAACCCGGGCGCTGACTTATCGAGCCTAGTTTTGCATTTGAAAACAATCTCTCAATTAATTAAAATAAATATTGTAGCTTCCTGTTAATCCTTTTTCTCGTACAGTGTCTACCTTGAGTCGTGTCACGCTGCGCCCCTGCGAACCCGGCTGCAAAAGTGGACAGTAGCCACTTAGCGCGACGTGTGGGAGAGCGCGAGCACGAGCACGGACGGCTGCTGCGTGCGTGGCGAGGCGAGGCGACCTTCGGCGCGGGGTCGTCGGCGTCGGCGGCGATAGCCTCGGCTCGCCGCTCCGCTCCGCGCCGCCTCGGCAGAGCCTTCGCGCGCCGGGCGGCGTGGCAGCCACGCCACCCCACCCCACCTCACCCCCCCCACCCGTCATAACGCCCACTCAATTGGTGCGGCGACCTGCAGCTTCAGGGTGCGAATCGACAATTCGAGAGTAACAGGGAAAATACCAATAAGGTATAATTGGGTAAAATATAGGTCATAAGTTGAAACTCTCCTCTAGTAGCCTATCAGGCTAATCATTTTAATACAAGATTAGCGGTGACCAATGGTTCCGGCAAAAGTAGGTCGTTAATGAGGTGGCCGCTGAATAATGGGTATGCGGTTAATGAAATCTAATTGTCCTATTAGCTATGAAATGAAGTGTGTTCTTTTTAACAGTTTTCATTACTGTAAATGATAAAATGTATTTTAAAAAAATGGTATAAGGATCATTTGCCTCGTCTCGCCATTGGCTTGTCACACACGCTCTGTCGAGAAACCTACTTTCCGCCCACGCAGAATCAAACAAGCAAGCTAAAATAGAAGCAATTCATATCCTGTAGAAACTTTTTAGCTGGGCTATCGGACGGAATTGACGAATGACCTTTAGATCGTGACCGTGTGCGGCGTGTACCGATAGTACTTTACAGATTTCACAGAAGAGAAGCATGAGTTAGCAAACCAAGGGAATGCTGCGAAATTAGAGAAACTATCGTATTGTGGTTTTATTAAGATACAATATTAAAATACGTTGTTACTTGAAACCGAACGTAATTCCCCTGCCTAATAAGGGACTCAAGATGGTCAATATTCATAGTAATCTGACAATCCGTTCCGACGTTGGTACATTTTAAATCAACAGGAATCTCTACCACTTTTCCCCTTGTAATACAGTTCAAAATCGGTAGAGGTGAGCGCTTTATAAAGGTGAATTTACGAAATATGCCTGACTAGTGGCCGCTGAAATAGGAATATTTACGTGTATTATGGACAAATCAATCGGTTCCACGAAATAATAACCGTTAATTGAGATGACCGCTTAATCGAGGTGGTCGATTGATCAGGTTTCACTGTATTTCGTGATAATATTCCCATGTAATAATGGAAATAGACCCTTACTTGCTGAACTCTTGCGATTATATCACACTAAAGGAAGAACTGTAGAAAGGTTACTAAAGGAAACGCATCATGTACTACAAGGAAAACCGAAACTCCCCAAAATAGTTTCATGTTGCTCAGATTTTATTCTAAGACTAGTGAAATGAGGATGATTTACAAATTCTGGTACAATAAATCGCTTTTCACCGTGAATACATATTTAAATAGGTTGCGGAAAATGTAATTGGAATGTTTAATAATTCTCAAGAACAGTAAATGTTGTAGTGCACTATAGCAGAAAATCCTGCTATCCACTTTCATTTAAAAACGTAATGCTTAACTTCGTAAAATTGTTAATAATGATGTTTTTTATAAAGGAACACATGTTACAAACGATTGCTGAACATTAGCAATGTCGCTTATTTTTGCATTTAAAAACACTCAATCTTTTAAAATATTCTCTTCGCTAACTATAACTTGATGCTCGCACGCACACGCACGCACGCACGCACGCGCGCACACACACACACACACACACACACATTGAAGGTCTTGACCAATCAGCTTGAATTAGTGACACAACCAGATGATTAAACGAACAAATTACGGTAGATAAGCACTCGTCCTATTAATTTAATGATTTTATTAATGTGTAGTGTTTGCACTAAAAAATCAGATAATAATAGCAAGCGATAACATATCTGCGACCCATTACATTCATTTAAAGCAAGCGTTGAGAAGTTTAGTTGAGTAGCAAGCTCAACTGAACTTGTCTTTCTAAATAAAAACCCTTTGAGATTTCATAAAAGGTGTTTTATGACTTATTTATCGTAGAATTATTTATTTCGGTGAGGGAGGGTGGGAATTGAATCTCCACTTACACATCTCAGACAAAAAACTAAGATTATTCACGGGAGCGTTTTGTCTTTGTAGTTTCCTTGATCTGAACATTTAAAAGAGGAAATTGTAAATGAGACACCAATGCATTGATTCCCAGGTAATAGGCAAATACTTTTCCAAGGTCTCTGATCCATCCAGGCATCGACACAAAGAATTGATATTGAAAGTACGTAGCTGCGGTGTCAGATCCACCGGCGTGAGCCAGGCTCGCTGGTGTATGGCCACCTAAACGGGGAATTGTGGCACCAGTTGCTTGTTTTTACCCGGACGAGTAAACGCTATTTGTAAAAAGTTTCGTATTCCGGCCATGCGTAGGCGTCTTTGCTTTGTGCCGAATTTGCACGTCGTAGCGGTCGAATGAGGGCGTATGGCTGCGCTTGGCGAGCGGAGTGTTTTGCGGTGCAGTGGCGGGTGAAGGACGTGCAGCACGTGTTGGCTGGGGGAGGGGAGGGGAAGAGGAGAAAAGGTCAGAGGAGCTTCAGTCGAAATGCCTTGCGCTAATGCCGGCCCTCTCCCCGCTTCACCCGGGCAATGCACGGCTTCCCCCGCGTGGCCGACCGCGCGGATTTCCGTCTCCCCCCTCAGGCGTCCAGTCGACACGAGCGCACCGGCCCCAATTAAAGCAAAGACACCGACAGCGCCGCCCGACCGCTCGGCGCTTACTGATGCCTCGGCCAAATGGCCGCCTTGAAACGCACACGAGGTTGTTGTTTTTTTTTTTTTGGATCAATTTCGCGCGCAGCTCGCTGAAATGTTTGCTCGTTTCTCATGGTGGGTTCAATTGACTCGACTCGTGTTCATCATTTGTTCCATAATATGCTTTTAGCTTTGTTACATGTGAAAACGCCTCATATTCGCCGTTAACAAAATGTACGCAGGAGTGGTTCTGTTTATTACGAATTCTCTGGAGTTATTTTTCAACAACGTTCGGGAGCTGATGGAGAGCTGCCATTTTTGAAAGAACATATTTTATTCTATTCGAAAGTAAAAAGTTTCCAGCATGTGAGTGAGATACTAGCAATGACTCTTAATAAATTATAATTAGAAATATAACAAATTCTTCCCATTTCCATTGTCAGATTTTCATGGAAATATTTTCTTGACCTCGTGTACTTCCTGTCACCACATGTGTTGTTTTCCGTTGTCTCTGTTCTCCAGCAAAGATGATAAAATGAAAAAAATATTAAAAGTGCACCGCGGGCTATTGATTCATATCTCTCTGACTGGCAGTTGAACACGTGGGCAAAGGCGCCAACGGCACGGGGCTCGTTCGCCTGCCGGTAGGGATGTGCCCGTAACAGCTAAACTGTTATTTCTTAACCGTTAACGTTTCGTAACTGTTACGCGAAATAAGTTATTTCGTTTAACCGGTTATTGGCTGTTATCGGTTGAAATGCATAGAACTGCAACCAACTGGGCCTAATTCGAACTACTTCAAGTTTTTGTGGCAACCATTTTGTACAATAACAGCTTCACTGCAGCTAATCAATCATGATTTGCCAGTGTTCAAATTATAGATTCTTTAATACATAATTCGTCATTATTGCACACCATGTGCCACAATATTTTTATATTTTATTGTATACACTACAAGATGTTTGTCCTTTAAATTAAGTCCGTCCAATATGTTAACTTATTTCTGTCCCATTGCTGCTTATGTGAGATCAGCTAATATTTCCCTATGTCCAATAAAATAAAATGAGTTACGGTGAAATAACTCACATTATAATACTTGATATTCGATAGTCGTTAACACTTTAGCCAAAGGTAAGCAAATCTGAACCCGAATCACTTTTATTTTAGTAATATTCTATGTTCTATACACATTCGCTACACATTATATGAATTACTATTCATCCTTGGCAGTTAATCCAGTCTTGTTCATATCAGCTGATTCTCTGGCCAAACATGTTCGCGAAAGTAGTGCAAGGAAGCGCCGTAAGGTAGCTGCACAAGCTTTACGGTGCTACCAACGTTATTAGTTTTGCGTGGTCTAACTTTAAACTCTTAGCAGTCGACCATGTTAGGTTGCTGGTCATGGACCTGTTATTTTTCAATTGTTATTAATAACAAGTAATACGAGTCAGCTGTTTTTGTGATAACAGCTATTGAAGAAAAGCTGTTAAGCCCATCTCTACCTGCCAGGCGAGTCTCCCGCGAGTGCCTCCCCTCCATTTTCTCGTGCTCTTTCAGAGAGCAACACTTGTCGTTACACGCGTTGGGGCAGTACAAACGTTTTCCAAGCTGTTAAATTTTTATTCGACAGCGTAAGTATTAACCCGATTTATAAATCAAAGATTCCTTGGTTCGGGCGAAAAAGCTGGTCCGCTGCTGTCGGCAATCGCAGGGTTTTTCAGGTAGTGACCTTAGACGTGAAGGCCTGTTTGATCTCTCTGCTTGTGTAACGCAAAGCACTTTGGAAGGCTTTTTCGCAGAAGCTTTGGCCAGCGGCATCCTCAGGGTGCTCTACCAACGAACGCGCGTTCAGAGCATTCAGAAGTGACCCTTTCCTCGTTGAGGTTGACCTAGCGCGCACGAGAACGATTCGCGAAATGGTTCGGAGCACATACTTCGAGTTTTCCAGCCCCTTCTCGCGTGGTGAAGCTATCCAGTTGTGGTGACCAGTTACTTCGTAGTTTAAGATTACAAGTACTTCCTCCTCCTCATTCTTGTATCTCACCTGTTTCTTCAATTCACCTTGCATTGATAGATTATTCCTGAAGATTTTACGAACAATCTTACTAACAAATTGTACTCTTCGTATGTGGAGTGGGAATGTAAATTGAAGGATTTAAAAAAAGAATAGACGTGTGATTTACGACGTGTAATTAGTGACGCTCGACGGAGGCAGTTTAGATTTCCACGTTACCTTCCCCGCGCTAAACGCCTTCTCCCATGAACACACCGCAGAGCGTAACAAAACTATGACGATCATCTGTAACTAATCAGTACTGGTCAAATAGAAATTATGTAAGAACTACGCGTCCAAACTATTTTGGATTAGCATGAAGTACCCATGGAGGGGAGCTGGACCCTACAGGTTTTCTCTCCCTTGAGCGTGGACG
The DNA here is from genome assembly GCA_964035755.1 of Teleogryllus oceanicus. Classification (NCBI taxonomy): domain Eukaryota; kingdom Metazoa; phylum Arthropoda; class Insecta; order Orthoptera; family Gryllidae; genus Teleogryllus; species Teleogryllus oceanicus. Next base: position 130,862,647 of record CAXIVR010000006.1, read on the forward strand.
GATGGAGCCGGAGAGCATTGCGAAACTGAGTAATACAGACAATGCCATTGCCCAACCAGAGGGATAGAGGTTGCTTTCGAAAAGGGATAGAGGTTGCTTTCGAGATTTGAACAATTTCCATAAGATCAGTTTCTGAGTCCGTCGTAATTTGCCTAGTGATTTAGAGCACGGCACCTCCTCTGATCAAATTTTGTGGTGAGTCAAGCACTTCGCGTTTTCTTTAGTAAATAAATAGTTCCTCTCTGTTCAATGTTCTTCGTACAATGTCGCCGGGTGATGACTTCGATAGCCCTAAGCATCGTCCGTCATCTTAATCACAAAATTGTCTTCTTCACTGTCTGATAAGAAATTGATGCGCAATCCGCTTGCATCCTTTTCGTTCTTCCCTTTCCGTTTTGAATGTCACCACTCATGCTGTCGCACCTTGAACGAAATGGTTCCATAGCCTATTATTTCACGAGCTTGTGCAGGACGACTATGCATTTTTCGAAGTATTTTAGACCATTGCGTATCAATATTTAACTGTTTAACATCCAGAATTGAAGAAAGATGACAATAAACTTCAGGCAAGCAATATGCTCAGAGCAATTTTTGGCTGCTCGGTTAATGTCATATTTACTTTGCGTATTGACCAAATGTATACAATTCAGAGAAATATTCTGTGGTATATTTACACTTTCATGCACTATACTATATAAGTGTATTAATTGACACCAGGCTAGGGATACAACATTCTTATAGAATGATCCGAATAATTCGCGACATCTCGATTTACGTGAACCTTCTGGTCTCTCGCTCTACCTACGTCGCTTGTCTCATAGTTCTGCTGGGAGCCGGACGCAGTAGGTCAGATGTGAACGCAGTGGTGCTCAATTCGCCGTTGGATGGCATGCAGTCGATTGGTCGATCAGGTCTGGTCAAGACCAACTACAATTCGTTGAGCGGGGGTATTGCAGCTGGTTCTGGTCTGGTCCGAGCGAATGCTCTTCGATTCCGATGCGGCATTCGGACAGACCTTGGCGTAGAACTGCAGGCAACGCGTTAAATGTGCCGTGGGAGGGGAATGCGGTCGACGCGTTGCGTTGGGAGGCGTGCGGAGCGATGCGACGGCCGATGCTCTCGTCCGAGTGGGAGTCACCGCTGCGCGTCTTGCAACGAAGGAAGCGCCGCGCCGCCCCCCGACCTATTGCGCTCGCGCGTTGTCGCAAGGCAGGTGGCCGTGGGGCGGATATAGCCCGCGAGACGTCAGCTCTATTGTCACGGGCGCGCTCGGGAACGTTTCAAGTCACACGCCTTCGGACGTGGCTTTGCCGAAGTGAGACGACTGGTCAGGTCACGGCTGGATGGAAATGGTTGTCAAATGTGGGCAAGCAGTAAGAGACAACGACGTCGTTAGAAATTAAAAGGAGAAAATGAAAATAATTAAATTAGACATGAAAACGAGTGGGGGATCAGCGTTATCACGAATCTTTTGAACTTATCTTTTGAATTTAGAATTATGTGAGAGTATTCTGAGAGGCTGCAACTATAGAAAAGGTATTTCGTAGCCCTGTCCTGAACAAAGAATAGCTATGTGTGAAATTAAATATTATTCATTATTTACGAAATTAAATTATGTTCAGTACAGTATGAACGGGTGCTGAAGTCGTCAGAGGACCTACTAGACTGGAGGTGCATCCTGGACCGGACGCGGCTTTCCGCAGATGAAATTTAGTGCTGCATAGCCTTGGATGCCCCGCATTCATCTTTGCGAGATTTGGTTTGAGAGTTGTGTGCTTCCTAATGCGCGTCCGTCGCTCTCGCAACGGATCGAGACGCTTTGCTGACCGCCCCTCCTGGCTGAGAACATGTGATTTTCCTGAGCGTGCGCTGCGGGGGCGGGACCGGCGCCGGAGGTGTCTCGGTGCATTGTCTGGCGAAACAAAACATTGGCAGGTGCGCCCAAGGCCGAGTGCCAGCCGCAGCTGCCCTCACACGCACTCTCGCAAGGCGCCACCGCGCACGCGCCTCATGCACTCCCCCTCCCTCCGCGAGGAAAGGACCGATCAACACCGCCGGCACTTGCCCTTAAGGCAAGGTTTTCCGAATTTCTCTTTCGCGGCACCCTCGTACTCGTATGAAATTATTCCACGTAATAGGCCAAATGGAAAAAAGAAATTGTTAACTAGAAAACCGAACATATTAAGTCTTTTGAAGCAATGTATTTATTAACTTGCCAATGTCAACTTTTGCTTGTTATTTCTACGCCCATTGGAGGAGGGTATTTGAGTGAATTGTTGATATTTTAATCGGTGAACCTTTTTTCAATGCATCTTCCGCACATTTTAATGCTAAGATTTTATTAACTTACATATTGTGTACTCTTGTCGTGGACTGTGTTATTGTGCATTGGACATTTTCAAATGTGGTACCACAAGGGCGTGCAACTCTGCAAACGGTCTTTATCTCATTATTATCTGCCAGGTCCGACACAGCAGTGTCTGTAATTTGATCTGCTTTACGTTGTTCCCTGGCCGAGCGAACAAGAGATTTCGTTAGGACGTCGGGAGTGCAACTGAGCCCACCCGAGGAGCAGGAGCGTTTTACTCGTCATTCCGAGTATTACTCCCCAGGAAACTGGCTTTTAACCCGCGTTATATTTTTTTCTCTTAAAAACAGCAATGTCGACTGCTGAGCCGCGCCGAGGGTGAGGGAAAGGTCCTCGCGGCGCGCTGACGCCTGCCCACAAGTGCTGCGCTGGCTCTGGAACTGCCACTGCCGCCACCGGCCGAGCTCGCACGTGCCGCACGAGTGCTTATCGCTATTCAACGCAGCGAGACGAGGAGTGGGCGTACGCTTGTGTGTTGATGGCGTTCCACAGGGGCCAAGTGCTATTGTTTACTGTAGAGGAGTAGGGATGACAATTGAAAATACCGGATTGCTGATATTGGGGGACTAACGTTTTTGCTTCACTATATTCCTGAATTCTGAAATATAACTGTTACTACTATGGCTGGGGTTATTATCGTGCAAAAAATACAGTTGCCGCGATTTCAAAATTTTGCTTTGTGCTTTTTTTTTACAAGTTCTTTTCTTTTCAATCTAAGTGCCGCTTGTTCTTCTTTAACATTGCTATTGTTGCGTACGCGCGACATAGCGTGGATAAATTTCTGATCTCATTAACATATTTTGCCAGTGAATGTAAGTAAAATTATTCGTAGCATTTTGAGAGCGTTTCTTAAGTTATTCTTAACGTATTTGCTTGGCATCACTTCCAAAATTAACTTTATCATCAGCTACCAAAGGTCAGTGAGCCGTCAAAGTTGCAAGAATCGATCTGGATTAGAGGCGTCTTAATTTGCATTTTTTTCCTACATGTTTCATGTAGATCGTACCTGGGCAACATCCAAAAAACACACAATCATGTAGTCATCGTAATTATAATATACTTCCTCAAAGTTTCATGCACTTACTTAGAAATATACATATTTGACCTTACGAGATTTGACCACATAGAGTTAAAGCAAATAAAAAAGGCGCCTACTGTGAAATTAATTAAATGAGCCGTAAATCCTATGTTTATAGACTACAAAATCCGTAAAATAGATGAAAAGATTGGGTATCCAGTTTTAAAACGGGTGCACACAAGTGAAGTCTTTGTACTTAATGAAATTAATGGTCTTACATTTTATTATAAATGCTCACAAATGGCACTGATGTTACCAAAAATCCCATAATTATCATCGTGTAATTGGTTCTTTGTATTACAATATATCGATATAATTTTGATATCAGAAACAGATGACATTGAAAGATGATTAATCCTGCTGTATACGAAAAAACATTTGTCGTTTCAATCATTAGCGTAGAGGAGTTTGTGTAGTACTTTAATCCGGAGTGAAATAGTACAAAATTGATGTTTGAAACACTATACGGAAATTTCAATCTAGGGACGTGTTCGCGTAATCTCTGTATTGTTGCTCGGATAGTGTCGTAACTTCCTATCCCATCTTCTCTCGTGAAATTCTAAGCCATCGATTTGAGTGGTATCGGAGCAAAAAGAGAATCGACCAAGTCCCCCGGGTGACGGCAATCGACCCGTACACTTGAGGGCCGAGTGGCTTCATTTTTATTGGGTGAATCTTAGATGTGGAAGCGACCTCATGCACAGTGGTTTGTATAGGCGTAGTCCGCCATATCGATTCCCCCCCTTCCTTCGTTCCACAAACTACCATGCGCTCAAATGTCAATAGGTGAACATCGGTGAGAATAAGGAATGCTTTCGAAATATTTGAATTCCTGTTTTCCAGGGAAAAATAACAAACGAGGTAAGATGAAAGTATGTCGATTATTTTTCTTTGATGGGATGGGATTCATTGTTAGGAAAACAACAGGTTGTGAATGGTCGGCAACACATGAATGCATATGAGCTTAACTAGCTCATGTGCATTCATGTGTTGATGAATAATGTGAAAATGGCTAGTTTAGATTGTCTGTAAATGGATGTTTGAGGCTCTCAAAATGGTCTGTTCGTTACTTACGTTATTTTACATAGGACAGATAATTTTTCTTGGAAGTTTTAAAAAAAATATGGAAAACCGTCTTAATTGAATTTTCCCGTGATCTTCCTGGAAAATATGGCAAGCTACCACTCTTGTGAACAATACCTTGTCGACCTGGTAGTCTAAAATTATTATTATTATTATTATTATTATTATTATTATTATTATTTTAATTTGGACAATTCGTTGGATGATTAGTTAATCTCTTGTTTCTCATTTACAATGAATTTTAATCACTCAAGTGTGTTGAAAAGTAGATGTGATCTGCATTCTGTTTTGTGACATTGCATTTTATTAGTTTACAAGGTTAATCCAAGTTACGTGTTAGTACATTCGTTGTTAGAAGTTTACTTTTTAGCGTAGCTTCTTGGTTTAAAATTGGATGGAAAGGTAGCAGTATTTCAGAACTCTTGTAATTTTTTATTCAATATTGGCATTTTATCCTTCCCCTTTTAAAATTCCTTTACTGAATTTTACTGAATTTAATATTGTGAAATGTATAGTATATTGCCTGGCTCAGAGATCGGAGACGTTACCTTCCTCTTTATGAGACATGTGCGGTTCCCCTGGCATAGAAGCAGTGTATTAACAGACAGTTGTGAGGAACGAGCGTGTTGGAATATCCTGCGTCGTGCCGTGCGTCGCCGCGAAACAAAGAAAGAAAAAAGGAAAAAAGAGACGGAGGGAGACCGGAATGCCTCATATCGCCTGCATCTGTTGGCGTCTCGCGGCACCGATGGAGCTCCTCTGCGTGGAGCCGGAGCGCGCTCTTTGCGAATCCCCTTCGCCCTTCCTTCCCTGCCCGTATTTATATCCCAGCCACTGTCATTGCCATCTGCTCACCACCATCGCCGTCATCAACCCCTCCACCACCACCATCACTAACCCCATCACGACTATACTTCCACGATTATCACGTGTGCCTCCCCTGCCACCATGACAACGGTACACGCTTCTCCCGCGAGCGCCTTCCCCTGCTTGCTGGCGCCCGCTCTGTGGGCCGGCGCTGCCGGCGCAAGCGGGTCAGGGGGTCAGCGCAAAATAGCCGCGTCCGCCAGCCACAGCCAGGCGGCGGGCGACTGGGCGCCACCACCGCACGCCGGCCCCGCGGCCGGCGCCTTGCTCACACGGGCACTCAAAACGAAACTTTGTATAAAAATCATGAATTTCAAAGCTTGTTGTGGGCTTTTAGGTCACTGAAATTCGATAAATGTGTTGACGGGCTTAAATGCTATGGGTGATTTCATTCAAAATGAAAAAGAAATCAAGAAAATTGGATACATTTAATTTGCATAAGTTGCTGATCCACTGCCAGTAGCAGACTAACGTATTGAGTTGTCAAAAACGAACAGCCCATACAAGAAATGTTACAGACCGAAGCTGCCATAGGGTAATCGAGAAGTAAATAGTTGGACGCGAGGAAATTGACATTTTCAGTCACGTTTTAAAGTCGTCTGATAGTCATATGTAATATTTTTTAAATTATTGGTCTCATTTTTGTAGTAAAGTTTTTGCGTCATTTAGTCGTAGTTGTAATTTGTGTTGACTCTTATGTTCAGTTGCAGCACCGAGAAGGGAGATATCACTTCGCGAGCTCTAAAACACTGCCTTCTTAGCTGAATGGGTAGTGACTCTTGTTACGGAAACGCATATCCGTGTTCGTTGAAATTCTGTAATGAGATGTAAAGATTTTGTTGCAACTCTCCAGCTAGATATCTGAAACACGTGACTCCTCCCATTAAAAAGGATACTAGTTGAAAGTTAATTAAATATTTATGTACATTTACTAATTTGTTTTCAATACGGCAACTGTTTCTTATTTTATTAGCGACCAAAGTAATTTGTAATACCTTGCGATCTGCGTCACTGTTAAAAAAAAATTAATGATTTTATTCTGCCCTTGCAGATCTCCTAGAGCTGAATTGTCTGGTTCTTGAAATGATAACATTTGACTTTTGCTAACGTCACTTAGCTTTTATACCCTAGTCATCATTTTCTTTATCGGTATTCGCATTGGCTCTCATATCATTCAGTCGAGCCCTCGGCCACGAGCAAGTTTCTGCAATTACTAGAGACTCCGACGAATGTATCATTCGACCATTTGCTTTACGCTCTCAACTGTCGCACGCCCTTGTGCAGTGATAAACTTAGATACGCCGTTAAGTCATTAGATAATTGAATCGTTTATTTCAGAAACCCGTCAAACGCCAAATTTGTCATGTCGAGAAAATTGAGAAAAAGTGTCCCAGTTTTTTCGATTTCAAAATTTTTAAAAATATGAAAGAAATTAATAATTGAATATTTTTCAGGTGAATATGGCATAAGCGATGTGTCTATGGTCATGGAACAATTTATCCACCGCTAAAGCGCATTTTAAATTTTGGCGTTTGACGGGTTTCTGAAATAAACGATTCAATTGATGTAACCTTGTATAAATCTGTACCTCGATCCTCAAATCCAATTGCCCACCCAATTCCATGAGCACTCATCAGACTTGTTCTCTCGAACGAATCGGTAATTTTTTCTGTTGGGTACCCAGCAATGTTATTTATGCTTTCTTCCTCTTTTCACTTATTTCTCTTTCTGCTTCTATTCTTATGAATTTTGTTTGTAGCCAAAGGTATTTATCGCCGGACCTCAATCTCCACGAAGTTGAAAATTTCTTTCGCAGTACTAGTGAATATGACGGCAGGTTTGTCGCCACATCAGTCGCAAAGTAATTGGATATGGGATTATTATTTGGAAAATATGGGATATTATTTGGAAAAATTAGAATGCCAGTTTCGCAAATATTATACCAACTTTAAATTTTGCTTTAACGCCAAACACATTTCTGATAGCGAAGAATGGATTCATAATTACGAGTAGAAGTAGAGTTGATTAATCATTTCCTCCAGTTCCTCCTCCTGTTTTTTTCTGCGAAATTAAAAATAACAAAACAAAATCTTCATAACAAAACAAAATCTTCCTAATACATGCTCGCGATGTGTTTTTTGAGTCTGCTAGATGTGTGGAGTAAAGTCTTTGAATGACCTTCCTATTGGCAGAAAGATCGCGGAGAGAGAAACGCAGTGGCTGAGGAGCGAGGCGATGTTGAGCGTCGACGTGCACCGCGCCTTGCTCCTCAGCCTGGGGCGCCTTCAGTGCGCCCGAGTCATTGCTACTCTGCCTGGCAGGAGGCCGCGGCGCGCCGGCGAGGCTGAGAATGAGCTGGCTTTTTATTGCTCTGCCACGCGGCACTGGGCCCACGCGGGTTCGTCGAGCACACTTTGCAACGCCTTTCAGGTTGCGCTGGCTCCTCACTTCGTCAGCCCCGACTAGTATAATGAAGGAAATGTGAAGCGACATAGATTTATCCTATGTTCTAACAAAATTATATATTTAAAAATGCCCTGAAAAAGTGATCATAATTTTCTTTCTTCCAAAATGGAGAAAACTTGAATTGAACCTATCCATATTCTCTGCCCTACAACAAACAAAAAATATTTTAATTGAAGGAAATCATGAGTTTGATACCTACGATTACCTATGGTATTAAATTTTCAATAAAATTCGATGATTCTCTAACGGACCTTAAAGGAATCATCGGTTTTCTTTTAAGAAGAATTAGACTATTTTGTCGAAAGTTTTATCATTTTTTTCAACGTACATTTCTCAGCTTTTTTATTAAACTTTTGTAGTAATTAATACATTTTCATCAAGTTCGTTATAACCATATATAATCAAGTATTTTTAACCAATAAAAATGTAGTGGAAAGGGAGACCTGCTCTTTTTCGGCGAAAAAAATTCCTATCCACTCAAATTGCGTTTGAGAAATTATTTTTCTGTAACAGTGTATTGTCGCGAGCCTCTTTAAACATACCAATGTTTATGTTTTCGTGGAGATGTTTTCGTTAAGGAAAACATATTACTTTATATATTATTTATAAATTATATTACACACGTTATATACATAGTATGTTAATTAAAAATGGAAGAAAAATATGAATGTTCAATAAATCTGGGGATGAATAGTTTAAAGCATAGCACAGGCATTCCTAGTGCGCTCGCCACGTGGCCGCCGACTGGCACAGGCACTCCCTCCCGCCCCTCCTCCCTCCCTCCGCTCGCTCGGCTCCACCAGCCCACCTCGATCGGGGATTTGCGATTGCTCAGCTGCACTTTTAACATTCAGGTACCTGCCCGGCCTTATCCTGTACTTGCGCTGCTTTCGAGCGCTTACGGGGAACTAATGAGCGACCAGCCTACTCCGATTTTGAGAGCAACGCTTCCGAGGCCTCTTTCCTCTCGGTTGCTCGAATAGAAAGCGAAACCTTACGAGGTTCCTTACTACCAAGTTTGTCCTCTTCGTGTAATAACACTTGAAAGTACTGTGGTACCTCGTACAGTACTATATGTTGAGCACAGTTGTTTTCTTATTTCTTTTAAAACGAGTCATCCTATTTACGGAGGAATTTGTTTCTGAATATCACATCTCCTGTCCAATACTTTTCTTCTAGAAAAAAGAAGTAGGGCTTTTTTATAATTTGTCGTTATCCAGTGTTATCGCATTGATTAAATGACAGGTCTTGGTGCAGTATGTATATCGTGTTATTTGGCGTGTGTGGGTGTGTTCACTTATAATTACACAAGTGAAAAATGGGGGAAGATCCTAATACCGTAAAGTGAATGCGAGAGAGGCCGGCTCGTGTGGAGGGCAGGAGCTCTGCGCCTGGCGGTCAGCGGGTGCGGGTGCGGGCGCTGGCGCTGGCGGGGACGGCGTTCCTTTAATGGAGCCTCAAGGTCACGCGCTGGACCCGGTCGCTGGCCTTCGCGCCGCCAACGCAGTGGTTGCCCTCTTCCCCATCGACCCCTTCTCCGCCACACCGGCCCCACCAGCGCTCGCGCCCGCCCACCCGGTGCCCCTCTTCAGGGGCCCACGTACGCACGGGCCTCGTCCACTCTCAAGGCTTGCGAACCTGGAGTTTCATCCACTCTCAAACCAGACTTTCAAACATCGTTTGTCAGAGAATTGCGCTCTTAACCCTCCACAGTTTTATCTGTGCATGTCTCGTCTTAACCGCACCCCGAAGGCGCCGGGTTTTGCCATTCGTGATCCGGGTCCGCGCGTGTCGTGTTTCTTTTCGGCGGGCGTCTGCCCACGCTGACGCCCCCGGGCGGCTTTCTGGGCGAGGGCTGTTACGTGCACAGACCTTAAAATTCGGCACCCACAAGTTCTTGTCCTGGAAAAAATTGGGAGCCGACGGGTTTCGTTAGTGACGTTTTTCTCCGCCTGGTTGAAGCCATAGAAGCTGGTGTTTTGTCCGGATGAGTAGGGAGCAGGTAAAACTGCGAACTATCCCAAGTTTATGTATTCCATTTCTCTCTTCTTCCTTCAGCTCAACTAGTCCTCGTCAACATTCGCGTATTCACAGTTCTCCCGGAATCCTTTTATAACAAGGGGCATTGACGGGTCCTAAGGATAGCGGTGGAGAGAGGGCGAAACACGAAGGACAGCGCGCTTCACGTGTCGTGTTAATCTGAATATATAAAAGCTTACCTTTGTAGCTTCAATAATTTGGGCTCTCGTGACAGCCTGCCACTTTCTTATTTATGTGTAGAACCTGAAGGACGTGACGTGTCGGTGGGTGCAGGTATGAGGAGAGAGTGTGTGTGAAGAGCGAAGGGATTGTGAGGCTCGTGGGTGTTGGAGGGGCGCGCGTTGTGCCGTTTGGCATGCCATGGCGGCGCGGAGGGTCGAGCGGTTGCTCATCCTGCCAATTGGCGCCCGCGCCGCCGCCTCCTGCCGCCTCCCGCAGCATGCGGCCCAGGCGGAAGCTCCATCCGTCGCGCTTCGTTCGGCTCTCCCCCCGCCGCGTTGCTGCTTCCAAAGAACTCTGCGACCTGGTTACTTTAAAGTGCATGAGCAGTAATGTTGAATGGATTATGTAGAAAATGGCACGTCTCTTTTTACCTATTTCGTGCGCCCACGATAGTACAAAATGTCGCTTATCCCGATAATTGGTCCTTTTGTCATATAGAGCACCTGATGAAATTACATAAACGAACAGTAGAAATGTGGCATTTTCACCTGTAAGAAAGCAAAAAATATATTCTGAATCTATTGGTATGGTTATCTCATTGTCGGAAGATTGGATATGTAGTCTTTTCGAAATAGCCATAAATTATTTTAATTATTCATTGAAAATGCTGTTGATTTAATATGGCGTTATATTGTTTATTACATTCTTATAATCAATATTTTAAGGACAAAAATGTCATTATGACTGTTACTTGTATATCGAAGTCTACTCTTTTCGAAGCACGGAATCGCACGTTCTCGATCCAGTTGAATTTTAAATTCGAAACCTACATTCTTTAGTTATTTAGTTTTTTTATAAATTTGGAATACTCAGTAATGTCGTTAGATTTGAGACGAGGTGGGCTATTAGTTGTACATCGCAAGCGAAATGGAGCTGCTTGGGGGTCAGGAGTGTTTCGGGGAAAACTCCGAATGTGCATGCCGTGGTAGGCTGTGGGAGGCGTTCGGGGCGCGACGTCTCGAGAGGTCGGACCGAGTGCGCGGCCACCTGAGCGGTGAAGCGTTGCAGCTCTCCCTGGGAGCGGTCTTTGGCCGAGTGGGAATCCACTCGAGGGAGAAGAAAGTGAAGGTCGTGCGTCGCCGTTCGACCTATCCCGAGCGAAGAGAGGGGGCGGGAGGCGGAGGCAGTGGGGAGGAAGGAGATTGGCCGGCGGATGCCGCAAAGTGCGACTGGGGCGGTCCCTCGCGCTGTGCTGAAGGCACGAGTCGAAGTATGGGACAGTTGGGGAGGGATCGTTGTGTGATTTCTAGTTTCCCTATCCATTAGTTCCTCCCTTTGCCTATTATTATTATTATTATTATTATTATTATTATTATTATTATTATTTGCTTGCTTTCTATGCTTTTTGCATTTCTTCGTTCTTGGACCATTGATTCAGCCTATCCTTCATTCATGATCATCCACGGCCTGAATTTTGAGATTTGAATACTATGTTCCGGATTGAGAGACATTTGGAAGAGTAGCTTGGCTTGTGCGGGCGGAGACTGCTGGCAATGCGTGGGTGCAGCGAGTGGATCGCAAGAGACGGACAGGCCTCTCTCCCAGGCCCGCCCCTCGCCTGCGGGCGCCACTGCCGCGCTGGTGGAAACAGGCTGCGAGGGAGGGCCATTGCTTATTAATGGGATAAGCGACCGCCGGCTCGGGAGTGTGCGCGCAGCAGTCCAGCGATTGGGAACGGGGACCAACGACACTGCCTTGTCGCCCGGGCCAAGGTGTTCGCCCGTCATTCGATGACGTTAGGTTGAATAGAGTCGAAAAGTATTAAAAACACGTTTGAGTAATGAAATGTTAAGTAGGTTAATTATTTTCTTTGCTTTGTACACCGACTAATTATTTATTACATGACTGGTCTTACAGTTTTGTAATCCCCTTGACAAAAATTGGCAGATTCGGTGGTATTTGCGGATTCGGTGGTATAAGCGTACCGGACTGTTGTACCCGAGTTTGCGGGTTCAAACCCGATCGAAGCCGTGGATTTTTAAGGGCGAAAAGATCCCTCGTACGCCTTCCTTCGGCGGGGAAGTAAAGCCGGCTGTCCCATGCAGTAGATTTACTGCATGTAAGCAGGGTGGTGAAAGGAGCGTATCGAAATTTGCGCGGTGAGACGGAAAAGCGGGGCTGATGGCCCGAGTCTCGCCACGTAAAATAATGCATTAACTAAACTAAACTATAATTGTAAAGGGGAAGGTTCTTGGTTTGTTCCTACAGTTCAAGGGGTACATGATTTCTCTTTCGAAATTGTACTAATTGGAGGTAAAGAGAGTAACTGACAATTTTTGAATATTTGTTTAGTAAAACTTTTTTTGTGCTTCCTTTCAACATTCAGAACTTAACTACGCTGTATACTTGGCACTTGTGCTTCAGGTTCATTTCTTATTTTTAACGCCTTACAGTTATTGCAAGGAAGAATTTTCTGTGCTCTAACACCTGTGGTTTCTTATGCTTTGTATATGTGAAATCATAACTGTGCGTTATCAAAGTGCACATCTGAATCAGATGCGCATAGAAGCTTGAAGTTTTTTTATCGTTGTGAGTTGCTGGCTTACTTGAGTTCGTACTTCGATAGAATTTCGATCGGGAATGGTGATTACCGTGCTGGTCGATGTCCAAGTAGTCGCCACAGTAATGACAAATAATGGCACAAATGCTCTCCTTTGGTCTCTTTCTCTTCCTTTTGTAATAAAATTTTAGTGTATCTTCAGAAATCACCATCACCTGATTAATGCATTTACTGCATTCAAGTGTGTTAAGAAACTGACATCCTTAGTACTTGCATGTTTTAGTAGAAAGAAATTGTATTTTTACGCAGTTTTTTGTTAATCTCTCATGCAATTCTCGCATTGCTTCTTTCTAAATAAGTTTTTAGTTGATTAGTCATTAATGGTGATGTTATTGTGATACCATTTCCTATTAATGTTGCGCAAAATAAGAACCATTTGCGTTGCTCGGAAGTAACTTTTTTTCACAATTGTGTTTTCTCTTCGGCTCCTTACCCTTTGCCCGTTTTTTTTTCTAGTTTTGTAAAGTTCGCATTTTTTACCGCTGGAGTGTAATTTTGGAACACATCCCACTATTTATGTATAAATAGTATGTTGTCCCGTTGACCAAGTCCGAATCAATAAGTTGTTTTCAATGAGTTGTTAGTTTTTAGCAAGATATTCTTGCTAAAGTTGTTTAATGTCGTAGCTGTAACCATATGACTGTGTTCTGACTGTGCTAATTATTTTGCGGTATTCGCGAAAAATAATTATTTTGCGGTTTTAAGCGTCGGTATGTCAGATTCTAATTGCTTTGTGGCCACTAAGAAAATAATGGTGACCATTCTTTGAACTGGCTTCTAAATAATTCTCAGTTACCGTGCGCTGCCGCTTCATTGCCGTGCGCTGCAGTCTTCAGCTTCGTAATTTGTTAGATTTTCTGATTCCTTTCTGATCTGGAACACTGCAGGTTCTAACTTCGTGATGCCAGTAATTTGAATAACTTGAGCACGAACACTAGTGAGTGTTCATTCAGCCAATTCATTCAGCCCATGGCCTTGTAAGGATGATTTTTCTCTTATCACCGAGACGGAAATTGGTTTTATGCCTACTTAGTACTGATGAGCGCGGTGTTTCATAAGTCATGATACTGTATCTTTTATTCGTGATAGCTGCGACAAGTTAATGTCCCTTTGATAGTTGAAAACGTGTCGCTTATATGCCTGTGTTGCAATGCTGACTCGTGCTAAGTTCCTTAGCATTGTATTGTTTAGTGCGTCTTCTTGTCTAAGCTCAGTGGACCAACTCCATTCTTCAATTAACCAATTTTGTGATCTATCAAAAATAATCCCCGCGAGCTACTAGTACTTCGCGATTGACGGTTTGACGATCTATGATCTCTTTTGAGTCAAATTCGGTTTCTTGTCATTTGGGTGAATTTTTGAATTCACAAAGAGGCAGGTGAAGGATCTTTTTGAGAAGGCAACGGAGGAGATGGTTGTGTCTTGGTCATTCCTGCCGGTTCAGTTGCATTCACATGTGACTTGACGAGGAAACGAGTTATGTCGAAAAGGATATACAGGAATTTACAATGTTTGTTTTGCGTCTTGGAACAGCCGAACCGCGGATTGATTGATTGATTTTTTCGTGTTTCCGGGCGCGTCAACTACTGTGGTCATTAGTCCCGTTAGTGTAGTGCATGTTTTTGTCTCGGGAGATGGCGGTGATCTTCCCCCACTGGATGGCGAGATCTGCCGCCGACCTACCGTCGGCTAGTGGGGTTTTCCCCTAACCAGGACTCTCCCACGAGCAGGGCACCGCCCCAGCTGGAACAAGCTCGAAGCTCCCGACCGGTCTCCCGGAATATGTGGTAGTGTAGTGCATGTTAGTGTGTGTGTGTGTGTAAGGGGAGAGGAGAGGACAAGGAAGAGGAAGGACACATTGCGCGCGGTCCGTGGCCCGTTTGATAGGGTACTGCTCCGGCATTCGCCTGGTGTTGATTGGTGGAACCACGGAAAACTACCGATCAGAGCAGCCGGCCGCTCGAATTCTCCTCCAGACAGCAACTGAATTCGACCTAGCTGAAAAGCTAGTGTCGAAAATCCTGTCGCTGTCAGGACTCGAACCTAGGACCTCCCGGTCAGAGGCGCTTCAGTGACATCAGTTAATGCATTGAGCTACCGCTGCCGGTGAACCGCGGATTGTTTTGCTTATAATTTGACCAGAATATCGTTGAAGAATCAGATTACAAATAATGCCAATATATTCGTAATGTTCAGAGGATCATCTCTGTAGGTATGTTAAATACACCAAAATATTTTCCCACGGAATTCTGCGAGAATGTTTTCAGAAGGATCCTAAAAATATGGCAAATTTTTCACCAGTTGATCGACCCGTGTTTTATAACACCTTGCTTGCCGCGAATGATGGACCGCAAGGTCTAGGTTAAAACACGGGCACACAGACAGGAAAACCCTTTACACGCACGTTTTTCAGGGGCTACACGTTGGGATGCAGGAGTGTTTTATCTGTTGATATTGTGAGTTTTTAATGATAAACTTTTTTCACCGTGTTTGATTCTCAAGGCGATTCCACTCATTCCGCCAATCGACGAAGCGCTCGGCGAACCAATCCCGACTAGCCGAGGCCCTCGACGAACGTTCGCTTCCTTTGAGGTACTTGGGGAAGGGCGAGCACCGAATGTTTGACGCTCGGCAAATACGAAGCGACCCACCCCATCCCCACTAATCGGGATTCGGCTAGCGTGTGCTTGCTACTCAGTTCAGTACAGGGCGACCAAGAACCCGTATCCTGAAGAAAATCTGAAACTGATGGGTTTCGTTTGTGACAGTTTTATCAATAGGGTTGTCGCTACAGATTCTCGTATTGGCCCGGTCGAGAAAATTCTTAGGTTTTCGAGCATACACGGGACCTTGTAAAGAAAGCTGTATCAAGTTCAGGAAAACGAAGCAAATTCGAATTTAAGTAGTGACACACATTAGCAGCAGATCGCCAAAATATTTTAGTTTTCTGTACCAAGTTTGAATGGTTGGTCTCAATAACAAACTCGCGTGCGTTTCGTGAGACTTCATTCTGTTCTTATTTTTAGTTCGCAAACTTAACGAAAAATGAATAAAATTAATAATTTTTTATCACGATATGTGTATGCATAACAGTACGTCTTTTCAATAATGTTTACTTTATAAAGGAAATAAAAGTTGCCTCTGTATTCTTAGCAGTATTTATTGGATCAAAGGAGCGTCTGCTGCTTGTCTTTCTCAATCATTGTCGACAGACTTGTGCCTAGAAATCGTCCCTGTGGACGGGGTTCAATTTTCGGGACGTATGAGCAACGACTCTCATACCGGGCTCTCTGAGCTTGGATTTTGTGGGGGCGTGGCTACTTTGAGCTACGCAATGGTCATTGATGTAATGCGTTTGGCACCTTTTGCATGTGACGCCATAGTGATCGAATAACATCAACCGTCTCTGATACCGAACGCGTGGCGACATCACGTTGTACGATGGGAAAGTTGGCCAACGGCAGCAGATGGTTGCAGTGAGAGGCATGATTTTTTCGCATTCGCAGTGGGATGAGTTTCTTCACAGATGCTCGGCTCTTAGGTTTTAAGGACGGACGGACGTACGTAGGATTGCCATGATAATGAAGGCGATGAGTCTTGAATAGAAATCGATTTGCTATTTAAAAATATGGAAATCCATTGTCCAGAGAATCTATAAACAGTGTTCTAGCACGTACCCGTCGGAGAGACGGTCGTGTTGCAGTGAACGCGTGGGAGGAAACTCCTCTTAAAAGCGCGTTTCGTATGCCAATGACGTTATTCAGCATATTAGTTGTTGTAAGCTTGCCATACTGTCACGTTTCTCGGAAGGTAATGACGCGCAAGCTTGTAAGTGAGTGGGTGTGTAGTGGAGGGGCTGCTTGCGTTGTCACGCCACCTTTCCACCCTCTCCCTACCACCCCGCCTCGCCTTGCACTGGGCATCGGGTCCAGGTGGATTTCTTTTCGCGTACTTCTTATCGTGGACAGCGCTGTATTATGATACAGTAATTCACTAAAAAAATCCAGCTTTTCTCTACTTTTATAGTTCATCCGTCGCGATGTACAAAATACTGTAGAGATGCATTGTAATATCTGCACATTATTTCGGATCTTTCAAGTAGTGTCTTGCAGTCGTCAACGTTTTGCCCTTAAAGTCTTTCCAATGTTATTGTTAATTTGTGAAATCCCTTTCTGCCAGTTCGGTGTCTCTTCCAGCTCCCTTGTCTGCCAGTTCGGTGCTCTCTTCCAGCTCCCTTGTCTGCCAGTTCGGTGCTCTCTTCCAGCTCCCTTGTCTGCCAGTTCGGTGCTCTCTTCCAGCTCCCTTGTCTGCCAGTTCGGTGCTCTCTTCCAGCTCCCTTGTCTGCCAGTTCGGTGCTCTCTTCCAGCTCCCTTGTCTGCCAGTTCGGTGCTCTCTTCCAGCTCCCTTGTCTGCCAGTTCGGTGCTCTCTTCCAGCTCCCTTGTCTGCCAGTTCGGTGCTCTCTTCCAGCTCCCTTGTCTGCCAGTTCGGTGCTCTCTTCCAGCTCCCTTGTCTGCCAGTTCGGTGCTCTCTTCCAGCTCCCTTGTCTGCCAGTTCGGTGCTCTCTTCCAGCTCCCTTGTCTGCCAGTTCGGTGCTCTCTTCCAGCTCCCTTCTCTGACAGTTCGGTGCTCTCTTCCAGCTCCCTTGTCTGCCAGTTCGGTGCTTCTTCCAGCTCCCTTGTCTGCCAGTTCGGTGCTCTCTTCCAGCTCCCTTGTCTGCCAGTTCGGTGCTCTCTTCCAGCTCCCTTGTCTGCCAGTTCGGTGCTCTCTTCCAGCTCCCTTGTCTGCCAGTTCGGTGCTCTCTTCCAGCTCCCTTGTCTGCCAGTTCGGTGCTCTCTTCCAGCTCCCTTGTCTGCCAGTTCGGTGCTCTCTTCCAGCTCCCTTGTCTGCCAGTTCGGTGCTCTCTTCCAGCTCCCTTGTCTGCCAGTTCGGTGCTCTCTTCCAGCTCCCTTCTCTGCCAGTTCGGTGCCCCTTCCAGCTCCCTTGTCTGCCAGTTCGGTGCCTCTTCCAGCTCCCTCTCTGCCAGTTCGGTGCTCTCTTCCAGCTCCCTTGTCTGCCAGTTCGGTGCTCTCTTCCAGCTCCCTTCTCTGCCAGTTCGGTCCTCGCCGCTACATGCGATTGTGCACCAACTAGCTATCTAGTAGTTAATACAGCGACCGCATACGTTGCTTGATTAGCTATTATCTTTCTGTCGTCAGTTCGTTGGCTGTGACCAGGGCTAGGATTTGTATGCAATTACGTATTTGTTTGTTCATTAGTAACGATTGAACTTTGGACAGATGTTTATGAATTCGGCTTTCTGAAATAGTTTGAAACCTATCTGAAACTATTTTCGAAAGATTACTTTGAACGTTTAGTGCAATTTGAAGTGGCAGATGGGGTTTAGTAAAACTAGATGTAACTCCACAATATATTGCAAGATTCTAGATGGTCTTCATTACTACTTTTTAGCAGTACTGTAATCAAAACAAAGCAATATTGAGAAATAAAAAGTAAAATTTCACATGTGAACATTTAAAACTGGGCTTTGTAACTCATTGCTTTGTAAATGGTTTATGATAAAGGATTAAGAAATTTACATTCAGCGCCACAATAATTGTTGGTTTAATTTTAGCACAGTATTAAATCTTGTTCCGCAGCCAGTACTAAAACTTGAGTTCTTTTATCGTTCTACTTATGTAACTTAATCATTTGATTAATAGATTTTTCACGTTTTAAATTTTTTATTCAATTTTTAGTTTCCATTTTGAACATTTTTAGTCCATTATGTATATACATATTTAGGCACATGCGACTTCTGCAGGTTTCGTGATCATTGTCTCGTGCGTAAACCGAAGGATTTTTTCTTTGGATGCATCTTTTATAATTGATACTACGGCCATGAACGGCGCTACTTAATTCCTTTACACAGCAGTGCACACGTGCATACAAAGATTGATAGGAGTGACGAAGGTTCTGTGCATTGTGAAACGATCTCCAACTCCAGTTTATCTTAGGAGAGAAATGAGCCGCAGGGACCATTGAGAAAGGACGTAAAGAGGGGATTTATTGCGAACGTTTAGGCATTGTTATGAACAGACAAATGCAATGTTCTCATTTTTATTTGAGTCCTGGAGATTTTGATGGAGGGGAGGTATAAAAAAAAATCAAATATGTGAATTTTGAAATATCGTCGCGAGGGCCAACAAAGATGACTTTCATCACAGGAAGGTTTTTTAAAATTGTAATTGAGATGTTAGTTACGATTCAGATATCAACAGTGTAAAATGGGATTATTAAAATTAAATTAATAATCAACTACGAAGTTATAGAATCAACAGACGAGGATTTAACTTCATGCACGTTTCAAATTAAAATGTAAAATCGACGATTATAATAATTGGAAGCCGGAGGTCATAAGAAATTATCCGGATACGGACAAATGCGAGGAGACTTTGTAGAAACTGCCGGAGGTGTCCACCCCTAAACAAGAGGCACTTCCATGAGAACCATCCCAAAGGGTTTGAGCGGTCTATCGGGGGCGAGCGCGGCCCGTGTGACCCTTGGTGCCAGAGGAGCCACGTGGGCGCTGGCAGCGCCGCCGCCGCCGCCGCCGGGCGGGCTGGGAACGCCGCGTCAGCATCCGGGTCGTGCCACGCGCGCCGCTTTCCCTTTAACTGTTCTTCCTCGACGCCTCCCTTCACCGCGGCCCGCTCGCACTTCCACGGACGCCCTTGCGACCCTTGTTTCTGTCATTTCTACTTCGGGTTCACGTTTCTCATTCATTTACCCATTTTTCTCGTTTCTTCGACTTCTTGGGTATGTATAATAAGAATGTAGTCAAGGTTTGAACCCTGTAACATCGTGTGTATGGATTGGTGGTTTCTACGAAGTGTATTATTTGCTTTATTAGCATTTTCCTTGTTTTATTAACAAGATTGTTGCGTCTTGCAATGAAATAATCCCGAATCGATCCTACAGATCATTACAGCAAATACCATCAGATTAGCCTTATTGTGTGCTTTATATGAAATGCAGCTTCCTTTTGCGGCAAGTTCCAGTGAAGTAAAGGCGATGCATTGCGTTTGAGAGACTGTCCCCTGGTCCTAAAATCAGTACTCCAGGGTACGACGGGAGTGCAGGGGGCGTGGCGGACGGGTCGTCGCCCCAAAAGCTCCAGCTGCTGCTTCTGTTTGCTTGCCCAGCCGCGCGTCGCAGGCACGTGCATTGCACGCTGTGGGTGCCTTGGTGTGGCCCGCTGCTGGGTGGCTTTGGGCATGGGATGCTAGTCTTCAAGCGTCAATTTTTATTGGTGTTCGTGCGAAAGATAGCAGGACTCGTTTCATATGTTACTTTCTTCACTTCTTTCCTTTCCCTTTATTAATCATTCGTTAATCCGTCGTAGGTGAACAATGGGTCTGTGCGATATATGTAATCGTAATCTTGACGTTTCGACATTGTCGTTAGTGCAAAAAAAGTCAACTTTACTTGACCATTTTAAAACAGTTTACACAAAATCCAGACAGTACAGTTAATTTATTTGCTGGTATTCCTACTGAACTTCATATTGAAACAATTTGGACTTCTTTCAAAGTAAAATTCATAGTACATATTTATTCTGAATGTCAAAATGATGGGAAAGGAATAAACAATATTGCTTTGGTTTAAGAGCCTGATGTTCTCGGTAAATCTGCAACATAAAAACTGTTACAATGAACGACATGGAAACTCCTTTAGAGTTACCCATGTAAGAGTTTCCTGTCGCCCTCTTGAAAGTAATGGCATGTAAGAACGGTCGCTGAGGACCTAGAATCTGCTAGAATATAGAATATTAATAGGACAAGTTGGCTGATACCTCAACTACAACAAAAATGTGGACATGAAAAAAATCCAGGATTCGTTTAAAAAATACTGGGAAGTGACTTTCCTCGCCAAAGCGATGCGAGATTCTATCCGATCGAAAGGAAAGAATTATGCGGCGAGAAGTAGTCAGAAAGACTGTCGGTGGTTCTAAAATGCCGTATGTGTCCGTGCAATATCCACAATGCAGAAAGGTCGATTATTAGGGTTACTCATAGTTACGAATTTCGCTTCTCAGTTTAAATGTTTAAATGTTAAAATGCTCAGTTAAAATGCCGCAAGATTTCTGGTTTTAATTTGAAACATTTTTTTTCGGTTGTAAACCTTCAACAGTTGTAAAGAATTAGTCTTGCTAGAGTACCACAGTAATTTTAGGTAAGGCATAGAAATACCAAAGCGCCGGGGACGCAGTTTGAGGGAATCGATGGACCCTCTGACTCTGGAACGGCGACTGAAGTCGACAGAGGACCTGCTGGACTGCAGGAGTTTCCTATATCACGTAGGGAATTCCGTAAAGGAAATGTGGAGCTGTGTGGCCCGTGACTCTGCATTCTCCGCGAGGTTCGGTTTGAGAGTTGAGCGCTCGCAGAGGCGCGTCCGTCGCTTTCGAATCGCGCGCCCGGCGCCCGTTCCGCTGAGCTGCGTCCGCGACGGCGCTTGAGGAGGCGTGGTCCCAGGGCGGCTCCAGGGAATGGCCATGGCCCCTTTTCAGAATGCGCAAGATTAAATTCCTTTAGAAAATATAAATACGCTTCAAAATGTATTATTTTTTAGTTAATTTTGGGTTTATAAAAATGCCTTTCTTACATTGTAAACCTATTAAATCAATTGTAGTAATTATTTTTAAAGGAAAATAGTATAATAAAAACATTAATATAGTTATATTTTATTTTCGATTTCTTTATAAATTGAAGTATGCTAACTGAGTCATTACATAAATATTAACATAAATTTGATAAAACGTTGTTTCCTTAGTATTTTTAAAAAACAAATGCTCTAAAAGTTTGTTTAAGCCACCCGTGGAAAAAGGCGCGTGTATTGGGCGGGCACGCATGATGCGTGTCAGTTGAGTATGGGAGGGGCTCATGGTAAACACGGCGCTGCGGTTACCGCCTCGCTGAAAAGCGATGCTCATCGCGAATGGACTCTCGTCGTTATATATTAGCGATAGGAAGTGTAGGCATATCAGCTTTTCCAAAATAAACTTCCGACTGTGCTTAGATCATAATAATTGTTCATTTATTGATATTTTAATTTTGGGTCTGTGCTAAAGGATGTGAGGGCGTGGAGTGGCGCTGGGCCGGGCCTGGCCCTGCTGAGCCGAGCCGAGTCGAGTCGAGACGAGGCGAGCGGCGGCGGCGGCGTCTGGCGTCCGCCGGATGCAGCGTTCGTTCCGGCCCGTCTCCGCTTCCGCTTCCGACCGCGCCCCCCCCATCCCGCCCCGCCCCGCCCCGCTGCGCTCCGTTTCGATTCGTTTCGCGAGCGGCGTCCCGGCCCGGCCTGTGCACCTGTCGCCAGTCGCGTCTGTCGAGAGTATTTCGGGCGGCGCCGTCTGCGTGGCTGCCCCCTCCCTCGCCCTCTCCACTCTTGAAGACAGCCTCGGAGCGTTTGGGATGCGTGGCCGTTTACCTGCATGGGTTTTGCGCGTCTCGTCCGTGCTCCAATGGTGCTCATAGACGCGAAGATTTAACGTTCGTGACCGTTTTGTCCACGGGATTGTATCTAGACGCTGTTGTGTACCTAGGCGAATAAAACTGTTAATTTCGGACGTGTATAAGCCTTACCCATCTCTTCCGTACCTTCATCTCGACATGTCTTCCCATTCGAACCACATCACCCCGACCTATCACCATTACCCACACTGATTCTGCGTTTTGTCTGAGAATCTCCTTCCGTTCACATCTCATTTCTCTCTTCCGTTCTTCCTCCCCCCGCCATGACCGCTACTTTTTCTTACTTTTACGAACTCTCAAACGTCTTAGGTTCGCTTCTCTAACCGTTTTTAGTGTGAAATAAGGCAACTTAGAACCGACTCCGGAGTCTGTGCACTTCAGCCAAATATGACATTACTAGAAATATAGGAGTATAATATTTTACCTGACTTACGGGGTCCTAAAGTGTGAACCTTCATATAAATGGTAGTGGTACAACTTAGTGTGTGCTGGCCTCTCTAAACTTGTATCAGAAAGCACTTGCGAAACTACATATGTTGTGTATAAACCAATGAGATGAGCTATTTGAGGAATTAAGAAATATCAGACCTCACTCAGAACAACTTCCTTTAGCGTAACGTCTTAGAAGGAAAACGATAGGCAGAAGTCACATGAAACGTTAAGTGGTAACACAATTACTTGTTATCGTTTTAAGTTTTCTTGTTCCAAGCGGTGCAAACACTTGACGTTCTGTCAGTGTTCTGTTTGTGAGGAGAGGTCGTTATTTCCTTGCAATACATTTTGTTTGGGTGCGATCTGTGCTTCAGGACTCACATTCATGCCTGAAGACCAGTCGAGAGCTTAGTTTGTCCCGTATCGGGCGGTGATCCACTAGCTCCCCCCCCCACAAGCTGACGTGTAGGTCGGCACGGGATCTCACGTTCCAGCGGGAGAGCTCGAGGCTATAACATCCACAACATAATACTCTATGTGCTCACAAGCACTACACTCGGGAGACTAATGACGAAAGTAGTTGACGTGCTTTGCAACACCACTCCCTCCCTCGAACACACTTGGTTTGTGGCTTGGAAAGCAGTCGTGGAGGGCGAATCGGGGGCAGCGACTAGCGCTGTGTCCAGGCACGAAGCGATTCCTCACGGGCGGAGGAAAGCGGCTGGCCGGAGCCCTTGGTTCCCAGAGCCGCGTCCACGGCGCCGAGGCCGAGAAAGCGCGGCCGCTGCGGATGCCGGCCGGCTAACCCGTTACCCAGCGGGCACGACCATAGCGCTCGCCCAAGTTCAGCCCGTTCACCTCCACGGCGCGAGGCCTGAGCTTCCCAACAATTTTGATTAGGAGGACTCTGTTTAGAAAGCGGAGAAAAAATCAAGGAACTTCATAGATCTGGACAAGTCCGGAAAACTCGCGAAAAAAACGATAAAGAAGATTCAGACAATGCAGGTGGATTATTCTTTAAATGCCATTAGTGTATGGTTATTTTTTTTACATCATTTTTATTTATGAAGCAAATTTTTCTTTTTCACGGTTAATGCGGAAGCTGAATAATAACTAGGGAACGGAATTTATTGTAATAAAAAAGCAAAATTTGTACATATTTATGGCTAAAATATGTAAGAAAAAATAGGAAATATGAGAAATAAAAATTCGTTATACTGTTTAAAATTCCATTCTTCAAGCGTTTTCCGAGGAGAGTACGTTGCCGATCAGATCTTTAACATGGATTCAGAGAGGCTGAAAGAAAGTTTTACATCTACAGAAGCAATTATTCGCTAGTTTAACGTAGAAAAACGCTTAGAAAATGGAATTGTAAACATTATAACGAATTTTTATTTCTCATATTTCCTATTTTTCTTACATGGTTTTGAAAATGTTAGTACAAATATATGTACATATTTTGCTTTTTTATTGCAATGAATTCCGTTCCCTATTGATAACGAAATATTGACCCGCGCATCAGATTTGTTGGCCCGCTTTTTCACTTTATATATAAAATCAGTTCATTTAATAATATCGGTGAGAATCCAACCATAAACTAGTCATACAAAACAATACTAAGTTAGCTATGCTTCTGGCAGGTTCGGATATTCGTTCTGAGGAATAAATGGCCTATTGCAAAATAAAATGTAGAGTTCAGTGTCTTTATGGAGTCCGAGAAGCGGAGAAATATATTTGTATTTTTTAAACTGCGCCCGTGATTTCAGAAGTGGTGTTGCCGTAGTCTGTAGTCTGTTAACACACATTTTCTTTATAAAGGTGCTGAATGAAATGCCTGGGGCACTTGTTTAATGTTACTAAGCTTGCTTCGTCGAAAAGAACGAGAGACTCATGTTGCGAGGAAAGAGATGTAATTCCAATCCAACAGAGAATTCGCTTGCTAAGACAGGATTAGTTGCTCTCTACGTCTCGACACATAGTACTCCTTACTATGATATCAAGGTACCTTTTTCGTAATTGCTAATGCGTTTTTACGTTCAATTCGTGCCGTAAGTATATGCACTACAGTTGTTTTTTTTTTAATATATTTCCGGTGCCGTATCAAAAGGTGGAATGGATCTGCTGAAATGGCTGCTCTCTGAATGTTCTGAATGTAACCAACAGCATTACTTTAGAGAAAGTGTGTTCTCACGACAGTAACGTGATTCACTCGGTAAGATTAGTTTTCCGCAGATTCTTCAAAGGTGACTCCTTCTATTAGGCAACGGGCCCAGAGTGCCTGGCACGGCCGTTGTTTCAGCCGATTTCTCCACAAGAGAACTCTTCGGAGCATCCAGAACTTGGTTCATGGGAGATTAATGGTTCCAGGGATGTCAAATCGTTCCTATTTAATATTCGCGCATTGCGTTCGTAGTAAATAACCGCTATCCGTCTGGTTACAGTTCGTCTTGCTTGCAGAGTGCCGAAGATTTCAAAACTTTGTGTTATGAAAGGAAATTATGCCATTGAATTGAGGCCGAATAGTTGGGAGACCACATAATTTGAAGTCAGTGTGATCTAAACCAGATTTGTTACATTTTGTCAAGAGATTTTTTGGGAAGAGTATTTTTTCGTAAGTTTCAGGGAGGATATAATAATAATAATAATAATAATAATAATAATAATAATAATAATAATAATAATAATCGGATCGTTGAATGGCGTTCAACAAGATCAGCATTTACAATCTTGGAAGAATTGTTGAAGTGTTAAGAGTTCGAATCGTAAATGGGTTCACAAGATCTGTTATGGATATTAATAGTTCACCACATGGCACATTACTTCGTCATATAGTCAGGGGACAGTAACCGAAATAGTGTGAAAAGCCAGCGAATTTGGTATGGAAGAAGTGGTAGCAACATTGTGATAGCAATAAGTGGAGTCTGGGTTCTTATTTCTTACTATGATCGATGTGTGTTCTGAGGATGAGTGATACGGGTGACTGGCACTTATGTGCGGAGTAAGCATGTCGGGGTCAAGGGTGACGCATGCGGTGATTCGAGTCTTATCTCACCCTAAGTGCCTTGGGCGACCCCGCCAATGACCTTGCCGCACAACCCCTCAGATAAATCTATTTCGGTCAGATTTTTCGATGTTTTCGTCTTGTTGCCGACGACCTGTATTGTATGCGGCTTCGAAATCTATCTTCGCGGAAATTTAAAATGCTCTTGCTATTACAATGAGGTTTCGTTTAAGAAGCAGTTTGTTCCTTCCAGTTAAATACTTTTTTCGGTGACAGAATTCTCAATGTTCAATGCGTAATAATTCGTACCATTCAATTACATTCGCAATTATTGGCAACAAATGAATAGTATTCAAAGAAAACAATATTTTTTGTTTCATATAATAAGTCCTTCATTTTAAGTAAATGAAGTTTATTTATCGATTTCATATACATGATAATTTTGATTATTAGAATAAGTTAATTTGATTAGACTGTTTGTGATGTAGATACCTTATTAATTCAAAGTAAATAAAACAGATGTTCTCTGGTATCAATTTTTTTTATTTTAAATAAGTTAATTTGACTACTTTTTTTTCTTTCATTTTATACATTTATGTTTATAATTTGTTTATTTATTGAGTTATTGGTTTATCCCACTTATACTTTATTAATAACAATTCATATTTCTCTGCCCCTCTCTCTCTCTTAATGTTTTGTAAACGTGCTTTTGAATCGGATGTATCTGGCCATCCTATTCGTTGGAAGCTAAGTACTCAATTGTTTTGTCTGTCAGAAATGCGGTAGGGAATCGAGGTATGACTCGAGATGTCAAATGTACGAAAAGAAGCAGATAACTAACACACGATTGGAAAATAATGAAGTCTGCTCATTCATACAACTCTGCATAATGTAGTTTGTACAAAAGTGATTAAGGTATTTGTACTTTTATTGAACGCCTTCAAGTTTATCGTGATGTATAGGTGAGGCGTTGTCAATATTAAAATATGATGATGGGTAAGACATTCAAAGTTGCTGATCTGATTAATAATTAAAAGGGTTGATCAAGTGGTTATCAACATCTGTTATTGATCATTTACTTTTTATCTAATACTTTTCTCAGTCTGATTTTATACAATCCATAATCTGATCGCCACACAATTTGTGATCGTAGTGTGAAAGTTGAAGTTCTTTGTTAAGTTCTGTCCACTTAAGAACTTAACCCTTCGGACATAGAAATATCATGTAACCCAGTTGTTAGGTTCCCTTTTACTTCATTCCTTAAGTAAATTTCAATTTAAACTGTTGTCGACATATTTTAAAAAATCTATGCATTGTTCAACTTTGAAGTAAACATTGTACGCACGTAAACGCCAAATTAAATTGAATGCAAACTGGAAAATAGATGTGTAGGGAAAGTGAAAAGTATGTTGTTTATGTTCCATGATGGAAAAACGGACATTTTGCATCATGGAACCCCTTGAATGCCTTTTTAGATAAGCCTTTAAGACGCGTGGCGTGTCACCATTAGATTTTCTCGATATCTGGGAGGGATCCCCACGCATTCGCCCCGCCCCATTAGCAGAGAGTCTGGTTTCGGGATCGAATATCGCGGCGCCGCTGGCTGGGGTGAGTGCGTGAGTGGAGTGACGCAGGCCGTTCTGGGAGAACAGGAGGCGACGGCGGCCAGCGCCTGCCCGGAGGCCCGCGGGAGCGTATTGGAGTGACAGCACTCTCGGCTTGTCTTATATTCGCTCCTTTCTGCTCCTTTGCTCTCTTCTCTACGCTCCTCTGCTCTTCTTTTTCTTCTCATCTTCTCTCCTTTTCTCATGCATCGTCTTGCGGGCATTGCGTCGCATCGCAGCTCCTGTGGGGATCTTGGTTCGTTCCACGGTACTGTGGAAGGGGGGCAGTGTTGCGCATCTCCAGCGGAGAAGCCAAGGAGCCTCTGACCGCGTCTGGCCCTAAAGGGATGGTGGTTTTTAGACAGAATTTTAGATTAGACTAATTGTAACTGAAATACACACTTAACGGACGCTTATTAATATATTGGTGCTTTCTGTGAATAGTCATGGTTTCTTACGTGAGCCATAATTCTCCATTAAGCAGTTATTTTACCTCGAGCATTTTGAACCGAATACAGATACATTTTACACACAGAATACGTTACACACAGTGTGTATCTGTTTTTGACTAAAAGTAAATTTGGAAAGAAAGAAAAAAAAAAAAGATTCGTATCAAGCTGCCAAATTAGCCATGTGGTTTACTGATACATTAGTCGGACAACACAAGACAATTTTAGAATACCCCCTGGTCGTGAGCCTTGGGAGGGTCAGCAAAGGCCGAAAATTCCCTTCGGAAGCTAGAACAGAGGGTTTTGACATTTTCTGCTGGACAACCCGGACAATCACAAACGGGCAGTATTTTACCACCTTTGTTTTGCGACGGACAGCAACGTTTTATATGCGTTATAACCAGGCAAGCTAATCGGTTGCCGGATCAGCGCAATGCAATGCCTCAAACGATTCAGTCATGAAATCCTGGTCCCTTAATGGGGATTACAGAGGATCAAAATATCGAACCGAACCATTGAGAGTTAGCTTAATAGGTTTAGTCATTTCGGGAGTCCATAAAGAAGCCTTGTGTGTGGGACGGGGGGGGGAGGGAGATGAAACCTCAGGGAGAATGTAAAGGTATATTATCCTCGTATCGTTTCCATATGAAAGCTCAAACATGGAATTAAACCCGAGGGGCAATGGCCAGAGGGGTCCATTATACCATAGTTGGTATATCTATGACCGCTTGATTGTTTGCCGTTCCGTGACTGCTGCGCTTGCCGTTTACATAACCGCCCCTCAGTCAATATCACTGCGTGGAGAAATCCTAGAACAAATTGCTTCCACCACTTTCCACGAAAGATACTTTTCTTCTCTGCCGAAGTGTGAAGGATCTGTTCAGTTTACGTACATGGCGAGTATCACTTGCATTCAGTGCCCGAAACATTTACGTGCAGCTGACAAACTTCAGGTGTTTTGTTTTGTTTTGTGCTTGTCAGATCATCTTACCGTTTAGGCTACCGGGTAACCAGACGTTTAACCGGAAATTGAGACTTTATTCGAGACCATCAGGAAAGTAGCTTATTGTTGTGCAATTTTGCGGCAAGACAGTTAATTACATGATAGTGATAAAAGCGTCCTGTAATGAACTTTTCCTGACTCTGTCACCAACTTATCACCGTGAACTGCTGCCCCTGAGGAACCAAGGAGCTTTGCATAATATTAAAATTTCGTAGTTTGTCAGTGCATACAGTCTTGTAGCACCAGCCACGTCTTCATCCAGCGAAGAAACAAACCACAATCAGCAAGCCACGTAGCTAAGGTTCCATACCAAAATATATTGAAGTAGCTTTTAATACATTAAAAAATGCACTTATCAATTGATATTGTATTTGGAACTATCTACTTCAATTGTAACTGAACAATCTATTAAAGAGCTCTTTGACGGTACCTTCCACTCATTTCGGTAAAGAAGGGAAGAAACACGTTTACTTTAACACTTCTTACCATCTCACGTCTCGCCCCCCTTACAAAATTCTCGATATTCTTCTACATATACTGCGGTTTTTACAGAGCTGCGTTTGAAGTAAAACAGCTGTTACGGTTGATTGTTCGGGCCAATCTTTGCCCGATTGGAGAAATTTGAATATAACTTTGTTGGTTTTCATAATGTTCGTTGAAATATTGGCGCCCTTAGTTTTCACTGTGTTGGTGTGTCGGTGCCGAAAAAAAATTGAATAAATTAATCCCTGTATAAAAATTGTTTGGTTCCGCAATTGGAAAAAAAAACAAAAAAAAAAACAACAGTTTTTGACAGTTGACGACAGCTATCAACTTACATCGGATAGAAAACTTACATAGAAAACTCACGAAGGCAAGAAAAAATAAATGAAAAAGTATACAGTACATTCGTGAAATATCAAGCAATATACCTTGTCGTGAATAGGCAGAATCGCGTTTATTATCTCTCGTCCCAACTGTTAATTAAAAGATTTAATCGCTATTTTTATTCGTATAGTTATCTGCGGTGAAATAGGTACACGGTTGCTTTTGTGCCCCATGTTACAGATAAGTCCCGATTATCGATTACCTCTTCATGAAACACGCGGAAAAAATCTACCACTTGTTTGTCTTTTCCTTTATCGTAATGTCGATGAAGACACTGTTAAATCGACGTGAATTTGTTGGTGTAATATAAACACTGGGTATCGAATGTAATTCTAATTCTGAAGTGCAAATAATATAATAATAATAATAATAATAATAATTATTATTATTATTATTATTATTATTATAAATACAAATTGGGAAAGTAATTTTTCATTAATTGCGTGGCATTGAAATACAAGGTATGTCCCAAAAGTAATGCGTTGCATTTTTTTGAAATCAAATTTATTGATCAGATAGGTACAGCAACTTATAATTTTTCAAAGTATGACTTCTGCGTCGATACATTTTTTGCCAGCACTATTTCCATGTCTCGTACGCTCCCAGGAAGTCCTCGTCGTACTTGCTTCGATGTTGGCCAAAGTCTTGAAATGAGTTCCTTCCATGACCCTTTTCGGTCGAGGAAACAAAAATAAGTCAGCTGGAGCAAGAATTTTGAGTGGGGGGCTGATGTGGAAGCGTTGCCACATCGATGTGGATTAGGTAGTCCGCGACAACGAAGGCTGCGCGTGTCATAGTGATGGTTCCACGAAGCGCTGATCTCCTTTTGGACGCGAGTGGCCCCGTCGTTCAGTTTCTGGCGCCCTTTCTTATAGAACTGGGCGTTTACAGTGTGTCTAAGAGGTACGAATTCACTGTGCACTATTCCGTTTGTGTAAAAAAAAAAAAAAAAAAAAAAGAAGCGATGAGGACGACTTTCATGTGAGCCTTCTTAGAGCGTGGAGACGCCGAGGTGTGCCACTCCGCGCTTTACGCCTTTGTTTCCGGGTCGTAGTCGATGATCACGTCTCTACCCCGGTGATAAGTGTCCAAAAATTAGAATGAATAATCTCGGAAGTTTCGACCGGCGTCGTGTTCAACTTCACGCAAAACTTGATCGTGAATCTTTAATCCCAAAATTTCTCCATCGAAAGTACGACGCGAGTACTTCACAGGAGCTCAAAAACACTTTTAACCTCCCCAGGGCACAGAGACAACTGAGGTAGGCACCGTTGAAAAGCTAAACCTCCAATAACTTTATCTCACCGCTCTGCGACTTATAGTCGCTTAAAAAGAATTCCGTCGCATTACTTTTAGGACAAACCTTATATTGCAAAGAGGTTTCATTTGGCTGGATTAAAAATACTTAATGCTATAAATAACTTAGTCTTAGTTCATACATTGATGATGAGACTACAGTCGGGAGAAATATTTCGTAACCTTTGTCCATGTAGATAGGAATCCTACGTTTTTGTGAAAATTTGAGAGAAATTTGGGAATTTCTTTGGTCTTTCTGTGGTTTCTTGCATATGTACTGGAATTTTGAGTTGTAATTTCTTCGGTTTGATGATAATAGTGTTTTTCACAATGCTAGTTAACTTTTTTTTAAGTGGAAAGTTTCACATTTCCAAAACACCACTTCATAAATATTAACTTTGTTTGTGATGATATTCAATCTACTTCCTCTTTGGAAACCGCAGATTTATCTTCGCGTGCTATGCGAACTGTTTCATGAACAAGGCGTACATGTGTAATGGCGGCTAGTAGGTGTGTTTGTAGGCGACTAGTTTGGTGGACTAGTGACATATTCACGAGTTATAAATAGACTTGTATTCAGCATTTGCGTTGAGGATGTGTATGTGTGCTGGAAATACGAATCAGATTTCCATGTAAATTCATATTTTTACAGGTCGAAGATCCGCATTCAATGTTTTTTTTAGCGTTTGCATCACATTCTGAATGCATTGGAAGCATTTCGATTTTACGTATTTTGGTACAATTAAATATTTTTACATATTTTACCTAATACTACACATTTCTTATATATTTTGTCACTCATAAAAAATATTTTCTTGACGAAACGGAATATTTCAGATACGTGTTTGAAAAACAAGTGTCTGCAATAGTCTTTATATGAAACGAAGTTCAGTAATATAGCGCTACTGGTATCTCCGTATCTTGGCCGTGAATTGTCGAACCCCTGTGCTTCTCGGAATTAATGATGACCGGATACTTGCGAAGAAATCGCAACCATGCTGCCTGATGTTTCATGGATCCCATTCGAAACATGATCAACATTTTTACAGTTGATTGTTCTTATCGTTCTTCCTGTATCTCCCTGAAAAATATACACCCGTGTGAGGGACGCAAAATTCGGAACCTGTACATGAAATCATATCTGCCCGAGCGCAATGAGAGTACTCCTTTGAAATGTCGCGCGACCTGTCTGTGATACCTGTTATCAGTTAATTGAGTTAAATTACAAACAATGGTGTGTGCCTATTTCGTGTTTCCGGGCGCGTCAACTACTTAATCATTGGTCCCGTAAATATGGTACATGTTCTTTCTAGGGATGTGGCGGCGTATCCTTGTCCTTCGCTGGAACATGAAATCCAGCGCCGAACTCATCGGTTTGCCAATCACGTTTAGTCAGAATCTACATTTTGTGGGTCTTTGGTACTAAAAACATTGACAGCAAAACTTTGTGTCGGTCTGTAGTCAACGCCAGCGCCTAAACCGTTCAAATGATTTTCTCCAAAATTGATACCGATTAATCTGGACGAACTCGAGGGCCTGCTAATATGAAACTGATATTTTCATTTTTGGTAGTACCTTAACGAGAATCGTCAAAATTTTCTCAAAAACGCCTCCAATTTTTTTTATTAAACTTAGTCCTTGGATAACGCAGAGGACGCTTAAAAATGGTGCAGGTCTAAGTTTCATCGACTTCTCTAAATTTTCGAAAATTGCAGAAGTGCAAAACTTTTTTGGCGTCTTCCTGCAAATAGACTATTGAAGTTAGAGGTTTTAATGGCTTTTTCAGTCACAGATCTTGAAATAAGGTGATGTACAATTTTTCCATAAATATGGTTCCCGAGTAAAATTTGAGATTTTTAATAAATTGGCATAATGGTTTCTGAATGAGTTTCAGTATTTTACATAATTAAAATTGTTAAGAAATGTTCGTATGTTTAATACTTCTCTAATTGCATACTTCTCTAATTACGTTCTTCTTTATATTAGACGCATAAAGTGTGTTTAAGCATAACCTAATATTTGAATGTTCTCTTCCTTAAAAATTCTTTTTATCTATCAACATCACATTAAATTTACTTTTTGTGTGATAAATATTATGTTTATTTTAAAACCGATACTTGAATGCGAGATGCGTACCAATGCACGTGGTTCCGGTCTTCTTGCTGTTGTGTGGTGAGCTGTGATCGAGAGCTTTCTATTTACATTCGTGGCAGTTTTCTTTTCCTGTTTGTGAGAGTATGTTAAGAGATTTTCCACATACGTAATTAAATTTAAATATTTCCCGATCTCGCGTACGTGCATATATTTAAGCGAAACTCTTTGACTAATGCATAGGGATGTTTTCACAGGAGCCATTAGCCAGCGCCCTCTAGAATACAATCCAGAGGGCACTGCATTAGCACTTTACGAAGGGGCGTGACTGAACAGCTGTCGCGGCGGAGGGATACTTCTCTGAAATACATGTGATGTTCACTTGTTTTCACGAACTGTCACTTTGGCTTATCCTTAGGAAAATCGTTCTATATCAATAAAGTTGTCTTCTATTAGCTTTTTTCGAATTACCCTAGCAAAACAAACATAATTTGCTAACGTGTAATAAAGTCCTAGGTTGTTTGGTCAATGTCGGTAGATAAATTAGTTTGATTTGCTCTTTTCGGTTTTAGGAATTGTGGGCCAAATGTAAAGAGATATTTCTGTTCACCAGTTTTTATTCATTTGTACATTGATGATGCAAAGTGAATAATTGAAACATTTGTCCGGAGTGTTGTATATTTCCGACGTTAGGGTGCGTGGATGGCGTGGAACTTCAAATTACATTAGAGGTATTGTCAGCCGTTGAACAAGAATTCTTTGGACTCGGTACCGTTTGCACGGAATTACGTTATCTGACATTTGTGATAAATGTTCTTGGAATTAGCTTTTATCTGCTTCATTCTGTACACTGTCAGCGTTGCAGCCAGTACAAACAGCCCTACTTTGTTTTACATACTGTTAACATTACGTGATAATTCTATCAGACAAAAGTGAATGTCATCATTTTAAGTTGTTTTTTCTTTTATTTTTGTTTATAATCGTTCTACGGAGAAGTTATCGCCACTTTCCACGCTTTCCGTTATTAAGCCTTTGGGTTGACACACCTGATAACTTTCGAAGAGTTTTCCTTTTAAGATAACGTGACATGAAGTCAGGTTAATAAAACAAGGAATGTTCAGCTGCGTGGACTGTTACTTAAGTCTTAAGTAGAGTACGCAACTTCTTTGTTAATGATTTGATGGTATGAGCGTAAATTATGCACAAACAAGTCTGGGCCTTAGACTTAGAAGTGCCCCAAATATTGCTCTGTGAAATTATTTTTCTGCACAAAACTGTTATCAAAGAGGCTTCATTTTACCGCCGCAAAATATTTTACAAGTTTCTCCTCTCATCTCAGTCCTTGTAATCTTCGGTGTCCTAAATATCAATCTCCTGTGAACTGACGTTAGTAGTCATATTCATTACCCCACGTTTTTGCTTTCATGAGTGACTATCTGCCCATATAGCAAAACAATTTTCATATGTGCAAACAATTGAATAGTAATACTGAAATGAAGTTAATAGCGAAAGCATTAAATAACGAATCCGCGTCCATTCCGTGAGGGAAACATGCCCTACTGCCTGCCGCCGCACTGCACCAGGTGGAGCGCCGAGGAGATAATTCTACCCACGCGCTGAAGGCCGCGGAATGGGGGAGGGACGTCACATATTTTGCCAAATTCCACTTTACGATGAACCTATTGATCGGGTGTGGACGATTGAAACGGCGTTGGATTCAGGAAGCAGGAAGCCATCGCGCTATTTGCCCACATTTTTAAATTCTTTACGAGCAGATATAAAACAGTTCAGAAATAATATTAGTATTCATAAATTGTTTTAAATTGTATTAAATATCATTTACAGTTTTAACCAGTTTTAAGTATACACACAGAAATAAATCACGACGTTCAACGTCATCGTCAGACCTGACCACTAAGCATTTTACACAAACTTTTTCTTTGTGTATACTGTTTAGTAATGCAATGTTCACGACAAATCTTAAAACTACGGTTCACATGCAAAAATACGGTACTCTATTTTTTCTACTGAAAGCTCTGCTAAATCTCAAAAGAGACATGTTAAGAAATAGGATTTTTTTCTTTTACTTTCTATTTTTATTATAGCACTGCTCGACGGGGGTTGTGTCATGACTTTCTAAGGGCTAAAGGAAGCTACGCTCATGTCCGCGGCATCAAACTGGTAATTTGCAATGTTTGTAGAACTTTGCACCACTTTCATCCTTCACTTTCCAATTTTTAGATTCCCTTGGAAATATCTTAAGAATTATTAACACAGATTTATTGAATTTTTTTAAAAATTTTAAATGTAAAAGTACTACAATAATGAATAAAAATATTTTTTTGCATACCAGAGAAGTGAACAGCCTTTCATATCAAAGTGACAAAGGATGAAAAAAACTTTCTAAATTCTAGAAGTATCGTTTTCGCATATAAAGAGGAAAATGAGAAAATGCTTATTTTGAAATCTAGTTATCTACGTTAAAAATAATATAGTAGTACTTTCTGCTTGGTACTCAAGACAGGAGTTTTCGTCTTGTAGACGTCCGTATTAGAGCGTCTGTATCAGAGTCCTGGAATGTGATGACGTCCTCTACCTTGTAAAGCCAATCCTTCCGTCTTCGCGGTGTCAACCTATCCGCGTCTGTCATACCGTGACAAGGAACGTCTTTGTTTAGTCGGTGAATAGTTCCCTTCCTGGTGATTAGTATGCCCATGACAGCCTCTTGTTTTTCCATCGCACTTGCTGTTTACCGCGTATGAGCTGCTCCCGTTCCCACGATTCCCTGGGCGTGACTTCGCAGTTGAATCTGCTTCCTGTATCATCTAAATTGTGAAACCGATGGCGTACGGTAATTAAATGAAGGGTAACGCGGTATACGGGCTAACATTTCGCAGAAAATCGTGTAAATGTTATTTTCCTTCCTAGCAGTTCTTTCCATTCGTATGTGATTCGAGGGAAATGTGACCTTCCGGTCGGCTTAAAAGGCAGTTTTATTTTTCTCCCAATCTCCCTATCACTCCCCTCCCTTTCCCTCCTCTCTCCACCCCCTCTCCCCTCCTCTCTCCACCCCCTCTCCCCTCCTCTGTCCACCCCTCTCCCCTCCTCTGTCCACCCCTCCCCCCTCCTCTGTCCACCCCCTCTCCCCTCCTCTGTCCACCCCCTCTCCCCTCCTCTGTCCACCCCTCTCCCTCCTCTGTCCACCCCTCTCTCCCTCCTCTGTCCACCCCTCTCCCTCCTCTGTCCACCCCTCTCCCTCCTCTGTCCACCCCCCTCCTCTCACCCTCTACCTCCTCTGTCCACCCCTCTCCCCTCCTCTGTCCACCCCTATCCCTCCTCTGTCCACCCCTATCCCTCCTCTGTCCACCCCTCCCTCCTCTGTCCACCCTCCCTCCTCTTCACCCTCCCCTCTCTGTCACCCCTCACCTCCTCTGTCCACCCTCCCTCCTCTGTCCACCCCTCTCCCTCCTCTGTCCACCCCTTCCCTCCTCTGTCCCCCCCTCTCCCTCCTCTGTCCACCCCCTCTCCTCTGTACCCCTTCCCCCTCTCCCCCCCTCCCTCCTCTGTCCCCCCTTCCCTCCTCTGTCCACCCCTCTCCCTCCTCTGTCCACCCCTCTCCCCTCCTCTGTCCACCCCTCCCCTCCTCTGTCCACCCCCCCTCCTCTGTCACCCCTTCCTCCTCTGTCCACCCCTCTCCCCTCCTCTGTCACCCTCCCCCTCTGTACCCCTCCCCCCTCTGTCCACCCCCTCTCCCCTCCTCTCTCCATCCCTCTCCCTCCTCTGTCCACCCCTCTCCCTCCTCTGTCCACCCCTTCCCTCCTCTGTCCACCCCTCTCCCCTCCTCTGTCCACCCCTCTCCCCTCCTCTGTCCACCCCTCTCCCCTCCTCTGTCCACCCCTCTCCCTCCTCTGTCACCCCCTCTCCCCTCCTCTGTCCACCCCTATCCCTCCTCTGTCCACCCCCTCCCCCCTCTGTCACCCCTTCCTCCTCTGTCCACCCCTATCCCCTCCTCTGTCCACCCCTTCCCCTCCTCTGTCCACCCCTATCCCTCCTCTGTCCACCCCTCTCCCCTCCCTCTCCATCCCTCTCCCCTCCCTCTCCATCCCTCTCCCCTCCTCTCTCCATCCCTCTCCCCTCCCCCCTCCTCACTCCTCTGCCCCTCTCTCTTTCACTTCTCCTCCGTACTTCTTCCTCTCAGGAGACTTCCAGCGTTCAAATACCTGGTATGCTGAGGTTGATTGAGTCTCCGGAAAACGGATATTTACATAACATGGTTTAGAAATAATACACTTGACCCTTGATTCCGAGTACGCAATTTCCGAGAACCAGGAGGCGAAGTCGTACAGTATATGAAAATGTCGTATCTGAAATATTCCATTTCGACACACAAATATATTAAAATGTAACGAAATATGTAAGAAATATGCATTGATAGGCAAAATATGTTGACGCCTGTTATTATACCTAAATGTGTGCAAATATGTAGCGTAAAACTAAATGGTTTTAATTCATTCAAAATGTCCTGAAAACTCAAAAAGGCTGAATCCAGGTATCTTGTATATATAAAAATTCGTATTTACATGGAAATCCGTTCCCTAGCGATCATTGCGGGAAATCAACACTATCGTTACTCGTTCCAGGGATATTATACACAAATACCCGTTCTACTATAGCCGACTTTCATTGGTGTCTGTTATAATTACTCGCCATTGCGGCGTTATACTAGATCACATTGTGTTCTTCAGATTCGCAGTTCATAATCCCTGACGATAATGAAATGGAGGCCACACAAAATGAATGGTTTTTTAACTATCGAGGAATTAAACATTCTTTCTTCCATTCAATTTTGTGCAGCGCATTTCAGATATTTCCGACGGCTTGCCTCCTCACTAAGGTTTAATGAAGTGTGGGTTTGCCCTGGAGGTAGATTGCGAAAAGTGGTTTGAATCTCCGATGAGTACTTATATCTTTGTCACAATATTCCTCGTACTATTTTTGAAATTTTGATTTAAAAAAAGTTTTAAAAATGGTTCCCTTTTTGCGTCTTCATTGCATATAGAAACATCGTATTTGTGTCAATTGTGTAACATCACGGCTGCTGCATATACGGAATAAAATTCAAATTCACAGCAATTATCGTGATTCATAAGAATACTAGATAAAAATAACAACTGACTTCACGTATGGAAATTACCAAGAATGTTTCAGAGTTACAGCGTTTTCCATTCGTTGCACTGAAACCCACCCTAGTGTAGGGCAGAAACGTCATCGCTCCGCAACAGTGCTGCCCCACACGCGTGAAGGGCAGCTACGAATGAAACGGATTCCGGAACTGAGTCAGGGCTTGTGCGCTACGCAATTATACAGAATTACTACGGAATTATACAGTTGTTCTTGACCAGTCACACTGATGGAACTCGAAAAATAATAATTTTGAATTATGATCGTCGTTATAACTTTTATAAAGTCTTTTGGAAATTCTTACTTCTTAATTTATAAGTTATTAACGTGTGATTTCTTTATTTAAAAACTATAAAAACTTCAAATGCGTATGAGTTGAAATTTCATTTTTCGAGATTTGCCAGCGATCGATATAGTACACAAGATTTTGAACCGAAAGGCTTCTGCAGAATTGTTTGATTACTGAAAACAATAAAAATATTAACATGAACATTGCCGCTGGTATATGTATGGGCGTGCGAGAAACATTTCTTGGCATATATATTTGAATGATTTTGTAAGGGTCATTATTTTTATTTTCAATTTATTAGCGTTTCGAAATTGAGACGTACCTAAAACACTTTACTTTCTAAATAGCACTGGATTTGTTAATATATAGTTATTCAAGGTTACATTTTTGGAAAACACAATCTGATTTTCCGAACTTCGTGAAAATCACGAAAATTATTTTAAGACCTTTTTTTGTTTTGTTTTTTTTGTTTTGCAAAACATAATATACTCCATCATTCGAAGTATCCCTGCGTGACAGAAGATCGTCAATTGCCTTCACAATTTCACCACGAATCTAAATCAGCATGGATAACTTCCGTATCTAACCTCACAATGGCCCGGTGCACAGGACTGCACTGACGCGATCGTCAGTGGAGGTTAGGGCGCACTCGAGGCGTGTCGATGTGCGAATGAAATATGCGCTTCTTTGAACTGGTGCGCCCTAGCGGTCGAATGGAACACGAAAGTTGCACTGAGTGCGCACCAGTGCGGCGAATGGAAAACGCTATTAGATAGTGAGAATTTCATTACTTTAAACTCATCTAGGTGTAAAAAGTATTCTGACTTTCATCTTTAGTGTAGCAGTCATTAAGATATGCAGGTGCAAGTTTTTTCCATAAACATGGTATGGAAACAAAAATTAAATTTGCAGTCAAGCGAAGGGTGCTAAGGTTTCTATGATGTGCCAGTTTAGAGGCAAAGAAACAAGATAAATTGCTGTTCCTAGTGTTTTAGCACTGGCATTTTCGTAGTGATACAAGGCACATTAATTAGTCCAGAGATGTTTTCTCCTAAACCATAAGAAACCGTCAACATGAGCTCATGTGAAATTTTCTAAAATAACATCATAAAATTCAATGTGCCATAACCCAAAATATGTTGAAATAAATCCTCGCGTTTGAACACTAAAGAAAATAGAAATACAAACAAATATAAAATGGTCTTAATTTTCAGTTGACATTACTTTTAGGCGGACTTGCCCCAAGTCATGGAATTTTCTCTGTAAAAGATTGCGTTCATGCGTGTTGATTACAATTACTATGGATTAACAAAAGATCTGTAAACGCTCATTTAAAAAAAAAACTATAAAATCCGCGCCCTCGAATAAAATCCCCCCTTCAATTGTGGCAAAATCCTCGTGAATATGCAATAGGTTCTGATAATTTTCCTTACCCGTTTCTTCCATGGGTTGTCAGTTTCTGACCTGTCCTCTCTCGCTACACTGTCAGAAATGTTATTCAATCTAAAGTAAATGAATGTACCTGAAAGTTAATGTACTTCTACATAATCAACAGTCCATCAAGATCATTCCTTCCTTCCAGATACGACCATAAAGCATCGTAATGATGTGAACATAAAATTTAATGTGCGTTCATAATCATTAAAGAATTAAAAGAAGCCATCTCCGTCAACTTAATATATATTTATTTAGAGAATGAATATATAAATCTCTAAATATCTCTCTAAATATATTAAGTTTATGGGGATGACTTTCGTATTTCATGTAATTACGTCAATATCGCATCCGAATTCCCAAAATTCATGATAATTCCTTTAATGTACGTTTCATTAAAGTACTGCAGAAATGTATGACAGTGTAGGCATCAGCGTAATGAAGCGTGGGCAGCTGGCCCCGAATCTCCTGGGGCCGGGCCCGTGCCAGGCAGCCGCCCCGCGCGGAGCTGCGTGCGTGGCTCCGGGCTAACGGTCCTTGCCGCGCCGCGCCGCGCCGCGCCGGTTCGTCGCCCGCGCCGCGTCGCGATGCAGCCGAGGCCTTGGTTGGCTGGCTGACTGGGCGCCGCACATTGGGTCGGAACGATGAAAACGGGCACTTCCAGTTCAATTACCAACACGAATACAGGGAGATTCGGTTTCTTCCCGGATACTCTCCACCACCGAGTTCGGAACGAGATGACAAACAAAACATCCCTCGACGGTTTTCTCGTAGATGCAATGTTTCTTGTAAAAGTGTTTCACGAGTATTGAGGCTCTACTCCTCGACACGCCTAAGTTAGACGTCCCGCCGAGAATAATGCATGTAGTGTCTGGTAGGCAAGGCTAGAGACTGTGCAGATGAGATACTGGATCTTTTTTCTGACCATACTTCATACAATTTAAAAGTTAGCGTTTCTTCAGTGTGCATGTCAAGGAAATTAAGGTTTCCTTCTTTTTTTTTCTCTCCTTTCTCGTCAAGCTTATAATATCTTTGTGACGCATCACCCTGCAATATGCCGACATTGCAAGCTTCCCTGAATTAACCGATCTCCAAAACACTTGCTCATTACTGTAGCGTTTGTCAGTAAAATGCCGACTTTTTTTATCCAGTGTCTAGAAGACGTTGAGGAAGCGTTTATACGGGTTAAATGAATCTTGTTAAGGGATTTTGACTCTATCTAATGTTAAAAGTACGAAAAACAGGCCATCGAAACTTGAAAATGCCTTAGTATCGTGCGGGTGGATATTTCGCGTGCGGGTCAATACGCGACAGTTTTTGCGTGTGCTGTTTGCTTAAGTTCAATTTACTAATGTCATGCCGTGTCGAGTAATCCCTCTTCTTAAAAT
Organism: Teleogryllus oceanicus; assembly: GCA_964035755.1. Taxonomy (NCBI): domain Eukaryota; kingdom Metazoa; phylum Arthropoda; class Insecta; order Orthoptera; family Gryllidae; genus Teleogryllus; species Teleogryllus oceanicus. The sequence goes on from CAXIVR010000006.1 coordinate 130,903,876, forward strand.
ATATTGAAATCCATATCCGCAGCTATACTTTGTTTTATTTGAAAGATAATGAACATAGTCTTAGATCATATTCCAGACGTATATGGTTACATTATAACTATTTAGCTAGTTAAAATTTAATATTAAATCTCATTACATTTAATATTAAATCGCAAAATTGCACTAGGTTAATGTGCAATAATTTTTTTCTTAACTAAAAGAGAAACGCTTATTAAAAGTTTCAGCCAAACAGTCCAACATTTGTTTATAAATACAAGCGTATTTCCTCCTTAGACTTCAGACGTGCATCGATCGCTTATACCAAATTAGTTGGCTCGGTGCACAGTTGTAGGTACACGGTTTAGACATGTATCTTTCACCACTGAAGTAACAAACAGGCCTTGCCTAACATTGATAGACGAAAATTCTACCAAACAAACTTTTATGTTTTGTCAACGTCTTCGGCATTTGGTGGCACTGTGCGACGGAGCAGTGGCCTTTGGGCAACGCGCACACCGCACCGGCTGAGGCCCCGCGACCTTCGTACCCTCCTGCTCTTCCTTCCTCCCAAGGTCACTCATGCCTCGCATTCCCGCTCCACACGGTTGGATGTGCGAGTTCCAATGCGACTTTTCCTCGGGCACGGCGTTGAGAGATTCCGGCGACAAATAAAAACGGACCGTCAATCTGCGCGCCTAGCTGTGTCGAATGATCACTCCGGCCAGTAGACACGCACATCAAGGTTAACGTTTCAATCCTTGACTTCACCGGCTGTTCAGGAACTTGCCCGTCGTCAGTCAGCTGTCAGGATCTTGCGCGATTGTCAGCCTGCCTATCAGGAACTAGCTCGTGGATGCGCCAGCATACCTAGGAGTCTGCCCGTCCTAGCTACATAAAGTCGCATTGTTTCGTGTGCACTTGCAGAAGAAAAATAGTCTGGCTTTTACGCCGGTAGGATAGGAGGGGTTAGAGCGCGTGAGCAGACAAACTTATTGAATTTGTATTGTAGAACTGTGAACTCGTGCCCAGATGGGGAATGGTCGAAAAACTACGGATTATCCCCCGGCTTGGTGTGATGCGCGTGCTCGTAGTTAGGTGTGTTGCTCGTAGTTCTGCACAACAGAAGGACAAAATAAAATGATTTTCGAAGGCCGGTTGGGATACTTTCTGTGATTAAACCATCCCTATGCGGGGGAAAAAAGAAACGATTTTGAATGCCGAGACAGCTCTCCTGGCAAAATAGTTTGCAGCATCAACCTAATTTTCATAACATGCAAACCCGAAATTGAAATAATTAAATCAATCCAGAGTTCAGTCTGTCCAATGTACCCAGCGCCTCTGACCGGGAGGTCCTAGGTTCGAGTCCTGACGGCGACAGGATTTTCGACACTAGCTTTTCAGCTAGGTCGAATTCAGTCACTGTCTGGAGGAGAATTCTAGCAGCCGGCTGCTCTGATCGGTAGTTTTCCGTGGTTTCTCCGATCAACACCGGTCGAATGCCAGAGCAGTACCCCACCAAACGGGCCACGGACCGCGCGCGATCTGTCCTTCCCATTCCTTGTCCTATCCTCCCCCATTACACACACACACACACACACACTAACATGCACTTCACTAGCACATATCCCGGGAGACCGGTCGGGAGCTTAGAGCTTGTCCCGGCTGGGGCGGTGTCCCGCTGGTGGGAGAGTCCTGGTTAGGGGGAAACCCCACTAGCCGACGGTAGGTCGGTGCCGGATCTCGCCATTCAGCAGGCGAAGATCACCGCCATCTCCCGAGAAACAAACATGAACTACACTAACGGGACTAATGACCAGAGCAGTTGACGCGCCCGGAAACATGAATAAATAAATCCAATGTACCACGCAATCATACTACGTACTCTACCATATACACATTTTAAAGTTATTTATATTATTTTTTCATCTCAGCAGCATGTTTTTAACCAAAAGAAAACTGATACTGGAAAATGAGTAACCTTGCCAGTAATATATTTTCTTAGCTGACATGAAAATTGTTTATTAAATGTATACGTGTTCATTGTGAGTGCATTAGCAGTTACAAGTCAGCTTCTAAATCTTAATTCACTTTTCTTTATTCAATTTCCTACTTACGAAGATCTAATAAAATAAATGTCATACATTTTCTTACAGTTTTGTGTAATGTGCGTAAATTTCTGAACTTTTAGTTTCTTTACACTTGCCATTTATTATTGTATTATCATTGCTTTAAAACTTTTCTCCATAATACAATAAATTTATACCTTAAATTTGTGTTTGATATGAATGTTACAGGTGGGGACAGAGATGGAATCAACATGAGTTTGCTGCTCCCTATTGTGCAGAAAGCTGAACTGTCTCGTTCTGAAATCCAGATTTTGATTGATCACCTGTTGAACAAACAGCAGAACGCTGGTGCCACTGACGCGGAATGGATTGAAGTACGATATTATTTTTAAAAAATAATTCATTGATTATTTTCTGCATTGTAGTGAAATTTGGCAGTAAAATGACATGTAATTTAGAGGTAGTTAAAATAAGGCTGTCATATGCTATTGTGGTATTGAAAAATTACGATACAGTCGCTGAAAAATAGAAATCGGTTACCACTTTTATAGATATCAATGTAAAATATTTATATAATTCCGTTAGTGTTCAATGTATCACAACTATTTTTAATGCGTTTTGCTATGAGATGTAATATTTATAAATATCGATATTATATCATATATCAGTAATATCATTAGTACCATAACATATTGTGACTCCAAACACTTTTTACAGTATTACAGTTTTAAAACTTTAAGGTAAAACTTCGTTGTTGATACTGTAATATTTCCCCGCTATCCTGGCCTCGCGTTGGGCAGCCAAATGTAATAGTTCCCGGCTATCCTGCCCTCGCGTTAGGCAGCCAAAATGTAATAGTTTCTCTCTCTCTCTTTCCTCTCTCTTCTCTCTCTCTCTTTCTCTCTCTATCTATCATATATATATATATATATATATATATATATATATATATATATATATATATCTTCTGCTACAATTGCCTGGCTAATCTCCTCTTATATTATAGTATTACAGACTGTTGGGTGCCATATTTTGTACTCGTACTTAATCGAACCTATCGTTTGCCCCTTTTAGCTAGCTATTTTATATAAAATTTCTCATAACCTGCAGCCGTGGATAACGTGGTGGTCCTATACAGGAATCCAAGCGAGGTGACTGGATTGTGCGTGCTAGGGTATTATAGTAAATGACGACGCATGCTCTCAATTGGTAAAAATGACCAATATTTTGGTTCATTCATTTATTACTGCTTTTGGGCTTTTTCCTCCTTTCATCATATACGATAACTCACCATCTCTCCCTCCACACTGGTGCACAGTAATCCTATGACAGAAACATACCAAAAAACAAAACACAACAAAGAAACTCATTCACGCATAATAATAACAAAACAATATGAAACCTCACTCACACATCGAATGCGCATTCCCTGTTGTTTTTTCATTTTTTAATTTTTTTTCTTTTTTTTTTACCATTTCATAATTTAATTTTATTCAACAAAACGTGGTCTTCAACAAACTCTTTCCAGCTACGGAATGCGTCTTCAAATGAAGTGTCTGCAAAGAAAATCACACACACACACACACACACACACGTGTCACTTCCCTGTTTTGCGGCTCAGCTCTCGTGGCAGTGACGTCCGGTGGCCGGCGTCCTGTGCCTTCCGATGCGCTGTCGCCGTCCACTCCTGCTCGCTGTCGCCTTCGGAAACCAATTATCGCGAACCGCTATTGTCCGCATAAATTATATTACTCAGTTGCTAGTCCGTCGCCGTTTGGTAAAATTGCATGTACTCGTTGCGTACCGTTCGGCAGAACAAAAAAAAAACTTTTTTTCGCGTTTCATCAAACACAGTCATTTTTCGAAATTAATATTGTTAACATCAATTTACATTCAAAAATGAACGTCCAATTATTCCGATCTCAGCATCTATTCTTTTGTATCTTATAACGAGATGTCCGAAGCGTTGAATTTCTTTACAATAAATAATAAAATCTAATTGTCCGTAATCACAAAAATTTTTACTCAAGAAAAAAAAATTACTCCCGAATTTTTTTCTTTTTGCTAACACTTCAAAATTCAAATAAATATCACAACTTTACTCCCTATTTGAAATACCACACTTTCGAAAGAAATTTAACTACGCGCCAATTTCGCGCACACGAACCATTCTCTCCGGTACCTACGACACATCTGTACTCGCATGGAAATTTTTTTTCAGCAACTTGCATTGTTACAAAAAGCTTCTGGAACAAAATAGTTGCCACTCGCTTGCTTTTAATCCGTAGTTAATTCCAATGACTTTCTTCTCTTCGTAAAATGGCGTCATTTGTTTATACCTATAGTTCATTGCAAATTTCCAAATATTATGTTATAATTTTGATTCCGAACATGCGACAAGGTTGACACTAATTTTGTCGTTCTCTCTCTCTCTCACACACACACACTCTCTCTCTCTCTCACACACTCTCTCTCTCTCTACACACACACTCTCTCTCTCTCACACACACTCTCTCTCTCTCACACACTCACTCTCTCACACACACACTCTCTCACCTCTCACACACACTTCTCTCACACACACTCTCACACACACTCTCTCACACACACACTCTCACACAAACTCTCTCACACAAACACTCTCACACAAACTCTCTCACACAAACTCTCTCACACAAACTCTCTCACACAAACTCTCTCACACACACACCTCTCCACACACCTCTCTCTACACACACACTCTCTCCACACACCTCTCCTCTCTCTCCACACACCACACTCTCTCTCTCTCACACACACTCTCTCTCTCACCACACTCTCTCTCTCTCACACACTCTCTCTCTCTCACCACACTCTCTCTCTCACCCCACTCTCTCTCTCACACTCTCTCTCACACTCTCTCTCTCACTCACTCTCTCACACTCTCTCTCACACTCTCTCTCACTCTCTCTCCACACACTCTCTCTCACACACTCTCTCTCACACCTCTCTCCACACCTTCTCTCACTCTCAGCACACTCTCTCTCACACTCTCTCTCCTTCTCACACTCTCTCTCTCCACCCTCTCTCTCTCTCTCCACACTCTCTCTCTCTCACCCTCTCTCTCTCTCTCTGACTCTCACACTCTCTCTCTCTCACACATGAACTAAACTAACACACATAATGGGAGACCAGTTGGCAGCTTAGTGTTCTTCATGGCTGAGGCGATGCCCCGCTGGTGGGAGGTACCTAGTTAAGGCAAAATCCTGCGAACCGACATGTAGGTCGGAGCTGGATCTCGCCTTCCAGAGAAGGAATATCATTGCCACCTCTTGCTATAAAAGATTGCTCTACACTACTACACATGTCTAGAGATCAGTCGGGAGCTTAGAGCTTGCCACGGATAGGGCGATGCTCCATTAGTGGGAGATACCTGGTTGAGGCAAAACCCCGCTATCCAACATGTAGGTCAGCATCCAGTGCTTGCTGTCCAGTGTAGCTTGCCATCCAGTGGGGAAGATCACTACACCTCCAGCTGTAAAACATGCACCATACTCACAGTACAGTGACTTTAGCAGTTGATGCACTCTGAAACAGCAATCAATCAATTGATTCAGGTTATTTTATTTATTGGTTGCCCTCCCATATCTTACGGGTGTTCCTTACTCTAAAAAACTAGTATCGTAGCATCGATAGTTGATTTTGGGGTCCCAAATCTGTCAGAAGCTTTCCCGAGTAAAAGCATCCAATCATAACTTGTTTCACCATCCTACGTGGGTCATAATGATTATAATTGCACCTAACTGGAGGTCAAAGATGTTTCCTATATCTTCATGCCATTGTCTGAAGTCGCCACACTCTCTGTAGTTTTTTCATGTAACTGAAGCTGGGCTTGACTGCTTCAGTAATTTTCAGATAACCTTTTTAATCAACCGAAGTTATTACTAAACTGACTTTTGCATGTTTCAGGTATGATTTGTCAGCTTCCTTGAACTATAAATTTGAAATATTCACAGAACGTGAAAAGAAAATTTACACCTATTGTTTTAAGTAATTTTTATTGTATTAGGTAAATTATGTTATTAGTTATTGAATTAAGTAAAATAAAGTTATAAAATGGGCTCAATGATTCCAGGAGGCATTGTCTCTAGAATAAGTTTGCACAATTTTGAGATATTTAATTTAAACAATGAAGCGACAGTACTGATTAATATTCAGAGATCATTGTATCCAAAATCACCATGTGTGTCTGATGTCACCCCATTCTGTGGTATTATTATATCATAGAATTATTACTTATGTTAATGTTATTGTGATTAAATTATATTCATTTTTATGTACTGCTGAGGACCAATATTACGTATGTTTCGTTTTTAATAATTTTTTAGAGTGACTAACATGGATATTTGTAAAAAGTTACAGAAGTTCTTGCTGACTTTTATAATCTTGTTTTGTCCTATGCTCTGTAATGATAATTCTAAGCTTTTTATTTTTTAAATGTTTAATTAGTGTTACGAATTGCTCATTGGTCATTAATAAATGTGTGCATTTTACTAATTAAAATAAATTAAAATACATGTAGGCTAATTAAAAGGGTTCATATGGGGTTTGCTGATAATAAATCTCCCTTTTAAATTATCACAACCCTATTGTAATTAATTAATATTCATCACAACCCTATTGTAAAAGAAAGGCGTTGCTTCACAGGGGCGACAGGATCCTGTAGTAAAGCTGAAGAAGCAGCTAGCAGAGAAGGAGAAGCAGCTGGCAGAGGAGCTGTCAGCATCGCAGGGGGTGCAGGCCAAGCTGAAGGAGCTGCGCCAGGAGCTGAATGCTGAGCGCTCACGGCTATCGCACAGCTGCCGCCAGCTAGAGGAGGCCCTGCTGACCAAGACGAATGAGGCCCAGGCACTGGCCACAAGATTGCAGCACAACCAGGAGGCAGTCAACAATGAGAAGCAAGCCCTCACCCACCAGGTGCAGCAGGTGAGTGATCGCATATGTGAGCTTGGAAAGCCAGAGAGCTTGTGGTATCAGAGGATCCAAATTGTCTGGAAAATTAAGAATCATTTTGGAATTTCCTGTTAATAGTGTTGCAATTGTTTGCACAAACAGCCAACAAGCTCATTTGATTACAATTCTACCAAACAATTCGATATTTATGGGATAACTTAGTGACAATGCAATTAACTGTATCGAGTACTCAGAACTTGGAAATATGGAAATTCTCCGCAAATTAATGGAGGGGAAATCTTTCAACTTCCACTATACCTCCTGCAAGTACAAATATTTGATGTGTCTAGCAAATGTTCTGAATAACAAATCAATTTAAATGAAATGCCAAAACTATTTTTGACTAGCTTTCACAGCTCTGCTGAATCACAGCCACTTGTGGGCATATTAACATCCTACAAGTTATAAGTTGTTTTGGTAAGTGAGTATTTGAGTAGCCAAGAGATAGCGAAAATGTGCACAATTGTAGACTCCTGAAAGCAACTTCCTGAAAATTCTGAACTTTCTGATAAGTATTTGGCAAGGAAGAAGGGAGATGGACAATCTTTACCATCTGCGTATTGTTTAGATAAACAAGAGATTATGAAAATTTCTTAATTTCCTTGTGCAGTAAAATAATTTTAGAGGAATAACAAAATGAGTTATTGAGTTGGGATGTAGAAAATCTACAGCAAATGATGTTTAAGCATGCTGAATCTAATATGTTTCTGTATTTGCATATTTGATTTAAATGTTTAAAATACGTATTAAAATTAATTAAAGATAATGTAAATATAATGTCTGAGGTAGCAAGTAGTAATAATATTAACAACAGATTTCAGAGGTCTTGGATAGTAAGATGCCTCAAACAAATTTGGTTTTTAAAAGCAGAATTTACATAAGGGATACCAACAGCATGTTATTAGGTCAGTTAACTGTTATTCAAATAGACATTTTTAGAGCTATAAGCAAATTAAAAGATTCAAGTGATCATGGTCCAGATGGAATTCCTGCTACTTTTTTGATAAATTGTAAAACAAATCTGACACCAATAATTCACTACCTCTTTTCTACGACCCTTAGTCAAGGTTTATTTCCATCTCCGTGGAAAAAAAGTTATGTTATACCAATCTATAAATCAGGAGATAGATCATGTATGAGAAACTATAGGCCAATTTCAAAAATTAGTGTCATTCCTAAATTATTTGAAAGCCTAGATACAAACCAACTTTCAACTTGTTTGCATTCACTCCTAATTGATGAACATCATGGATTTAGAAAAGAGATCAACTACAACAATCTAGTATTATTAAATCATTTTATATTGAATATATTGGAATCTAATTCACAAGTTGATGTTATCTATACTGATATATCCAAAGCTTTTGATTCTGTTAACCATAAAATTTTGATTAGAAAATTATTTAACTTTGGTATTTGTGGTAAACTACTGGAATGGCTTGGTGACATGATAGAATACAGAATGTGAAGTATAAAACTTTCATATCGAGTGACATTCACGTTACGTTTGGTGTTCCACAAGGATCCCATCTTGGACCATTGCTCGTTTTATTGTTTATAAACGATTTGAAACAAGTACTAATAAATTGTAAATTTTTGTTATTTGCGAATGACTTGAAACTGTATTGTGGAATTACAAAAGTGGAAAACTGTCATGTATTACAAGCTGATTTTCAGGCAGTAGCTGACTGGTGTACTAAAAACACTCTTGACCTGAATAAGGGAAAATGTAAATATATGTCTTTTGGTAGATCAAAAACTCTGCTTGATTTCAGTTACAAAATAGACGATTATTCACTTGATAGAGTTACTGAATTTAATGATCTTGGTGTGATTTATGATCCCAAATTGAGTTTTATATATCATTACGACTATGTTATATCCAAAGCTTATAAAACTCTAGGATTCGTTAAAGAATGTCTGAGTGTTTTTGAAGTCATTCGTCGTTTAAAATTTTATATCTTACACTTGTTCGACTGATATTGTTTTATGCATCACCAGTTGGGTCTCCATTCTATCAAGTAAACATCAATAGATTTGAAACAGTTCTACATAAGTTCTTTAATTTTGTTGCTTGAAAATTGAAGTTACCTTCACCCTTTATTTCACATGACTATACGGAAATTGCAATATTGTTAGACATCAGCTCATTACTCTCGTAGAATGTACATCGATTATTTATTTTTATATATATTGAATTATCTGACTCTGTTTATAAATTTAAGTCTCAAGCGGAAGCTATAATTTGGAAAGACTTTAACTAAATAATGAAATTGTAAATTTATTGTAATTGGGCATTATAAATAAATAAATATGAGCCCTCTTTTTTGAAACCACATTATTCTTAGAATAAGGATAATATCACTGAACTGTGTTTCTAGATGAACCTTCTTTCAATTCATCTTAGACTTGAAGTGCTGTTAAGCAGGTGATTTCAGTAGAATTCACAACTTCACAAGAGCAAATTAACATGCCTTGTGTGTAAATGTAGAAAAAAACAACAAAAAAAAACAATGGGTGATGGTTACTTTCTTGTGAGGAGACACAAATTTGATCCTGTAATTTCAAAATTACTAATTATTATTAAACACTGAATATAAACTAAACGTGCGCTTTTAGAAAGATAGTCTTAGTAAACGGACACATTTTCCCCGTAAATTAGAATTCTCTTGAAATTTTGATTGGAGAAAATGTAACTTTTACAAGAGTTGCAGCAATAACTAAATAGCTCAACCCAAATCACTGCTATGTATTACTTCAAAATATTCTTCCTTGGCAGCTAACTGGAATATTCAAATAGATTTTATTGTTACATATTGTCCTTCTCCTGACATTTTGGAAGTGTTGGTGGAGTTGTTTTGGAATTTTCATATTGTTTTTATGTTCATTTCTTCACTAATTGAAAATGTCACGTTCCTTTTGAATTGCAGTTTTTTTGATACTTCATTACACATGTGATTGGGTTGTGTGTGCAGCTTCAACAGAAACTGAATGAGGAACATGTGCGACTGTGCCAAGTGCAAGAGCAAGAGGCCAGCTTGCAGCAGGAACTGTTGGCACAGCGGCAGCAGATGATGGCCCATCTCGGTGAGCAGGAAGGAGCCCTGAAAACACAGGTGGCACAACTAATGTCGCAGCTGAAGGAGCAGGAATCTGTCAATTCAACCTTGAACCTGGAGCTGCAGAATCAGCGAGACCAGCAGCTTGGTGAGAACAACCTGCTTCATGAGCGTGTGGCCCATGCTGAGAAGCAGCTGCTCATCTACCAGGAGAATGCAGAGAGAGCACAAGAGTTAGCTAGACAAGTTGAGGTAATGGTTTTAATTTGGATTTAATGGCAGGTTGCCCTACATAAAGAGTGATTTGTTTTACCTGCTTATCTGCGTGCCAACAAGTTCATAACTAGATATACAAAATATCCCTTGTTTGTTTTTCTCACAGATGCAGAGGTATTACCAAAAACATTTTTTCCTTTCACTTACTACTTACCCAGTATATAGGAAGTGTTATAATGCTACAGCAAAAAATGGCATTGATATGGTAAAATTGGTATATAGTAGGTCTGTCCATCCCTCCACCTGTTTTTCTCTTTCTTTTTTTCTTTCTGTCTGTTAACAATGCCACCTGCTAAACTGTAGGCAGGATTTTCACCAAAATTGATATTCTCTGATCAATCTGCCCGATGTCACAGCCTTTAGAATTTGAAATGAATATTTTGATTATGGAATGTACTTTACATAAGGTTATATGAAGTTTGAAAGCTTTTTTTTTTATTCCTACAACTTCAGTAATGAAGATTAATATATTTTTTCTGAACAAAATCTGTACTACAAAGAAACATCTTCAAATAAGTTCATGCACAGTTTCTTCAAGACATTTGAGATGTATTAAAGTAGTTTTCATGAAGTTTTCGATGAAATGAAGGCAATTTAGAAAAAGATATTTCCAAAAACTTCTAAAATATTTTCTTTAATTTTTCCTTAGACTGTGCAAAGTATGCTTATAAAAATGGTGCTTAGGGTATGATCACTGCTGCATGTTGCATCTCTAAAGATCTTTGCAGTTGCAAGCATGGATGGCTGTAGTTAGGGTAGATACAAGGCCATTGTTTTTTCTGACTCCAGTTCATAAGTTTAAAACTTTGTTGTTGTTTTTTGTATGTATTACGACCAAAGTCTAAAACATTGCTAATTTGCATATGGGCTTGTTAGTTCCAATATTAGATTGACTATTTAGGTGAAGCTATATGGATAACTATAAACTGAATATTGTGGGCATTATCTGGAAAATTAATGAATTAGCCACAGGGCTCTGGCTAAAGTAAGGTGATAGTGAGAGGCGTCTTGACGTTGTTTGTGGCATAAAAAGTGTGTGGGAAATTGCAGATTTCACTCATTGTTTCATTATGTAACTCGTAATGGCCAAAGTCTTGTTCAAAATTCGAAAATGTGTTGCAAAGCGCCAACTGATGTATGTAGTGAGGAAAAATGATGTGCGAATAGAAATTTACAACTGGCACAGTGGAACTCAAAACTGCACACCTTGTCTCTCATTTGCCTTGTAAACTTCTCAATAGCAGTGTAGTTCCTGTTTTGCACGTAATATCTACTATTTCTCACCCACAGAACATATTTCACCTACCTTAGCCACCTCATATTGTGTAATGTGCAGTTCATCTTGCTAAAGTTTAGAGTAGTATGCTTCAAAGCTTGTTCCTACTTCGGATTTTATTTACCCATTTGACACAAAGTTTAACATAAATTTCTAATTCGTGAATTGTTTTTCAGATTCAGAAAAAACATGTTATACGATCTTTGTAGAGTACATTATAGGCATTGTCAAGATGTAATTATTAAATTTTATGATAGAAAGCAATGGTGGGTCATTGTTCACTGTACTCAGTATAAAAGATAAAGTGACAATTCTGGAAATATATGCCTAAAAATTTATTTTTTAAGAGATAAAATTTAGTATTTGAAATTCCTTGTCCATGCTTTTTTTCTTTGGTTAACACATAGCAGTTTTTAGTAACTGTTTTTAAATACAATAGTAAGACTCCTCTTTGGAATCCCATTCCTTTACTGTTTTGCCTAAACAAAATATCTTTATATTTTCAAGTAGTTTCAAGTTCTTTTTAGCTAGAGGATGAAAGTTATTCTTAATACCTTTTCTCATATTTTTTAATGTTAGTTTAAAAATTGAGATGTGAAATACATTGGGTTGTTTTTCAGGAACTTGATTTGATTCGTAGTGATTTGGAGCACAGACTGGGTGCAAGCCAGCAGCACGAGTCTGCTTTGCAATTTGAAGCAAACAACCTGCGCAAAGAAATGGAGGAACTGAAGGCTCAACTGGTAGGATATGAGTCACTGAAAAACGAGTCAAACAGGTTGCGCTCAGACAACGATAAACTCTCCAATCAGTTGGTGCAAACAAAGGACGTACAGTTAGAAAACCAAAGACTGCGTGATGAAAACGAGCGGTTAGCATCCCAAGTTGTCGTCTTGCCAGAGCTGCAGCGAGAGGCCTTGCAGCTGCGGGAGGAGAATGAGAATTTGGCTGCACAAGTGACTGCAATGACGGAGAGACCCGCTGCGGAGGGCCGAGAAAACGGGGACCTTCAGTTCCATGAAGAGAAGCAGGAGCTGCACAAGGGAGATTTTAGCCTATATGAGAAAACGTAAGAACTTCTTGGTTTTATTTTAAGTGAGTTGAGCTGTGTAAAGTAATTTGAGCTTCATGTACCTGTTATTAGGCAGTCATTATAAAAGACATTTCCTTCATCAAAGAAAATTCCTTCTTGTTCAGTTATTATCTAAACATAAGGAAGATTCGAACTTCGTAGTATAATCATAGATGATACCAAAGATTGGACTGGACGTAGTTTTTTCATGTTTAAAGTGGAAAAACAAAAAAATTAAATTATAAATTATTATAAGTGCAATTTGCAGTAATGATTTGTACCAATTACATTTTAAAATATACAATATTCAAAATTAATTTCAAAAGTTATATTTTATTTACAAATTGCACATAATGCATATAAATGTGTTAATAAAAATGATTTTTTGTAGGAATATACTTCAAAAGGAAAAAAACACTGTACAATTAAAATTACGGAATTACAATTGATAGAATAATTTTTATGTGAATAATATCTTAGCTTGTGTGACAGAAAATAATGATGGAATGTATAAACAATTACTTATATTTACATAGTTCCTCTCTAAAAGAGAACCGGATAATAAGAATGAAGAGACAATGTGCAACCCCCCCCTCCCCAAAGCATCATGAAAAAGTCTAAAAAAAAATTATTTTTTTTCTTCTTTCTTTCATAAGATTTACTGTCAATTTATTGGACTGGATCCGGCCATTATTAATGTAGATTTATCATAAATATAACCACAGAAGTCCGGTTGAAGTTGTAAGCAATGAGAAGACATTTTGTTTAAAATACTGAGACATTTATTAATAGATTGTTCAAGAGTTTGTGTTAATAGGTGAAATAATTACAATTCTCACAAAAATTGGTAGATTCAAAATTATTGAAAATTTTTTAAATTGAAAAAACTATTGTCATAAAGAGGGATATTTTTGACAAACAGGTGATATGAAAAATAAATAGAAATGTCAAAATAAATGTAAAATAATAAGAAAAAGAACATTAACAATTTTCTGTTACCTAGTGTAATTAATTAGTTATTATTACCACCCCTGATTTTAACACCCAAAACCTTAATTAACATTACGAGAGTCTTGAGGAGTGTTTCTTACTAAAGAGAATGTAACAAGATTGACAACGGATGTAATTTTTTACTGTCTTGAATAGCTTGTAGATCTAGCTCAACTATAGATGTTACTTTTTTACAGAATGTGAACTTAAAAAACAACAATGCTTCTTATGAGTTAAAAATGATATAAAAATGTTCCTTAGTTATTATTGGCAATTAGTAAACATTAAATGGTTCTTATATGTTTACTTTTATTTTAATAGTAATGTGTGTGCTTCTGCTCCTGTGTAGCATTCAGCAAAAAGAAGGTCAACTCCTGCAGTTATCTGGAGAATTGGAAGAGAAGACTTCTCTTCTGAAGAAACTGCAATGTGAAATTAATACTTACAAGACTGATATTAACAAGCTAAATGAACAATTAGAAGAACAAAGGAAGAAGAACAATGTGAGTTTCATGTTATCATTTCCTATTTGGCACGACTCGGCCTGTGCATGATTCACTTTTTAACTAACTTGTGCTATATTCAGTTCTAAAATGTAGATGTTAACTCTGATAGATAAAAAAATAATTAGAAAAAATTAAGTATTTGCATTTATTTCTGTTTGGTGTTTTCATAACAAATCATTTTACTTTATGAATGGTTTTTGCACAGTTGCACTTTAGGAAACTAATGATTGGTTCTCGAGAGATGCCTTAAACTTTAAAATCATGGTTAACTCTTTCATTGACTATGGAATGGGCTTGTAGCTGGTAGGTGAAGGCATTGTACCGGCTCCCTTCAAGATAATATGTACAATGTTATTTCTGAAACTGATGTTGGTTTTCCAGTCTGAATTAACAAAGTATAAAATTATTTTTTCCTCTGCAAAGTTGTAATACTTACTGCGCAAAAACAATCTCCTTTCTGGATTGGGAAAATTCTGTTGAAATTAGTGTTTGAAAGTGAATCGTGCAGTTTTATTTTTATTGAGGTAGTAAGTATGAAAGGGAGTGCACATTTATATGGTTTTGTGTTGAGAATGAAATTAATGTGTTCTCCATTGTTTCCATAAAAAAAAAATAATTGTTTGTATAAAAAGAAAGCAATTACCAATTTTCAAAATCCGTAGAGGGGGAGCATGACAAAATTAACGAATGTGCATTTTGTTAGAGAAATTACTGTCAAAAACTTTTCAGACAGTTCACGATTGTGGATTGAATGCAACATCATTAATAGTTTGGATTTTTAACTAGAAAAAGCAAGTATTTAAATGGCCAAAAGTGAAACCTTTTTTTATTGAATTTTGTAATTTGATAAGATTTAACTCAATAATGGCCCTTGTGCAAATCGAAGAAAATATTCTTCTTTTCTTAAATAATTTATGGATGAATTTCTCATTTTCTGTGCCCTTGCTTATTCTTCATTGTTGTCTTGAGTTATCCATTAAAACTGATTTATCAATCTACCCAATGTTTGTTTGAATTTTAAAAGTTAAAAGGAGAAGAAGAAGAAAAGTGTAAATAGTAAATAGATGCATCTAAGGAATAGACTTTTCTTTCTTCTGGAGAATAATGTGAGCACCTACCTACAGTAAAACTCCATTTATATATTTTGCACTTGTAAGTTTTTCACACTTTTACATTGTTTTTTGTAAGCTCCAGATAAATTCTTATACCTGTTAAATTATTTCAGGTGTGCATTTGTCATTCATATGTTTTTCGAGCTTAAACATTCATAATGAAAATTTCTTTAAGATCATATAGCTCCCAAATGATCGTGACAAAGGTGATCAGTGAAAATGTTTACATTATTGTAGAAGAGCTCAAAGAATTTCTGTGTTGAATTAAATATTCAGGTGGTTAAATTTTATCACTAGGCAGGGTGTTTCAACTGATTTCAACTCTCCATTTTTGGAATTTTTGACAAAAATTTTGTCACAAACCACAGAATGAAAAAATAGGGGTGCTAGTATTGTCCAGTGCAACTTTGCATAATGTTCACTAACATTGCATGATCAAAATGTGGCATATTTAAGGGGAATATTGAAACTTGAGGGAATCAGTGATTCATAATGACATTAAAGGACTGGTAGCATAAAGTACAACTATCAGTGCTATCTTTTCCACCAGGCGTGCCTATGCCTGACCCGCAAGTCTTCTAAGTAACAGCTTCCAGTCGGTGACCAGTAACAATAATGTACATCAGCTTCCAGTCTTGATCAGGTTTTTGTCCAGTTTCTCTGATCCGTTGAGCAAATGCTGAGATGGCCCCTTGTTTTGCATGACATGAGTGTAGCTTCACTGCACACCTGTTTTGTTGAGCTCACCTTTTGCTAGATTTTTCTTCAAATATTTACATTTAATGGCTTGACTGCAATCAAAATAGCTGCTGAATACAAAAACTTGATGTGGCTGGCAATGACACTGATGGTTTTTCACCAGGTGGGTGAACTAGCTGATGAGGATTTAGTTGACGGGAAAATGTCAGGAGATGTAGCAGGGTGTGTGAAAAAATATTATTTTTTTTTAATTTTTAATTTTCTATCCTAAAGCACGATACCCAGCATTTGCCTGCTCACAGTTACAGACCCCTCTCCCAGCATGAGGTTTATGAATGCACCGGTTTCAATTTCCCTAGTTGAGAAACAAATTTTTTGATGTCAAATTATTATTAGGGTGAGGGGAAAAAAAGGGGGTGAAATCCCCCAAAAAACTAGGAATTTTTGCCCATTTTTCAAGGGTCAGTCAATGGGTTAATAATAGATGGGATTAAAGGTTTTTTTTTAAATAAAATTTTTTCATCAAATGTGAACTTAGGAATAAGTTAACGTGTGTGGGTATAACAAATTTCATGCAAGCCCTTCCAAAACAATTGCATCATTTTGAGATCCTGTGAGTATGAGAGGTGTGTGATCATGAATGATCATAAATTGTTGTTTGGAATCTATATATTACTCCCTCAGATAACAATTCCTATAAAGATATTCAGTAAAACAGGGTTTCACAATTATATTTTTGATTTGTGATATTTACATTCATTAAATAAATTAACATAAACTCTCACTTGTTGCATGTTAAAAAGTTCTTAGCTGGAGGAAAGACAAGGAGAATCCATAGTTGAAAGTTGATATGAAAATGTCTGTGTAGTTTCTGACTTCAAAATCATTGTGCACTTTACATTAACCTAATGTTGTGAAGTCGACACATTACAGGCAGTATTGAAAGAATCCACTCATTTTAAGGGTGTTCTGGTATTGCTATGGATTCTCCTAATCGTGTGTCGTTTTGTGGCCGTAGGATTTACGCATAAAGAACTGGAAAGCTATGGATGCGCTGTCGACTCTGGAAAAGTCCCTGCAAAGTAAAGTGCAAAACTCTTCCCCAGAACTAGTCAGTGTAAGTTCTTGCATGTTTAGTTCTGACTTCTGGGACATCCTTACAAGTTCTGCAAACCAAGAAATGTTCATATTTTGCTCCAGTCTTCCTCATAGCAACTTGTTTGTGATCTTGTCTTAAGTGTGACAGCATAACCATTTTACTATGTTTTTAGGTTTGTTTATCAATTAATACAGTAAGATGCACTGTTCAGATGATCAATATTATTAGTATTATTACTATTATTAGTATTAAACTTTTCTTACTGTAACTGTGCTGCTTGATGAAAATCATTACAGAATTTATTCTTGTGTAGTTTAGTGACTGATGAATCAGTGATATTAAGATTTAATTCTCCATCACTGGGTGACAAAGTTATAAAATCTTATTTTGGTTTTGTATGTTTTGTTTTTGCAGGAAATTAGTCAAAAAGTAAATCAAGAACAGCAGAATGTTATTAAACAGCTTCTGCAAAGGATATTTCCTGATGTTAGAGTTCAAGACTGCAAAGTATGTTATTCTTATAAGCAAAACTACATTCAGTGAGATCATAATTTGTTCAATTTTGATGAAAATGGTAATGATTATTGATTTGTTACAGTCTCACGAGCAATGGCTGGAACAGTTTGAGAAGTCTGCCTCCACTTTCCTGTCAGAACTCCACAACCGCTCCCAACAAACTGCCCCTTCACTTTCGGAAGAGTCTGCCCAAGTTGAAGAGTTGGAAAAACAAAACAGTTACCTCCAAGGCCTTGTGACAAACTATCAAACTATCATTCAAGACACAGTATGTATAATAATTTTTTAATAGAATCAAAATAATTTGTATAGGAAATGAGATCTTGTTTATTTAACAAACCAGTTTTTCTTCAAATTTTATTTAATTGGAAAATTCAAGAAAATAATTAAGATATTGTAAGATAAAAATATTAATATCATTAAAATGGGTAATGTACTTAAAGGCATTTAACAATTCTGTAACATTATTTTCTTTTCACATCATGTTTTTGGAATGTGTATGTGGGTGTTTGTTACTTTATATTTAAATTAAAGTAACACATTTAGGCATTGGATTTTAGAAATAGTTCAAAGTTCTATTCAAATTTCAGTCTCTTCAGGGGGTTTTATTTTTCTTTTTTTTTCTTTTTATTTTTTTTTTATTCACTTTTTTCTCATCAGACCTGTTAAACATTTATTAAACTTACCTTAATTTTTTTTGTGTCATAGTATTTTTGCAAGTATTTTTCAATATTGTCCGTTAAAATTATTTTTTCCTTTTACTTGCAGGGCTTCTGTTCATGAGTATTTCACACTTTATTACTTGGCATTCATGTTTACAAAAGAGATTCATTCCTTGTATCCCACCAATACGGAAGATAACCTTTGTCAGGTTAGATTTCTTCCCTTGTCCTAAACTCAGGGTGTTGACAAACCTGATAAATCTGGAAATTATGAAAAAGTTCATGGTTTTCTGTAATTAAAATTCTTATTTGCTATTTGATGGACTTAACATTCTTTGTGCATATACTTGGTTGTAAATAGGAAATTAAGGTATATGTCCTGTTTTGTACAAGTTTGATTTTAGTTTTTAAGATATCAGGGAAATTCTGTTTCAGATATTGCAAAGTAACAGAATAATAAAAAAAACATTTGTCGACATCCTGCTTCCTTAGTCTTTCGTTCCCTGAAATTATTCACATTAAAATTAGTAATGGTTGAATGATGCAGTCTTGTTATCAGAGTTTTAAATATACAATTTTTTATTGTTTCTAATACCTCTTGAAAATTTGATATTTTATCCCACTTGGCACTTTTATCCCCCATGCCAACTTCTGCGGAAGACATTTTTGCACTTTTGTTCTGTGGGCTCTTAAATAAAATATAACGTTATCATTCTTAAATAAAATGTAACTTAATCAAGCCATACATGGTAAAGTCTTCCATTTTCTTTATTAAAGAGTTTCTTTATCAAATAAGACAAGCTATAATGATTCTTTCTCAATGCAAAGTAATTTGCAGTTCTTTCAAGGGTGCTCAAAAGTGATGGTAGTTCCATTTAAACTTACAAAGTAGATACTGATATATTTGCATTTAAAATCTGAGCAGTCAAACTAGATATTCCAAACTTTCACCCCTCTCATTCCATTTGGATTGCATGAAAACTCCATCTTTGTCTTTTATATAGCTGAAATGAGATGGGGACTGATCAGGATAAAAGATGTACCCAGCACATTGCAGTGTTTATGCCATCTCATAGATGTGCTTTTCTTCTCCTCCAGTCAGGCATGCTGACGAAGTTGCAGAACCAAGTGGAAGAAGGCGAGATCCGATGGCGGCAGCAGCTGCAGGTGAAGGAGGCGGAGCTGGATGCTGTGAGACAGGAGCTGGAGGGCAAGGTACCAACCCAGGTGCCCAGCCACAGCACGGATGTGAGTCGGAAGATAGCGTTTGAGTGCTTGGATGTGTGAAGCACTTTCATGCATTGTTTGTTTGATATGCCATGGAAATATTATTCAATTGTATTCATTGCAAGTGTTCTGATTTGCTTCAACTTCTTTCCTTTTGTCATCTTAAATGACAAAAAATGATGCTAATTAATGCTGGGTAACAAATCAAACGATTAGATTATCTACACTAATATTTTAATTACTGAACAGATTAATTGATGCCAGATAATGAATTGTCTATCAGAGCACCATTCAAGGCAGTTTTGGGTAAATGACAAACTTATGAAACATAAAGTCGTCCTATTGTGAAAACCAAGTTCTGTATTTACCTGGATGTAAGTAGAGTTCAAAATCAGATTTGCACTCTTTTGGCGTCGGACCAAGATTCTCTGCAGCCTCATTGAACCCATATTGTGTAACAAAATCTCAACTTTCATTTTCATATGATGTTTCATTTGATACAATGCCATTTGTTTGAGATTCTCTCTTTACCGGCCCATTAAAAAATTTTGGTCCAAATTGCCTAGCAAATTCACAGTGGATGCTGAGAATATGACTGCAACGATAATTACGTTTTATAGGTATTTTACCGTCTTTGCAGTTTATTGTTAAGTTTACGAGTTTTATAGCATGATATGCCGATTTGAAAAGTTAAACCTTAATCAACCAGGTTTCGTTTGCGAATATGAGATGACTCCATGTTTTTTGACTGAGATATTTAGGAAAAAACCTCATCATCCCGGTAGAGACTATGGGGTTTTCCCTAAAATATGGTAAAATATATTACCTTCGGGAAAAATACAGGAAGTCAAAACCTTACATTGGGCATGATAATCTGTTTGTTTTGGTTACTTTTGTTTCATTTTTCATCTCTAGAGGGCTAAAATGACAACGAGAGCCTCTTAAAGCACAAAAAGACATTGTATATATGTAGGTTATAAGACGTGTTTTTATTTCAAACTGCATTAAAACAATCATTGAAAAATTTTGAATTTTGTGGTTTTCTCAATAGGTTGACAAAAACAGGCTTATTCAAATCCTGCACAAGATATTCGTGCTACCTACAAGACATTTCCACAGGTTTCTTTCTAAAGCAGTTAAAATTTCTCTTAAAAATGTGCGTTGTATTTAGGGAGTCTGGAGCCTGATATTAGAAGAATCCTTTTCCATTTTCATCTTCAATTTTACAATATTCACTAAATGAAAGGGTAGTCTCAATGTTTTGAATTGAAATTTTGATGATTCATTAATGAGTTGAGATTTTGGACCATGTATTGATTTCCTTATTAGCATTTTAAATTTCACTTCAGGAGCTGACATGTGCAGTATATGAATTTTTCTTTCCTGGTTTAGTGCAACAACTTTGTGTAGTGCAATTTATGGGGGGTTGTTAACTCTAAAATTCGAGATTATCAGGAATATTTTGCAAGTTTTACTTTGTCAGCTTTAGTTAGTTTGGACTAGAACTAGTTCAGTCAACTATTCTGGAATGCATTTGAATGTGCCAAGATGCCCTTTTTAATGTTTTTTGATTCATCTCATAATGTCTGCTGTGCTGTGAAATCAAATTATTTGGAAGATGTTAGCTATTTGGTTGAATTGATATAAAGCAGTGACTTTTAATCAAAAACCTATCCAGTAGAAAAATTAAACTGTTAATATGAATTATATGTTGTTCACTATTTAGAGTCAACTTATCCTATTCTTAGTATTTTACTTATTTTATTATTTATAAGAGTAATTTTATTTTTCTCTTTGTTAAATTTTTTTTTTTTTTTATATTCATTTCAAGAAATTTTGTATTGTGATCTCAAAGCTTCACATTATATCTTTTTTTCATTGAAGTAATCTGTAAATATTTTATCCATTATAATGTGGTTTTACAGCATAATTATTAATGCTGAGCAACTTCTTTCAACATTTTTTTCTCATTTTCGAAGACAGTTTTGAAATTGCTACTTACCTAGATTTCATTTCTTCTTTCATTAATGTGCATTTTTATGATTCAAAGTGAATACCATGATTTTCTGTGTCGCCTGTGGTGAGATAATATATAAGAAACTGAAATGAGGACTGTGAAAGTGACTTTGTCTTCAAACATATTTCACACTTTTCTTGGATGGGAGTTGTGTTTGCAGGTTAAAACGATAAGGTACTCTAGGAGGTACTTGCAGGCCAAAAAAAATAAGGTATTCTTGGAGTCCTTTAGATGCAACATGTCAGGGAGAGTCTATGTGAATAGCACTTTCAAATAAAGATCTGCTTTGCATTTTTTGCTGTGGTTCTCGCAACCTCAATGGAGCTTCTGCTTCTGCAGAAAAAGATAAGAATGAGAGTTTCTCAGCATTTTTGTAAAATAATGTTGCCTATGGAGTGGTGAACTGATGGAAGCAAACTGAAAGCATCATCTGGTTCTGTTCATTGAAAAGGAGCTTGCTTATTAGTATAGCATAATTTTAAAAAAATATTAAGTATCTTATACAAGAGATTAAATATAATTGAGATCCCAGTGTAATAAGGGAGTAGATTGTAAAATGAAATTACATTGTAGAAGACACAAAATTAATGTAAATCTATAACGATTACAGATGAGCGATTTTCTGAAAATGTATTTATTTTAGATTTGAATAGCTTGATTAAATTTGACTCTACAATATTTCAGTGATCATCACTGTTAAATAATAAATAATTTTTGTACTGATTTGAACAGAAATTGATGTAAATTGTGTATCTTATTTTTTTTAATAGTTACTTTCATTGATTTTGTTAAGATTTACCTTATTAGTATTCTTTTGGTAGTATTTTCTAATGATCTCACCTTAAATCAATTTAAAAAAAGAAGAAAAAAGAGAGAGTTAAGAGAGGAAAATTATAAGAAAAAAGGATCAACATTAAATTTTGTTTATTTACATAAATACAGCTTTTGTTAAATCAATTTGTGCTCTTATTTTATTTTTTTTAGTTAGTTTTATTGTATATTGTGAGGAAATCTTGGTGACTAGATGATACCAGTTAATGCTTTTATGAACTTTGCTTTAGACTGTACACCATATCATATGTAGCATTATTACCTACTACGACCTTTATCTTTCATTTGTGTGGAATGTTGCAATGTACTAATGCATGCAGTAGTGAATGGTAGTTCTGTTTCTCCCCTGTACAGGCCACATCTGAGGTATGTGGAGTGCAGTTTGCGTTTAACTGTATCGAAAAGTCTCTTCCACACATCTTAAGAGAGGTACAGTAGTGAGCTGTTAGCCCCTATGCAGACAGTGCACACTAGAGTGAAGTTTTCTTGAGCTATTGTGATACAATTCCAAACTTATCCGTACAATATTATAGAAAATAAATTGAGGAATAATTGCTATCAAATTTTTGTTTGTATTCATTCTACTGTGCACTGTCCATACCTTACATGATGCTATTTCTTCTTTCTAATATTGGTGGATTAGTATGTATTGAAAATGTAATTGGAATGGTAATGTAGAAAAGTATTAATTTTTGGTGGGGAAACAGCCTTATCTTAAAGTAATCTTTTGAAAGGAAAATAAATACTACATTTTCTCTTCTTTGAACATAAATTCTGCCAGATTTTCGAAACCCTTGAATCTTGAATCTTTTGAATTCTTCATTTACAGTAATGTTAATAGTAAAAATTTTTTTTAAAAGGGGGATTATATTACATGGCAATGTAATTAGGTGTATGTAGAGAAAATTTCTAAATGTGTTGAATGGTGCAGGAAAGAAAGACAGAAAGAAAAAATAAAATAAATTTCAATTAAAAAACAAAAGATTTGCAGGATGTTAATTGTGGAGGGGGAAAAAAAAAGAAGGAAAAAACCTATAAAGTTTAGAGTTCTTCAGTCTCTAATCTTTTTCAGGATTCAAGGGTTTGTATGACCCATCTCTAATAATATCTATGGCCTTAAATTTCTGTATGTAGTAACAACTTGGTAATTGGGAAATTTTGATAGATGAAGATGGAATTGTTATTAAAACGTAATTTGAATTCTTATGATTATAATCAGCTTTTTGTTTTGGGGCATTAACTTTAGGATATGCTCTGTGTGTGCTGGTTTCACTGTTGGTATGTATTAATAAGGTGCAGTTGGGTTAGTGTTAATTGATATTAAGGTTTTTTACTTTGGCTATTAGCTAACTCTCTCATCAAGCAATATCAGCTGAAACGGAAGAAGTAGTAGGTTTATGAATAAATATTTCTAAATATTTTTAATGTGAACTGATCCTTCAGATTCTCCTTGTACGTTGGCTAGTTTATGGGAATGTTGAAATCTTTGGTTCATGTTCGTAAAGTTGTTAGTCAAGTTTGTTATCAAATGTATAATCAAAAACAGTAAATTTTCAATTTATGTATGTTTACCACAGATAAAATGAAAATTTGGGTTTTGGAGAAATACTTTTAGTAATGAATAAAATGAATTGAAATACAATTTCATGAAAATATAAAATTATTTATATTTTTAATTTTTTATCTGGAATTATTTGAGACTTTTTTTGAACACATTGAAATCAGAAACCGTAATTTATATTACAGAATTTCATTAAAATGTTCTATTAATTTTTAAGTTTGTTGTTGAAACACAATGTTTCAAGGACTACTTTTCCTCTTCTTCAGGATCGACTATTACAAAATAACATTAAATTTTCTATTTTTAAGATTATAAGCAAAGTTACATCAAATTAATTGAACTTGTTATAAATATGTACCAGGTGCAAATGAACTTGCTTCAAATAAATTTGTCATTTTTTGAAATTCATTTCTTACTTTAAGTAAGATAGGTTCTCCAATACATAATATTTCCTAATACTTAAAGAAATTATTAAAATCTGTTATTAGACAGTAAATATGAATATTGTGTAAAAAATAGTTATAACTGATAGAAGAATTAAAACATTTAAATTGTGGGTACACATTTTTTAATTTCTTTGGATGTGGCAATGTTTCCATTGATACCTTATTAAATTTTACAAATTATTTTAAATACAAATTATATTAAATTACAAACAAATTATTTTAAATTTTACAAATAGTATCTTCATTGAATGAAGTTAATCTAAAGATTAGTTGAAAGAAGAAATTATTACCTTTACCAGATATTTGTTAAACAAGATTACTTTTAAATTCAACAATAAAACAGATCAATAATGGAGAGGCAGTCGTATTAGAGGATGTCTCAGAAGCTTTCAGAGATTGTAATGTGTTTGTTGGAAAGTATTGTGCTAACACAAGTAGATGTAATTTTATTCTGTAGGTATATTCATTACTGATCTTGAAAAAAGAAGAGGTAGAATATATTTTGATTTTGTTTAATAGTTATGATGACATTATCAAGTTTAAGGTAGATTGGAGAATCAAGGCCGTATAAGTTTTGTGAATATATCATTCACAAATGTAATAATAAAATTATCCCAGATTGGTATCAAAAACAATCAGTATGCTGTTAGTTTTAAAGTATGCATCAGAACATCCTGTCTAAAAGTGGACATTATTTATGGTCTAGTTGAAAGAGCTATCAATTTGGCAAATCCAAAATATCATGAAAAGAAATTGAACAAGGTTTTGATTTTATACTACAAAATAATTGTCCTGCCTCCATTGTTAGTAAATATGTTAATAAATGAATATTTAATTCAAGGAT
The DNA here is from genome assembly GCA_964035755.1 of Teleogryllus oceanicus. Lineage (NCBI taxonomy): Eukaryota > Metazoa > Arthropoda > Insecta > Orthoptera > Gryllidae > Teleogryllus > Teleogryllus oceanicus. The sequence goes on from CAXIVR010000006.1 coordinate 130,929,106, forward strand.
TGATGTGAAAAAAGATAATTTGAGAAGGTCCTTGTACTATTTTACCTTATTCCTTACTAATATGGTTTTCAAAAGTTTGAGGGAACATTAAATTACATTTAAAATAGGATGTAAGCTTACTCACAAGAATTAGATTGTTAAAAATATTAAAGACTGATTGGACATTCGGGATCAAGATAACTTTGTGTATTGAATTCCTTAGATTCTAAAGATTGCAGACTTACATAGATAGGGCAGACAAAAAGAAATTTGGAAAAATGAATTAATGAGCATAAAAGTAATATTAAAGAACATCCAAACAAACAAAACTTGTTAAACAAACATAGAATTGAACTTGAGCTCAAATTTGATTTTGAAAAGAAAGTATGCATCATACACCATGAAAGTAGGATTTATCCCAGATTGACTTCAGAGAATTTACAATTAAAGTTAAATCACAAAATGAATACAAAAGTTGACAGTAGTCTATTTTCTGGGATTTAAGAAAACATAAAATAAGACAAAATATAGGAATTTTAGTACAAGGTATGTAAATTTCCATACGAATCATTTCCTTTCTTATTAAAATTTAAATATCTGACATCTCCTACATTTCTTCCATTACCGTTTCTCCCCTCTCTTCTCCTGTAGTTCCTCTCCCAACACACTTTGCTTTGTTTTATATTTCAAATTTATGCTCATTGTGGTGTCTGACTACAGAGAAGGGGAGAAAAGGGTTCCGATAACAATGTAGGAACGTTTTTGTCTTACATCGAGTAAGAAATGGATTTCAAAAAACCACAGAATTTATTTGAGGTGAGATTTGTACCTGGTACATATTTAAAATAATTATAATTTGTTTTTTGTAACTTTGAAAATAATCTTAAAATTAGAAAATTTAATGTTGTTCTATAAAAGTTGCTGTTTATCTTCAATTTAGACTCCTGAAGAAAATAGTTGTCCTTAAATGTTGAGATGTAAAATTAAAATTAAATTTTTGAAAGTCTAAAGTAAGTTTGGATTAAAAATCTAAAAATAAAATTATTTTTATTAATAAGATTATTTACATTTTTAATTTTTTGTTTATAAAATTTTGCCTTTACATTGGGAACTTAATTGTATTGAAATATTGCCTTCTCGTTTTATTGTATATGTTTAGACTCCTTTACAATATTCATGTTCAGAAATCTCCTTTTATAAACAACACATGTAATTGTATTGATTATTTTGATCTTCTGTTCCTAGACAATTGTTGTAGTAGAAAATAGAAAATAACAGGTTGAAATGGCAAGATGTAAGAGTGAGAACCAGTTGCAAAAATTATTTTTGTGATCCATTTCAGCCTGGATGCTGTGTTAGAGTTAAGTAGGGAAAAACTTCCTAACAATGACGACAATGTTGAATGTCTGCTTTTGTTCTACAAACAGGCCTAGATGTCTCCTTTGTGAGTTTTTAGCAATTTTGTCATGTAATTTTTTTTTAATAGAGCAGTTGATATTTTTTATGCTTTTGTGAAGCTTAAGATTGCTTTTTAGCATGTACTTTAGGCTTCTGTAATCACTGTAATCTTTATCGACATCAGTTATTTACCAAAATCCATACTTTGAACTTCTGGATGTCCAAAATATTTGGTAGAAACAAGAAGAAAATAGCTCTGTGGAAGAAATTATTCTTTTACAAAAACTTGTTTTTGCTTAATTTACATAGTTGTATTTTTAATATGTGACACATACACAGTAGTTCATTTTCATGGAAAGGTAAATCAATTTAGGTTACTTGCATTAACAAAATTACCAGTGATATAAATCTTGTTAATGCTAACAAAAGAATTTGTGAGTTGAGGAAAAGCGTTATGAGGGAGAGAAACAGGGTTATAGTGTAACATAAGTTTGGCATATATTTTCTTTACTTACAATAGTACTTATTTGACACAGCAATTCCTTGTCCTTGATTTGTAACTCACTTTCAGAATATGATACTAATGATCATTGGAATGGCTAACTCTAATAAAAAATAGGGGGGGGGATTCTAAGACTGATTTGGTACTAAGTTGCTAAGTGAGTCTCTAACAAAGTGCATAAGTGCGCATTATGACACCAATTAGAGGAATATATCTTTCAGTTTACCAAAATTGGAAAAACCTTAAATATTAGTAAAATTTCATTTTATGTATATTTTTAAAATTTTATTACAACACTTTAATATAATTCTGTCATGAAATTCTTTCCATTTTTCAACTTTATTTTTGTTTAATGAAATATTTCAAAAAGAGACTTCTTATAATCTTTCTCTAAATTTAGTTTTAATAATATGTTGTGTTTGTTCCACCACATTCTTAATGAGGGTTTTTTAATGGAAATAGGATTCTAAAAGATATCTTTGGTTGGAAAATTAAGTTCTTAATTTTTTTTAAATTTTGTATTTGGATTGCAGACTCAGAGCAGAGTAGAAGACCTTCAAGCCAAATTGAAGATCAAAGAACAGCAGCAGCAAGACCTGGAAACTAAATACAACACACTTACAAGCAGTGTGGAACAGTTAAAAGAAGTAAGACAAAATACTGTTTTTAAGTTATTGTAGAAAAAGCAGATAAAACATCAAAAAGAGGAGATAAATGTTTACCATACAGACATGGCACCAATCTGGATGCTAACAGAACAATTTTCCTCCTTAACTTAATAACGTCAGTATTGAAGGAAATGTTTTCTATTTGTGCTTTTTTAATAATAATAATAATGATAATGATATAATATATAATAATAAATTATTATTATTTTATTATTATTATTAAATGTGTACAACCTGTTACTCCTCAAATTTAGTCTTAAGAATCCAAGCAATACCATTAAGTAAAAGGAAATTTGTACAGTTTGAGTAGTATTCAGATTGTTGAGAATAATGGGAGAGAGAAGAGAAATGAAATTGCACTTGTTAAAATTATTTTTCTTTCTTCAGGAAAAAGACGGTCTAACTGCACAACTTCAGAAAGAGCAGGAGAAGTCACAGGATCTGTCAAAGGAACTTGTGAGATTGCGAAGCTTGGTGCAGATAGGAAAAGATTCTTTAACCCAGGAACATGAAATGGTTGTCAATCTTCAACAGCAAGTAGATAAACTAAATGTAAGATAATTAAGTAGATTTAAAAATTTATGTTAAAAACTTGTACAAAGTAAAAAGGGTTACTTGCAAGGTGTATCATCAACTGAACTGTAGGCATTAGTACCAACAAATGTAATACAAATTTGATTTATATTAATTTATTTTGTACCATCTTAAAAGGAGGAGAGTAGCATTAAGTCCACCTTAATACTGCTCTCTCAATTCTTTTAGTTAAGACAAATATGATTGAAGTCTTATTAATTGCCAGTCAACATACTTTTTTTTAATCCTGTTTATTGATAATGTTAAAGTTAGTTTTTAAAAATTATTTTATTATTATTATTATTATTATTATTATTATTATTAAATTACTTACTATGTTATGTTATTTTCATCATGCAATTGTCAAATCTATAAGGCATAAGACTTGATTTTGATTGGACTTCTTAATTTCAATTTTTTATTTCAGGGAGTCCATCAAAACCACAATGTTGCTTCAAATGGTCCTTCCTCTGAAACTGCGACTGTCTCACAAGTTAGTATATTTAGTCTTGAAATTGCATGATATGCTAAGAACTTCAATCAGAAACTCTTATTGCATAGCTTCCAGTTAAATGCAAATGTCTAATAAAGGAAAAGAAATTTACTTGTGTGTCTACAAATAAGTCAAAGAACATTGCCTCAGGAATTCAAATGTTGTGTGTCCCTCTGTTGTATGTCAAATAATCTGCTGCCTCATGGTAGTGTTGAAAATTTAAAAGTTAGCATGCAAGTACTCCAAATTTTACCATACTACAGTGAAAGCTAGTATCTATTAACACCCTAATGTGTTGTTACCCTGTGTTGTCTCACCACTAACCCACTTGGCGACCTTCAACCTTTCAGTCATATTCTGCATCGCTTCAACCTTTGTCAGAAACGGCAAGCTCTGAGAAAGGATCCAAGAGTAAAAAGAAAAAGGTAGTGTACTGGAATTGTAAACCTGTCTGTTAGCACATACTTTTGGAATTTTTGGCCCCTTTTGGTATTTTGGAAGTGACCTGACTTGTGCTTTGCACTTTAAATTCGAGGACCAGCATGAGTGCTGTTTGCATGGCTTTCATAAGCAGAGTAAATTGACGATAGCTTATGAATCTGTATTTGTATAATATTCTAAAGCATTTTGTATAGTAGCACCCTATTTTTCAGTTTGTGACATTTTTCTTTTCTTTTTTAATGAAAATGTATGTATTATGATTATTAATTTGTGTTTATTACTTTCATTATCATCTTAGTGTGCTTTTTGTTTCTGTTACTAAATTGTGTATGACTAAATAGACTGTGGAATTGTATCCAGTTGATTTCTTTCAGTTTTATTTTAAAATAACTTGGTATCGTAGGCTTCTGCGGCCAGAGTCATGATCTGGGCTGTCCGGGTGACGCCGCATCGAAGGCTAGGGTGCCGATGTGTCGACCGACATATTGCGGTCCTCTTCAGTACAGTCCTGAAGAGGATCGTGATATGTTGGTCGAAACGTTGGCACTTCAGCCTTTGACGCGGCGTCACCCGAACAGCCCAGATCATTTAAAATAACTTATTTTTGTTTGCAAGAATTCATGAAAATTTTGAGTTAAAAATGCTCTTATTTTGAACTGTGTTCATCCTTCATATAATTGCATGGACTCAGGTATTCTTAAGCCATGAGTTACATATGAAATTTGTCTTATTTTCATTCTACAGAATTATTATGGGGTTTATATTTTTACTCTACGTATATTACAAATATCCAGCCAACTTTGGCCATCTTTGATCATATTCTTCACTTGGTGTGGTTTACCTAACTGTGTCTTCTTATTTTCCAAACAGACGACTAAGCAAGCTTCTGTTAAGCAGAGGAGGCTTACAGGTAACTGTGATAACTGCTTTCCGTCTGGCAACTTTGGATTTATACTTTAATGCTTTGGTGCAAATGAAATATCATTGGGATGTTTGGAGGGCCATCAAATACTTTCTCACATACGAAATGTGAATTGTTGTGGTTGTGGAGATTTTCTGGTGTGTGTTCTGAGAAAGCTGTAGTAAGTGTGTTGTTTCATTGTCTGTTGGTTAATGATAATAAAGCCACTCTGAATTTCTGCATATTTTTTCTTCTATTTCATTGTCAAATTTTGATATTTTTTTTTTCATCAGATCTTGTGTTTTGAATCTCTTAAATGGCTGGTGACTCCATTTTACTTGCATTTTAATAGAGAGAAAAGTTTGACATTTGCTTGGAAAATTTTGAAAACAATTCTGTTTATTTCAATCCTTGTGTAAGGGTAATTTTCAAATATGGCATTTTTTGGTATGGTCCCTTTTAATGGGATCTGAAGTGAATAATCGTTGTGTGTTCTATACAACAAGGGGGCGAAGTATACATTCTGCAAAAGAGTCTGTGATCAACTCATTAAACAGTATGTTAAATTGTAGTTTTATAACGTATCTGAGAAAGTATTTCTCCAGTGTTATCAAGTTGTGCTTCTACTGGAATGAAATCTTGAAATCAGGAAAAATTTTAATTGTCTTTTTTCTTACACTTCGTTTTTTTAATTGTGTTCATGTTTTGGAGTCTTCGAGTTCTTTCTTCCGGATTGTTATTTTGTATCATTTTTTCTCTCATTCAAGTCATTCTTTCCAGTAGATATGGTGATTGGAGGTTGGATTCGCTTATGGGCTACTAGTGAATTTAGCATCAGCTTTGGTTGCTTAATGAAGTTTTATGGTGAAATCATGGATAGGATTGAAATAGTTGTTTTATTTTTTTAGGGTGTTTGGGTATTGGATTTTGGTGTTGCTTTTCATAACTTCAGCTAGTTCATATTTATTCCTAATTTTTTGGTGGATTTTTCAGATAAGGGTAAAAGAATGGGTGTTAAAATTTTGCTGTGAATCACTGGTAACTTTGGACTGAGACTGTTGATCTTGTATTTGGTGCAAAAAGGGCTAGTGAAATCTTTTTATGCATGCTTATTGGTGACGATAGAATTCAAAATGTTTATCTATTCCAATGAGTTTTATTGACTGGATACATTTTAAGAATGTTTTAAAACTGAAAGGACTGCTCTAAATAATTTTGTGCATGTGTTTTCCTTTGGATGAGGCTTCTGTTATATATTAGTAGTTGTGTTGAGTGTAGCTTTATGAGGTCCAATTTTTAAATTTACTGTCAGTCTCTGTGTTTGAAGTGGTAATTGTTATTAGAGGCTGTTGTAAGATGTTTTATTTAGTGTAGAATGCAAGCAAGTAAGTACTGATAGGTGAGTATTTTTTAGTTTCTTTTGTAGTTTTTGTCTAAAAGAGCTGTTGCACACCTGAAAATAATAGGGAATGCAATGATTCTGATCTTGGAAAAAGAAATTAAGAAATTTTACTGAAGCTCTTGGAAAGATATTTAATATACTATTATATAAAAAAAATACTACACTGATAAATAATGACTCTATTGGTTAATATTGAAAATGATAAAAATAATTATACTATTATTTTTTAAATAAACAAACAAATACAAATGATTCCAACAGAAGGTTGTTGATTAGTGGACACACTTATGATACCAGTCCTGTAATCTAAGCTGCAGAGAATCAGAATCTCCAGCATTTGTACAGTATTATAATATAATTGAATAATATGCCTGAAATGTTAAAGATAATGAGCAGAGCATAAACACAAGTAGTAAAAGTTATTTGTATGGAGCAAGTGCTGATTAAACATCATGGCCTGGTTGAGAGTGTAGTATGCAGCCATTACCATTATTCACTCTCTGTACTCACCCACCTTCTAATTTTCTTTTCACTTTAATTAATTGGTTATATCAATTTTGAAAAACCTCTTTTAATGCATAAATACAAATTTAATGCTCAAATTGCAACAATCATCAATTTAATTTTCCTAATATTGTATTGCAGCTAATTAATGCAGTTTGAACTGAATGGGCTCTGTTCAAAGTAAATATTGCCTTCAAAAGTTCTTATACTTTTTACAAGTAACTGAAATAAAACAATGTTCTTAGTTGGTGGTGAAGGTTTATAAGAGATAGATAATAGATAGTTAATGGGAAGAAAGTTAGAACTAATTTAATTGAATTAGTTTTTTGTCAGTCTTACTTTTTGAATATGAGTAGCTGAAGTAAACTGGTGTTGCAAGAGTATATATCTCAATTGTCTATTAGACATGGAAAGGAATTAATTCTATCTGCAGTGAAATGTTCTTGCCCTGTGCCACTACCCACTCATCCTGCTGTGCTACTCTCTGCCTTCTCTTGCTCCTGCTCCATTTGCCCTGCCCACTGTCCTGCTCCACTACCATTCATAATGCGTACGTAGACGTATATAAATGTAGATTGCCGTAAAGAGATTTTTTTTCTCAGAACATCCACATTAATGTTAATAGTTTAAGTTTATATAATGTAACATAAAAGGTCCTTTGCTTTCACGAAACTTAATAATTCTTGAGACCTCAACTTGTATACGTATTTTCATTGCACATTTGTATTATGTAAAATTTATTTGTATGTAGTTCTAATGTATTTACGTTTGGGTTGCACATTATCAAATTCCGTTTTTTTCAGGAGTTTTTTTTTCTTCCTTATATAACAGCATTATACTTTTTTGATTTAATAGTGCTGTGCGCTTATTATTATTATTATTATTATTATTATTAACACATTGACCTGTGTGTATTTTGAATTTTTTGAACTATAGCAGAGGCTGACAGTATTGAATTAAAACTTTGCATGTTTTTTATTTTTCCGGTGACTTTAATAAAGTAACATTTTTAGTTTTGTGTGGTCTAATTTACAAAAGTGCAGTTTTCATTTGTATTTTTAACTTAATACCTTGCATTTTCCAGGGTGGTTCCGGAAAAAAGTAACTCCCAGTAAGCCACAAAAGACACAAGAGAAGCAGTTCTCCTAGTCCTGGTTGAAATGTGCTCACAGGGCAGGCGAAATTTCATCCGTACACTATCGAAACTATAACATTCTGGAGTGTTTGTAGGACCATATGCCCTAATATATGTATGAATGTCCTATTTGTATGCATGTGAGTTTGTGTATATGGTGTAGTGTTTTTGTCTGCACATAAGATTGGGGTTGGGTTCAATTTTATATGGTGCTTACTTATTTCATAAGGGGAGAACATTAGAAGAACTATGACTATTATTGTGTTGTGCAGATTTTTTTTCAAGATGTTTTATACAATCATCTGTTGGTTTTGTGGTAAATATTTCTTTTGTGAGTGTGTGGTTGTCATCTGAAATACTGCCCCTTGTACAAAACTATTGTTTTCGTACGGGACTTCCAGAGTTCTCATTTGACTGCTGATATCAGTGAAACTAGATCATGTGATAAGACGTTTTGAACTTTCTTATGAAGTCCAAACAGTCGCATCAGATTTTATACTGTGCTGCATAATACATTCTTCTGAACCTTTAATTAGTGTGGTATATTTATGACATTCAGAGTTCTGCAATTGTAGCCTTTGAAATTAACTAATTAATTTAATAGTTTCTTTCTGGACCTAAGAAGTTGATTTTTTTTTTTATTTTTTATCTGTTAGAATTATTGTTCAGGTTTTTGTATTTTTTTAAATTTCTTCCTGACACGTTGCAAAAATTGCAGTTTATAGTTCTTCTCTTTCTTGTTTTCAAAGCATTTTTCTGTCTTGTCAATATAGTAGGTTTTGATTTAATTAATTGTTTGAATTGATGGAGTTTAATATTTTATTTAATTATTTTTGATTATATTCTAAATTATGAAATGTATTGCATCCAATAAATAGTTTTGTATAGGAACCTCTTAAAATCATGAAAAAAATAAATTAATTGGTCATAAATTTAGCTGCAATTTGAAGCTAACATTTTATGTAAAAGTTTCTCAGTCATTCTTTGCCTTTGATATTAAAATGCAATATGTATGTTTATTTAAATGGTTAGGTACTTAGACTAAAACAATTATATCTTACCAACTTTTTTACCTATAAAAAACAATTTGGATAATGTATCAGTAATTTGTAATTTACTGTATAAAAATCCTTATTTTTCATAAAAAAATGAAAAATTATTTTCAGTCTTTTATGTACTAGAATTAATTTGGGAATAATCTGTACTTGTTATGTGTTTTTATTACAAAAGCAAATTTTCATAGCAATAACAACGCTGACTTAAACAAGTGATACCTCTGTATAGTTCTAGTGTAGGATTATTTGAAAAATTCCAATTTTTTTAATAAATAACAAAATATTAACTCAGTACTGTAAATAATATATCATGCATGTGTTAGGATCATTTAGGACTAATTGTGTATAGATTGCTAGCCTTGCTGGTTAGTTTTATATGAATAATTTCTATTTCAGAATAAAACAATTAAAACAGCAAGAAAAATAAACTTAATTTCTGAAAACATTTGTCCACAAACAGAATAGTGTTAGACCATCTTGCAATGAAGATAGGATTACATTTTAGAGGGAAAATTATTGAATGATGGGGAACCTTCCTCTTCAAGGAATTGATAAAACTTCATTAAAAGTTAATAGAACTTTGAAATGTTCACCAACAAATGTCTCTTTTAGTGTTGAATACATAAAACTTCAACTTTTCTGAATATCTGGTAAGGATGTGAGAGACAAATGACCATTTGATATTTATAGTTTAGACCATTAACTTTTTTATGTAATAGGAATCTACATCACTTGCTAGAAAATACCATGTATGCCTCATTTTGAAAAATAAGTGCTTCTCTGAGGTGTAGAATTAAGAATCCAGAGGACTGAATACTAAAAGACTGAAATATGGTCACAGACATGTTTCATTGTGTTTACATACACCTGTTTTCAGGATCATAAATGTAAGTTCTGTTGTGGGAATATCAGTTAACATGGTGAGGGAGTGCTTTAAGAACTTGGTTGGACCTGTGGTATGGCATTCCAATGCACTCTCTACTCTAGATGGTAACTAGTGGTGCTACAGAATTGCATAGACATTTTTGTACTTGTTAGTTTTCCAATTTCTTTGGTCTGGGTTAGCTTATTAGTCTTGCCCCATCCTCATAAAAGCTACCATCTATCGCTGCCCAAGGTACATTTTTTTTCATATTTTCTCTTTACTGTAATGATTTGCAAGACCCAGAACGTGAAAAATATAAAAAGCACAGAACTTTACTGGTCAAGGAGAAATTAAGTACCCAAAGAAAACAATAGACGGCAACGCTGCGTGCTTATAATTTTCAGAAGGCAGTAGAAAACGTCATGGGCGGAAATAAGCAAAATAAACAATGGGTAGAACCCGATTTTTGAAACAGTTTGAAGCAAAAATCAAGTAATTCGAGCCACGGCTTCAAGAAATATCAGAAAGTGTATGAATTGTATGTAACACATTAAGAACGAAGAAGATGGCACCCATTGTTGTGCTGTTGGAAGTGCAAAAGAAACTCAGTTTTTATTGAATATTTCAAGAACGCTTGGACGGAACTTTCTGGAATTATAAAACAGAAAATTTGGATTAGGGCAAAATTAGTCACTTGGGGGAATTTGTACGGGACTTGAATTATTTCAATATTTACATTTATAACGTGAGGGTTTAAGAGAGAGAGGACACTCGCAAACGATGAAAGTATGAATTTCAAACATGTACCGTGATGGGCGGGTGTTTTGAGAAAAAAGAAAGTTGTCGGATTGCAGACTAACAATGTGAAAAAGTAGTAAGCAGAAGAAGAGTAGAATTTTGGTCGCGAGCACACGCGTTATATCGTCGTGCTGAATTTTTTTAGAATTTCTTAAAATATTCGATGGAAGTGTTTTTCGAGAGTTTTATGGAGTAAAAGAAGTCATTGGAACATGGTGGAAATAAAATTTAAATTATTTTTTGTTAAATTCACGGGCAAAATTATGAAAACATTATTTCGCGTAAGTAAGACGTGGGAAAACATTAGCGGGAATGTGATTAGTCGCGAAAAACAATAACCGGGACTGTAAGCAACGAATTTGAAAGTGAATTAGTGGCGTCCAGGAACTGGTGGCAGCCGAATTGGAATTTCGTTCACGGGCGGTGCACTAGACACCGGGCAACGGCGGGCGTTGACAGTGCGCGACGCCGCAGTAAAGGGAAGTTGCATATATACTTTATTTTTTTTATGCTCGAGACAAAAATCCGCCAAGATTCTGTCGAAGATCAAGTTTTGGCAATTAGATTAATTAAAACTACAACCATAAGAAGAGGTCACGACAGAATGCGCATTCCTGTGTGAATGAAAAGTTTGTTGATGTTTTACGTGTGAATGGGATTATTTTTATGTTTGTATTTATGTTTTTCCGTTATTTGTCTTTCTTTCTTTCTTTGCAATTCAATCACATTTGTCAATGTGTTGAAATTTGCTTTCAATAAACAAATGAGCATTTAGTATGGCTCATGATTGCCTTGAATACGTGTGTTGTTTCTTGGTAGTTCTATAGAGATTGACCCAGGCACGAACGTGAGGTATCCCGTCTCAGGTCCGTATGGAATGAGCACGCGATTCACGCCCAGGTAAGATTGAATAATTATAGTGAGCTAAGCCGAGGTACGGGCGACTGAGCAAGGGCAAGGCAAATGGGGTGGATATAAGAGAAATCGGTCGCATTGTGCGCCCAGAGGTATTAAAAGAAAGGGTATTAGGTGTGTGGCGACATTACATTGTGGGCCCAACGTGAGGGCACGAGCAAGTTAAGCAGGTTCGATAGAAGAACGATTACATTACTTTTTCATTTCCTAATGGTAGAACTGAAATATTACTTTAAGAATATTCTAGAAGAGTAAAACCGCATCCTATATGGAATTTTTAAATAAGGCTGGTGTGATTAAAATGATGATTAATATCAATGACAAAGTTGATATAAAGAATATATTATATTTATTAAAAACTTTTTCACATAATTGAACAATTTTGAGAAAATAAAATACAATATAATATACAATAAAATGAACAAACTTATGAAAAGAAGAACAATAAACAATTTGTAGTAGAGTTATACACCAATAAACTTGGATTGTCTGTAGATAAAAACTAATGTAGCAACAATACTGCCCTAACACACTCTGAGCTAGTTTTGAGTAAAACCTGTTTAAACCTTCAAGAGACCATACTTATAGATTTTTTTTATTAATATATATAATACATATATTAATATTTATAATACCGTTAAAACTATGAAAACTAGTCAGTAGGCAATCTTGCTAGTTTCAATATTAACCTTTTCCCTTGTGTATATTGATAAAATGCCTTTTTAAGTGGGAAGCAACAGGACAAGTATTAAATAGAATTTAATATTTCACAAACTGTTAATATTGTTAAAAGTTTTTCAATGAATTCAGTTGTTTTCAACAATAAGTGCTTTTCTATAAGGGTAGCATTGCACAAAAAGGTGGTAAAATTTGTTTAAATGAAGTATGCCTTTCACGCTAATTGAGCCTTTTTTGTAAATCACACTAATTGATGGTGCCACAAGCTTGTTCGGAAATGTGAATGCAAGATACATGTTTCAAGGGCACAAAACTATAAATAATTAAAACTTAAAGATTTTGTGGGTTAAGGCGGTATTGCACTGGACCCCTCAAATATATAATATCTATTTAAAAAAATAAAATTGCAATAATTCAATCATTAATTTAAAAACTGATGTTTTAATAATCTTTTTTGTGCTTTTAAAGTAATTAAGGATAAATAAATCTCTTAAAGATTTTGGCCTAAAGTAAAAAAATCTAATACAATTTTTTAAAATATGATTTAAATTTTAAAAAATCATGATTAAAAAAAAATTATGATTTTTTTTCCAGCCCTATTTTGAAAGAACAAAAGATTACAGTAAAATGTCATTTTATACTGTGCATTTAGCATTATCAGTGCAAAAAAATTTGAAGAAGGAAACGGAGCTGTTTTTAAGAAAATGGCGTTTGGTTGTGTCTGAAAATGCGGAATTTCGCTATCCTTTTCACAGAAAAGTTTTGAATATTTAAGAAACATTATAAGACATCATTTGAAGCATACCTACTCATAAATGGAATAATTGTGAACTGTAATGGAACGTCTTGCCTACTTATCCCAAATCTGTATGTAACCGCACCACGTTCGGCGACAATATGAAATAAAACGACTATACCTTGAATCTCTCTACTCTATATAAAATCTATACAAATTTATGCCCTGCTAACTTTTGCCTCCTTTATCTAAAACTGTGCCCGTTACTTAGCTACTCCTTCAATGTTATAAAACTATTGGGCGTGAGGCTGTGGTTGGCCTGTACAGGAGCCTAACGAGATACTTGGACACTTGGGCGTAGGTCACTGTTTAATACAAAATCACGAAATCATATCATATGGCTTACTGTCGAACCAAATACGTCCGGCATTATTTATTCTTTTCTGGTTTTCACTCTCTCCACACTCCGCTGGAGACATAACAACAAAACATACACAAATGCAATACAATAAACAACAAAACACAATACCTGAAATACATAAAATCACATTCACACTTACTATTTACACAATCGACAAAAAACAAAACAAATCATTCACACTTGAATGCGCATCCCCTATTCTGTCTGAATATAGCCTATTATTATTATTTCCGCAAAACTTGGTCTTGTACATTAAAACCTAGTCTGTTCTTTCTTCCCATTTATCTGAACTATTAAATTACGCAAAGTTATTGCACTTTCCTTTCGTAGAAATCGGCCATCCGCGTAACGCCATTGTTCCATGTCACCTCCGTAGTATACACGTAGCATCCATTAATTCATCTCCCCACAGCATCCATCCATTTCCACACACGTTTGTTAACGACAAATTTACTTTAAATGAAGAATATCCCTGATTAAAACTACTCACTAATTACTATACTAGTTTTTGTTAACTGCGACCGACAATATGGCGACAGTGTTCCGCGAACGCTGTTTTTGTGAAATATATAAATATCTCTTCCACGTTTTATCTTTCCATTAACTCGACAGTTACTAAACACGATATATTTCACTCTATTCACAAACTGAACGCAATTTTCTATTAAAATAAAAATTTTTTGCGGAGCGTCTCAACATGCGTCCGTATTCAAGCTACTTCGACCCCGCTCCTCTTCGTCATTGTTGTGTCCGGATCGTCAGCTCTTTTTTTCTTTTAACATCACACGATCGCTGTTGCTTCTCCTACAAAATATTACATCATTTAATTTAATTCACATTTTCTGTTCTGGCGTAGCCCTCGAAGTTTCCCAACGTTGCGACTGTTACCATAATTTTCTAAATGATTTATTCTGTTGGTTCTTAAAGTTTTGTTTGTATTGCTTCACGCGTTCTCTTAATTTTCGCCACAAACACCTTTTGATTTACTGAACCTTAAAGCACAACAATGGCTATCATGTCTGTTTACAAGCTGGAATTTATACTATACCAAAATGTTCATATCTTTCGAACGCGTGATGCGATTTCCTTCAAATAACTTGCAAACGACTTCGCTACATGAACGCTACTGCCCTATCTTGTCCCAATTGTGAATTTGTCGCGTTTTCCGTTTACTTCTCAAAAACTATCGCTACGCGACATCGCCTTCATCTTTTTTTTACAGTTCATGTTAATGTTATGCATTTTCTATTTATTCTTTGACTTGTGCCTTATTCTTGGGGGGAATCATGGAATATTACAGAACATATCGCTGTTAATGTAAATATAAACTATGAGAAACAAATAAAAAAGATAAGTTTTTGTAATTTTTTTGAAAAGCAAATGAATAGAGCAAAATGCCTTTAGTGTCATCTCATACAGTACATTTAGCACTATATCTACCAAAAGATTTTTAAAACAAATTGGAATTGTTTTTGAGAATTCCCCCCCCTTTTTTTTCTTTTCAATATTGCTCATATTTCACTCAATACTGCACGAAAACTACTCATTTTTTTAAGTACATGATCTGAATGAAAGAACTATTATTGGAGTAGCAATTTCATTCGAAGGAAAAATCTCTCTTTCAATTTTATAGTTGTGGATAGAACTATATTATAGATGCCACAAAACTTTCCCAATTTTCGAAATTTTACTGTTAATCGGGAAAATTGGATCTATGCCACCATTATAGTGTATTTTACTCCGTTCTTATAAGAAATTTAAAGAAAATATTTGAAGCCATTTTTGAGGAAATTTTGAAAATGTCCGAGGAACTTAATGAAAAGTACTCCCAAAAATTAATGGATGTTATTCAAAATTGCAGAGCTTCCAGTGAGGCCAGATTGACCGAGAGTATTCAGTTCGTGAAAAATCCTTCGGAAAAGTTAGGCGCTAGTGCTGTTAACAGACGGACGGACGGACGTACGTACGTTTTGAAAAGATGATGTTAATAATAAATAATAATAATAATAATAATAATAATAATAATAATAATAAATAGGGACCCCAAAACGTGTATTTCCGTTGTAATCTCGAAATCGATTTTCCGCAGCATTACACGACTTTCTCTATACTATGTACATTATTCCGTATATACTAATCGCGCGACTTTTCTTGACTGTGATGGTTTGCCCCTTCGTAATTCGAGTTGGAATGCTTGCCTGTAAGAAATGCTGTCTATAAGTTCGTTCGCCAAATTTTATAATCACAACTTATAATGTAATTCTCACTGCCTCGCGCTTCCTTGCAGTTGCTGCTCGGCTATTAGCTGTAGTTGTCACGGCACTAATCAGTTGTGGATATCCTTAATGACTAAAATTAGCGGATGCAAGGTACTATTGTCTACTGGAGTTTTTTGAAGGTGGCAATTTAAAAAATTAAATCTGCATTGATAAATACTACATTTACTAAACTAAAGGAATTTATAATACAAACGGGTCGAACATTCGCGGTGGGCCAAAAATCCTGTTATAATACATGTTATACATGTTACTAACTACAGTACCGGCAGCGACTCTGACAGTTCAGTGCACTGTTGCCACACATTACTATGCACATGGCACCACCTACATCACAAATAAATTAAATCTCAAAACAAGAACACTTACTGACAGGCTACGACAGGTTTTTGATATCAGGTTAATAACTTTTGCCAAAACCGAACTTTAACGCCTCTGCGACTTCGTGCGAGTCAGATGAGCGGCAACGCTGAATCCAGGCTGTAAGAATGTAAAAAATCCTCACAAGCTGATTGCTTCAGAGCAGGTCACATGATGCACCACAGCACGTGGCGAGAGAACTGTCAGAGTCGCTTATACCACATTTCTAGGTTTTGCGACTACGTTACGGTTACGTTTAAGTTTGCATTGTGAATGAGGCCTTATACGCTCCCGGTACGACTTTCCTAAGGACAGCTGCGATTTTCCAAGTGACAGCTGGTGCTGGCAACATAACTGATGGTTCTGTGGTTGTTGTGCCCTCGAGCCCATGTGGAATATCTGTTAACATGCTCTCTCAATCAGTAAAAGAAAACTGTCACGAATATAAGTAGAAAGAAAAATGATTTTAGGCCGGAAACATGTGCACCGGTACGCATCTCACATTCAAGTCTCGGTTTTAAAATGAACATAAGATTTATCACCCAAACAGTACATTTAATGTAATGTTTATAGAAAAAATAATTTGTACAGAAGAGCACATAACATTGCACTTCCTAATTTCATTTATTTCTCGCGGCGCACTCTATTTTTGTCGCACGAGGACATCACAAAAGGAAGCGTCGAAGCCATTTACAAGTTAGCCAACTGCAAAAGAAGGAATGCGGGAAGGGAGTCGGGATTCTTTTGTGTTCACACTCCTCTACAGCCAGAAACGAGTTTCTTTTTAATTTTAATTATTTCATCAATTTTACACTATTTTATCTGATTGAAAAATATGAAAAATAAAATAATTTTACTCTCAGAAAAAACATTTTTACTTTCTCGTATGCGTACTCATATGCGTAGTATAAAGAAATGTATGTAATGCTGCTGAAAATTGATTTCAAGATTTCAGCGAAAATACACTTTTTGGGGTCCCCTGATACCAAGTCCGTCTCTCCATTTGTGAAAATCACTAGCGCCTAAACCATAGGAATTTTTCCTAAATGGGCATTCCCCAGTCTCTGACTCGACGCGATTTTGAAAAACCTTCAAAATTTGGGGGTACTTAACATGAAGCCTCCCGGACATTTTCCAAATTTCCTCAAAAATGGCTCTAAACGTTTTCTATACATTTCTTGTAAAAATTGAGAAAATCCACTTATAAAGGTGGAATATATCCTATTTTCACGGTCTATGAATTTCACTTTAACTGAATTTTCGAAAATTACAAAAATTTGAATTTTTTCGGCGTCTTCCAACAACTACAAAATTGGAAATAGAGATTTTTCCTTCAATTGAAATTTGATGTCCGTAATTAGTTATTTCATTAAAATCATGTATATTTTTTGAAAAATTTAGTAGTTTTCTCGCAGTATGGTAGGCATTATTTTTAAAAATTTGTTACGCGAACTGTCACTTTGGCTCATCCTTAGGAAAATCCTTCTATACAACTCCTGGAATACACTTATCTCTCTCTTTTTCTCTTGACCAATGTCTTTAGTTTACATACCATCATTGATGTCTCCTTGCTCGTTGCGCTCTGTGATATTGAACATTTGTCAATTCAATTTCCTTTAGCGACCATCGCTTACTCCTCGTCATGGTCTCTCCTAGCGCACGTCTTTTCTCTATACTTGTATTTTTTTTATCTCGCCGATGACGCTTTATCAGCTAGTAGGGTGTCATCCAATTGAGAGCTAAATCGTCATCACGGTGACGTCACTATGGTAACGTTTAAGCTTCCGATTGGACGAAACTAACAGCTGATCAGCCAGGTTACGGAATCCAAGTATAGTTCCTACATCAAGCTTCCCTCCGTCATCTGCTCTCCTGAAGCCTCATCTTCTCTCCCCGTAGAAACGGCGGGTTCCCGCTTCCACTCTTTTCGCCAATGGCGATCAAGCGCAGATCAGCTCATAGGCTAAGTTAAATGAGGTCAGCTTGCTCCATTATGTAGGTTGCTCCGGCATATATGCAAAACACGTGCGCAGAACTGAGGGGAATACTTGTTGTCGGCGTTGTTATTCGACTAATTCAGTGGTAAATTATCGTTTCCTTCAAAGCCTAAGTGCAGGCCAAAGCCACGCCTGTTAACGCATTTTTAGAAACGGCCTACGCCTGTCAGATACCCTTGGTCATAAATAGAGGGCGGATTTTGATGACATAAAACATCGCTAAGAAATGATTAATAAAATGCTCTTAAATGCATTAAAATGCCTTAAAACCAAAGAAAAATGACGTCAAAAATCTTATCAAAACCAGTTCGGATGAACAACTCAAGTTGTTGGATACGTTACTGATGTAATCGATACTTCTTCCATTCGTTCGAGTGAACTCAGCTTGTAAACGTTTGGTTTGGACCGCAGAACACTAAAGGACACTTTGTTTAAGACTTTATCACGAAATCTCAGTCTAGTTATCCCGAAATCGGCCGAACTGGCAATGGCGCTGATACAAGAATTACATACAACGGCTGTCAAAACAATTTCTGAGCGAACAAATCAAATAGGTTATTGATTAATTCTGTGAAGAACATGTGTTGCATCTGGTAAATATTATTTGAAGTAAGTGCCATTACAATGACTTTAAAATCGATGAAATCAGCAGAAAGGTAAAAAATGACTTAGTCGAAAGCGACAAAAAATGCAAAATAATTACCTATAAAATTGGGTCATTTTCTTCTGTCGTAACGTAACATGAATTTATATACTAAACGACGTTGTTCTAAAGTGAAAAGAAAAAAATGACATTTCATTAAAATCCGCCCCCTAGTCATAAATATGTCCGATCCCCATCTTTACCTTGCTCTCGCAGTCAGCTCAAAATTCGCTCCGCAATTCACATTTAAAAATTCGCGTTTTGAAGACAAGGCTACGACACTATAAAAAAATAAGATTTAGCATTTTGTAGCATTTGTTGAGAAAAATTATTAAGGTAAGTCTAAAAATTGTCACTTTGTACCACTTTCCAAATGTTTCTGAACATTTCTTGCTCTCCATGCAACATGGCGGCCAGCATCTAGTCTGGATTTTCAAATGAAGTACTCCTGCTGCGGTCATGTGGTTCGTGACGCAAACTGGTGATGCGCAGAACCAGCTAAAATCAGTGCACCAGAGGAACTTACCCATGTAATTCCACTGTTTCAGAGCGAACACTAAGGAAACCATAAAACACGGATTCACAGCCATTTCGCACTTTGTACGTGATTTCGCTATTTGCGATTTCACATTTTATCCCAGATTGAAAACTTCCAGAAATATACTGCACTGGCTATCAAACATATAATTATTAATTTTTTAGAGTTTGGTAACATTTCGCATTTTTAGCAATTACTAAAGTGTACCATCCATATGCATTAGTTACCATTTATAATGTATAATTCTGAAAGATTAAATATGCATGTGACAAGTATTGTACCTCATCCTCTGGGCCAATGACCCCTATCTCAATTAGGATTTACTTTCTCACTACCGAGGTAAGAGAAAGTTATGCAGTGCTGCGCGAATTATCGGCAGAAAAAACTCTTCTTATAGGGCCCCGGGAACGATAAATCCTGTAATTCCTGGTGTAGCCAGAATCCTTGTTTTGTGGGTCCTTCATACCGAAAAATCGATTGATGGCAAAAGTCTTTCTGTCCGTCCGTCCGTCTGACTGTCTAGCGGCTAAATCGTCCACCTGATTTTCCCCAAATTGATATTCCATGACCGATCTGGCAGATGTCGCGGACCCTTGAATTTGAAATTGATATTTTAATTTTGGGGATTACTTTACATGAAGACCTTGGACATTTCAAAAAAATGGGTCCATCGTTTTTAATTAAATTTTATTCTTGGATAGTGTAAAGGACGTTTAAGACAATGGTGCAGGTCTCATTTTCGTTAAAAAAAACGCCTCTAATTTTTCGAAAATTGCCAAAATTCAAATTTTTTTCGCCGTCTTCCAACCAAAATATTGAGTATGGAGATTTTTTCTGTAAGAAAATCTGCTCCGTGAAAACTGATTTTGAAGTAAGGTCATGTACAAGTTTTCGAAAACTTGAGATTTTTTCGCGTAATTTTATGTAAAATATAAGCAATTTTTAATTTTGTTCAAATAATTTTTTTCTCAAAAACGGCTCCTTGGTTTTTGATAAAATTTTGTTGTTGGATAGTCTGAAGGACGTTTCAGGAAAGCTGCTAGTCTCATGTTGGTTAAAAACCCTAATTTTTCGAAGATTGAAAAAAATTTTCTCGGCGTTTTCCTACAACTACAATTATGAAGATGAACACTTTTTACATTCTCGTATACGGAATAATATACGTAGTATAGTGTAAGTTATGTAATGCTGCGCGAAAAAACGGTGGGTTTTTGGCAGAAAAAAATTCATTGCCGGGCCCTGATCACGAAAAAGGAGATAAATTCAGTTGCTAAATGAAAAATCCTCTTAGACGTGGTGTAGTCAGAATCCTTGTTTTGTGGGTACTTGATGGCGAAAAACCAATTGAAAGTAAAACGTCCGTCCGTCTGTCTGGTGTATGTGAACCGTAGCCCGTTAGTATGCGTAAGCATGCGTAGGATGTTTTCCAAATTGAAGAAACCACTGTCATTTTTGCTTGAGCTAAAGCTTTGCGATTTGAAAAACATCGATTCATTTTTGGGAGGATTTTATATGAAGTCCTAGGTGCATTTTTAAAATTTTCTCAAAAATGGCTCCACATTTTTTCTTTAAATTTCTTGTATGAATAGAGTTAAATACACTTATAAAGGTGGCATAGGTCCGATTTTCAGGAATAACTCTGAATTTTCGGAAATTGTAAAAGTATGACTTTAAAAAATTTATTGTCTTTCTGTTCAACATACATACATGTTTTTCAGGGTTGTGAATAGAAACATACATAACGTTTGGTTTATTTCCTAACTGTGGGTGTCCTGAATGATGACTTTCTTTCGGAAACTTCTTACGACTGAAGATAGAGACTTTTCCTTCAAATGAAATTTGTTGACCATGAATAGTTCTTTCATTAAGGTTATGTAAATGTTTTTGCAAATTTTAGTAGTTTTTTAGTAATAGTGCGTGCTATATGCGCAATTTTAAAAAATACAAAAAACAAGATTTTCTCGAAAACGACTCCAAGTTTTTTCTTTAAATTTTTGGTACTGTTAGTGCCAAACGAACTCAATATTGCTCTATTCTTGTGTGTTTTTCAATAATTACAAAAATGTATTTTTTATATGTAATACTTACTTTAGAGGCGATTTCTTCTCAGTATATTTATAAGTACACAATGGCGGATTAAACTTGATTGCCGACTATAGGCTGAAGCCAAAATGCCGCCCTTCCTGACCCCTTGTGAAACACAATATTTGCATAAAAATCAAAAAGCTATTTAGTACCAATTCAATGTGGGTGAATGAACATTAAAAGTTATTTTACAAAAATAGTTATCTTTATCGAGAATAAAATTTTAATTTTATCAAATTTAATTATAAGATTGTTTACAGAAGTTTACGTCTACATTTCTTGCTAGCAAAGTTTTCAATTAAAGTGTTGTACAATGTTAAATTGGATTCAATACATAAAACGGCAAGATAGTTTAATCTATCTTCTGACATAACTGAACGCAAATATTTTTTTTTTATTGCGTTCATTGGATACAAACATCTCAACTTTTCTGATTTCTGGTGAACTTCTAGTGTGCTTAAATTTTCTATATCGATTATAATGTCGAATTTGTTGTTAATATTCTTGTAAGATGTATTTCTTTTCCTCAATTCAAAAATCTAATTGTCTAATATTACGTTAAATGTTGTAATTCTGAATTGATCTCTACCTGTCATGTTGATGTTTTCCTCTTTATTCTCGTCAAATGATCTTTTGCTCTTTGCTCTGTGCGCAACTAAAAATGGATCGAATTCAGCTATCAATTCCAATGACATAAGAAAATTGCCATTTTGAGGTGAACCAAATTTCTCGTTGTGATCTCTAAAAGGAAGGACTCGAACCGCTAATGATTTAATAATAGCTACTACTTTCTGTAAAACAGATCGCCAATATGCTATTTCTTCATTCAACTGAACTGTTACAATTTTATCAATGCGACCTACATCGTTTCCTCATCTTTGAATTTTAACACGCATGCCTTGTGTCCATCCGAATTTTCATGACCACTCAATCGTGCTGTTGCATTCTTCCCATCGTTGAATCCACATTTTGAAGAAAACTGAGAGTCACCTTTAAAAAGTAAACATGGTCCGCAAAATACTGCATCATCACTTTCTGAATAGACTAACCATGATCGAGTGTAGCGTCACGTTGGCGGTCGTGGGTGGGAGGATGAGCGGAAGTATCGCATACCTGCGGGCTGAATAGCCTTGGCGCCACGGCGTTGAGATATATTTAGACCAAGTGGACGCCAGCTTGACCTGGAAGGTCACGTGGTAGACGCGAGCCTCCCTCCTACACCAAGGACGGTCACGTGACGGCGACACTCTAGGTATAAAATCGAGCCGACGGCTCACACGTGTTTTTTTGTTTTATTTTGGAAACGTCACGCGATGCGCAAAACTTTACGCCCAGGCTGGAGCGTGTCGTGCCTCTTGCACGGGTGACGAGGTCACGGTAGTGGCACGGGAGAAGCGTCAGTGGAGGCAGGGCCTCCCTAGCTATGTGGGGTATCCACAGGGAAATACTCAAAAGTGTGTAGTTTCCGAGCATACATACATTGTACATACGTGTAAATAAACTTGTACATACTTGTAAATGTCTGTGTGTTTTTCTCCATGACACCGTATGAGTTTGTGTTTCACCGTTAAGTAACTTTCTTTCAAATAAAGCGGGTGAAAATAGTCTACTATAATCGTTATAATGTCGTTTCGACTTTGAAATGTCTCCATTCTTGTTTTGATTATAACCATGCAGTGCTAAATAATCACGAGTAAATTCATCAATTAACCATAAAGCTGGATCTGTGGAATAATATAATAAAAATATATTTTTTGCAAAATTATTATAATTTTTTAAAATAATAATGTACATATATTTTTTTTAAAAACATTATTGGACGGAGCGGGTTGCTTTCCACAGGTCACTGGTTCGATATCCGAAGTTCGAAGGCCCATGGACGTGGCGGGTTGCCTTCCACAGGTCGCTGGTTCGATATCCGAAGCTCGAAGGACCATGGACGTGGCGGGTTACCTTCCACAGGTCGCTGGTTCGATATCCGAAGCTCGAAGGACCATGGACGTGGCGGGTTACCTTTGCTTGTAGTGAACTGTATTGTTGGTTGTTAAACGTAGGTAGGCAATCCACTCAGTCCCTTTCGACGCTCGTTAGGAATTTTGTAATAATGTGGGTTATCATGGAAACACACTTCTCACCTTGCAGAATGATGTTTAATTACTTTGGAGTTGTCACAATTGTTCTTTACAATAAAAATACACTTAAGTTATTGTTCTCAGTGTGAGAATACAGAAAGAAGATGGAAGACCATCTTGAATCACGAAGCGCGAGATGTGCTCGCCTGACAACTTACTTGCAACTTCGTGTGAAATACATTAATTAGTTCAATACGTACACTATGCTGAACTATAACAAATTGAAACAATGTGGCTTTCACTTGGCCACAACATAAGCACAGAATATTACTTTCTGTATAAGAATTTACGTGATCTTTTAACACGGAGCCCGAGACATGCTTCTAGCAAGGGTGCTACTCAGCGACTGATTTATACACAAGCTGAACTACAACAAATTGAAACAATGTGGCTTTCACTTGGCCACAACTTAAGCACAGAATATTACTTTCTGTATAAGAATTTACGTGATCTTTTAACACGGAGCCCGAGACATGCTTCTAGCAAGGGTGCTACTCAGCGACTGATTTTTCTTCGGTTTGCGAGTTCTATCGGGCACGCGAAGAGGGGATTTGAACTGATTTGAACTGGCCAATTAGCGACTGCTTTTCCAGCGGTTGCAGTATGGCGAGGTGGGGTGAATTTGAACAGTCCAATAGGCAACTGCTAGAGTTTGAATATGTTCTGGAACGGTTTAGAAGATTCGGGTCGTTAAGGCGAATTATCACGCGGCGCAGTGGAGCCGCTTGGCTTATGG
The DNA here is from genome assembly GCA_964035755.1 of Teleogryllus oceanicus. Taxonomy (NCBI): domain Eukaryota; kingdom Metazoa; phylum Arthropoda; class Insecta; order Orthoptera; family Gryllidae; genus Teleogryllus; species Teleogryllus oceanicus. Next base: position 130,953,337 of record CAXIVR010000006.1, read on the forward strand.
AACTTTCCATGCCGTGCTTCCGGTGTTGCCGCCTAGGGCGTAGGAAGCGTTTTATATTTATACGTCCCTTTCTGCTTTTGCGTGTGGGCCCGAACAATTATATAACTGGTACATTACAATAATAATTGCAATCCGATTTTAACATTTATTACATTATATACCCTGATAAAAACAGAATATTAATACGCATTCAGAGGTATTGATACGGAGACAATAAGCGGATTGAAGTTTGAAATTCTATCCGTTTATTGTCTCTGTATTGATATTTTTAAATATGTTTCTATTCGCTCTATACGTCATTTTTAACAGGGTATTGAATAACAATAATTTTCTAATCTGTTATATTTATGTTTATTAAAATTATTTAAGTATTGTATAAACATTTAGTATCCATAAATATCTATAAAATAAAAATAGCAGAATTTATTTTACCTGAAATTATGTCATAATTATCATCTAAGTTAAATTCGCTTGGATTCTTTAGGGGATCCACAGTAACATAAGTAGAACTTATCTAATAACAACGTATACAATAAATAAAAGGTTACCCAATTAATAAATTGAAAAATAGTCTATTTGTATATATTATTTTTCAAATTCATGCTTATAATTCTACTACTATACCGGATGGCTGTCGATTGGTGTAACATTTTTCTTAAAAAATGAATTTAATTTTGGTGTTTTTTTTTTTACTTTTTCTTCTCGATCTTGCTTTTCACGAGCACGTTTCCGATATTCAGAACCTTCTTCTTCTTCTTGCGAGTTGTCTACAGCTCCTGCGGCCGTCTCGCATCCCAATCTCCATGCCTCTCTATCATTCCAATAGTCTTCTTCAAGGCCTCTTTTCTGCATGTCCTTCATAACTTGCTTTTGCCATTCTTCTCTGGATCTACCTTTTTTTTCTGTCTAAGGGGAGCCACTCAGAGATCTTTCTGAGCCATCGTTCATAACCGAGTCTTTTCAAGTGACCAAACCATTTTAATCTCCGTGCTTCCATTTCCTCTAAAATCGATTTCTGTATTTGCATTCTTTTCAAAATTTCATCATATCTTACATGGTCCATTTTAGACACTGTACAGCTTTTTCTCATGAAATCCATTTGCAGGCTTTTTAATTTGTCTTTATCTCGTTTTCTTATTTCCCACGTTTCTGATCCATACAGCACTGCATTTTGTACGATGGTTTCAAATAGGCTTTTCGTAGCTGATATGGATATTTCATTTCCCCAAAGTAGAGAGTTTAACTTTCGAGTGACTTGTCTCCCTTGCGTGATCTTTGAGATCTCGTGTCTTTTTTGGAGTGTCCTTTACTGATGATTCCTCCTAAATATTTAAATTCCTCACATGCTTCTATCTGCTTTCCATTTATTGGTATGCTGCAGCCTGCATTTTTTCCTGATCATCAGCGATAACCTGATCATCAGCGAATAGTAGGGTATGTAGATAATCTTCATTGATATATATATATATATATATATATATATATATATATATATATATATGGGAATCAGATTACTCGGGATTTGGTTTTTAAAGTTAACAACTACAATTACGATATAACTCTTTACACGGATCTGGTCAACCATCAGCACCGTCCTCCTGTTGTTACACACACTGCCTGTCCCGCGTGTCTTCCAGCAACTCCCTCATCTCTTCCGCTTCTACACTCGCGCTCTCTACTTTCGCTTGTGGGAAACCCAGAAAGTCGTGATCAGAATCCCACACTCGGCCATCCTGGATATCATCCGCCTCGGATGATGCGTAGTCGCTGGTCCATGGTTTCATGAATTCGGCACAAGTAGTAGTACGGTTAGGTCCATCATGAACACCTTCTCGGATGACATCATAACTATCGTTCTGCTTGACTTTCACAATTTGATAAGGGCCGAGAAACTTCTTCTTGACCTTGAGACTTGGTCCGAACTGCGTCCTCTTGATGGCGACTATATCCCCCAACTGATAAGAACGTGCCGGTATTCTTCGCTTGTTAAAATTCCGTCGATTCTCTTCCTGAACCTTCAGCAACTGTAATTTGGCATCCTTTCGAAACTGGTCTCGCTGGGCCTCAAAATCATTAACTATTTCTTCGCTGATGAGATCCATAATCTTCAGGTCTACATTGTGACGCATTCTTACTCCCATCAGAAGTTCAAAAGGTGTACGCTTGATACTTCGGCTGTATGTTGAGTTCATGGCTCTTTGTACAGCTTCGACATGCTTATACCATCGAGTTGGGTCTTCTATTGATAGCTTGGATAGAATCGATAATATTGTAGAATTAATTCTCTCAATTTGTCCATTTGCACGTGGTAATCCTGTGGTAATGAGTAAATGGGTAATGTTTTCGGCATTGCAATACTCCTTGAACTCATTTGAGGAAAATGCGCTACCTCTGTCGGACACAATCTGGACAGGACTTCCAAAAACCATCTTCTGCACTTCTAATTTATTTATCACTTCCTTCGTCGTTGTGGATTTTGTAGGGTATAACCACACAAACTTTGTAAAGCTATCTACAATGGAAAAAATGTATTTGTATCCTTTGTTTGTTGAATCCAGAGGACCAATATGATCAACATGGTAAGTATGAAAAGGTACACTTTCCTTAAAAAGTGGATGTAAAAGTCCTTCTTGCTTTCCTGGTTTTCTGTTTACCAAAAGGCACCTAACACAATTGGAAATGACTCGTTCGATCATCTTCCTCGCATCCGGAATATAAAATTCCTGTTTCAATTCTTCCTCCGTTCGTAGCACAGCGTAATGCCCTTTTTCATGTACATTCCAGACAATTTCATGCTGCATTGAGCGGGGTACCACCAATGTCTCTCGTCCATCGCAAAACTTGAAAAGTATTCCATCATGAAGCACAAAATCATTGTAGGGTCCCTCCCGAAGATGGTCTTTAATTGCATTGAGTCCCTCGTCTGCTTGTTGGGCTTTCTTGATTTTTGCTACTAGCCCATCTTTAACAACGCAGAGTACGCCCACGCGAGGGTGTCGGCTTAGAGCATCCACATGAGGGATTCTGGAACCAGCTCGATGTTCTATGCTGTAGTCGAATTCTTCCATGGTCATAACCCACCTAGCTACTCTTGGTGTAAGATCTTTTTTATCCATAGTCTTCTGTAGCGCTGAACAGTCTGTAATGATCTTGAATTTGATTCCGAGTAAATACGTTCGGAATTTCTTCAGAGCAGCAACCACAGCGAGCATTTCAAGCTCATAACTACTGTACTTTTCCTCTTCAGGCTTCGTCTTCATACTCATATAATGCACCGGATGGAGCTTGCCGTCGTCTGGAAGTCGTTGCAATAACACTGCTCCATACCCATACTTGCTGGCATCCGTGTGTAGCTCCGTCTCAAACGCTGGATTGTATATGATCAAAACTGGATTTTCTTGGAGTAGCATCTTCAAATCTGCGAACGCTTTCCTTTGTTCATAACTAAAGTGAAATTTCACTTTGTCCTTTAACAAATCACTAAGAGGCTTAGCGATTTTGGCATAATCGGGCACGAACTTCCTAAAATATCCAGTTAGTCCCAGGAAACTTTGTACATCTGCTGTAGACTTTGGTTCTGGATAATGTTTAACGGCAGCAATCTTCTCAGATGAGGGAAACACTTTTCCATTTTCAACCGTATGTCCCAAGAACTCAATCCTTTTCGTTAAAAGCTGACATTTCTCAAACTTCACTTCCAATCCATTTTCCTTAGCAACATCTAGGACAAGTTGAAGTCGGTGCAAAGCCTCTTTTTCGTCACATGCAGGGATCACCAAGTCATCTATGTATACAAAAACGACGTTATCTTGGATAAGTTTCCAAAATATACTATTAATAAATCTTTGAAACACCGCGGGGGAGTTGCAGAGACCAAATGGAACCTTCAAAAATTGAAAATGTCCCGAGTGCGTCACAAAAGCTGTATATTTCCTACTTTCTGGGTGAATGCTGACATGAAAGAAGCCATTCTTGAGATCCAAAGTGCTGAACACTCGGGCACCACAAAGTTTGTCTAGGATGTCTTCTATCAATGGAAGTGGATACCTATCTTTCATAACATTTTTGTTCAATCGCCTGTAGTCTATGCAAACTCTAGGTGATCCGTCTTTCTTCTTGGCAATTACAACTTGACTAGCATATTCGGACACACTTGGTTCTATGATACCATCTTCAAGCCACTGTTTTACCTGTTCATTCACTATGGTCTTCTCCTCTGGGGCTAAACGCCTCGGTCTGCTATAAATTGGCTGTTCACTCTTCACCACTATATTCATTTCAATTTCTGTGTTTTTCTTCTTTGCTAGTTGGTATTTGGCTACCATATCTTTAACCTTTAAAACTGCTTCCTTTGATGCTGATGTGCCAATATTCAATTCATCCCTCCGAATAGCGTCTATTTTCATTACAAATGCTTCCGTCCTAATCTTAGTTACTCTGCTATAATGTTTGTTTCTCAATAACTCCGCTTGATCTAATATGTCAGTGCCAACAATTGATAGTGTATCAAAAGGTTCTAAAATGTCATCGGAAACAACGAAAACTTCGACTTCATAAGAATCGTCATCTATCAGGACATCAGCTGGAAAACATCCCTCTGGAGAAACGTAGCCTTTCCCGAAACCAGAAAGCAGTATTTCTGTATCCTGAAGATCTGGATGTCCCAGTTTGGTATGGAGGTCGTTGTTTATTACCGTGACATCACATCCCGTATCCAGTAAAGCCTGAGTCTTCAACCCTTTCATGATTATTTCTTTCTTCTTAGAATTCTTCTGGATTGGAGCAGCTACAACGCCAATAGATTTCCGAACTTCCCCATCATTTTTCACCAAACAATGGGAAGCAATATGTCCAAATTCGTTACAGCGAAAACACTTACGTCCTTGATCTTTGAATTTGCAGTCAGCTGACTTATGACCATCTTTACTTCCACAGTTATAACATCCACGTCCTCTTAAGTTCTTATCAGATGAATACTTATTCTCTTTTCCGCTTTTGTCTTTCGTGTCAGATCGATTGTGATTTTTCGATTGACGTCCTCGAACAACTCGCTCATACGCCTTTTCATAATTACGTAGCTTTTCTTTGATTCTTTCATACCAGAAGCTTCAAAAAAATTAATAATATACTGCATCAAAGATTGTTGTCAATATCGCATCTACTAGCTATTTCACGCATTCCAGAAAATACTCTTGCAAAGATTCTTCTTTCTTCTTTTGTCTACAATTTAATAAGCGATGAATGTCAGCAGCACTCGTTTGAACCTCGAATTCTTCTTTCAATGCCTTCTTTAATTTCCTCCATGACGAGATGCCATTTTCTCCTTGAATAAAGAGCTTCGCCAAACCGGTTAAAGATTTCTTTGCAAAAATAAATTTTTGTATTTCATCCCATTCCATGAGAACAGCTATCTCTTCAAATTCGTTGATCCACTTCTGAATAGGATATCCTTGCTTCCCGTCAAAAGGCCGTATAGAACCTTCGAGATCACGAAACGTCAAAGCAAACTTATGGGATTGTGTCTGATCGCGTAATTTCAGCCGTCTAATCCCCTTAACCTCTTGTTCAATTTCGATCTCATCGTCTTCAGTCGAACTGGAACAATACTGGATAGCTTGTTTCGGAGGTTTAGCATCTTTCCAACTTTTTCTTCGTCTTCGTCTTCCTCAATTTCTTCTTCGTCTTCACAGTTTTGACAAGCTTCAACTAACCAAGATAAATCCAGCAAGTGATCGCAAATTCGCTCTACGAGTGCATCTTTCAGCCCAGTGTAATCGAGACACAAAATACTACATATTGCGACCAAGTCTGCTTCACTAAATTCCTGTATAATGTAGTCAAGTTTTTCTGTATGTTCATCGGAATCACGTTTAAACGAGAAACCAGGGAATCCGTAGGGTTTCCTATTCTCCGATTTGCTGTCCCAAAGATCAACTTGTGTATGGTCCGTATAACCTTAACAGGTGCCGTAGCAATGTTCTTTTTAATTTTCTCGATTTCCCCTAACGTAGTCATCTTGGTACTGAGTTCAAATTTAAATCACACAAAATAATAATATAGGTTAAATCAAACAAAATAAAATAGTCAAAACCAGAACATAATCACTTCAAAACTACTGCATTCGAGAATCTTCCACGCACCGCGAACACAAAATAACATACACACTTCTCAATACAGTTCGAAATTTAGTGCACCACGCTTAACCGGAATTCTAATTAACACAAACAACTTCTTAATAACGAGTCACAACACGTTCGAGAGTTTTCGATGGGGTGACGTAATATGCAAAACTGAAATCCTCACGAATCTTCAATGCCGTCATCTTTGCATCTCTGACCTAACCTCTTCACACTAATCACAAGATTCCTTCTTCATGAAACTGTTCTCGTCTTTTCCAACAGGGATCTCTTTCAATGTTGACCTTGGCAGAAATATCCACAATATCGCAGGCCTCGTCTTTGCGTTGTTTCGTCTTTCCGTCGTTTTGCCGTTACTTCCGAATAATCTTCCCTTCGACTTCGATCTTCACATCCCGGACGAGCCCCCAAAATGTGGGAATCAGATTACTCGGGATTTGGTTTTTAAAGTTAACATCTACAATTACGATATAACTCTTTACACGGATCTGGTCAACCATCCGCACCGTCCTCCTGTTGTTACACACACTGCCTGTCCCGCGTGTCTTCCAGCAACTCCCTCATCTCTTCCGCTTCTACACTCGCGCTCTCTATCAAGGAAAGTATTTCGCCATGGCCATAATTTGGTTCTCTTTGAAAGTGGAATGCGCCGAATAAGCATAGATAACTAACATTGCTCGACTCTAATGTAGAATTAATTAATGATTGCGTTGTATTTTTCAGACACCTTTTCGAGAGAACAAGAAAGCATCTGAATCCCGCAGCTTCGAAAAGTCATTACATGGACTGCCATGCACCGAATTCGATGCGATCTACAAGACGTGTATGACTTGCACGGCGAAGTTTACAAATATACAATTATGCGTCACAATTCCATAAAATTAGGCCTTTTCTTTCAGACAATTTATACTTCTCGTAACATGATAGAAGAGATGTTCTCAACACAGATGCCTTGCGCAGGTAAGTTGAGAGCGCAACTTTGCCACGTTCTTTACTATTGTGAAATAAATACAATAATCATTGAGACTCACATTCTCATAAAAGGTCTATATTGCGTAAAGAAAGTTTTGAGAATATCGGGAAAGAAACGTTGCTAAGTTTAATATTTACAGTTGGTGCTCTACATTTCAAAATTAGCTTTTAAAACTGTAGTGTTTGAGGAATGGTTAATCGTACACCTTAAATCCAGTTCAGAATATATTTGAAATTTTAAGATCGATTCCTCTTTCATGTGATAAACTGGAGAAATCATGACATAGGGTAGAAGTATTTGGCAATTCAGATGCTGGCGACTGAAGAAAGCATAAGGTACGGAAAATGCTGACAAATCAGCGTAATTGTGTGTGTGTGGATGTATGTGTGATGTATGTGGTCTTTTGTACGCACATGAAGTACACAGGTTCATTGATCCTAAACATTTTAAAATCAAACACTGAGTTTACTTATAAGAGAATGTATCATTTCTGTATTTTTCAGGCTCTTTCTGTGAAATTTGTGCCGGAAATAGAACATTCGATCAGCCAGTTAACAAGAAACGTATTTTGCTGAGAGTTTGTGTGTTTGTGTATGTGTGATCATGAAAATGATTTTCTTATGTACATTCATGGAGTACAACAGGTGAATAGATTCTTCAAAATTTAGAAACGAACATTACAGTTCATTCAAATGGCAATGTGTCATTCTGTATTTTCCTGTCTAATTCTGTAAATTTCGTGCCGTAAACAGAAAACGCGTTCTCTAATTTTAAAATGAGTGCGTTTCGCCCGTGTCCGAATGCATTAGAAGTTTTGATCAGCAGCAAACTCAACATTTTAATATTTAGAATTTCAAAATTACAGCCAATATTGATGACTACAATGAGTAAGAAGTTTTTGGCAGCCACTTTACAAATGAGAAGAAACACGTACGCAATAAAAAGTAACTATGGCATGACCAGTTACTACTACTACTACTACTACTACTACTACTACTACTACTACTACTACTACTACTACTACTACTACTATTATTATTATTATTATTATTATTATTATTATTATTATTATTATTATTTTATTATTATTATTATTATTATTTGGAGATGCCATAGTGCCTTGACTTCAGCTGCTAGTTCTGTATAGTTTATTTTTTCTGCATGTGCTGTTTGAAGATTAGCTGTTTGTGGAACAGTTATGTCAATCAAAGCCAATCTTTTGCCGTTTGTCTACAAAAGTTGTGTGGTCTGTTATGGTGAATGGTTTTATCTGTAATAATTTCTGTCATAGTACAACTTAGTTTGAACTTTCAAGTACAGTATCGGGAACATATTTGTAATATGGGCAGGTCATTTCTTGTAGGTTGGATTTCTCTGCCAGTTTCTGGTGAATAATATTTGCAACTTGATTGTGCCTATAGGTGTAATCTGTATGGGCCATTAATTTGCATCCTGATGTGATGTGCTGTATGCTCTCAACTGTTGTATGGCATTTTCTACATTTGTCATCTAATGCTTGTTTTAGGATATGCTTCCTGTAACTTTTGGTGTTGATCACTTGATCCTGTATGGCGACCATGAACCCTTCTGTTTCGCCAAACAGATTACCGTATTTTAGCCAAGTGTTTGAGGCTTTGAGTCTACATGAGGTTGCTTGCGATCATTTGCATGGCGTCCATGGAGTTCCTTTCTTGACCTCATGTCTATTTTGCAGTTATTGTCTCTAACCCGCGGCGAAATGTCCAGCTGTTTGTTGTTAAGGTTAAGAGGGGTTAATTCAGTATTTGCTTGAACTATTGCAGCGTGTAGTTCTGAGGTTGGCTGTTTCTCGTAATAAAAGTTCCTTAATGAATATATTTGTTTGTAACATAAGTTCTTTAGATCTATTAGGCCTCTTCCTCCCTCACTTCGTGGAGTGTCACTCGTTCTATTGCGCTATTTGGATGGTGATGTCTGAATTTTGTCAAAATTGTGCGGTAAGTCTCTGGATGTCTTCGAGGTCTGTGTCGCTCCACGGTATAATTCCAAATGAGTACGTATATACTGGTACTGCAAATGTGTTCATTGCTTTTATCATGCTATTACCTGTTAGTTTGGTTTTCAGGAGTGCAGTGATTCTTGATTTGTACAGTTTGGTTAGAGATTGATTGCCTTGTTGTCTGTGATTGTTGCTTGATCAGATCCTAAATACTTATATATTTCTTCATCGCCCATTGCCTGTATTGTCGTTTGATCACTGAGTGTGCTGTCTATCTTCTGTAACTTTTCAGTTTTGTCTACGTGAAGCGTCTTACATTTGTCAATACCAAAACTCATATGAATGTCTTCAGGAAAAGTTTGTGTTATTTCAAGGAGATATTGAAGCTGTCTGTCTGTTGAACTGTAAAGTTTAATGTCATCCATATACATCAGATGTGATATGGTGTGAATAGTCCTCTTATTTTTACGAATTTGGAAGCCATAGTGAGTACTGTTAAATTGTGTTGATAGGGGATTTAGAGCCAGACAGAACAACAATGGGCTTAAAGAATCTCCTTGGAAGATTCGCCGCTTAATTCCTCTCAAAATTCCTTCTCATTAATCTCAACAAAAGTTGAGATTAACTCGTGCTCCTTAAGGACGATGCTGTTCTCCAATGAGCCATGATATGTTCCAGAAAGTTGATGATGGTTTCGTTAATTTTGTATATGCGGAGAACTTCAATAAGCCAACTGTGAGGAACGCTATCAAATGCTTTCTTGTAGTCAATGTATGCCAGGTTCAAGTTTCTATGGTTTTTATGGGCTTGTTAGAGAATGACCATATCTGTTAGAAGTTGTTCTTTACATCCTTTATGTAATCGACTGCAACCTTAGTTGTTCTGTCATTATTTCTCTGTCCTCAATATAATCTTGGATTTTACTTGTAATGCATGAAGTCAACATTTTGTACATTGTGGGAAGGCAAGAGATAGGGTGGTATTGAGATGGATTCTGTGTGTGTCTTCTTTTGGATTTCATGTATGTAATGCCTTTGGTTAAAATAAAGGCATGTCTTCTGGGCTATTAATGACTCGTGTTAATGTATCTTCTTCTTTGATCTGACAGGCAAAACATGCTCATTTATATATTGAATAATTTGAACGAGCCTGTTGTTTCTATTGCTGTTGAGTTTAGGAATTCTGGGGCGAAGTGTTGGATCTAATCCTGAGTACTTGAGAAAAAGTTCCTGGTATACGTCAATTACGTCTGATGTTGTCTTCCTTGGCACCTGATGTTGATGGATCCTGATTTGCTTCATCTAATTGGGTTAAATTTGGAACTTCGTGTGAATCTGTGACAGTTTGTGTCAAGGGCATCCATTACTGGAGAAGAGATTTCTACTGCTACTTCCAGTTTGATTTGTTCCAACCTTACTTTTGGGATTAGATTGTTTTTAAGTATAGCTCTTTTCTGATCTACAAGCGTCTGATCGAAGGACAATTTAGGACAGGGGCAAGAGGTATAATGAGAGATGGATAAATTTCACAGGAAGGGACAGCGGACAGCTGCTCCGGTTAGTCGCCTCTTACGACAGGGAGAGATCCGTGGTGCTATTAGACTAAAATCACCGGTCACCACACGGGATCTATTATTACTATTATTATTATTATTATTATAATTATTATTATTATTATTATTGTTACTACTATTATTATTATCTACATACAGAGATATTCATGTATATTCTCTTTCTTTTGTTTGCAAAGTAAATCGATCAAAGCCCTCTGTATATAACTCAGAAAGACAATATTATAAAGTAACCAAAATTGTTCAACATATTTTCAACGTAAGAGGAAAAAATGTGGTGGGCTCAAGTCTTACTCGTTGTATATACCTCAGCTCTTCTTGTAGGTATAATATATTCATCGTGAGTGAAAGATAAGATAATCATAGTGTATTCATAATGAGTATTCACCGAGTGAAACATGAGTGTAATGAAGACGTACTTGGGCATAACACGTTCACGAATATTGGGAACGAAGCCCAAGAGAACTTTTCTGTTGGTAAAGGCTGCTTTCCACGGTACGGTTTACGTTCACTTTCCTTCTAAAAAAGCGTACTGGCGGCATGAACGAAGAACCTTCCGAGGTCAAAGAAATGCAACAGTCAATAGTAATATCCTATCTTCGTTCATTTTGCAGTGGTTTAGGTCAGAAGTGCACTTTAATTTATTAAAGATTTCAAGCATATTTTTTGTGAATATTCAAAATCATATTCTAGATTTAAAATCCAAGTCCTGGATATTAAGGAATAATATTTTCATTAATTTTAATGTATTTCTTTTTCATTTAACCTCATGATTAAAATCGGGTATTATTTGTTGATTAGGTATGCCTCTGAATTTCGATAATCGACGTTAGAGGGCTGGCAATGTTTATTTCGCCGAACCTGAAGCAGTACCTCCCGACGAGCACACACTGGTCGACGTCGTCCGCGCAAATGCCGCCCGTTCGAACTGTGCAGGCGTGGTGCAATTAATTTGGAGTACGGATATTCATTAAGGACACATTCGTTCGATATATTAGCCATCCATGAATATTTAAGCACTATGTCTACTCCCATAATACCTAATTGAATCCCTTGGGGCAAATTGAAAGATTACTCAGGAAATCCTCGTTATAAAGAGAACCCACGGTACGCTATTGAGTAAATCGCTGCAATCCACCGTGATTCGTTCAGAGTATAGTATATACCTTGTATGAGCTACTACTCCACAGTTTGTTTTGTTCTACCAGGAAAAATACTCTCCGGGGTGGGCACCTAGACTTTGGTCTTTATCCGCACCCCCATCCGGTACCAAGAACACATTCAGGTTTGTATCCGAATCCCTCGGGAACGCAGTTACCCTTCACGGAAACTTCCCAATTACGTCTCACCCCATTACGCCTGGGTGGGGTCACTATCAGCACAGAGCTACTAACTATTCAGGCTAGCACTGGAGACAAATTAAGCGCCACGCATGCGCCGGGCCAAGTCCCTCCTCTTTGCTGCTAGAATCGGACCACAGCCACGACAAAGTCAAGTGCCCAACTGAGGGCCGCCCGGTATAAGGATCGGGAGGCTCGGGGCCCCAACCCGTTTCCTCACTGCCTTATGCTTGAAGCTATCGACGTGAGTACCGCCTGAACCTAGGCAACTTCCAAGGTGGTTCATGCTTCCCGTTGGACTTTTATATGTGGGATCGGGAGCAAGTTCCTCACCCAATCCTGCCGCAAGGTCGGTGGCAAACCACCTTCTCTCTCCTTCCACTTTGAAACTAACGACGTGAGTACTGCCGAGTAACTCGGTCCCGAGTGGACGTTACCTCTTACACTAAGAGCCTCGGGCCTTGCGACCGTCTGGCTCCACCTCTGGTTTCAAAGAGTAAATCATAATATGTTCTGTAACTGACAATAATGCAGTGAATCGATGGTCATCACATTTAGTATCTTCCCCAGGATACGTTAAGAGCAGCGAAAGTGACGTACATCTCAGGATAGGGAGTTGAGTCTGCACTTAACAGTGAGACCGACGCCGTGGCTCGGCAATCGACACTTCCCGTTTTTTCGGCGACCGATATATTGTGCGATTTAAAAACTTGAATTTGTGACTCGCATGCCGAAACCTATCTCGTATCTATAACATTTGCGATGGTATTCTGTAGTTTCTCTTTGAACTCCTGAGCAGAAAATGTCATGTAAATGACTTTCACAAAAAAACAGTGTTTTGTGTACGAAAAGTATGTCACTTCCTGTTACTGTATGCCAATGTGGACAAAATCGGTTCCGTCTAAAGCAACTTTATACTTTAAAGGCACGTATCCGATGCAAACTTCCCGTCTTAACGCGATGCCTTGCATTCTAGAAGAGTAGTCGATATTTTGTCTCTCGGTACATCTACGTTATGTTACACAAACAACTTTTATTCGTGTTTTGTAATGTTACACAATTTTAAAATTTAGACGAAGTGGGGGGGGGGACTATCGTGGACAAATGCTGTTATTCCATACGTAACACAAGTTATCTGTCAAAATTATTTCTTATTTGTTGTTCTCTTACTGTAATAGTTATAGAGTCCTCTTTAAGCCAGCCAAGTTTAGCCTGTACAGAATAAGTAGTAAAAGTTGCGACTCCATTTAAAAGTAAGACAGCATACAAAGTTTTGATCTTAAATATATTGACTTTAAACGTAAGTCATATGAAAACTTGATGTTTTAGTTATCTTCTGCACACAGCAAAAGAACTTTTCATTTTAGCATAAAGAGATAATGACACCAAATCATAAAAGTGGGGTGGGGTTAATGTGTGTATTGAGTTTAGGATTACAGACACAAACCCCACAGTATGGAATAGCAAAATTTTACAGTTTTTGTTCAGAGTATGTCTAAATATAATCGCACATATGGAAACATTTTTAATTAAATGACCAAATCTACATTGTTTCAGAGAGCTTAATCAGTTACAGAGCCAATAAATATTGTTTCAATGCAGCCCTGAGATTAAATATAATTGTTCTGAAAATTATTGAACAACTCTCTCTCTCTCTCTCTCTCTCTCCCTCTCTCACACACACTCCCTCTACTCTCTTTCTCGCTCTCTCTTTCTCACTCTTTCTCTCTCTTTCACACTCTATTTTTCTCATTCTCTTTATTTCTCTTTTCCTCTTAATCTCTCCCCTTTTCCCCTCCATCCCACGCCAACCGTTTCTCCTGTCCTCCTCGACCTCGTCACGCGTCATATGGCAACGCCTAGCAGCAGTGAAGCCCAGGTGGATTGGGAATATTTCATTTGACAGAAGCGCTTGTGTTGCGGCGCCATCTAGTGGAGTTACAACAAAATTCGCAGCATAAAAAACTTCTCCATAAATAAACACGAAGATTTGCCGAGTTTCATGGAGATTGTTCTCACGGTGTCGGAGTTCATCGATCTGGTACATATTGTGTTTATGTGTGTGTGTGTGTGTGTGTGTGTGTGTGTGTGTGTGTGTGTGTGTATTGAGATATACCAAAATTTTCCTCCCTCTCTACATCTATATCTGCTAAAGATCTTAGCGTCCGGCTTGCTGGGTCAATGGGTCACGATATAATTATAATCCTTATTACCTCTATAATGGATTATAGGATCCGCCGACTATACAGCGCAGCTGGGAATCTGAAATAGAATGTTTCTATTCCTAGTTCATTACTGTTTGGATTGACTAAATGAAAAATCACTTTCTTTTCTATAGAACAAAATTTAACAAAGTTTATTTTTACTTTTTTTTATCAAACAATTTAATGAATTTAAGTTAGGCCTTTGATCATGATCTCTTTCAATTTACAATTTTACACCGCGGTTAACTTATCTTTTCTTCGTTGATGTCCCTCGTAGACTTCTCAGTCGAAATATCTTGCGATCTTGCCGTAGTCCAAAATTCCAACGAAATCCTCTTCTGCCCTATCCAAGCTGGTCTCAAACTATCAAAATTACCAGTCCGATTACGTCCTATGACATAGTCCCGAACTTGATTACCACTCCGACAAAGTTCCTATTTATACTTCAATATTGCTTCCACATGAAAATATCTACGATCAGTTCAGAAGCGCCTTTCAGAGCAGAATGAAATCTTCCTGCATGATTCATCCTCGAAGACTTCGTATTAAACTACCTTCATTTTTCATAACATTTGACCGTCTAAACTTCTCCGCCCAATCCCAAAGTTTCTACTTTCGGCATCAACCCATCTCTTAATGCATTTAGAAAAACAAAACTACATTGTTTATTCACGGTCGTTGCTATGCTCTAGCTCTCGTGATATTTCGTAATGCATGTTCCACCATATTGTCTCCAAATAAATGTTAATTTATTTTAACGTGACATATCGGTATGTCACAGCTTCCCCTCTCCAAGCGTCATTTGGTTTGCTACAACCTAACTAAATGACAAGACTAAAATTGAACACTTCTTCTTGCTTCTTCACACTAAACGACATTAACACTTTACACTTTGCACTGCACTAGGTCTTGTTACTTGCTGCCTTAAAACTATTTACATTTTCCTTTCGGAATGTGCCAACAATAACCATTTCATCAGGTATTCTAATAGCCGTATCTCCCTAATATTTGCTCCCCATTAACTTAATTGAATACCCATACACATTAAATTAAACTCCTACACAAACTGACAAAATACACATAATAACAAAACAATAACAAAGAAAAACTATTACACCTAATATTTACAACTATTTACAAATCTCTGTTATGACCAGTATATTTAATCATGCGTGTCGTCCCTCATATACGGCTTCATGTTCCTGTAGTTATATGTTCCCATTTGCCGTCCATTTTCATCATTCAAAATCGCGGCATTCTTGCTTAATACTTTACAAATTCGATACGGTCCTTTATACAACGGGAAAAATTTATAAAATAGCTTCTTATCCACTGACGACACTTGAGGTACTCTAATTAACACTTCATCACCCTCCTTATACTCGCCTCGAAAGCATTGTTTCTGTTTTAGCTTTCTTTTGGCTGCTGCCTCCCTCAAATTGTCATAAATTATTCGCGTATCTCTCACATCATCTGGGATCCCACTTATTTCTGGAGTATCCTAATCCTTCGAAACGGATCCTTTCTCCTTCCTACCCATGTGGACCTCTATAGGCGTGCTTCGCGTGCTCCCATGCGGAACATTATTCAAAACATAGTTCAATACTGGAACGGCCTCCATCCATCGGTTATGGCTTTCCGAAATGTAGACTCTAAATAAGCGTGAAATCTCCTTCATAATTTTTTCGCTGGGGTTAGCTTGAGGATTTCGTACCGTCGCGTAACCTATTTGGATACCAATTCTTCCCATGTCTTGTTCCCATTTTCCACTATTTAATTTTAAATTATACTTCCGAAAGATTTCGAATAGTTTTTTCAACTTCTTTAAATATTCAAACATATTGGTAGAGAATAATACAATATCGTCGACGTACATGAGAGTAGTTTCCTTTAGTTCATCCGGTATTACATCGTCCAAATAACTGATTAAAGCCGCGCCACTGTTCTTTAATCCAAAGGCCATCCTCTGAAAACTATACGTATTGCCTTCAAATGAAAAACTGACAAATTTTTGCGATTCTGGGTGTAGTCCAATTTGCCAGTACGACGCAGTAAAATCCAGTCCCGTGAATATCCGAGCTTCTTTTATCTTCCACATCATTTCATCTAATTTCGGCGGTCTTTCATGACGAGCGATGGTCTTGCTATTGAGTTTCCTAGCATCAACACAAAATATGATCTTATTGTTTTTCTTACGAACTATCACTATTGGGCTTACATACGGTGTCATCGATTTTTTTATTACACCATCCTCAAGCATCGTGTTTATTTGTTTACGGATTTCGCTTTTATATACATGGGGGATCGGATATTGTTTCAGATTAAAAGGTTCCTCGTCCATCAATTCAATTTTAAATTGATATCCCTTTACCGGCTCCCTTGAACTTCCAAAAATATCTCTATATTCATTGACTAACATTTCAATAGCTTCACTAGCATCTATTC
Organism: Teleogryllus oceanicus; assembly: GCA_964035755.1. NCBI lineage: Eukaryota > Metazoa > Arthropoda > Insecta > Orthoptera > Gryllidae > Teleogryllus > Teleogryllus oceanicus. Next base: position 130,969,984 of record CAXIVR010000006.1, read on the forward strand.
CGTTTTCGTCGACCGCGCCCTCTGCAGCCGTGTGGATCTGGTCCCTGGTCTCTTCAATTTGTTCCGCAATATCGCAAATACACATATCATTGCCCTCCTGGTCTTTGATCCCTAAACAATGTTGTTGCCCTTTGTCACCTCGTAACAATACACTCCTGTTACCTATTTATTTTACCTATTATATTTGTCTGTTTCAAAATAACTTATTATCGTCTAACCCGCATGTTCAGTTATAAACTAGAGGTGTATCTGAATGGCACAGATTTTCTCGTTGCAAATATTTACGTTCTCGTATACGTACGTATATACGGAGTAATATATGTAGTATAGAGAAAGTTATGTAATGCTGCGCGAAAAAAACGGCGGATTTTCGGCGGAAAAAATTCATTGTCGGGCTCTGGTGGCGAAAAAATTCATAAATCCAGTTGCTAAATTAAGAGAAAAAATCCTCTAACAAGTCATATGGCCAGAATCACTGTTTTGTGGGTCCTTGATGCCAAAAAACCAATTGAAAGCAAAACGTCCGTCCGTGTCAGTCCGTCCGTCAGTCCGTCCGTCCGTCTGTGAACACTCCTAGCGCCTAAACCACAAGTACGAACTTTTCCAAATTGAAGAATTCTATGTCGATCTGGTTCTAGTTGAAGTTTGAGACTTAAAAACATTATTTAAAATTTGGGGGTACTTTACATGAAGCCTTGGAACATTTTCAAAGTTTTCTCAAAAACTGCTTCAAATTTTTTTATAAATTTTCTTGTAAGGATAGAGTAAAATACACTTATAAATATTGCGTAGGTCCGAATCTCACAGTGCACTCTGAATTGTCGACAATTGCCAAAATTTGAATTTTTTCAGTGTATTCCTACAACTACAAAATTGAAGACAGAGATTTTTTCCTTCAAATGAAATTTGTTTTCCATAAATAGTTCTTTCGTAATGGTCAGGTCAATTTTTTAAAACATTTTAGTAGTTTTCGTGCAATAGTGAGTGCAATATTTGCAATTTTAAAAAATTACAAAAACGAGATTTTCCCAATAACAGCTCCAAATTTGTTCTTTACATGTTTTGTACGGTTAGTGAAAAACAAACCCTATACATACGCTATATTGCTGCGCTATAACGCTATATTGCTTTATTCTTTTGTTTTTTCAAAAATTATAAAAATATAATTTATTTGACTTGCCTCTCACGTCGGTAACACTTGCTCTATATGCGTTTTCTTCAGTCTAATATTTATGAGTACATGTGTTTTAAATAATGTCAAATAAAGTTGTGTTTTTGACAGTTCATTTTGTAGTTCTCTTTTGTTTTTAAAAAATTACGCAAATGTATTTTTTTAAAATATCTTTCACGCCGTTAATACGCACATTTCAATAAATTTGTATACATTATTGCATTTGCGAGTAGAAGTGCTTTAAATGACTTCAAATGACATTTTTCCTAAACTCAATAGATTTTTGTGAAAAAGAGCTTCAAATGTCGCATCTAGGTGCTGATAAGGTTTGAAACATAATCAGCCAGCTTATTTTCCAATATTAAATCACTGCAAAGGAATGAATTTTTCTGAAATATTTATTTTTTCTGTGACAAGTGACGATTCCTTTGTTTTGAACGTTACGAGGACGGTATCAAATAGTTGAATTGCATTTAAATTTAAATACATCGAAGACAAACTTTCAGATAACATTCTTATCTAATTATATAAAGTATAAATCTACTGATTGTATTATGAGGCTAGTCAGCATTTCTCTAGCTACGAACGAAAGTTGTAATTTTGGAACGCTTGTTAAAAATGAAGAACGAGTAAAAGTATATTATTTCTGTATTTCGCGACGATTGGTAAACGAGTATTTTAAATGATGTATTAAAAGTGTTAATTATTTTACAAACTCAAGCTAAGTTAGTTAATGACTTCAAATACCAACATGAAATACTGAAAATACTGGCAATCAACGTTTATGTATTACCGCATTTCTCTTCAATTTGTTATCTTTTATAAGTAGGACATTTACGTATTATGTGTGTATTATAATTGTTTTTTCAAGAATAATACCTCAGATCGCAATTAACTCCTTCCAGAGAATCGATAACTTTCAGGCAATAAACTTGTCAACGCTTTATATTTATTTTATTGGCACCAATGATTTACGTTTTCGGAAGTGTCACAATGCGCAGAACAGCAGGTGATTGAGTTGAGCTGAGTTGTTTTTGTAGGTCTTATAACCTGGAAAATCATGTTCGAACAGTTGAGATATAGCATGACGAAAGCCATGAAACGTAACAAATCGTGGAAAACAAATTTGTTCCAGCCGCGAAACGAAGAAACGGGAGAAGAAACGTTGCAGACGAACATGTTTCTGTTGATGTATCACCGCATCGCACGTTGAAGAATCACAAACAACTGCAAAACAACATTTTATCATCATTCATCATGAATGGCCCTGCATACGCATGCCGGCTCACAAAGCAATGTCTACAAACCAGCTTCTCGTTTCGGAATATTTAAAAATTCTGCCGATAGTACGTCCTAAAACGTTGCTGCACTTTTTGTTCCCATGAAAACTGATGACAGATGTTATTTTTATTTTGCGTTTTGTCCAAACTACACTTGGTAAAATCTTTTTCATTTCTGTTCTCTTCAGAAAGGTTTAATCTACATTTGTAATATTTTCCTGTGTAATCTATGTAGATGTGTTTAAATTTAATTTTTAATACTGATCGAGATCATTTTCCTATACTTTGCGTGTTAAAACGCAAGTTTTCAAATGTGATTATCTTTCAAACTATACGGTAGAATCACTTTATATTTTGGGAAAGCATGTAAAAACATCTAATCTTGAGATAAATTTCAGTTGCTAAGTTTAATCTTATTTTTGACATAACGTGACAACCTCCTAAAACAGTTGCAGCTATGGACGAATTCACCAGGCCACATTGTCAAACTTCAAGTAATCATCAATAGATTTTGCAGCATACTTTCTCGTTTTTATATTGAATCTTACTTTTTAATTTATTGAATACACATCAATTTTGCACTTTTAAAATATAATGCTAGGTTCTTGTTGCTCTTATCTGCATTTTCTTGTATTTATTCCAATTTTTATCACGTACATTAAATCGCATTCGTGACATGGCTATTGCTCGTTCTACTCTTTTTACTCTCTACACTCTCAAAGCCGACCTTCTGAAAGCCTTCACACACGTAAACTATAATTTAGATCAACATATCCGAAGGTTGGAAGAGGTCGTTCTTTACACAGACGGTCGGGTACAAGTCGGCAACACAGCGAATAATACCAACCGTACACCCGTGACTGTACAAAAGATATAGACATCACATCCAGTCACAACTCAAAACAAATTTAATGTTTTAGATTATGAAACAGATTTTCCTCGCCTTCCTGATCCCAACAAACCTCCTCTACCACTGACAAATTCACACAAACCCAAACAGGCGAGGAAGCGCGTCAAAACCAAAACACAAACCTGCGCATCCTAGCCCACTTGAAAACAAAGACATTCCTACTGAGCCTAAAAACCAGGTACTTATTTTAGTTGACAGTCATTGCTGCCATCTTTCCTCCATTCTCAGTAGGAAGTTACCCTCCACTTTCTCAGTCTCATCTACTTTTAAACCTAACGGGAGGGTTTTGCATGTGACTTCAGAGCTGACACTCCACACGAAGACACTTTCCGACCAATCAGGACCCAGTCATTAACATAGGAGGGTTAGAATGATACACCCTAAGTGGTAACTTTACGCACCTGAACAACATGTAAACAAATTGATAACAAAGCGCCCAAATACTAACGTAGTCTCGACCCCTGCCCTTCTGGTACAACAGACCAACACTATTCAGCGAGATTAAGCACGCAAACCAACAATTAAAACTGCAACTGAGAGAAACAAATGTCACACTTTTTGAAATTAATTTCCTCTCAGCAAAACACTTCACCCGGAATGGTCTTCACATGAACCTGGCTAGAAAACATGCAGTCGGAAACAAGATTGCACAATACATCAACTCCTGTCCTACGCAGTCTCTTGCCAAAAAGAAAGAAAGAAAGAAAGAAAGAAAGAAAGAAAGAGAGAGAAAGAAAGAAAGAAAGAGAGAAAGAAAGAAAAGGAAAGAAAGAGAGAAAGAAAGAAAGAGAGAGAGAAAGAAAGAAAGAAAGAGAGAAAGAAAGAGAGAAAGAAAGAAAGAGAGAAAGAAAGAAAGAGAGAAAGAAAGAAAAGAGAAAGAAAGAGAGAAAGAAAGAAAGAGAGGAAAAGAGAGAAAGAAAGAGAAAGAGAGAGAGAGAGAGAGAGAATCGTGCCTTGAAGGTCCTACTGCATAGGGAGCTCTTTGTATTTATACGTTAGAAATACTATTGACTTATCTCTGATTTTGAATTAAATGTGGGTATTCCGTTGAAAATGTTTTCGAAATTTCTGTTGTACATCTTACTTCCCTAAAGGTGATAAAACTTTACACCTACAGGCCTCCAAAGCGAGTTATAAATTATACCTCTTAGAAAAACTAGAGATAACTCTAAACAAAGTCAGCAATCGCTCTTGAATCCTGTGTTAAGTACGGAGATTTTAACGTTGGGTTGAAATGAATGAAATGAAATGAAATGAAATGAAAGGGAAATGAAATGAAATGAAATGAATGAATGAAAATGAAATGAAATGAAATGAAGTGAAATGAAGTGAAATGAAGTGAATGAAGTGAAATGAAGTGAAATGGAATGAAGTGAAATGAAGTGAAATGAAGTGAAGTGAAATGAAATGAAATGAAATGAAATGAAATGAAATGAAATGAATATGGCAATGCTGCACCTATTCACGAAGAGTTTGGTGATAGGTCGACACGTGATTTTGTGGCAGAAACCATAAAATAAAATTTTCGGATACTCCTGAGATTGATTGCCAAATATTGGGTTCTAAGAACCATTGTTCTGGCTTACGGGACTTCCAAATACGTATAATCGCAGTTGAAACATTAGAAAGACTCGAAGAAAATGCGCTTACAATTGCGTTGTAATTTGAACATCATTTGAAAACAGTTGAAAATAAACATCATTTTCAGAACAGTTGATCAATTAGAGATTTTGCAAGTAAAATATTTCAAGAACTTTATTAAAACGAGCAAGCTATTCTACAAACCTCTCGCTTGCAAGGTATTTTAAATTCCATAATTTTACAATGTATCAATCCAGAAATAATTGAATATTGTAACATAATTTTGTTTATGTTTATTTTTTGTCTGATGAAGAGATTCTTCCTCTGAGAAGGCAAATGAGCGGCTGATCGCGAGATTCTCATCTCGTAAGGACAGAGTATTCGCGTGAGCGGTCCAAGCCAGTCGAGGACGGAAGAGGCTCGAAGTTAAGATTGCTTAGTGAAGAGTAAGGATTACCTCCACGCTCGAAATTAAAAAGGTGTATTTTATTAAAAAGGTCTATTTTATAAATAAATAATGTTGCACTCGGGTCAATCCATTTTAAGTGGTCCAACACTCGAAAATTTTCATATTTTGTACATAAATTTTCTTATTTTTGGCTGTTCAAAATCATCTTTAATTTATTTTTATTGTATCTGGTTTACAATTGTAATTGTTTACCGCCAATTGGCGGCCATTTTTGTTTCACGCCGTGCGCCATTTTTCGTGTTTGTAGACATTTATTATTTTCAAACTTATTCAGCTCTGCGTTGTTCTATCATTCTAGAATACAAAACATGGCATTCAGTAGACTCTGGACTACAAATTGAAATATTATTTACCTACCTTCTATGTTGTTATTTGAGAAATATTTGCAACCAAATCTATGGAACGCGAATTATCCCAGTTCGATTTTCAGAGAGTAATTTCTCACAGAAGGAAGTCTTATTATTTCTGTGCTTATTTACAGTATAGTTACTTTTTGTAAAATATCATTGGTAAGCAACGCACCCCTTGAAACTTACACCCTCTTAAAAATTGAAATTTTGGATTTTTTTCCAAATTTTCAACTGCAACATCTCTGTTGGAGGACCAGATAAAAATCTGAAAATTGCACACATACTAGATCGCTATGACATCAAACTTCAATAAAAATTTCAACTTTTAGATTCAACTCAAAGTATTTTTTAAAAATTGTAAATTTTCAACATTGAAGACAGTGATAAAATCATAATATTTTGAAGCTATTTTAAACTAAAATCTCTATTTATTTGAAATAATTAATTACTTTAAGTAAAATTTATTATTTTGAATGTTACTTTACTTTAAAAGAAACTTACATATTTAATCTAAGTTTGTAAATGAAAATATGGTCATTTTGATCTTAAAAGCTGAGCAGATAATATAAAAAGTTTATAAATAAATATGAAAAAGACCTTCACATTTCGCATTCAGTAATGTGAAATGCCAATTACATGACAATGGCTCCAAAGTTTTCAACGAAAACAACTTATAGGACGTTTTTTACTCTTCTATAATATCCTTAAAGTAATATTTCGTTTCTACTATCAGGAAAACGAAAAATTGAGAAATTTTGTATTTTGTATTTTGAAAAATGTATTTTAAGGGTTAGCAAGAGTATGCACCAAGCATATCCGAAAAGCTGTACAGACGATTGTTTTTTAAATTTATTTGTGTCGCATCGACATTTAGGTTATTAGCAACTAAATAAATGATTTTACTTTAACAATGTTAAGTTTTACAATATTATTGTTTTATGATTATGGATACAAAACCATTCTGTAGAAGAGAAGGTCTAAAAAACATGCTAGGGTCTAAAAACGGGCTAGTTTCTAGCATTACAGCGGAGAGCGTTGAGGTTGCGTGGGAATGGCGTGAAACTAGTCCTCGGTCCTGCTTAAGAACGACGAGCAGTTGGCCATCTGTCAAAGCGTTCAGAAGCTGTTCGTAAAAATCAATTGCCGCGTTTTTCCATCAAACATCATGCAGGTATGTACAATATTGTTTTTCACCATTAGCCAGTTGGATATAAATATTATTTGTAGCAGGGCAGTGTTAACGTTGAGTTGGTAAACGGTTTCAATGCCTCATTCAACCTTTTGATTGAAGTACTGGTATGAATACCAGTAATGGCCGCCATGACGGTTTGTAAAAGGGGTTTGGTCTAAATATGGGCTAGTGAGCGAGGATTAAAGACGGGTTAGCTCTCCGGAGTAGCCCATATTTGGACCAGATGAAAACCATTTTCAAATAACTTGAAAACGACGTACATAATTAAAGTACCTACCATTTATGTAACTAATTATAATTATTCCATTTAGACTTACCAAGCATCATTGGTCACTGAACACCTTACCGTGAGGAGCTACTGATCGAGAGAACCGCTCCAAATTGACAAAAAGAAGGCTTTGCACTGCTGATGGGGTGAAAGACAAAGGCAAAAGAGCAAAACCTCAGAAATAAAAAGAAGAAGAAGAAAAGGGGTTTAAATTTTAAGGCGACATTTAAGTCTTTTCACAGAAAATTGTTGTTTTCAAAACCTTCATTAGAAGCACTTATAACAAATGCAATATTTTTTTAAATCTCTAAAAGTATAAAACACTAGTGGTGCTCAGAGGGGCTAGACGTTCTATTAGTTTTCTATTTTTTTTTGAAGCTTTGACCGCCGCCGGACTTTTCCAGCAACCATCTACGCCCCCCACAATTTTGACATTTTCCAAATTTTTCCCTTTTTCCTAAATAGAAAATTTAGATTATCAAAGAAGAAAAAGTTCCTTATGGTAATTTTCATTGAACAATTTGAAGCGTTTAAAGAAAGGCAAGTTTTTGGGTTTTTAAAATTTTAAACCCTTTTTTTTTAAAAAAATATTTTGAAAATTCATTAGAAGTCATTTAAGACTTCCACTAAAAATGAAAAATGTTTCCCAATCTCGGGGAAGGTCTTTAAGGGTTTTGAGATTTTTTAAAAATTCATTTTTGAAATTTTTTAAAAAATAAAAGGAGCCCTAAAATTGTTTTTCTGTTATATTAAAAGTGAAATTAGAATATCCGATAAAAAGTTTGAAGAAAAATTTTGGAGTTTTTTTAAAAAAAAGGGTTTTTGAAAATTTTCAAAACGCAAAATTTTTGAACCTTTTTTAAAGAAAACTGTTGAGTTTTCAAGACTTTATAAAATTATTTAAAATAAAACATAAACAAAAATGTAAAAAATTGGTAATGTAAATATTATGGAGAGACAAAAAAAAAATTAATGTTCGTATTTTTAAAAAAAAGCAAAGAACCCGAAAAATGATTTTATGACATCCTGGACTTTTGTATTATCTACCAAAATTTTAAATAAAAAAAAATTGAATTGGAAAGAAAAATCGGGGAAAGAATATTTTATATTTATTTAAAATTTTGATTTGTATATTTTAAAAATTTTTTAATTACAAAAAATTTGTTAATGGCTATTAAAAATTGAAATTTTTTAAGGGGTTTAAGAATTATTTTGTTTTATTAAAAAATTAAATTTAAAATTAACAAATATTTACCAATGATATTAGTTTTTTAAAAAATGAAAAAAAATAAACCCTAAAAAAAAAAGAACATTTGTCAAATAAATGAAAATGTTTTTTGCCCAACTAAAAAAACAATTGATTTTTATTTTTTTTTCCTTATGTAATGTTTTGAAATATATTTTTTTTTTTTTTAAATTTGGGGTTAACGTTAAGCGGTGGGGGTACGTTTTTTAAATTCCAAATAGTGAAAAAGTACTAATTATTTTTTAAAAATTTGGTTGAAGATCAAAAACTTGACACTCCATATGTGTTACAATAACCCAGATATTTAGGGGAAAGTTGTAGGGTTCAATCCTTCCATGCCATTTACTCTGCCCCTGATATGGCGAGAAGTCAAAGGGGATTTAATTGTTACTTGACTAACGAACGTTACGGTAAACATTTTTTTAAAATATTAAGAGAAATACAGGTTTCACAAATTTGTTTCATCGTTCTTGGGAATAGGGGAAGGGAAAAAATTAAAAACCAAAATAAAAAATAATTTAAAGTGCCCGGGGAAAAAGCATAGAAAACCTATAAATCCTTTTGGAAAAAAATTTTCCCCTGGGAAAGGGTTAAAGAAAAAAGTCGTGAAGGCAATGCAGGGGGAAAATTTCCAAACTTAAATGAAATTTAGATTGAGGGTAAGAAGAAAAAAAGGGGTTTTTTTGTTCGGAACCGTGAGTTAAGAAAGGGCCCATTTGAAGAATTGTTAAGGTTTGAAAGACTGCTTGAGGTGCGTTTTTAAAAATTTCATTCCCAATTTTTTGGGATCCATAGAGCTGAAAATTACTCTGACCTTATCAATCCCAAATCACAAACAAAGGGGAAAATTCCCACAAAAAACCAATGTAATATGTCTTTTTTACATGTTTGATTTCGCATATTTCATGTGTAGTATAGAGAAAGTTATCAATGCTGCAGAGAAAAAAGGGGATTTTTCGACAGAAAAAACATATTGTAGGTCCCTGATGACGATAAAGGGATAATTATGACCCTTTTTATGGTAATTTTTTCCCAAAAGTTTAAAACAAAATCTTTGTGAGTCCTTATATGAAAAATTTTTCGAAAAGCTGTATCTGTCCGAGTTTTTAAAACCTTTGGCAATTTTTGCCCCCAAAAATTTCAGGCAAAGCAGAATTTTCAAAATTATTTTGGGGGGGTTTCTGAATGATTCTTTTGCGAACAGGGGTTATGGCCGGTCGCCATCCGGGGGGGGGATCACCGCCACCCCCGAAAAAACACCATAATTACGGGATAATGAATTCATAGTTTAGCACCCGGAATCACAATCAATCAACCCGGGCCAGAAAAAAGGGGCACGATGATGGGGGCATTTGGGAAAAGGAAAACCCCGCAAAACCCACGGGGAAATCGGCGCCGAATATCGATATCCGCCGCTGGTGTCCATCATCTCCCAAAACACATCCATTACACTAATGGTACAAAGCCAAGCAATCTATCAAACCAGATTTTCCGATAGGTGCTGGACCCGTTCCATGGGGGGGGTACACCAACACCTTCGGGATATAACACGCATAACACCAAAGATTAATGACGCGTTGGGGTTTAAATTGTTCTGCCCGGGAAAAAATTAATCAAACAATATATTTCTCTAATTGGGGAGAAAGGGGTTTTTTTCTTCATTGAAATGATCTCCGTTGATCAATGTTTTTAGAATGTCAGAATGACAAGTGACCAGCGTGACCAGGTTCTGAAGACTGAAAAAGTAGAGAAAAAAGATGCGGGAAGAAACTGAAATTTTTCTTTTAAAAAAAAACCCCCCAATAAAGAAGAAGATTAATCTTTAAAAAAAAAAGAAAAAGTGACCTAGGAGTCCAAATGACCTTTGTAGTCCAAATGATCTGTTAGTTCTAGCGGTTCGGGAAAAAGCTGTTAGGGGTATTTTATTTATGAGCCCTTCCGCTGTAGGCCCATAGCTCTGAAGATAACATCAAACAAAATGTATAGAAGATAAACCAAAAAATTTTAATCAAAGAAAACGTTATGATAAAGAAGAACTTAAGAATGATAAATTGAAATTAAAGAAAAATTGATATGTCTAAAAATAAATAAAATCTATTTATAGAATAGGGTCCTTAGAGCAGAAATTATAAAATACCAGTACATAGAATTCATGAGTAAATATGAAAAGAAAATTGAAGAATTAAAAGAATGAATACTCAAAAAATTGAATCTCTCTGAAACGAAACAGAAATAAAAACAAATTGTGTTATTACTAGGAACGGATATTCATGTAAATACAAATTTTTAAAGGGACAAGACACCTGCATTCAGTAACATTTTTTACACTTAATACGACATTCTGAACGAATTGGAACCATTTTTATTTTACATATTTTTACATATCTTGGTATAATTACATATTTTGTCTATAGCTACATATTTCGTTACATTTTAATATATTTATAGGTCGAAAATGAACATTTCACTTGTGATGTTCGAAATGTATGTTACTTGAAAACGTAGTTACTGAAATAGTTAAAATATGCAATGCGCTTGTATTAACGCCAGACAATCGCTATTAACTGTCAAACTTATATCCCCGGCCCCATCTGCTTCTCGCAAACAGCGTAGTCGGGATCAACGATGAGCGGATGTAGTATGTGAAGCAGAAGGAACTTCAACCACGTTGATTACTCCTGTTTCATAGACCCCATGCGTAACACAATAAAAAAATCGGATCATTGTCTTATGTCAGTTGGGGAGTATGCTCCCTTTCCCCCTTCTATCACAGGCTACATGGTACTATTCACATGAGCTCCGGCTCCTCGTCAACAACATTGTATATAATACGAATGTATTATATGGTAAAACTTCAACGTACTCTGCTCGGAAAACGCTTGAAGAATCGAATTGTAAACTTTATAACGAATATTTATTTCACATATTTTCTATTTTTCTTACATATTTTTGAAAAATAAGTACATATATATGTACATATTTTGCTTTTTTATTACAATAAAGTCCGTTCCCTAGTTATTACACTATCCTGCCATCTTCATAATATCAGCATTTGACAAAATCAATATACAATGATCCCTAATTATATTGTTCTAGGCATAAAAATAAATCACCCTAAATAACAGAACGATTAAAAAAACAAATATCAGTTCTGCACACACAAATTCAACAGAGTTAAAATAAAAATGAAATTTGTCTGGATTGGATAATGATAGCTGCACAAGATCTGAAGAAACTAACAAATTTTCTGAAATATATTATAAGAAAAGTAATTATAAACAGGAAAGATTAAATAAACATAGAAAACAAGTACAAAAAGTACAACATTGATCAACACAAAACCACTCTCAAAAAATGCCTCTTACATTTTAACACCTTAATAGGAAGAATTGCACATATTACACGCCATATTCTGAGAAAACTACTAAAATTTTCAAAAATTCTTCAGGACCTTAATGAAAGAACTAATTATGGACACTAACTTTCATTTGAAGGAAACTTCTCTGTCTTCAATTTTGTGGTTGCAGGAAGAATAGAAATTAGAAAATAGAAAGTTTCATTGAAAAATTCGTACTCGTTTTTAAGAAAATGTCGATTAAGCATTACTGTAAATGAGAAATTTAATTTCATCCAATCTATTGAGTTTTCAAGAATATTTATTTCAAGTTATTTGAAACGCTTCCACTAACAAATGTAATAATGCATACAAATCGATGAAAATGTCCATATTAACGGCGTGTGTGGTATTTCAAGAAAATTACATTTGTGTGTTTTCAAAACATATGAGTACATCAAAATGAACTTTACGTCGAAAAGCTGTGGGTAGATGGCGCGTTTACCAGCTATCGCTCCGCCGCGTCTCTCTTCGTGGGCTTCTTTTCGTAGCTGATGGTGGCATTATGGGGTTGTCTAATCCCATGACGTCACATTGCCCCCTCCTCCTCTTCTTAAGATTTTCTTCGCCCTGGAATATATCTTGGTTAGTGGTAGTTGGACTCTTTACTTTTCATCTCTTCATCGTCACTTCCTTCGTTCACTGCTTTCGTTCCTACGCAATTTCTAGCTTCCCGCCTTGAATTTCTTCTCCCGGTTCCTTCATTTCTTCACTAATCCCAATATTCTCCTTAATCTTCTTTCCCTCCCGTAAGTCTATTTTCTGGTCGCCTTCTTTCTCCTTATTCTGATTCTTTACGTCTTCCGTCATGTTACGCATAACTAGACGTGGAATGGTATGTACTGTCGTAATCTTTCGGATCATTTCGTTTATCACCCTCTCGGATCATTTCGTTTATCAACTTTATTACTTCATCACGGTAGGCTACAGGGATCGGATAAATTTTCGCTTTATATGGCCGTGAATCTGTTAGTTCAATGCGACATTCATACCCCTTTACCGGTTTGCTAAGACTTCTAAATACATCTTTGACGCGTATCAGAACTTGGAACAACACCTTCTTCTGATCAACATTCAGTTTATTTTTCTCCTTTATTTTCCTTCTAATTTCCTCTTTTTCCTTTTCTTCTTCCTTCAGGCTACACATTTCGATTTCTGCGAATTCTTCCGATTCGTCTCCCTCATCTTCATGTGCATTTCGCGCCTCCTCTTCTTCATCTTCATCCTCCCATACATTTTCGCCGTTGATCAAAGCTTGCGTGTCTCCTACGTCGATAATAGCGCCATGTTCCGTCAAAAAGTCTACTCCGATAATTAATGGATAAATCAACTTCCTCACAACTAAACAGATTACGTCGTAAACTGTTCCTTTTATCATCACTTCTATTAATACTTGTTTCTTCACTGGGTGTGATTTCCGCCCCCATGCGTCTACCATTCGAGTATTGTTGGTTGGTAACTCTAAAATATTCACGTTATTCCTTAACAGCTCGTCATACAACTCTTCCGCTAGCACAGATTTGTTCGAACCGGTGTCTACTAATGTTTTTTCCCCTTTCTTGGCTTCCAGCTATCCCACAAATTTTTGCCTTCATTCGTGATTCGGTTCGCCGTTACAGGGATCGCATGGTTGGCGTAATATATGTTCGACTTGGGACCCCTCATCAACTCGAACTCTGGTTGTTTCCCGGACAGATTCGACCTGTTTCAGCGTCGCGTCGTTCGACCGTGCTCGGTGGGGATCTTGTACATTTCTGCGTTCACTTGCTCCCCCGTCGGCACCGCGGTGACCTTGGCCGTGCGGTCGCACGCCTTCAGAGCCGTTACTGCGTCCTGATCCGGCGCTCTCATTTCCCGGGTTTTTGCTACTTCCTTTCTTCGTTAGCCCAATCATAGTTGCCCAGTAACACTTGAAACTTTTCCACATCTCTAACGTCCACGCTGCGTTATAAGTTCTGGATACTTAACGGGAAATGTCTCGTGAGTATCCAAATTATTTCATCATCTGACACGGGAGGAGAACACATTTTCAGAGCCGCTATCTTCCGTGCTGCACAGTCTCGCATCGTCCCGCTCGAAGTACGATAGTAGCCGCTCCTAAGTGAAATTCTAAAGTTCATGTGTTGTTCCTTCCCCCAATAACGGTTTAGGAACCTAACTACGAACTCGTCGAACGATTTCGGCGCCGCCCCGCCTCCCGCCGCCCCCGCCGCCCCCTTATCGCCACCGCCTGCAGAAACCGCCCCCGCCGTAATCACGCTCACGGAGCAAGAACGCGCCGACGGCTGGGAAATTGTCGGAAGGGCCTTCAGCGCTTCGAAACCTCTCCCGACGCAGGCGTGGCTTCACCAAAACCCGCTCTCGGTGTCAAATAGATACCAGGTGCTGACGCCACGGGAAGCTCCCGTGGCCGCTCCCCAGAGCGCGCAGCGCACGCCCGCCGCGCCGCCCGCCGGCCCCTTAGCCGTTCCTCACACCGCGCGCGCCCCCGCCCTCCGCCCCCGCGAAGTGGTAGGGGAAATATGTATTCAAATGCCGGTCGACACTCAGGCGATTCTCAATGTATTAAAGCCCAAATTATCTAAAATCTTGCGAGGCACGGTCACTCCGGCCTTCTTCACCTTAAAACCTGCCTGCATCAAGGACCATCATCCAGGTCCTTGAAAAAATGCAAAGTTTAAACCGGCACGCGCAATATTTTTTCCGACGGGCCACGGAGGAGCGCCGTCCCAAGCTAGTCATCAGAGGATGGAGGGCGGCGTCGACCCCAACTCCCTTAATGAGGAAATAGAACAACACGGCGGCGTGACGGTCCATTTCATCTCGGAAATGAAGCGACCGAGAATTGACATAGACGGCAAAAAAGTCTTCGATCCGCTAGGTCTGTACCTAGTGGAGCTGAACTTTGCCCAGATTAACAAAGTGAAAACCATTAACGCCCTGCAAAACTATCTCATTAGGTGAGAAGAATACAAGGGGGCTGGGCGCGCCCCGCACTGCAAGCGGTGCCAGATGTGGGACCACTCACAGAGCGGGTGCCGCCGCAACCCTGTTTGTTTGTTTGTTTTGCGGCGGAGGCCACACTTTCGATGACTGCCCCCGCAGCGGTGAGCCCAAGTGCACCAACTGCGGCGAGGCGCACGTCGCCACGTACGGCGAGTGCCCCGCGCTCACGCGACAGGACGCGCTTGCGCGACCGCGCATAACCTGGCGGCGCCGCGCGCCACCCTAGACACTGCCAGCGCGCGTTAGTATACTTGCGCAGTTTTGTGAACGCACGTAAGGTGCAATGTACGTTCACGCCACTGCGGTGCGACCATTCCTACCCTTACGGGCATCTATGGCCAATCCTGCAACATGAAAAGAAAAAACAGATCAGTTAGATTTTAGCCAACTGGCGCGCGCATTGCGTGTGCTGAAATTCAAAGCTTATATTTCAAGTCTCATTTCGCTGTTTCAGATTTCTCTTACTCCTTTCAGATTTCTCTTACTCGGTCGCTTATACTTCGCCTGTTGATGGGGTTCGTATGAAGCGACTTCGGAAATGAGAGTGTTTTCCGAGTCAGCGGCTTTTTTGAAAAAATTACTACTAATTCTTTTAAGATGCTCTTTTAGCAGTGGCATTGAAAGATCGCGATGCAAATTTTGAATTAAAGTGTTTTTAGGGGCGCAGAGGGCGGCCCAGCTAGGCATGCGTAGTCCATTTGTGGCCTGATAATTGCTTTATAAAGCGTGAGGCAGTTTGCCGTTGACAGTTTGCTCCGCTTGTGAAATAAGCATCGCAAGCGGCCTCTGGGCTGCCGCGCTTTCTGCCGCACATTATTTATGTGCAGGCTGAAAGTGAGTGAGCTATCTAATGTCACTCCTAGGTACTTGACACTTTTGGCCCAGTTAATTACGTCTCCACTAAGCGCGAGCGGCTTCGGCTGCGCGAATCGCAGTCGCCGTGTGAAGAGCACGGCCGTGCTCTTACTCACATTGACTTTGACCCGCCACAGCTTCAGCCACTCCTGGATCTGAAGTAGATGTTGATCCAAATACTTCTGGAGAAGCTCGATCTTTTTCGACGTGGCTATTACAGCCGTATCGTCGGCGTACAGTGCGAGTTCCGTCTGAGGGTGCGAGGAATATCACGCACATAGAGGCTGCGTAGGAGCTAGCACGCTCCCTTGTGGCACTCCGGCCCGTATGGCGCGGCGGGTAGATTTAGCATTCAGAAGCGTTACTTGAAACGTTCTGTTTGCTAGGAAAGAGTGGACAAGGTGAATTAGGTAACTAGGAAGGTTCAAGGTGTGGAGTTTGTAAAGGAGACCGACGTGCCAAACCTTGTCAAATGCGCTGGCAACGTCGAGGAACACTCCGCCTGTGAATCGGATCTCGTTGAAGTTGCGTCTTATGCGGTCTGTAATTCGCACAAGTTGGTGCGTTGTGCTGTGGCCCGCGCGAAAGCCAAACTGCTCCTTATTCATTAATGAATTATCTGTAACATATTTTACAAGTCTTTTTAATATAAGTTTTTCACACAATTTACCGAGTGTATTTAATAAGCTGATAGGCCTATACGACTCGGGCAGTTTAGGATTTTTTCCCTGCTTATGAAAAGTTAGTACATGAGCATGCTTCCACTGACTCGGAAAGTGCTGAAACATAAATATTGAATTAAACAGTGCGACAAGAAACACTATGGCTTGTTGCGGCAGCTTCTTCAGGACGTCGTTACTGATGCCGTCTGGGCCGGGAGCTTTTTTAGCTTTCAGCTCTGCAATGGCCGCTTTTACTTCAGCTTCATCTGTAAAACTCGGCTCATCGGCGGGCGCGTGCAGTGCCGCCATTACCGTTTGTTGCACTTCGACAACGTGCGGGATTGGCGGCGCCTCCTCTACCGGCTGAAACTGAGATTCTAAAGCATTAGCAAGGAGTTCCGCTTTCGCCTCGTTCGACTCGGCGAATTCTCCTGGGCTGATTTGCAGCGGCGGCACCGTCACTGGGTTCCTAGAAAGCATGCGGGAAATTTTCCATAATGAGTTATCCTCAGGTTTGAGGCCTGATAGAAGTTTTTCCCACTTCTGATTGCGAAACTCGGCTAGTTCGATTTCAACTTTGCGCTTCAATCGATTTAGCTCTCGCTTATTAGCGGGTGTCGCGTGCTCTGCCACACTCTGCGCGCTCTGTTTTTCCTGGAAATTAAATTAATTAGAAAAGGAGTTCATGGCTGCTCCTCCTTAGAGGAGCGTTGCTTCTCAGCTGCGGCGTTGAGGCTGTCAGTCACAGCTTCGGCGAATTTAGCTGCTCCAGTTTCTATCTACTGTGGATCTGAAAGAGCGGTTGCGTCTGGAATGCGCTGCTGCAGCTCCGTCTGAAATTGTTTCCAATTAGTGCGCCGCTTCTGCGTCGTAGGTGCAATAGACATTGCAGCGCCGCCGCGTCTCATTTCTGCGATTACTGGGTAGTGGTCTGAGGAAAGTTCATAAGTGGTGGTTAGAATAGGCGAATAGTGGAGTTTATGGCAAAGCGCGATATCTAAAACATCGGGCCTACCATTCGTCGAGTGAGGATAAAAGGTGGGTGAGGCGGGAGCAAAAATCTCGCAGCCGTTTGCGTCGGCAACTGCTTTCAGCTTACGGCCGCGAGGGCAAGTGATGCGGGAACTCCTGGCCGTGTGTTGGCATTAAAATTTTTGAGCCAGTTGAGCTGATTTGCCTCATACAGGAACGCCGAAAGGCGCAACGTAACTTTCAGCGATCGCGCGACCCCGACGCAAAGGCAACGTACCAGCGCATAAGGAGGAAAAGAACTCGCCTCCCGAGAGCACATAGAAATGCGATGTGGGAAGAGTACGTCGAAAAATCTCAAATCAAAAATGCTGAAGACCTCTGGAAACTGCAGCGAGCCGTCAGAAACCCCGCCCCCGCCATCACCGCCCTCGAGCGACCAAACGGTCTCGCGCCGACCTACGACCCCGCCGTCAAGGCTGAAGTGTTTGCCGACATGCTGGCGAAAAGATACTGGCCCCCGCCTATTTCTCGCTCGCTGCAGCTCCCAGCCACCGCCTCGGAAACCCAAATCGTTTTTGTTCCTCCCATCAACGTCTCGTCCGACTGGCACATCGAAGCAGATGAAGTGCGCGACCTCCTTAAAAACACCGACACAAAGAAGTCGGGCGGCCCAGATAAGCTCATGCAATGATTAAAAACCTGCCACAAAAGGCCGCCCGTCTCTTGGCACAAATCTACACAGCGTGCATTTCTGTGCAGTACTTTCCATCAGTATGGAAAGCGGCTACCATCACCCTACTTGCGAAACCGAATAAGAACTCGCGCCTCCCGGAAAACTACCGGCCTATTTCTTTACTGCCGATTCTCGGTAAACTCCTCGAGAAAATCATTCTCGCGAGAATCCAAAGGGACCTCGAGAAAAAAGGCACAATCATGGAGGAGCAATTCGGATTTCGCTAGCAGCGCTCCTCCGCGATGCAGGCGCTTCGCTTCGCGTTCTTCGCGTTCTTCGGCCTTAAGCCGCCACTGCTCTGTTCTTGCTCTCTTCTTTGACTTTTCCTCCGCCTTCGAATTCACACCCGCTTCTTTCAAAACTTCGCCCCTACATCCCTCTTCACATTCTAAACTTAATTACACGCTATCTCACCCACCGCTCCTTCAATGTGAAATACCAACTCTTCACCTCGCCCCATTCATACCGGCGTCCCCCAGGGCGCAGACGACATTGCCTACGCTGTGAAGGATAGCCGGATCAACTTTGCCACTTGATGGCTGCAGCGCACCGCACTCGCGCTATCGAATTGGAGTGCGGAAAACGGCCTCGCGCTGAACGCACAGAAATGCCAAGCTATCATTTTCACACACAGTCACAACGCGCACACAGTCGCGCCCATCCGCCTACATGCTCACACTCTTCCGTGGTGAAACACTATCACCTATCTAGGCGTTATCTTCGAACGCAGGTTCATCTGGAAAGCACACGTAAAGGAAGCAAGGAAAAAAATGACGTGGCGCATCAGCTGCCTACAGCCACTTTTCAGGAGCCGCTCCCTTCAGGAAAAGATGAAAATACGCATCTACCTCGCATGCGTAGGGAGTGGGGGGCATGTGAGGTCTGGGCCACGGCGCCAGAGACGACGCGCGATCTGTTCACACGAGCAGAAAACTACTTCATTAGAACTGCTTTAAAACCAGCTCCAGGTGACGCCTACGCCAATATTCTCCGTCTCTACAACACGGAAACCATCTCCTCTACAATTCACACGCTCGCCACGGAAAGAATAACTTCCATCTTCTCTAACATAAACACACACCCTCCCTTCCACCCCTACATCCAATATTACAATAAAAAATACCGCCTTAAAAGCAAAAAACTCCCCTCCGACGTCATTTTTCTCAAACCTCCATAATCACTTTTCAACTACAATAAACAGCAATCACCCTCGCCCCTCCCACGTCAGCTGCGCCGCGGGCAAGGAATAGACCCCGAAACCCAAAACTTAAATCTTCTAAACTGTACAGCGTACTCCCAGTGCTCTACTGTTTAACTAAGCCCTATTTATGAACTACTTTTTGCTCCACTGATACTTTCATTGTTTCCTTATGTGCCATTTATTATTGTGTTTTCTGTCATTTATTCAAGTTCCATTTGTAAACTACTACTGTTCCATTGTTGCCTCCATTGTCTATTATATGCCATTTCCGACTAAATTAGCCGTAATATTTGTATAACCTAAATCTAATTTACCTTCATCAAATTTTCCATATCTATGCAACTCATGTGACGTAGTATCTAGTAGTTATTTTAGTAATTTAGAATTAAGCTTATCTTAGTGTATAAGTCAAGTAGTGCTTAAGTCCTTATGTAAAACACGTAGTATTAGATCTAGAAATTAAGAAATGGTTAAGAGTAATATGGGAAAGGGTATGGGTATTAGAATGTAATTAGGTGTCGGGTAGGATTAAGTAGTACTGCTAGGAAATCAAATTAATGTATAATTTAATAATAATAAAAAAAGACCGGGTAGCGTGAGCGAAACGGGAAATGACAAACAAGAACTCCAAACTTGGGAGCAGCTAAAAGCAGAGTGCGATAGTGAAAACCAGCAGAAATGTGATAGTGAATGTGATAGTGACTAAACAGTGACAAAACTTAACAAACGACTGCGGGCGCCAAAAATGAGACAATCATAAGGCGCCCGCAAACAACGAAATAAGAAAACTAACAAAAACACCAAAACGGAAGAGCTCCACACCGGAGCAGGCCGTAAGCACTGTAAATATCCACGGTGTATCGTGGAGGAGCTCTTCCGCTGGAGTAGTTTTGGTTTGTTTCTGTCTCTTGGTGGCCGGCCTGTGATTGTCTCACATTTGGTTGGCCAATTTGTCATTTATTATGATGGTTTACTTGCTTTTGATATTTTTGCTGCTCCCCAAAAGAAGTGATGTTGTTTCATCTGTCATTTCCCGTCGTGAGACGCTCCCCGGTCTTTTATTTTCTTAAGAATACATTGTTTGCATTTGAATGAGTTTATGAATCTATGAATTTAAACCTAAGACAAGTGAAGTTAATTTTTAATCTAACTAACCTGATACAAATATAGACACACACACACACAAACACGCACACGTTCAACGCACCCACACACACACACACACAAAACCTTAGTTAAATCTAATACAAAGTAAGTTTATTCCTTGACCTAAACCTAAAAAGTTTTATCCTAGTGTTACATGTTTCCTTAAAATTTTTTTTTTAAAAGTTTTAAAATTGTTCTAATACAAATGATTTTAAATTCTAGCTTAATGTAAAGAACTGATCCTAGTAATTGGTTTTTGAAACCCTAACCTTAACTTTTATTTACATAGTTATATATTTACAAGAATGAGTCTTATCGGTAATTGTTTTGGAAACCTTAACCTAACTTTTATTTACATTTTTACATATTTACAGTTACATATTTTATTTACATTTTATTTACCCTGACACTGATGATTTAAGAAGTTTAGTTTAATTTAGGGTTATTTTAGTACCATTTGAACGTAGGTGAGCTGCGGAGACTGGGGCGTACTTGGTGTAGGGCTGTGTTTGGTGCTGAGTGTAGTTGAGTGTATGTAAGGTATTAAGTGTATGTGTGCAGGGCCATCTTTAGGCACAGGCAGGCGAGGCTCGTGCCTCAGGGCCCCCATGATCAAAGGGCCCCCACAGATAATAAAAAATAAATAACAAAACTGAAAAATTGTAATATTTACTACATATATATTGATGAACTTAAATATATTGAGTGGAACCAATATAGACTGCATCTGAATTAATTTATGTTCACGATT
Organism: Teleogryllus oceanicus; assembly: GCA_964035755.1. NCBI lineage: Eukaryota > Metazoa > Arthropoda > Insecta > Orthoptera > Gryllidae > Teleogryllus > Teleogryllus oceanicus. Next base: position 130,991,171 of record CAXIVR010000006.1, read on the forward strand.
AAAGTAATATTATATATTTCTAACATCAATTGTACAAATGTCGAGAGATTAATCAAATATGTTCACTTATAATTTGATCAGTTGAGTTTTCGAAGTCTGTCGCCAAGTCAAACATCTGTCTACAAAGAATCGTTCTTTCTAACAATGCACATGTCTAACAACAATGCGCGCTCTTTCATAAAATTTACCAGACTTATCAAACGACCTTCGTATAGCTTGGCAGCAATCGGCAAATATTGAAAATGAATTTAGTTTGCAGTCAGAAATCGAATGAAGAGCAAGTGCAATACAGTGTTAAGTGTTATAAGTACAATATAAAATACAACATCTTTACATAATTAACATCTGAAAGGTTTATCATATCATTTGAACCCACGACGGAAAACACTAAAAAATGTAAGTTTAAGATACATTTAATTAAATTTAAAATTAAAATTGATAAAATTATTATTAAAAAGGGTATAATTTTATTATATTATAATTTGTATAATAAAGTTTCATGGTTGAAATTAAGAGTATTTAAAAATTATATATTAACGAATCATTTAGACAAAAATATTATTTTAAATACAAATATGATAACATATAACAAGCGTAAATGAATAAAAAAATCAATATGGTTAAGAAATATCAACCCAATTTTTAACATGCAAAGTGACATTATAAGAAATTGAAAGCACCGAAAATGTTTGCTTTTGTGAACTGTGAATTTGACGCATGCAGAAAGTATCTGTAAATAAACTAATTTGTATAACAGTATATTGTATTTGCTTCTAGAGTTCATTGGTATTTCATTTTACTGGTACCATGTCGAAACGCACATATCCAAGCGGTGCATCTAAGGGGAAAGAAACGATTGAGGAGAATGAAAGGATTAGAAAATTACCCAAACTGACATCTTTCTTTACAAAATCAATAAATCCATGTATATCTTCAAGTGACACACCAGAAATTCTTTTGGACACACCGAATGAAATTAATCGATCAGAAAACCAGAAAATGTAGCTCTGGCTACCTTTTCAGGTACCTCCGAAGGTAGTTCTCATCTGGAAGATGTTTCATTGCATGAGAAATGTTCATCTGAAAATATAGGTGATGCTCTGACTTCTTCAAAAGTTTCCAGGTGCACATCAAACGATTCCGGAGAATGGAATAAGATAAGTGAAGAAGATCGATGTTTTTGGATTCAGAAAGGACCTATGTTTTTTCAAAATAAAGATTGTGATTTTTCAAAAACAGCGAGAAAGTACGAAGATGGAAATGGGAAAATTGTAATTAGACATCTTACTAAATCTGTGTTTACACGTAAATTGCAAAAGAATGAAACTGTCTGAAGGTCATTGTTTCTATTTTCGCCATCTAAAAATGCGTTGTACTGTTTTGCATGCCGTCTTTTTGCATCTTCCGATTCGGCGTTTAATTCTCCGGACGGGTTTCACGACTGGAAAAATTTGAACCGTGCAATTACTGAATATGAAAACAGTTTGCGGCATAGATATGCAACTATAGATTACATCGTTCGAAGTAAGAAAGTGGATACTGTAAATGAATCAATACTTGTCCAATTCAATGAAGAAGTCAATTATTGGAAAAGTGTTTTGATTAGAATTGTTGAAACAATCAAATTTCTTGCTGGCCGCGAACTGCCGTTTCGTGGTGATAATGAAATAATTGGTTCTCAGCAGAATGTAAATTATTTGGGTTGTTTAGAACTAATTAGCAAATTTGATCCATTTCTCAAAGAGCGTTTGAACAAATATGGTAATCCAGGAAAAGGATTCGTATCGTATTTATCAGCGAACATTTGCAATGAGTTTATTGAGATTATGGGTAAACAAGTAAAACTAAAAATACTTTCTAAGTTGAAACAGGCCAAGTATTATTCAATTAGTATTGATTCTACTCCAGATTGTAGCCATGTTGATCAGTTAACATTTACGATTCGATATGTAAAAGATAACACACCGATTGAACGGTTTTTAGAGTTCATACCTATTCAAGAACATATTTAACAAATACGGTTTTAGCTTTTCTCGAAAATAATCAGATATCAATTAATGATTGCCGCGGTCAAACTTACGACAATGCCGCGAATATGTCAGGTGCGTACTCAGGACTACAATCAAGATTGCGTCAATTATGTGAATACGCTATTTTCATTCCTTGTGCTGGACATTCGCTGAATTTAGTCGGGGCTAAAGCTGCTGGTTGCGTGATGACAGCAACGAGTTATTTCCAACTTGTACAAAAATTGTACAACTTCTTTTCGGGTTCAACACATCGTTGGGATATATTAAAAAAATTCTTGGGAAAATCAAATAGTAAAAAGTTTATCTGATACTAGCTGGTCTGCTACATATGATGCAGTCTCAGCTTTAAAATGTGGTTATTCTCAGATTATATTAGCTTTGGAATTTATTGAAAATAATAAAGAAAACCCATCAGAGAAACGCGAAATGAAGCCTATAGTATAGCTAAGAAAATGAAAAAGTTAGAGAATATTATTTTAACCGAAGTCTGGAGTGCTGTACTTTTAAAAGTTAATGAAACGAACAAAACGTTGCAAAAAGAAAATATTTCATTGGATGTTGCTTCAAAGCTGATATCATCATTGATCGATTGTTTGCATGTCATGAGAAATGAATTTGATAACTTTGAAACAATCGCCAAAGAAAAGTTTCTCGATTCAGAATATCAAAATTCGCGTGTAACAAACAGAAGTTCTCGTGTAACTTCTTTTGACTCAGAAACAGACGGTCATCTTTTCTGACAAAGAAAAATTTCAATTACAAACTTATATTCCTATTATCGACACATTAATAAGTGAATTAGATAGAAGAGCTGAATCATACAGTATTATATGTAAACGATTTCAATTTTTATCAGAATTAAAACTTATTGATGAGAAAGAATTGTCTAATAAATGTAAACTATTTGTTGAGTTTTATAACACATATAAATTGTTTGATTACAATTTATTGACTTCGTGTTGTAAATTGTAAATAAACAAGAGCTCATATCGGAGTGATTTCAATTTCAACATTATCTTCGCATTGAAAATCCTACAAACAACACCGTATCTTTGGCAGAAATGTATAAATTGTTAAAAAAAGATAATCTTGAAGAGACATTTCCTAATTAAATTAAAATTTTTTAACTTAAGGTTGGAATTTTTTAAAGCTGAAGTATATAAAAAATGAATTAAGAAGTAATATGATTCAAGAACGACTTTCTTCGTTAGCTTTATTAAACATGGAGTACGATATTTTGAACGAATTGACCTTCGACGATGTAATTGACGACTTCGTGCGTGCGAAACTATGTAAAGTACTATTGACAAATGCTTAGTTTGTTTTTTACTTATATCTTATTATGTAAATATTGCTTGTGTTGTTTTTTAATCATATTTTATTATGTTACTATTCTTAGAGTTATTAGTAAAATATTACTATAGAAAATACAGAGATTAAAGATACTATTTAATTCCGTTTATCTAGTTTTTTTACAAATCCTTCCTTACCTTAAAAAGAGGAATCAAAATGCTTATTAACTGTGTAATATTCAATTTTTAATAACTTATGATCGCCAGAACGTAATTTGTGGAACTAAGAATTAGGGGCCCCGAAATCTCTTAGTGCCTCGGGTACTTTCAAACCCAAAGACGGCCCTGTATGTGTGTTGTATGCAAGTGAATGTTTCTACGGGGTTTTTGGAAGATAATGTCTGTGAGGAGTTTCTTAAGTTTACGGCGTGACTTTTTGTTGTAATACTGTGTGAATGGTTGAAAGTGGGGGTAGAGGTGGATATTGGTGAAGATGTTTGTGATTCTCTCCGTGGCAAGTGTGTGTGTGTGGCGGAGGTGATGGTGCTAGTGTTTCTGTTTGTAAGTTCAGTGTCGTTCAAGATAGTTCCAGGTGAGGGCTTGAAAGCGGCGCGAATGAAAGAGTGTTCCGCGCGCGTGAGGTTCTCACGGCGCTGTTCCGCAGCCGTTGCCCACACCTCAAATGCATAGAGCCCCGCGCTCCGTACACACGCGGATACAGGCGGATTTTTAGCTTATCCTCAAGGGATTTGCTTCTAAATAGAGGAAGAAGGCGGTGTATGCGTTGTGTCATGTTTTGTCTGGTGCGTTGTAAGTGTGTGTTCCAAGTAAGGCGGCGGTCGAAGAAGACCCCGAAGTATTGAATCTCGTTTTGCCACGGGAGAGAGTGTGCGTGTAGGTGGATGGGAGCGACAGTGTGCGCGTTGTGAGAAAGTTTGTGAGTGAAGAGAATGGCCTGGCATTTCTGCGCATTCAGCGTGAGGCCGTTTTCCGCACTCCAATTCGTAAGTGCATTTGGGCACGCTGAATATTTGCTATTGCAAATGTTATTCGGCTATCTTTGACTGCAAACGCTACGTCATCGGCGTAGATAAATTCGCTCACTCCGGCAGTGGAAGGTGCATCATTTGAGAAAAGAGAGAATAGAAAGAGAGAGTACGGCTTCTTGTGGGACGCCGGCGAGAATGGGGCGAGAAGAGGAGGTGTGAGATTTATAGATTACAGAGAAGGAGCCTTTGCACGCACAGTAAATCGCGCGAGACTACGTGAGGTAGAAGGACCCGTGCTCGACTTCTGCTCACTTCCAAAACTATACGCTATTTACTAAGCTACACTTCGCGAGACTACGAATGAGACACTTCTCAAGACTACGACCGCGAACCCCCTACCTACTAATGACGTCAACCGCGAGAGGCGGTCGAGTCGGGTGGCGCGACGCGTGATCGGACGGCATGGTGCGGTCCGATCACGCGGTCGGACGTTATTGAGCGGCCCCGCCCGTCGGATGACTGGCAGGGAGTTGGGGTTCGCGGAAATCCATTACACACCCACGCCTCCCGACGAAATTCCGTCTGACTGGCACATCGCAGAGGATGAGGTAAGAGATCAACACAAAAACATTAACACAAAACGAGCGGGTGGGCCGGATAAACTCTCAGGCGAAATGCTTAGGGAACTTCCTCCTAAGGCCACCTATCCCTTAGGTTCCATCTACACCGCCTGCATTTCTGTGCAATACTTCCCCGCGGTATGGAAATCCGCGACTGTAACGGTACTTCCGAAACCGAACAAGAACCTGCGTCTCCCGGAAAATTATCACCCGATCTCGCTCCTGCCGATTCTTGGCAAACTCTTTGAGAAACTTCTTCTCAAGAGAATTCCTGCCCGACTTCGAGCGGAGAGGAATCATAAGGGGTTGCAGTTCGGCTTTCGGAAGAATCGCTCCTCCGCACTTCAGGCACTTCGTTTCGCTCTCTTAGCATCATCTACTCTAAATCTCCGCTGTTCTCTTCCAGCTCTCTTCTTCGATTTCTCTTTCGCCTTTGATACCGTCCACCACCCACTTCTCCACAAACTTCGCCCCTACGTCCCCACCTTTCTATTAAATCTTATTACTAGTTACCTATCATCTCGCTCCTTCTCTGTCATCTATTGTGACATACCAAAATGTGGGACCTTGTATTGCGTCACATTTATTGTAAACAGGGTGAATTGTAAGGATAGACATTTGTAAATATGGCGGCATAGCAACGGTAGACGAGTTGACGTCAAGGTCAACAAACTGCATTGCTTTTAACCACAGGGTATTTAGTATGTAAATGATCACGGAGGTTTTTAACCACGGGGCCGGCTAGTTGATAAATAAATTTGGGGATTGGCCGAGAAAGAATGACGTCTGGGGCGGGCTAGTTAATTTGTAAGTAATTTAGGGATGGCTAGGCATGGAATACAATGTATTTCGACGGAAGCGGGTCGACATTTTTCTGACAAGAAACAATAGAATGTATGGACCGAGTTTTGAAGGGCTGAAAGAGGGGAATATGGAGGCATTCCGAGTTAAGCCGCGATGCTGTTCGGATCGTGTGTAGACAATTGATGTTGGGAGTTTGGGAATTGTGAACATCTACTTTGGAGCGTATGGTTGTCGGACTTAGAATATTGATGTACTTAATGTGCGGAAATCGGAACTTAGAAATATTTCGAGTGCAGTAGCTAGAATTGTGAACTTAGGTGAATTTGTCGGCAACGGGACTGGGAGTATTTAATGCATATAATAGTTTTCTGAACTTTAATATTTTAATTATACGCGTAGAAAGAACTGGGAACTTTTAAAAGGAAAATTAATTAAGTCTTATCAACTTATGAGGCGGTGAGGATCAGTGACTTGAATACACTTGTGCCAGAACGGAAGAAAAGAAGGTGGTATATGAACCTGGAGCCATCGACACCGGGGAAGATTGAAAATGGTTCTACGCAGCGACATCGATCAAGAGCACGCAAAGACGGGTACTGCAATATAAGGTTTGAGACTGGTCATGACCGAAAGTTTCGTATTGTTACCAAAGAACATTGAATAAACTTACAAGTTTCTGTGAATAGAAAAGATGATTTTCATTTAGCCAATTCCAGCAAATGAGTAGCTAGAAATGTATATTTGCTTTTCAGATTCCTCGGCCACTCTGCACAGATGGCAGATAGAATAATCGGCTATTAGTAGGTAATAGCGATTATTTTTAATAAGATCCATTGACCCAGTTAGCCAGACATTAATTTAATGGAAATAGCAGTTGAATATTAATTTTAATAATTAAATTAACGTAATCTTTTCCTGGCGCCCATATTCTTATATACATTTGGAACGGGTTACGTTGAATAATGTTACTTGTGTTGAATAATGTTAGTGTTGAATTTAATAATGTTAGAAGGGCAGAGGAAATATTAAATTTAAAAATAGAATCAGACTGTTTTACTATAAATCTCACACTTCCTCTTCTCGCCCCATTCTCGCCGGCGTCCGACAAGGAGCCGTACTCTCGATCTTTCTCTTCTCTCTTTTCTCAAATGATGCACCTTCCACTACCGAAGTGAGCGAATTTATCTACGCCGATGACGTAGCGTTTGCAGTCAAAGATAGCCGAATAACATTTGCAATGGCAAAAATTCATCGCGCCGCAAATGCACTTATGAATGGGAGTGCGGGAAACGGCCTCACGCTGAATGCGCAGAAATGCCAGGCCATTCTCTTCACTCACAAACTTTCTCACAACGCGCACACTGTCGCTCCCATCCACCTACACGCACACTCTCTCCCGTGGCAAAACGAGATTCAATACTTCGGGGTCTTCTTCGACCGCCGCCTTACTTGGAACACACACTTACAACGCACCAGACAAAACATGACACAACGCATACACCGCCTTCTTCCTCTATTTAGAAGCAAATCCCTTGAGGATAAGCTAAAAATCCGCCTGTATCTCGCGTGTGTACGGAGCGCGGGGCTCTATGCATTTGAGGTGTGGGCAACGGCTGCGGAACAGCGCCGTGAGAACCTCACGCGCGCGGAACACTCTTTCATTCGCGCCGCTTTCAAGCCCCAACCTGAAACTATCTTAGACCATGTGTGCCCTTTGTGCTTGCCCCCCACTGAATCCTGCCCACAATCCTAAAGCCAACAGCTCCAATTCAAATGCCATAACTGCACTAGAAATCACCCCGCCTATGATTCAAACTGTCCTTACCTCCAACAAGCCAAACAAGCCAGAGCTATGCAAATTAACAGAACCTCAAATCCCCCCTCCCCCTCCTAAACTCAACAAAAAAACTTTCCCCACCTCAAAAACCAATCTCAATCCTATGCCTCAACCTTAAACTCAGATCCACGCTCACAACCACACCAAAACAACCCACCTTCCCAAAGAACTCCTCACCATCTTCAAATCCTGCAATCTACCACAACACCTTCAAACTTTAAAAACCGTCTTGGAAATCTTTAAAGGCCCAGAGGACACCCTCACCAAATTAATCCTTGCTAGCATCAAACTTGTAGAAATCCTTAAGTAATGGATCCACAAACAAAGCGCCAGGCCCCGATTTAAACATCCCATCACAAATAAAACACCTACCAAAAAATGCAATAGATCTCCTTACTAAAAATTTACAATTCCTGCTTCACCTTATCACATTTTTCCACCTCCTGGAAGACCGCCCGTGTCATAATGATACCCAAATCTGGCAAAGACCATCGGCTCCCCTCAAACTACCGCACCATCAGCCTTCTCCCTATCTTTGGAAAAATCCTTGAAAAATTATCCTTCTCAGACTCAGCCCAATCCTAAATCCCGTAATCCGTCCTCTCCAGTTTGGTTTCCGTGAGGGTTGCTCCGCGGCCCTCCAAAGACTCAATTTAGCAATATCCATAGCCACTCCACTCCGCCAAAAAATTGAGATCCCCGCCATTTTCACCGACCTTTCCCATGCTTATGACACCGTTGCTCACAATATCCTTTTAATGAAACTTCACCCCCATATCCCCACCCACCTATACACACTGCTTCAAAACTATCTCTTCCAAATATCATTCTACGTCCGACACCTCTCAAAATCCTCTCCTACTTATCCGATTCACGCCGGCGTCCTTCAGGGTGCCGTGCTCGCCCCCATCTTGTTTTCTCTGTACGTAAATGACATCCCGCCCACGCACGGTGTCAAAGCTTTCCTCTACGCCGATGACTTTGCCTTCCTTTCTTCCTTCCAATCCTTGTCAGGCTCCCTCAAACAACTTCAGAAACCCCTCAACACCCTCAACCTCTGGGCCCGAGAAAATGCAATTACAATAAACCCCGATAAATGCCAAGCTATTCTCTTCTCTTTCCCTAGAAACGCCTCCTCCCCCCAACCCTAAAAATCCTCCGCCACCCCATCCCATGTCAAACCACAATAAAATACCTAGGAATTCACTTCTCCACTAGCGGCCGGCTGCTCTGATAGGTAGTTTTCCGTGATTTCTCCGATCAACACCAGGCGAATGCCGGAGCAGTACCCTATCTGATCCTTCCTCTTCCTTCTCCTATCCTCTCCCCTTACACACACACTTACACTAACATGCACTATACTACCACAAATTCCGGGAGTCCGGTCGGGAGCTTAGAGCTTGTTCCGGATGGGGTGGTGCCTCGCTGGTGGGAGAGTCCTGGTTGGGGGGAGAGCCCTCTAGCCGACGGTAGGTCGGCGCTGGATCTCGCCATCCAGTGGAGGAAGATCACCGCCGTCTCACGAGAAAAAGCATGTACTACACTAGCGGGACTAATGACCAGAGCAGTTGATGCCTGGAAACACGAAAAATCAATCAATAAATCATTTTCTATAATTTTTGGGTCAGAAGTGAGCATGGCTCGTTCTGCATCACGTATTAGAGATTTTCTTCCCGCCGAATTTCCTCCAACTATTCGCACGATATTCTAAAAGTGTAAGTGATCTGCGAGTGTTATAGGGGACTTTAGCCTTAATTCACACGCAATTTACTTAGGTATTTAAAGTGCATTAGTTAAACTGCATTACGTTTGAGCAGAAACAAAATGCAAAGTGCAAAGTGTTTAAAGCGTACTTTGACAAACAGTAATCAGATTATGTGTTAAGCTAGGTTTATCCTGTAGTTTAAGTCATCTGCGAATATTACTGTAGGTTTAAAATCAATACGAAAATTTATTTAGGTACTCTAAGGTATTAGAAAATATAAATTGGTCAGTAGATACAGTGTTAGTGCTTAATGCACTTGATAAAATGTTTGTGTTTAGGTATTATAGTGTAAAACTAAATTGTTTTGGAATTAGATACTGAGTTTAAGTATTTAAGTAGTGATGGTCGATACTAGATTTTCTGGATACTGTTACTGTCTGAGAGCTTTGATACTGATACTGTACTACTTTTAAGACTCAACAACAAAAATGGTTTAATTCAGAATTGCAAGGATATATTTCGTTCTTCATACATACATGGTTTTACTATTTTAATATTTAAAACTATTGAAGTGAACATACATTTTTAAATTTTTAAAGATTCTTATTAAGGAAAACTAACATTCTAATTCTTTCTGGGTCCATTCTATTCCTTTTTTGTCACATATCAATCCAGCTGTACTGAAAAGTCTCTCCGAAAACACTGTAGCTGGTGGAATGCACAAGTATCGAACAGCACTTTTTCTTAAATTGGGGAGAGTCACTGTTTTTCCAGTAAGCTAGTACATTTGCATCAGGAATAAGCATTAAATATGTAGCGTTAGGAAGGAATAGGAAGCGTTAAATATGTATGTATATATAAATTAACAATGTAGCACTGGAACATATTTCATTTAGTTATCTATCTTTGAATCTTGCTTTTAAAGATTCCAGCATAGTCTTTCTCGCAGCAGCACGTCCTGAATCAACTCCATTTGGCTTTTCTAGTTCACAAATTATACTATTTACAATAGGAATAACTTCAGATGCTGACACATTTGGCGAACTGACCGTTAGTGTTGCTTGGTCAAAAATGTTTAGTCTTAATGAGTTGATCAATAAGTTCCCACTGCTCAGTTGAGAGATGAACTGGCAATTTTATGTCGGCAGAAGCATAAACAATAGCCTTCTTCTGTTCCTGAAGTATTTGGAGCATGTGGAGAGTTGAGTTTCATCGCGTCGGCTCGTCTTCAATTAAACGATGTGAAGGTATAGAAAAATGTTTCTGGGCCGCTTTCAGCTCTTTGGTGGGTTTAGAGGAATGTTTGAAACTCCCCACAAGTTTTCGGCACAAAGCAGAATTTTTCTGAATTTTAGTGTTGCTCAACAGTCCCACTTTAACGACGAGTTGCAAAGTATGAGCTAAACATGAAATATGCGGAAAATGTCCTTCGATCATTGCTCTTACTACATGACGAGCATTGTCGTGAATTACGGATACTAACTTATATTGCAGACTCCATAATTTTTAAAGTGTTTCGAAGTAAATTTGCAATATCTGCTCCTGTGTGACTGATTTCTTCAAAAGGTATTACTTCGATGCAGATGTGATGAGGTTGAAAATCTTTGTCTATGAAATGCACTGTAATACTCATATAATCATCACAGGCTGTTGAAGTCCATAAATCAGTGGTGATTGCAACCCACTCGGCTTCCTGGATTTGATCTAAATCTTGTTCTCCACTTCTTCGAATAACTGGGCAACATAGTGATTCGCCAAATATTTTCTTGTGGGCATGGTGAATCTAGGTTCAAGATGTTTAATTAATTCCTTGAATCCATTGTCTTCAACAATACTGAACGGTTCATTATCTTTGCATATCATGTAAGCAATTTTTCTTGTTATTACTTTGGCACGGTTGTCTCCTGGTTTAAATTTGTATTTTGTGTCCAAAAAATCAACGAGTGTTGGTTGGTTTGTGTTGAAACTTGATCTTGAGACGACTGGCCATGGGTCATCAACTTCTACTTCACTCGTACAATCTGCGACGTTTCCAACTTCTCGTGCAGCATTAGTTGGCTTGGCCCTCTTGTGTTTGGTGGAGCTGAAAACTACCCGGTGTATCAATGTAACATGTTTTTTAATTACTAGTATTGTGTGATTTTCCACCACGCGAAAATGTTTTTTTACATATTGTACAAATAGCACGATTGTCATCTTTCGAGTCCACTTCAAAATAATTCCACACTTCACTCATTTTGTATATGGAATGCACTAACCTAGTCGTCTCCCGTCACTTTAAAAGGCAGAACAACTGAACTCACGAGCTCCGTCAGATGCGTCCACGGTGGGCTGAGGAAGGAGATCCAGGCTGCATCCACCCTGCGGCATCTGAGATTTCCCCTCTCGGCGATAAGGGAAGCGCGTAGGCGATGGGCGAGAGGACAGGCGAGACGCAAAGGATCGCGCTGACCGCCACTCGTCATCACTACCCTCTTCGTCAAAAGAGGAACCACCCCAGGAGTGTCCAAAGAATGAATACATCGTATTGCAGTGCAAACGCTTCTCTGCAAAACATTTCCTTTTCTTTTAAGGATGCACCAATAGTTTCTGCTGCCTCGCGCCCTTTTATAAATCCCCAAACAAGTTCTATTGAATTTAGATCTGGATCGTACGGTAGAAGACGGAGAGGAATGTGGCCATTTTCAATGATTATTTGATCAATGACCTATCGTTTTTCAGTGGATATACTTTGAATTATTTGTAATAATTGGGTTTTTATGAATAACAGCAGCTACTGTGTAAAGAACACTGTCACTGCTCACTAGTCACGGTAAAACAGGGACTGGAGACCGAAACTCTCCAAGACACGGCTAATTTTCTGTTGATCGTTTGGACAACCCCTACTACAGTAAGTACACTACAGTAAACACGTAAGCTGCCTTCCGTCTGATCCTTCTCCACTATCAGTTGGTTTTCACCAAACTCACAGTGTTGAATTACCGCGCGACCCACGAGAGAAAGACAGAGGGAGAGCTATGTTGTGGCAAAGAGCGCAGGCAGGCGGGGAAATATTAAGAGCTTTGGAGGGAGAGGCCACGTTCGGGCATGCGCAGTGGAAGGGTTTTTTTGAGAGGGTAGAGCAATAGAATCATTTTCTTGTAATCCAAGTCAAAACTGTTTAAATCCAATCTTATCTTTACAAAATGAACATGTAATTATTATTGTCACCAGTAGATAGGGTAAAGTTCACCTGTAAAGCCCTTTGTAAGCACTGAACTGACTGCATTCAGCGTCTCATACGGAATGTTGTGATCAGCAGATATGCTGGCGCGTGTGGTGAGCGCCCGCGGGCTCATTCAGTCGAGCTCGCCCTTGGAAGCAATCGGCCAGTTACAACAGCGTGACACGACGCGTGTGTGGTGGGCTCCGCATGTGCTTATCGGTTCGTTGTTTAAATTGCCCATTTGTCGTCTTATCAATGTGAAAATTAAAAATCTTCCAAATGAAATGTAATTGCTTCCGTAGAAAAAAATCTTCACACGCCACTGGGTTGGACATAACTCATGCCCATGTGGGCGCCCAACATGCGCCATGTTTATTTATTTATTTAGTCAAAAACTGTATGTGACGTATGGGGGGAGAAAATCATCTGCGCACGCTTTCCTGAGTTTCAGAATCCCTTCCCAACTATTTAACTATTAATAGTTGAAAGATGAAAAATAGTAGTAGTAGTAATAATAATAATAATAATAATAATAATAATAATAATAATAATAATAATAATAATAATGATAATAAAATTTAAAAACGCGAGAGATTAACATTTCAAAAACTAGATATTTTCGTTGCCGAATTATAGAAAACTTATTTGTAACGGTAAACGAACGGATTTGATTTCTCTCTATTGCTAACAAATAGAAACTCACCCTAAGCTCAACAAAACGTGCGCATAGTGAAGCTACATTTATGTCCAGAAGCAATCAAGGCCATCTCAGCATTTGCTCACTGGATCAGGGACACTGACAAAACCTGATCGAGATGGGGGTCATTGACCCGGAAGCTGGAAGTACATTACGAAACAGCAGGCATTTAAGTCTTAAAATTAAACAATGCAAATGTAAAACTAATTCATTGTATTGTATCATTATTTTGTTAAAGTAAACATTATTTTTCTTTTGACAATCAGTATGTTCTAATTGTATAGAAACAGTTTTGCAGAAAAGATTTTACTTTTTAACTTAAATTTGTGTACAAATTTAAAATTTCATCTGGCAAATGCGCTGTAAGTAATGCATATGTATTGTATGTGGATTTCTTGTAGTGAGCTGTTGATACTGACACTGATGAACGCGGATTTCTATGTCGAGCAAGTTGTAACCATAAATACTGCATATATGAAATATGTTCCCACCGTTAAGTAAGACAGTTTTGACAAATACTACAGATTCGTAAATAAATAGGCAAGGCAATGGTAAGATTCCAAGCTCAATGAAAAGAGGCTTGCAGGAATCACGTGGATGGCATTTTTTCATTATTCGGATAATTTTTGACAATCAAAATGTTCAACTGTAGCGATGATTTCCCAGAATATTATGCCGTATCTCAGGCGGGAATTGTACTACATGTGCGAAATGTACGAAACGAGCGTATGAAGGTTGACATAATTAGAAAGAATTCTGAATGCATACACATGAGCTTAATTTAGTGTTTAAATCTGTTATATGTACATTGCATTTGAGGTGAGAGCCCTAGAAATTTTGTTACCTTAACATCAGCAGGAGCATGCAATTGCCTATTTGAAATACAAAAAGTATTGAAACCATTTTTCCTTTGTTAACTATTAATTTGTAATTTCAAAACCAATTTGAAACTTCTAAAATTGTAATATTTATTGTTTCTTTTATGCAAAGAACATTAGTGCCATCAGCAAACGAACTGTTCTTCCATTTTTAATAGATGAGGGCATATCGTTTACGTACAACAGAAAGAGGATAGGACCTAAGATCGAACCTTGTGGGACCCCATGTTCAATTGGCAAAAAATTGGAAAGATAAGTAAATAATGTCCTTTCATGCCAGTACTGTATTTCTACTCTTTGAGATCGATGTTTAAGGTACGGAGTTATCGAATCTAGAGCAATACCACGAATCCCATAAGAAGGTCAGTTTGAAAGCAAGATGTTACGGTTAATAACGTCAAAAGCTTTCGAAAGATCTAAAGATATCCCAATAGGTTCTTCATTTTGGTTCATTGATGAAGCAACATCTTTAAGGAAAGAAAAAAAGGCAGTTTCCGTAAATTTTGATTTCCTGAAACCGTGTCGTGAGTCTGAAAACGCTTCGTTTTTCCTGAGAAAAGTTTCCATTCGCGTATAGAAAAGCCTCTAATATTTTTGAGAAAACTGACAAAAGAGAAATTGGCCGGTAATTTTGAATTTCTTTTTATTCCCTTTTTAAAAAGTGGCTTAATTTTTGCTCTTTTGAAAATATCTGGAAATATTCCTGTGCACAAGGAAGCATTGAAAATGTGAGTTAATGGGTGTATAAATACAGGTACACAAGTTTTAATAAATAGTCCGGAAATTCATCTAAACCAGATGAATATTTATTTTTTAGTTTACTTACTATTCTGAGGATTTCGTTGGAAGAAGTTTTGGAAATAAACTTCGTGCCGAAATGTTTAAATTCAAGTAGCCGGCAAGAGATGACAGTTTGCGAAGGAATTCCTCCCCTCAGGCCGTGGAGATACAATAAACAATTTATTCGTCTGGCAGCTGCAACGCTGTTTGATATGGACAATTACTACACGAGAGAAGAAAACGCTGAGAAACTGGATAGAGTTTAAACTGCGCGCGTTTTTAGGCGACGCGAAAACAAAATCGCTGTGAGGTCAAGGCGATTTCGCGTTGACCTCACAGCAAAAACGCACGCAGTTTAAATTCGATCAATGTCATTTATATGATAACTATAAACAGAAAGTTTATACATTTTCCCTCTTACATCAAAACGAAAATATTTGATAATTTCATTCAAAAGAAGACAATATTGAAGGAGGACATTCCTCCCTTCCCTCCCCTGAGAAACCACCTCTGTGTATTCCAACCATTTCGTTTATACCCAACAACTACAAAACATCGAAGTTTCGAAACATCGACCGAGAGAGATGGCTCAGGGCATCAACTGATGTCACTGCAGTCCCTGGGACCGGGAGGCCCTAGGTTCGAGTCCCGACGGTGGCAGGATTTTTTACTATAGCTTGTCAGCTAGGTCGAATTCAGTCGCTGAAGGAGAACTCTAGCGGCCGGCTGCTCTGATCGGTAGTTTTCCGTGGTTTCTCCGATCAGCACTAGGCGAAAGCCGGAGCAGAACCTTATGTAGCGTCATAGACTTGACTCCCTGCTCGTGAGATGCAAGGTATGGGGATGAGGGAGCCAAATATAGGCTCCCGAACGAAGGCCACCCTTCACGGAAATCCCAGACGCCGGGCAAAATGCGGCGTCGGTGGCACTCGCTTCAAGACGAGTGCGTGGGGGCAGCTAACGTAGGAGGTCATGTGACTCGGGCCTACAGTAAGGTGTGTCGGAGGACCATTCGGGGGAACGTTTCGGGTTTCCTCGCGGCAAAACACCGCAAAACTTGTCCGGCCAAGTCTGGCGCGGAAGTGCTGAAGGCACGAATAGAAGCAGTTCGAGGTTAGGACACAGTGAAGTATGCCTTATACTTCAGGGCAGATGGTCTGCCGAGGCACATGCGAGGTGCCCAGCGCGAATCCGCCAGTTGAATACTTGCAGGCGTTATTGCAAGGCGCGTGTTGGGAGAGGGGGCTGCGGCAGTAGCCCTGACAAACGCCTTCGAGTGAGGTTTTAGTTCCTGTACATAATTTATTGTAAATAAATTATATATACCCACTCCTGTTTCTTTGTGGTGTAGATTCCTACCCGACGTTACACCTAACAAACGGGCCATGGACCGCGCGCGATCTTTCCTACCTTTTCCTTGTCCTTTCCTCACCCCTTACACACACACACACACACACACACACACACACATGCCCTACGCTACCACACATGTTGGGAGACCGGTAGGTAGCTTCGAACTTGTCCCGGCTGGGGCGTTGCCCCGCTGATGAAGATACGTTGACGGTACGGTACGATACGTTGATGGTTGATGGCGCCGGATCTCGCCATCCAGGGGGGGAAAGATCACCGTCACCTCCCGATGAAAATCATGCACTACACTTACGGTAATAATGACCTTAATCTGTTGACGTGCCTGGAATCACTAACAAACAATCGAAACATCGATGTTCAGATTTTAAAAATCGATGTTCAAAATACACCTGCCCAAAACCATCGATGTTTATAGACCTTTATTTGACCTCAAAGCGATTTTTGTTTACTTGACCTCAAAGCGATTTCCAGTTTTCGCGACACTTGAAAACGCGCGTAGTTTAAACTCGATCCAATTTCCCAGCGTTTCCACCTCTCATGTATAACCAAGAAATGACATTTTCTCTCGCTCACTAAATTTTTCAGTGAAAATTTGCGTGTAGGGTAAGGTAGGAGAATGCGTGTAAAGAAGGACAAATGAATTTAAAATGCAGGTCAAAAGCAGGACACATTAAAACAACGCCTAGTAACAGATGCGTACGTTCCGGATTTGCAAATTAAAAACTCTGCTTCCACAACAGTGTGACCCTTTTTGAAATTTTGTATTTCACCTCTGACTCAGAATTAAACATACATCTTTTTTTTCATATTGCCATGTAGGGAACACCAAATACTGGTTAGTTAATGCATAAACTATGCTGAAATTGACACACTTTTGCTCAAGCCAAGCTTGGAACTGGAGACTTGTTTCTTCCTGTTTATTTCTACCAGTCTAACTGTGAAACCTAAAATTATCATAGAAAGGTATGTCAACAGCTAACTAGATAAAGAGTGTGATATGAAGCTCAGACAAATAGAAACTTTAGATTTTTAACACGCTAAGAACCACGAAGTGAAATTGCCACATGGGACACTAACTTAATGTCAAAATGTCTAACTTAATGTCCCTTGTTCAAAAAATTAAGGATTCTTCCACTACCGTGCATGTACATATTTGAAATAGTTGTCTTCACAAAGAAGATTCTCATGGAAAACAAAGACACTTTCACTTCTAAATTCTGATGTACAAACTATAACACTGATAAAAGGATAACTCATATGTTCTAATCTGAAACTACATTTATCAAAAAGTAATCACAATAGAGGGCATTACACTTTACAACAAATCGAGCCATGATATTAAAGACATGAACATAATACATACATTTAAAAGTAAATTGAAAGCTTCCCTGCTTTGTGTGAGGGAATATACAAATCACATCATCATTCTCCCTTAAAAACAAAAATAAGTACCTAATCCCATTGATTCTCTGTTTCATGCTGACTGTCTGCTGAAGCAAAGAAAAAAGAACTGGCATCCTGCCTGTGTTAAATTGCAGTTGGACTGATGTAGAAGGAGAATGCCAAACCCAAATTCTATTTCCTTCATCCTGTATTTGCTAAATGCGCTAGGCATCATTAATGCCGTTAAATCATTTCTGAATGAATAGTATTTTATTATTAGTATTGTTACTATTATAATTGATATTACTATTATAATTGATATTACTATTATTACTACTATTATAATTATTACTATTACTGTTACTATTATTATTATTACTGCTATTGTAAGATCAATGACCGACTTGACTGTGGCTTTTGGTCCAGTTTCCCTCGATCCTTTGAGCAAAATGCTGAGATGGTCCCCTTGTTTTGATTTCTGACAGTAAATGTAACTTCAATTCGCCATATTTGACTCGTCATACACAATTGAAATTGTATTTGTGACTCAATAAATATTATTATTATTATTATTATTATTATTATTATTATTATTATTATTATTATTATTATTATTATTATTATTGTTATTATTATTGTTATTATTATTATTATTATTATTATTATTATTATTATTATTATTATTATTAAAAGATTGCAGTAAAGAAAGTAAGCATATGTAATTTTAGAAAAAAACGTTAGTTTACAGTTCTTAAAAAGAAATTGCTATTTGTAACATGAAAATAAGGACAATTTGCTAATTTTGAAAAATAAGTACGGTCGCCAGAGCAATCGCTTAATATACGGACACGTCCTGCTAAATAAGGATATCGGATAACCCTACATTTAGGACCATTTTTTACTGTTCTATTTTTACTCATATTTCGATTTTAGTATTAGGGAAAATTGAGATAATATAAAAATAATGTTGTATAGTTGCCAATAGGGCCAGCAGGGAAGGGAGTGGGTAATTCCAAAAAAACGAGTCCAGAGTAATGAGATTAGAAAACTAAAAAGAAAATTCTGAGCCATTCTGTGCACACTGATTATACTTGAATTATTGTTGGCGACACATCATCACAGCCTCTCCTAGTCGGCAAATAAAATGCTACTTTTACCGTTTGTATCAAAGGTAACTGCAAGTATTTTGTCTTTGCACCGAGTTCTGGAGATATCTAAAGAATCCATAGAAATCATGTATTATCCCGAAACCTTCCAAATTGACTGCCCCTGTAATAAAAAGTCAATCCTCTTAGTTTATAATTAAAGATGTACGGTGTTGATTAAATGGGCACCACCAACTCGAGGTTGGACCAGCTTCTTAAGGAGCAAATCCATAATAGTGTGTATGCCTCCACAGCACTTTGCACAATATATGAGCTGTTCCCAATAATGTGATGTCTTGCACTTTCCAATTTTTTAAACGTTCTGGGAGTTTTGGCAAGTTCTTACCACATTAATTTTGTGCAACAAATCTTAGAGCTCCCAAAAACATTGGTATGAACTGTGTGCTTTCACACCTCACATCTAACTGATCTTGATATCCAAACGCTTGTATTTAAGATGTTTCTCAGCCTCCTTTTCTATGATATTCTGTTTGCAAAGCTCAACGAATAGACACTATTGTTTCTCCAAAATTCTGGATACCAGTATCCACTTTGTGTGCTGCAATTATTCAATTGGTATCAATTTGTTGATCATACAGTATTGTACACGCTCCAACTTCCGTTGTACCTTCCGGTACATGTTCGTGTCACTAGTAACATGTGTTTAGATCTTTCAGAAGGGTAGTTCAGAACACCTATGAATCTAATTTAGTTTTAAATTTCCTCAGGCTTTGAGGATTCTGGCTTTCTTCTTCCCCTTTTAAGCCACATTAATGGGTTGTTTTTGTGTATCTTTGTCTTGTCCATTCTTTTCAGATTTTGAACATGTGTCTCAACATGTCATGTCAAATTGCATCAGCAATTCATTGAATGGGGTTATTCTGCATGACTTATGTAGTTTTTTTTACAATGTTTCTTGATGAACTTACAAGGTCTTATTCACCTTGTTGCAGTCACATTTAAAGACCAGTCTTATAAGTGAGTCATCTTGTTGATTGACCACATACTTTCCCATTCCAATAATTGCATTGTGCCAGAAAGCTTCAATTTCTCTGTCATTTCCCTCATTCTTTGCATGAGTCTGTGCTCATCAGCTCTTGGGTGTGAGACATGATGCTATATAAGCAGTTTTTTCATTTTTCGGTCCAGAGTTCGAATTTCTTGCTCAGTCTAGTCCACTAACCAAAAGCTGTACTCTTCTATAGGCACTGCTAAACTACCTATTGGGTAAATGCTGTTCCTTAAGTTCTGAGCAAAATGCAGATGGTTCTTACTCTTCTGCAATTTTCCTTTTGAATTCTCCCCTTCATATGCATGCACATGGGGAGGGCAAGGGGGTTGTGTGACTCCTTGAAAATTTTGAAGGGGGCCCCATGGCACGACTACATAATAAAACATTTAATTTCCATAAATATGATAACTTCCTGATTTTCTCTTTTTTAAGTGCTACTTTTGAATATTGATACATGGCTTTTGGGAAAGAAGCTCTCCAAACTATTTGGCATCCCTGTCAGTGGTTCAACATGAAACCAGTTGTTTTGTTAATTGGATCATTAAATTTATAATATTGTCAGAACTACCTCCCTAAGAGAGTTTTTTCTGGAATTATATTTCTTTTTCTTTTACTCATTTTTTTTGTTTTAATTGATTATGTGTGATGTTTTTTATATTATTTCTATATGGTGAATGTTTTATACATCTGTATTCTCTTTCATCCAATGTCCTGTTTTTAAGTAAAATACACACTCCGTAACTAATTTCAACAATTTTCAGCTCTTGAAAACAGGTCACAAACTGCACCTGAAATATTGTGTTCTAATTTTTAAGTGACACAATAAATATCCACTAACAACTTATTGTGAATTAACCTCTCAGGATCTGAGAATAAAATTTTTTTTTTTATTAAGATTAGAAAACATGTAGATAAAAAGCTTTGAAATGTGCCCCCCCTTTTTTTTTATTGTGCATGTCCATACTCTCTGTAATAGTGTTGTTCAAGATGTTGTCACATTCTTTGATGCCTAGATATTGGGATGTTTTGCCTGACTCAAGATCTTCAATCACTTTGTGCATATCAACTTGAATATTCCTGTCATTATTACTTGTTTATCTTTAACTTGACTTTCGTACATTTGTCAAGTAGGTAATGGGAAGGAATGTAGGTAAATACAGCATTATAATTATACATTCCAATTGTAATTTTTGAATTTTTATCGTATTTTAGAATTAAATTCAGTTGTATTTGTTTTCACTTTTACATTTCATTTTAATCAACAAATTTTTGTTTCTTCTTCATTCAATTAGCAACTTTATGCATGAATATTAAGGATATAGTAATTTGGAAAAACAATGTTTTATTCTTTATTATACGATTGTTGTTTAACAAAAAAGTATGAACATTTTATGTTGTTGTTGTTGTTGTTTTTGTTACTAGTATGCCATTTTCCTGGCCATCCTGTTGTTGCTGGAGATGACTGCTGGAATATTAGGTTTCATCTGCAAAGATTCAGTAAGTTGAGTTCTTCATTTCTGCCCGTCAAAGTTATCTGTATTAAAGTTTTGTTTTTTGAACTGTTTGTAGTAAGGCTGGTATGATTTAAATCATGAGATTTAAATCGTGGATTAATACAAATGGTTATTTGTAAAACTCGATGATTTAAATCAATATTTATTATTTGTAATACTTGATAATATATTTGAATTTTAAATAGTTGTGAAATAAAAATTACTCAGATAAAAAGACTTAAATCAATTACAAAGTTGATATACAGAGTCTATTATATTTCTTATACCTTTTTCACATATTGAACAATTTCGAAAAAAATTATATACAATAAAATACAAAAAAATGCAATAAAACCAACTTTTGAAACGAAGAACAATAAACAATTTGTAGTAGAATTATATACTAACAGACTTATATGATTTATTAGTTTTTATCCAGCATTTAATTGTCTGTAGATAAAAACTAATTTAGCACCAATACTGCCCTATAATACACCCAGCTAGTTTAGAGAAAAATGCATTTAAAGCTTCAACGGTGTCCATTATCCTGAAGCTGTATTACAATTGTGCTAAACCCACTTAAAGTACATTTTAAAATGATGAGTATTAATAAAAACGGAGTTTTATTAATACTCATTTAAAGAACAAAATTAATACTGTTAAAACTAATGAAAACAGAAGTTAAACTTACTAATTTGGATAATATTAACCTTTTTCCTTGTGTATGTTGATAAAATACCATTTCAAATGGGAAGCAACTACTAAATAGAATATTTCAAAAACTGTTTAACATTGTCATAAGTTTTTCGATGAATTCAGTTGTTTTCAACAATAAGTACTTTTTGATTAGGGCAGTATAGCACAAAAAAAATCAGGATTTTGTGCTATACTGCACCAGACCCCTGCACCAGACCAGGGCAATATTGCACCAGACCCCTCAAATATATAGTATCTATTTTTTAAAAATAAAATTACAATACTTTAATGATAAATTTAAAAACTGATGTTTTAATGAACTTTTTTCTGTGATTAAAGTAATTAAGGACATATAAATCACTTAATGATTTTGGTTTAAAGTAAAAACATGTAATACAATTTTAGAAAATCTTATTTAAATGAAATAAATTTGATTTAAATAAAAAATCAGACTTTTTTGATTTTTTAAAAACAATCATGATTTTTTTCCTGCCCTAGTTTGTAAGAAACTGTTGCCATTATATTTTATTAAAATCTGATTTAATTTTGTGTTTGCATGGCAACAGTTGATTATAGAATTTCAATCACAAATCATTTTCAAATTACTCTTTCATGACATGTGTAAAACTAGATCTGTTACAAAATGAATTATGATTTGCGAATTTATTTTTCATTTATTCCTTTAGATAAAACGTCAAGCAACTGATGGATTTCAAGCATTCATTGTCCATTATCGAGAAGATCCTGACCAACAGAATCTTATTGATTGGATTCAAGAAGATTGGGTAAATCCATTAGACATAAAGACTATTGTAACGTTTAGCATAAGTGCATCAAATATTTTTATTTATTTAACAAAATAAAGTAATACACACACATAGTTAAAAACTTTGTGTCAGATGGGTTAGAAGAACTAATTCAATCTGAGAATATTTTCTTGAGCTTCTGAATTCCGTCCTCTTTGCTCTTTATTATGTTTTGTTGATTTCTGAATAAAAAAAACATTCATTTTTAGTAAAATTCGATATTAAAAAACATTTGTGTAATCAAGTCTAGTGTAATAAAAACTGTTTACATTGGCAAATGAGCTACAGAATTTGACCTGAATAATGTTTAATCATCAAGTTCTTCTTGAAAGAATCAAACTGCATTAAGAAAAGATGATTTTTTTTTATTAATAAAACTTTGTTAAGATGGTTTATTTCCCTTAGTTCTTGGTGGGTTTATAATGCACATGAGTGTGGGTAACAAATCAATATTCTCTTCTTTTACTTACTGAACTAATGCAGGAACATGAAGTGAATTTTGTTGTTTCTGTAGTTGCAGTGCTGTGGAATTGAAGGACCCAAAGACTGGGACCGAAACAATTATTTTAATTGTTCCTCTCGTAAAGTTGGAAGTCGTGAAGCCTGTGGTGTTCCCTTTTCCTGTTGCAAGAGAAAACCAAATGTACGTACCATGTCAATTGGTTTTCTGATAAATTTTTGTTGGTTAAAGTTTAATATGATACCTGAAAATTTAAGCATGTTTTTTATTTTTGTTTTATCATATTGTTTAATGGTTTGAGTGATTATTCTGGGTATTTTAATACAGGAAATAATCAAGAATAAACAGTGTGGATATGATGTGAGAAAAGAAGAATACGTAAGTATTATTTATTTTTTATTCAATTTTACATTTTTGAGATGCTAGTAAAAAATACCACTTAGTGAGACTATTTCTTCTTCTGAAATTTAAATAAGGAGATAAACAAAAGTTAAAGTACAATATCTGTTCTTATTGGAAGTTAGGATGGTGATTCCTTGTTTAGTTTTGAGGATTTCAGAACTGTAACATCCCCAATACATGCAGAAGAATTTTATTAATTTTGATGTGCAATTTGATAGCTAAATCGAAGGAAATTGGAATTTTTATTTATGGCTATCTTATATTACTAGCCTATCTTTTTATCTTCATTACAAGCTTTCTGGTAATTGATTCGAAGAATTGTAATAAAAAAACAAACATAGATTTGACAGATCTGTTCAAATGAATAATTGAAAATTGTTTGTTATCTTTTATCTGGTTACTATATAATTTGGAGTGCTCAACTTGAATATAACCATCTGTATAAATAATTTGTCAAAAATTAAATCTTTATTCACGTTATTTTTCAAAAACATACTGAGAATGAATATGAAAACTGTTTTTAAGTAGAATTATTTATCCAATTCAACTTTTAATTGTTTTTTGTATTCTTATAATGCTTTTTGTTTTCATTCCCAGTTTTGCACTTTTTTAAATTTAACCACTGTGTGGCAGTTCTTATATCCTTAAGTCTGATCTTATCAAAGGGTCAAAGCACTTTTTACCTAAAAGTTGATAGATATTCCCTAGTATCTGTTTTCCACATTTTGACATTTTGTGGTGACTTTCACTGAGTTCAGGGAAAATACTTTTTCTGTGAAGGAACCACATGAAAATGTTGAATCATCTTCAGACTCATTGAACTTCTGAAAAGTTACTGAATTAAGTATAGATCCTAAGCAGGTTCTTTTCTCTACTATAGTACATATTTCTACAAGATAGAGGAGAAGATTCACTGTTGCCCAGGAAATATGAAAATAAATTTTAAATCACCATACAACTGCAAGTCTTAATAATTGTTTATCACAAAAATGAAGATCTTGACTCTTTTCAATACTTTTTTTATTATATGAACGGGACATTGTTTATCTATTGCAGTTATACTAATGGAAATATTGAGAAATGTTATAGAACTATGGAAAATTTAACTTTTATAGATACAATATAAGATTCCTCACTCAACTATATTCATACAGGAGTGATAATGACTTTGTTGTTGTAAAACTACAATACATTACTCCATTTCTGAGTTATTTCATTCTGTGAAATTAGAAAGAGAAATAATATGAAATTCTTTTGAATAAAATTCAATGTGTCTGCTGACTTCAATTAAAAGAATGTTTTCATATCTGTAAAATTCATACTAGTTGATTGCTTTATTTTATCATTTTCAAAACAATAACTGAGAGTGTGCAAAGTCAGCTTCATTTTTGCAAACAATTTTCCATTGCAGATCTGTATTATGTAGTCCTTGATAATTGAATAGATAAATGTAGTGATAATATAAATATCATGAAATCTGAAAAGAATGCAGCTATTCTGGTCATAAATTAGGAAATTACCTATTATAATTTTCTCTCCATTAGGGGTTAGATGCATATCATTTAGTCTCAATACAAAATTTAAGGAAGCTGTTTTCTTTTCTTATTTCATTTTTCTTTTCTATTTAAACAAATATTTTAATATAAGATTTTTATTAAGGTTTCCTAGCTATAAAAATTGAATGTGTGTTTGTCTGTTTGTTTGCTTGTTTTTGTGATGTCTGATGAATCAGAATATCTCAGAAATTAGAAACTGCCTTAAGTACTACTAATTTCAGGACCTAATTTTTTTCTGTTTGTGTATTGAAAATGCTTTGATTTTTATCTCTATACATTTCTGAGAAAAAACAACAAACAAACAATATTCTCTTTTGAGTCTGTGACTGCTTTTAGTTTGCGAAAGAATATAATACATCTGTGAAATGTAATTGTGCATGTGTTGGCTGTTTAACTTTTGCTGGAAGGTGATGGCAGAATTACTGAGAGGAATGTTGCTTTAATCCTACTACATTTTCTACTGCTCTATGGTAACTCGTTCTTTCATGCTGTTAATACTGGTTATTTGCTCCATACATATTCTTGACTCACCTTCTAATGGCAGATGAATCATTACTTGCATTACTGATCTTTATTCCTTATTCCTACAGATGTAATGTGGGTAGTGTGAGAGTTACGGCCCATCTTTAGATTTTCAAATGGAGATACTTATTCTATACCAACTTCAATTTGTCCAGAAACAAATATTAGAAAACTTTGTTGTAATATAGTAGTGTATATCTAGTCGTTGACGTAGACTAGTTGTATTTGTTGTAAACAGCAGAACATTTGGAACTGAATTAAAACCTGTGTAACAAATGTTTTTGACTTGTGGGTCCTGGCTTAGACACTACTCTACCTAACACAAACTAAGAGCTGTCGCCTCTGCTTGAGACCTGGGATGGCTAACCCTCGCCCTGTTGTGCAGACGGGGGAGCGAAACATCTACGAGAGGGGTTGCTTGCGAGCAGGGGAAGAGTGGGTGGAGGCCAACTTGGTGCCTGTAGCAGGTGTGGCTGTGGGCGTGGCGGTTTTGCAGGTAACGACCTGCCACTTCAATCCTCACTCTCAGTTGTGATTCTCCCAAACTCACTTAGTTACAACTTTCATCAGCAAAATAGTATTGCATCTTAAATTTTCAGATGATTTGCCAATGTGTTGATAAATTAATTAAACATTTTTGTATTATTCTGTAGTTGAGGAAAGACGTTCAAAAAAAGTGGATTTGGAATAGGATCACAACTCGTATTCAGGACATATACTGAATGTATGTAGTTTGTGATGCGTCGGTGTTGTGATGTCTGGTGGTGTTTCTACCTCTCAAAAATTTCAGGTAAAAGGTTTTTGAGGAGGATTCAAGTATTGTTGAACATGCTTTATTCCTTTTTATGATTTGTTAAACAACTTGATTGAGATCAGTTAACTTTTATATTCAGCAATGTATGACTCATATCAAAAATAAATTGCTTTAATCTTCCTCTTTGTCAAAAAAAAATTTGCTTCTCTTAGTAATGTCTCGGCATTATGGGCAAGGTATGACTTCCATGCATGGCTTATAACACAGCAAAAGGTCTGACTGGAGTGATTCCTGCTGCATGATATGGATCAGGTAATTATATGTTAGATTAGTGACAATTGAAGATTTTCCAGCCATATGATGTAAGCAAGATCATCAATGAGAAGGGCTGTGTCCAGGCAGGGGAAGAGTGGATTGAACGCAACTTACTTATAGTGGCCATTGTAGCTGTTGCTACAGCTTTCTTACAGGTATGAAATATGGATTTTTAAATATTTTTTTCTCAACAGAATAAAACATGTTTAAGGTAGAAGTTTTGTGTAATTCTTCTGATATTTTTCTTGTAAAATTATTATTTGATTCATTGTTTGTGTCATTTATTTAAACTTATGACATTTGAATTCCTTTATTAATGAAAATTAGAAATATATGAACATGTTTTAATGTAAGTTCCTTTATTCAAAATGAATTTGCCTTCAGATTAATCAGGTAATCCATTGTTCAACTTCTCAGCACTCAGATCTTTCCTGTGTTTATATTGGTAGAAATGTTATTTCTTTTTATGAAAACTGATCATCATGTTTCCTTACCAGACTAATCATAGTCATCCATTATTATTTAATGATTAATGCATTCGTTAAAATTTTCTCATATTCAGTCCAATGATGTCAATGCTCATTTTTCAACAAGGTTAAGAAATTGATTGATATGAAGTAAATCAATATTAAGTGCCATAAATTTAATTTTTTAATTAATCTACTTCTTTCTTTGTTCCATACAGATTCTAGGAATATGCTTTGCACAAAATCTCCGTGCAGACATATTTGCACAGAAAGCAAAATGGCATTGACAATTACGGGCCCCCACTGCTGTCTAGTGGCAGCCGCGGCTGAAGTGAGCTGGCTTGCACTAACTGGTTCAATGCAAGCAGCTTCTTCGCAGTGAGGGGCCCCCTTGTTTCTACAGCTTACCCAGGAGGGTAAAGTGACAATGCTACCACTCAGCGAAAAATTTGGACAATTTTTATGAGAACAATATACATAAATATGATAAATAGTGTGTTCAACTTATGAACAGCTGTGCACTTCACTTACAAGATTGAAATACATGTGCCAGATGAAATGAAGCATACTTCTGGTAAATTTGTTGGATTGGTTGAATCTTCATGAACACCAACGTGATGCAAGAGTAGCTTTCTTTCAAGAGCTTTTAAAAAATCAATATTGCTGGTTGATTTTGTTCTTTAATCACATATCCAAATTTGAGCTATTCTTTTTAGAGTCTCTCTACCTGTGAACAATGCATTGAAGGCACTCTCATGAAGTGTTATCTATGGTGTGGGTTTCATGCTTATTTTAACCATACCACTAGTTTAGCTATTTCTAACCAGCATCTTAGTTTGTAAGTGATAAATGACATGTCTCAGTTCATATGTGCCAGGACTACATACCACAAAACTAAAATGCTGCTGATCAGCACCTTTGTGCCTAAATTGTCCACAGTGGCCAACTATCTGTAACAGTTTTGCAGCACCAAATCCACGTGATATTCTAGAGCTGTGAAAGTTCCATCACAGTACAAATATTTCCTCCACAGGCCAATATGCCAGTAGGTTTTGTGATCAAGATTGGCAGTCTTAAACTTTCTTAGTGATATTTGTCAAAACAAACTGGTAATAAAGAACCTCAAAACTGGAGCATAGTTCACAGTAGCTTGGTATATTTTTAATTTAAGTGTGTATTGGTTAATGTTTTGTATGTCATAAGCTCAATTTGGAATGAGATTATCTAGTTTTGTGGAAAAGGGTCATAGAGTGTAGTACATTCTGTGCTATGCTAGACCTGTGCCATGTGGTCCCTTTCACTGTTACATAATAATTCAATTATGTAAAACAATACTCTTATAGAAATTATCTAGATATATTTTGTTCCAAGAATTATGTAGGTGCTAACGTAATATTACTAATAATTATGTTTGTACCTTAAGACCGGATGGTCAGTTCCGTACCTTTTAAAATTTATCTTTCTATGAGAGAAGCTGATTCTCAAAATCATCAGACCACTCCAAATGAAGTAATGTTCTCGGCAAGAAATGATCTTGTAATAGGTTTTTATTCTAACGTATTGGATATAAACTGTGATCATGGGTAGCAGATGCTGGGAGATGAAAGTTAGACATTGAGAAACATCAAATGCTTTAACAATGTAAATTGTACCCAATAGCTGGTGATTACAAGAGTCATACCGTATTTAATTCTTTTTTCACTGATTCTGCAGTTAACTGTTTAGTAGGAGTGGATTACTGTAAAAAGATGTCTGTTCATAAATTTGACAAAATATAGGTATTTTTCTGTGAAATAAAAAGCAATCAGGAAGGAAAGCAAAGAGGAAGGTAATACTAATAGTGAACATTTAATCATTTTCATAAATTTAATAATCATTTTTGTGATGTGTCACCAAGTTCTCCCCTCTTCTGCTCTTTTCCCCTTCCTCAAAAGGGAAGAAGTATTCCACTTCCAAGACATTCTATGGATGTTAAGCCATATATATTTACTGAAAATATCTTTTATAAAAAAATAAAAATAAAATATTGTGTTATTTCTTAGCTGTATGTATATTTAGAGAGCTGTAACTTTAAATATATCTCTTAGTAATAGAATTTTAAGTAATAGTTATGTTACTTTTGCTACATTACATTGATCATGTAAACATTTTTGTCTGTGACAAAATTAATTCCTTAGAGTTCCAGTGTGAGCAGGACACCATGACTGCCAAAGAAATAAGCAAGTGCATGTGACAAATACACAAAGCAGTACTATGTGTACCAGTGTTTAGGTGCTCATCATTTTAAATTTTTGATCTGTGAAGGAATCTCAACATACAAGATTACTTTGTGGTCGTTCATGTTTATTTATGTAAACATGATGAACTTTCCCTTGAGCTGTACTATGTAATTTACAGAGCCTTAACATTTTACAAATAATGTAACAACATTATGAGAAGTCTTATAATGGAAGTATTTTGAATAAAATTATGCCAGATCAGTGAAACCATTGGCATGTCAGTGTTCTGTCAGATCAGTGGTGTCACAGGTTTGTAAAATATTATTTTGTAAATTCACTTCTGTCAAATTAGGCATTATAATGATCACCTAAAATCACTTGTACTTAATCATAAGAAAGATGGATAAAATTTTATGCTGAACATTCAGATGTACATTCCTGAATACTCAGTAAAATGGATTTTTTTTTGGTAAAAACCATTTGCACATTCATTAACAAATTGCAATTGTGATTTCTGTTTAGCATTTGATAATATTTTTATACATCAGAACCTAACAATATTTTATTTCAGAGTAAGAAACGCTCATTTGATATATTTTATACTTCTACTGGTGCGTTTAGCTGATATATTTTAATAATTTGTACCATTATGTAATTACATTTCATTTTTATTAAATAATAAAAATTGCTTATATTAAATGCATGCACAAAATGAAAATGCCTTCTTCCTGGTCTGCATTTTTATGTGAAACTCGTGAGTGGGAGGGGGGGGGAGTGACAAGTTGCAATGTGTGAGTCATGTAATTTGAACTCAGGAAATTTCTTGTTCTACTAATATAGAAACATTTTAATTTGTTCCAAAGCATTTTCCAAACGTTAAGCTAAGGAGAATAACGGAAATATTAAGCAATGAAAATGTTAACATTATTGTCTCATATTGAAAATTCTCCAAATACCAGAGATATTAAAATAATAGCTGTTTTAGTAGAAAAAATAAAAATATAGAAACACTATTGTTTTCATATTCATGTCTCATTATTTCTATTTCTAATGATGCTGATTTTAATTTCAAAAGAACAGATCTAAATTGACAAATAATTTATCTTTTGGCAGTTACACATGGCAACATCCTAATCGTAGAAAACAAAAAACACACAAATATAATACTCTAATATAACAACTATCAAACATTTATAACCTAAAATTGTACAACTTACTGTTTATTTAGTCACAGTTGTTACAATAATTACATTACTGCATTGTTGTAATAATGTAATTACCTATATGAGAACAATAGTGACTAAATGAATAGCATGTTTTACAATTTTAAGTTTTAAGTGTGTTAATATACACACCTGACAGTTGATAAAGTGAAGGCCAGGAATAACTAGCGGGATTAAAACAGCACGTCCTTTATCGCCTGTATTTTCATGCAAAATTACGTGAAAAGTACTCAAATTTTTAAAAAATTGTACATGACCTTATTTCAAAATCGGTTTTTAAGGAACAGATCTCATTATGGCAAAAATCTCTATTTAATGTTTTTGTTGAAGGAAAACTGAAAAACGTGTAACTTTTGCAATGTTAAAAATATCAGAGTTTTCTAGGAACTTGAGACATGCACCATTCTCTTACAGGTTCTTCATACTATTCAACAACAAAATTCGATAAAAAACGATGGAACCTTTTTTTGAAAATTTTGAAAATGTCCCATGGGTTTCAAGTGAAGTACCCCCCAAAATTGCAATATCAGTTTCAAATACAAGGAGCCGCGACATAAGCCGAATCAATTCGGAAATATCAATTTGGAGAAAATCGGCTGAACGGTATAGCCACTAGCGTTGTTCATGGACTGGCGGACAGACATTTAGCCGTCATTCGATTTTTCGGTATGAAGGACCCCCAAAACATGGATTCTGGCTATATCACAAGTCAGAAGATTGTTTGTTTTTCCCCCCCTAAATTTAGCATCCGGATTTATCCACTTTTCCGTTACCAGGGGCCTGTTATAAGAGTTTTTCTGCTGAAAATTCACGTTTTTTTCGCACAGCATTACATTTAACTTTCATCTCTACTCCGCAACGAGAAAGTAACTAGAGGTGCTACAGAATGGCACAGACTCTCGTAGTAAAGTTTTCTAATTTCCTTGGTGTGGACTGATACAGTACAGTCTTGCCCCTCCTTCTTGCCTGGTGCAATCTATTGCCACACAAATTACACTTTTTTTTTTTTTCTCAACTTTTCAGTTTCCAAATAGTAGAACCGAAATATTATTTTAAGAATATTAAAGAAGGCTAAAACCTCGTCTTGAATAGCAATTTTCATTGAAAAATTTGGAGCTGCCTTTAAGGTAATGGCGTTAAACATTACGTAAATGCAAAATTTGCAGCTCTTTTTCTCAGGAATTCTTGAGTTCTCGAAAAACTTCATTTGGCATAATTTGAAGAACTTCCACTCACAAATTCAATAATGTATACAAATCTATTAAAATGTGCATATCAATGGTATATTGAAAAATAATTACATTTGTCTAATTTGTGAAAAAAACATAAGAATACACCAAAATGAACTTTACATCTTATTAAACAGTGCCATTAACACTATCCGTTGGAAAAGTTGGAAGAAAACGTTTGGAACTATTTTTGAGAAAATGGCGTTAGAGCATTTCTAAAAATGCGGTATTTTGAGCTTGTTTTAACAGAAAACTGTTGAGTATTTGAGAAAATTTATGACATTATTTAAAGTACATGTACTGAAAAATATAATAATGTGAAGAAATCGGCTCTAATATAAATATTACCGACAACAGACTCCGATAAAAAAAAAACTTTTGTAATTGTTGAAAAAGTGAAAAAATAGAACAATATGGCATCTATGTCTTCATATGGGGTACACTTAGCACTACCACTACCAAAAATTTAAACAAAAAAATTTGAAGCCGTTTTTGAGAAAATCTTGTTTTTGTTATTTTTTTAAAATTGCAACTATTGCACGCACTATAACATGAAAACTACTAAAATTTTCAAAAAAATCTATACGAACTTATTAAAAGAACTAACTTTGAGCAACAAATTTTAATTTTGAAATTGCAGGAAGACTCCGTAACTTTTAAAATTTTCGAAAATTCAGAGTTAACCATGAAAATTGGACGTATGCCACCTTTATAAGTGTATTTTACTCTGTTCTTACAAGAAATTTAAAAAAAGAATTGGAGCCGTTTTAGAGAAAATTTTGAAAATGTCCAGTCACTGAACGTGGGCATCATCCATTCATAAAGTGCTATTATAGGAAGCAATTACAATGATGAGAAAAGCTCTTTCAATGATAGATGGAGGAATGCTTGATGTGTCTGAAATGAAATTAAACACCCTCCAAGCATTGCATTTTGTTGCTGAAGCTTGGAGACAAATATCTCGTGAAACAATTCAAAATTGTTTAAAAAAATGTGAATTTCAGATTAAAAGTGAAAAAAGAAACATTGCTCTTCCAATTTCAGTACCATACGAAAAGGAAGACTGACTTTCATTGAAGGCAAGTGACTATGACTGTGACTTGCAGGATTAGGTGACTATGGACAATGAACTTAACAACTTATCTGTTAACCTGATACTGGATCAAGAAAATACTGCTAAAGAGAAGGAAATAGCTGAAGTTGCTGAGTAAGAGGTAGACAACGAAAAGGTTATCTTCATGCAAGCTGTTAGAGGACTCGATAGTGTTAAAAAATATTTTCAACAATTTAATGTAGAAGAAAGTGCGTTGATTTCATTCAGTGACATTGAAAACAAACTACGCTGAAAACCAGTTTGAAAACAAAAAGCATACATCAATTTTAGGGTGGGTGCAGAATTGATTGTGCGCAGTTGTATGTAGATTCATTTTTTATAGGAAATTTCTCTTCAGTTTAACGTATTCAGTTTTAATGCGTTATTTTTAATTTTTAGAATTTTGTGTAGTTTTAGAATGTGTATAGTGTTTTGGAATAAAATTTGTGCAGAAAAATAATTTCCTCGATTTTATACTTTTTTTTACCAGTCCTTGGAGTGGTGTAAAATAGGGATTTCATTGTATAAGGTATCAAGGACCCACAATACATGAAAAATGACTACATTGCATAAACAAGAAAGTAATTTGCTATGCATAGGAGCTACAAAAGTCACTTTTCGGTATCAGAGGCTCACACAAGTATCTCCATCAAAAAATTGGCACTTTTCGCTGCAGCATTGTTTTCCTGCACTACTAAAGTAGTACATAAGAAAGTTAAAGGTGTTACCAAAACCAAGAAGGTAACCATAGAGTTAAAGGATATAGTGCAATAAGTTGGGAACATTATTGAAAACAATGCTCCCCGTAACTCTTTAACATTGAAATAAGATTTTTGAAAGTTTTCTTGGCCCTGTCCCACCATCCACACTCCTCTACAGCCATAAACGTGTATTTTGTAATTTTTAATTTTTCATTAACTTAACACTATTTTATCTAATTGAAAAAATATGAAAAATTAGAAAATAATTTATACCATCATAAAACATTTTTACTTTCTTGCTGCCACTTACACAGTAGAGAAAGTTATGTAATGCTGCGCCAAAAAACGGCGAATTTTCGGCAGAAACACTCTTATTGCCAGGCACTGATAACGAAAAATTGCATAAACACAGTTCCTAAATTTGGGAGAAAATTGTCTAATACGTGGTGTAGCCAGAATCCATGTTTTGTGAATCCTTGTTATCGAAAAATCGATTGGCAGCAAAAGGTTAGTCTGTCCTTCCGTCTGGTGTATGTGAACAACACTAGTGCCCAAAACCATTCGTAGGATTTTTCCCAAATTGAAGAAAACCTGCCGATGTGGCCTGAGTCAAAGCTCTGCGATTTTGAAAACCATTAAATTTTGGGGGTACTTTACATGAAACCCTAGCGACATTTTCGAATTTTTTTCAAAAATGGTGGCAATTTCTTTCTTTAAATTTCTTGTAAAAATAGAGTTTAGGTGAAATAGAATAAAGGTGACGTAGGTTCAATTTTCACTGTTAACTTTGAATCTTCTATAATTGCAAAAGTTTTTTTTTTTTTTTCGGTGACTGCAAAACTGATAATAGAGATTTTTCCTTCAAATGAAATTTGTTGTTCTCAATTAGTTCTTTCTTTAAGGTCATGTAATTTTTTTGAAACTTTAAGTAGTTTTCGCGCAACAATGAGTGCGATATGTATAATTTGAAGATTTAAAAAAAGATTTTCTCAAGAACGTGCCAAATTTTTTTTCTTAAATCTATTGGTAGGGATAGTTGTACATGTACTCTACGAAAACAAGATATAAAATGCGATAATGCTTTTGTTTTTTCAAAAATTACAAAAAATAAATTTTTTGACTTGTCTCTCACGTCAATAATACTTACATTATCAGCGATTTGTTCACATTATTGCAAAAATACACGAATGTAATTTTTTTATCATTCACGTTTTTAACATGCATATTTACATTATACATGCATATATACATTATTATATTTGTGAGTGGAAGAGCATCAAATGAAGTTTTCTAAAAATTCAAAAGATTTCTGTGAAAAAGAATTTCAAATTTTGCATTTGCAGTAACGCCTAAACGCCATTTTCTTAAAAATGACTCCAAAATTTTCAGTAAAAATTTCTTCATAGGAGGAGAATTTACTCTTCTTCAATATTCTTAAAGTAATATTTTGGATCTACCATTAGGAAACCGAAGAATCGAGAAATTGTTTTAAAAAAGGTACTGTGGACGGTAACAGATTGCGGCTGACCAGAGGAATGGACAAGATTGTAAAGCTAGACCAAAGAAATTAGAAAACTAACTAGTATGAGAAAGTCTCTGCCATTTTGTAGTGCCACAAGTTTCGATTTCTGAGCTATAGTTAAAAAACATTGAAAATAGCTACAACAGCTTTGTGCATTTATTTTAGTGTTTATTATAAATATGTAATGAAAATTGTTCTGTTGTCCAAAAAAACAATTAAACTTTTTTGTTACAATAACAGAACAGACATTATAATTAAAACACCTGTCACATTTATAATAACAGAAAAGTTAAATTATTATAACATTGAATATAACAAAATTTTCAGTTGAGATAAAATGTGTCAGTTTGTTGCGTTCAAGTGCTCAATTTGTTGTAAAGTGTAATGCCCTCTATTGGGGTACTTTTTGGATAAAGTGTAGTTTCAGATTGGGGAACATGTAGGTTATCCTTTGTCGGTGTTATAGTTGTGTACACTGGGGAACTAGAGTGAAAGTGTATTTGTTTTTCATGAGAATCTTCTAGAATAACTATTTCAAATATACATGCACAGAGGAAGAATCTCAATTTTTGAACAGCGTTTGCAAGACTCCAGCTGGTGAGTGCTGGTCATTGTTCGCAGATTTTTTTGAATAAGAATGTACGAAAGTGCTTTAGGGCATTTAAAAATATTAATCCATATTCATGTGAGTGCACATTGTCCTAAGAGTCTCAATGTTGAGCTAGACCTGAGGGGTGTATAGGTGATGAAAGATTTGATGAGCTTATTAAGATTTAAAATGTGAGTATTCCATTTTAGGGTTTTCTGGATTGTTAGACCAAGGAAGGTAGTTTCTGTGATATTTTGCAGGATTATTATTTAAGAGTCAATAATGCTGGGAGAGTTTTTCTTTGGACTGGATTGTTAGAAATGAGATAGACTATCTTGCTTGGTACAGATGTTTGGTTTTGAACCATTTTACTAGCGTGCATGCAACATTTCTTTGAGTTTTTCAATAATTGCTATGCTTTTGCTTTATGATTATGTTTTGTGTCATCTGCAAACAAAATTGTTTTGTTATTTTTTAAAGCCAAAGACATGCCTTTACTATATGAATAATATTGACTCCTAGGATGGATCTCATGATCAATTTATCATCTGAGGGGCATGAAAATTATGAGATTTTGTTATCTTTAGTGTGCTGGAGTGGTAACTACTTGGCTACTGGTGATAAATATAATTTAATCCACTGGCCTGCAATGCCTCGGACTCTTGCATTTAGCTTTGTTAAAAGCAGAAGCATGATCAATAATGTCGCTTGACAATCACCATAAGAAAAGGCCAATGTGTTCTTCACTAGTGCAATAAGTATGCTTTCATTTAAAAAGGAGAAAATGGCTGTCTCTGTGATCTATTACACTTGAAACTAAGTGTTGTGCATTTGTATGATATTATTTTGTGCATTGAGAAAGTGTTTGAGTCTATCAATAGAGTGCTTTTCCAGAATTTTGAAAATCCTGATAGCAGGGAGATAGGTCTGTAGTTCATTGGATCATAACTATTGCCCTTTAAACAATATTAATGCGCCTTGAATACATTTGGGAATATGCCTGTTTTTAGAGAGTAATTGCAAATATGAGACAGCTGCTGTACCATATATGAGCACTGTGCTGATAAGAAAATTCAACAATGTCCAGTCTGCTTGGAGAGTTTATTCTCACTGTCCAACAGATTTTAAAATTTCAGAGAGGGTGGTTTCATATAAAAATATGGAGTTTACAATTTGTGTAACACTTGTTTGGTTAGTGTGTTTTATTGTTTAGGGAATGTTGAGAGATTAATTTTTACCAATTTGTGAAAAGTGTTCATTGAATATGTCAGCAATTTCTTGTTGGTCTTGTAAAGTTTGGTTTTTGGAATATAGCTCTATATTTTTCTGTTACATAGTTGGTGCTTTGTCTTAATAATGTCCTACATAGCTTTTGGTTTTGTTGTCACGCAGACGGTGTCGTACGGCCAGCCTGGTCATAATTTTCGCTATTTGATTACTTTTGTGATTGAATTGTATGTTTTGTAGTATGAATGAAGCTGGGGTTACATTTGTTCAGTGCTAGTATTTTATACATGCTATGCTTTTTCTTCACAAGACACCTTGATGCCTTAGTAATCCACGCTTGTTTTTATTATTTTGAATCTTTCTGAGTTTTTGAGGAAACGTGTCATTAAAATGTCTTAAGTATATATTTAGGAATGAGTTAAACTTATCGTTTGTATTAGTTGCCTTAAATACTTCATTCCAATTCTGTAATCTGAGTAAGTTTTGGAATTTTATTATGTTTCCTTGGGAATAGTTTCGAGTTTCTTGGTAAGTTGTCTGTTCTGTGATTTTTGTTTCATTTGAAGTAATAGAATCTGGGCAGTGTGGTCACTGGAAGCCGTAATAAATGCAACAGAAAACTATTATTATTTGCACTCATTGCATTGCATCTATTGATCTATTGCAGTACAACATTTTGGACATTCCCAAGGTGTATTTATGGTTTGTAGATTGTATGATTTTAGTAAGTTCTAAATAGATTTCATTACTTGATTTTGGAGGAGGAATATAAGCAGTCACTGCAGCAACAATTTTATATCGTTCATGCTCTAGTGAGTTTATAAACATTGCTACACCCCGCCTTTAAAATCCTACCAATGTAAATAGTACAGCAAGTAACAGAAACATGTAAAAGAAAATTTCTCCAACCACTCAATGTCAAGTGAATTTTGAGCAGCCAGCTACCATCATATGCGTTGATTTATTTCTTACTACAATCAAACACCTTGTGCCTTAGTTCTGATACATTGGTGTTCATGGGTCTTCCAGAATGGGTGCATTAGTGTTTATGTCTGCGCATCCAGTTCCTCACCAAGGGTAAAACATGTCAAGAAGATTTATTGTAATATACTTTCTGTTTACGTTCCAAACCACCAAAGGAAAAATAAACCCATTTTTTAATTAATACAATGAGAAATAAGAATGTTAAACCTAAATGTCTCTGAACATGCAAAAACTATGTAAATGCCATTTAGGAATCCTACTTACCACATTGTATTCCAAATTAAATTTTTTGAGCTTCCTATTTGTTTCTATAGCTTTTCAATTAATATTTTGAGGTGAAGTCAAAAACACTTTTTGCCAAAGAAATCAACACCATCCTTAATAATACTGTTTCTGTAGTTGGACAATCAAAGGATTAAATATAATACTAATTAAATTAGTAATGTATGCTATGCAGACATTTTATGTTAATTTTATGTGAAATTACAAGCATGGGTGTGAACACCTGCTCACTTGTTGCAATGAAGGCTAACATCAAGTATTCATGTGATCAGAACTACAGTGCCAGGATGAAATTGGAATAACTAGTAAATCGACGATAAAATTTAATGGCAGCTGGGTACTATCAAAAGTCACTATAATGGTACTTACTAGCCCCCAAAACATTATTTTGTATGAGGAAATTCTTATAGTACTCGTTATTTTGGAATGATTTTAAAACGAAAATACAGCTATAATAAAGAAAAACCAGTTTTTAATTTTTTCAAAGTGTATTCCTAACTTCGAAAATTAATCAAAACACTTACCATTGAATGACCCTATTTAATTTTCAGTAGAAGCACCTCTGAAAGAACTCTCTTTATAAAATAATTTCTTACTAAGTGAAATGGTTTATTTTTGTAGGTTGTAATAAAATTTATTGATCATAATTAACTTTTCCCATGTTTTCACAAAATATTTAATTTCTTTACTAGTGAGAACCCGTCAAAATTTGACAGTGACATCTGAGATAAATGTAAAATACTGTACCCAGACTAATGTTCACAATATATTGCATTGTTTGGATCTTGAGGGTGATATTCTTGAGAGATATTCTGTGATGAGGAGTTCCCAAAATGTTGAAAATGTATGGCCCACGATCAGGTGGCAATGCAATATTGGCACAAAAGATATAGCACTATTATACTGAAGGATATTATTTCTAAAGTTTTTTGATGTGTCATCATCTATAAACAACTGTTTTATTTCTTCTGGCATATTGCTTGAAGGTATACTTATTTTCACATTTAAGCAACACACAGTAAATCGTTTGCAGACTTTCATTCACATGGAAAGTACAAAGCAGAACAAAACTGATACTTACAGACAATGACCCCAATAGGAAAACAAAACGACCAATACACTCCACGCTTGACTTTTCTCTTTCCTGCACTCAGTTAATGCACGCTTACGCTTTTTGGGGCGTGTGTACAATGATTCATAATTCAACATAACCTAAACAACTTCAATACTTCCAGCATAAACGAGCAAAACCCCACTGTTTGAATGTTCTCTACAAAATACACCACAGAAGCAAATACATGCAAACTGTCAACACCACAATGCAATTATTACACTAAAA
Organism: Teleogryllus oceanicus; assembly: GCA_964035755.1. NCBI lineage: Eukaryota > Metazoa > Arthropoda > Insecta > Orthoptera > Gryllidae > Teleogryllus > Teleogryllus oceanicus. Next base: position 131,030,798 of record CAXIVR010000006.1, read on the forward strand.
CAAAACCTTGATGAATTGTAAACAAATCTCAACAATCAAAAAACATCAAGCAGCATGGACTCACATCTATAGACTCCTGTATATCGATTTTGAAATTGCCACCCTTTGAAAGAAAAACAATTGACTATTGATAGGCGTACTAATAAAGAATGGTTTAATTAATTAATGTACACCGTAAATGTTGGTGAATCAACACAAAAAATATTTGATAACACATCTAGGTATCATATTCTTTCATTTAAAAGAAAAATTATAACAATCGGTTTAGTAGAAGCTCTAAACGAAGCCATGGCAGAATACCTTATTTTTTTAAATACAGATTGATACAGTTTTTCTTCAGAGGACCTCATGCAGGCAGACGGATGGATGGCTGTTTTGAAAAAAAACCACACTTTTGCAGAATCTGAAGACTCCAAATGGTGTATGTCCATTAAAAATTTCGACATCGATCTTCCACAGCACAACATAACTTTCTCTTATTCTACACACATTACACTTTTTATATGAGAAAGTTAAAATGTTTAATGAAAGAGACAAAGGGTTTGTAAGCAAAAATTATATAAGATCATTAAAAACAAATTGGCAAAATAATAAGTTTGGCATAAGTGGTTATTGTTATATTCTCCATACATTAAAAATTATAATGGAATTATAATGTTGATTATAAAATATTTAATGCTAAAACAATTCTCTTTGCAACATTACAACTAGTGGTGCTATAGAATGGCACAGACTTTCTGGTACTACTTAATTTTCTAATATCTTTTGGGCTACCTTTTCCGACTTGCCATATACTCGTTAGCTGCCATCTATCTCCACTCAAAGTATATTTTTTTTATATTTGCTCAATATTTCGGTTTCCCAATATTAGAACTGAAATATTACTTTCAGAACATTAAAGAAGAGTAAAAGCTAAAATAGAAATTTTCGTGTAAAATTGGAGTGGAGTGGAGCCTGTTTTAAGAAAATGGGGTTTAAGCATTTATTATTAATTAAGCATTATATAGAGTAAATGCGAAATTTGATCTTTTTCATAGAAATCTTTTGAGTTTTCAAAAAACTTTATTGGAAGTAATTTGAAGCACTTCCACTCATAAATGCAATAACATATACAAATTGCTGGAAAATGTGCATTTTAAGGGCATAAGAGATATATAAAAAAAATTACATTTGTTTAATTAAAAAAAAAAAAAAAAAAAAAAAAAAAGAGGATAGAGCAAAATGAGTTTTGTGTCATCTTGCAGTTTGTTTACAGTGCATTTAGCATTATCCATACAAAGTTTGAAGAAAAAATTTGGAGCCATTTTTAAGCAAATGGTGTTTGAGTGTTTCTGAAAATGCGGAATTTTGAGCTCATTTTCACCAAAAAGTTCACCAAAGAGTTTTTGAGAAACTTTATATGACATAATTTAAAGCACATGTGCTCATTAATTGAAAATGTGAACAAAAAGCCTCGAATGTAAATATAGCTTAAAAGACAAGTAAAAAGCAAAATACATTTTTGTAATTCTTGCAAAAACAAAAGATGAGACCAATATGGTGTTTATATCATTTTATAGAGTGTATTTAACACTATCCTTACCAAAAGTTTAAAGAAAAAATTTTGAGCTGTTTTTGAGAAAATATTGTTTTTGATATTTTTTTTAAATCCACATACTGTGCGCAATATTGCATGAAAAGTAAAACAATTTTTTAAAAAATGTACACGACTTTAATCAAAGAAATAATTATGGAGAAAATGTTTTACTTGAAAGAAAAACACCTACCTTCAATTTTGTGATCGTAGAAAAAAAATTCGAACCCTTGGAATTCTCAAAAATTCAGAGTTGTAAGTCGAAATTGAATCTGGGGCAACTTTAAATGTATTTCACTCTATTCTAACAAGAAACTTTAAAAAAAAATATTTGCAGTCTTTTTTGAGAAAATGTCCCAAGTACCCCCAAAAGTTAATTAGTTTTTCAAAATCGCAGAGCTTCAGGCCAGATCGACAGGGGTTTATTCAGTTTGGAAAAAATCATAGGCAATGTTTAGATTCTAGTGTTGTTCACATTCACCAGACACATTAAAAAAACAAACAAACAAGGTATTAGGGGACCCCAAAAAGTGTATTTCTGTTGAAATCTCAAAATTGATTTTCCACAGCATTACAAAACTTTCTCTATACTACGTTTTTTAAATTTATTTTACGTCAAAAAAACAGTTAAAAACTGCGTATGACGTGCTATGGGGAAAAGTGAATTGTGTGCACATTTTCAAAATTCTGTGATCCCTACACTAAGTCATATACTACTTAAATTTTGAATTTTTGAAAGGGAGAAAAAAACAAAAACTCCCATGTAATAAAATCTATCTTCAAGGATAAACAAGCAATAAATTTTGAATTTTGAAAGGGGAGAAAACAACAAAACTCCCATGTAATAAAATCTATTTTCAAAGGTAACAGCAATAAATTTGGCTCTTATTACTCGCCGCGACAATATGAAACGAGTAATTTGAATAATTGTATTCTACTGAATTTAGAAGATCGCTCACAGAAAATGCCACATTTATGTCCAGAAGCAAACAGCAATATCTCAGCATTTGTTGGGTTCAATGGATCAGGGAAACTGGACGAAAAACCTGATCGAGATGGGGGTCATTGACCCGGAAGCTGTAGTACAATAGTTGTTACAGGTTGTTTATAGTCATTTATACAGTCCAAATGCTAAATAATGCATTATAACATTGTTAAAATTAATGTGTTACTTTTCTTGTGATGCCTAAAATATAGTCTCTAATTGTATAGAAACAAGGTGCAGCAGAAACGCTCACTTGGATTTAAAACTTTTCATTGAATTTAATTGTTTATCATCTGGCAAAGTGTTGTAAACAATGTATGTATTGTATGTGAATTTGTAATGAGCTGTTGATACTGTCACCTGATGAATGCGATTTCTACGCGAGTGTTATAGTAATAGACTTCGCATTTTCTGAAAAATATTCCCGCTTCTTTGAGCAAAGCTATTTTTACAAAAACCACTGATTCAGAAATAAAAAGACACGTAATGGTAGAATTCCAGATTAATGAAGAGAGGTCACACGGACCACATGGGTGGGATTTAAGTATTATTCATAATTCGCTTTTTTAACGCAAAGTCTGGGAGCTATAAGATGTATTTCCCCAGAATATTATGCCATATCTCAGGCGGGAATGAACATTCGCGAAGTATACACAACGTATATTACTCCGTATATAATACGTATACGAGAAAGTAAAAATAAGTGTTTAAAGCTGGTTAAGAAGACTTAATTGTTTTTATATATAAAGTTAGACATTTTTAGTAACAAACACCTAAAATTTTCATGGTTTCATTGAAATGAAGTTTTGCAGTACAAGGTTTAGTATTCTATATTACGTTCTAGCAAATGCTGAATGAATTTCCTAGGCAAAGAAAGAAAGAAAAAAGGTTTAATTTAGTTTTATACTTATTACTCTGAATTGAAATAGGAAATGAAATTGCAAATACTTTTCTTTTAATCTGCAACTAGTCAGCTCTTTTGAAACTCATTTTCAGTAGTTTTAAACAAGGGCTGCAATGGTTCTCTTCATAGCCTTTTTGTTTTCTTTAAACATTGGGATGATCAAAGAACTAAGTTTGAAATTTCTCCCTAAATTTTAGTTGTTTAAACATGTCATGTTTTGCCTGGTTGAGGTGGTGCTGAAATTCATGGATAGGAGTATGTAGGGAATCTCATATTAGTTTTACTTCTTTCACACAATATTTCCAATTCTTTTGTTAAGGCATTCTAAAGAAATTCCTTTTTCTCAATATACAATTATTAATGGTTTGCTTAGCAAGAACTTTTCTTCAGTTTTACACTTGAAAAAGAATTGGGCAAAATAAAACCATTCTTATGAGGTCAATATGCTTTTATTATGAAAAGAAACACGATATAAATGCCTTTCTCATTTGTGGTAATGTAGCAGGAATTCATTCTGGAATGATGGTGTAGCAATGTAACCCAATTATGTTTTTAACCCATCATTCACAGCAAGCTTCACAAAGTCAACAAATGATTAAAACAAATGGAATAGGTGCAATGAAATTAATTTAGAAGCAGGTCCAACACAGGTTACAGGATTAATTCAAGTGAATCTAAATTATGTAGTATTAAGTGTAAGTCCTCATCTTACAGAATGCATTGTAACAATTACACCAATTTATTATTCTTTCACAGACTCTTCAGTTGGTGCAGCATTTGTATTTTGTTGTTCTGCTTTATCCTTCTTCTTTGACCCAGATACAATGTCATCAATACGCAACAGGAGAATAGCAGTCTGTGAAATAAATGCATTTCATTAATATCAATTTGAAGTATTAACTTAAAAATCACAAAACTTGAATATCTTTTTTACTCACCTCCACTGCCGTTTTATATGTCTGCAACTTGACAGAGAGGGGTTCCCAAACACCTAATTCATTCATGTCAGCCAATTCACCAGTTTCTCCATTTATGCCCCACGAATGGTTTCCTGTAGTATATTACAACACTTTAAATATGGATGACAGTGAAGTTAATTCTTTATTTTCTGCCAATTTCCCTTTCTTTTTGGATACATGACTCATTTATATTGTATTACATTGGTTTTATTTATTACTACATCTTTACATTAAATTAATCTATGCAAAATATACTTATACTTCACTTGAACTGTGCACATAGGAACTACCTGTAGCATGTTTTGCACGAAGAGCAGTGAGGGTTCGAATAGTGTTAGCTCCACAATTCTGAGCAAGTGTACGAGGAATTACTTCTAAAGCTTGAGCTACAGCACGGTAAGGCCATTGTGCTACTCCTTGCACCGTTTTGCCTTTCTCTGTCAATGCCTGATGATAGAAAATTAAATGAATTAACAATAAATAACATAAATATCAATTTCAATTAATATTCAGTACATACCTGTGAAACAGCCATTTCAACTGCACCACCTCCTGGGAGTAACCTGGGCTCCAAAAGAATGTTCCTAGCAACGTGCAAGGCATCTTGTAGATTGCGCTCAGTTTCATTCAATACGTCTTTACTAGCACCACGCAAAAGAATGGTGCAGGCTTTAGGATCTGTACACTCGGTTATGAAACAAAAATATTCATCTCCAATCTGGAAAGTAATTTTTTAATGTAAGGTAACCAGAAAACTGATAGTCACACGAAGCAGAATACAATGATAATTTCATGAAAATACATAAGTACCTTCTTTATTTCCAATAGACCAGCCTTGGTGCCAACATCATCTTCCTTTAATTCATCTGTTCGATTCACAACAGTAGCACCGCATGCTCTTGCTATACGATTGTTATCAGTCTTCCGCAATCGACGAAGAGCAGAAATATTAGCCTAAAAAAATGGTTCACATACAAGTTCATGTTTTTCAATTAGTGATAACTGTTTTTCAGTAAGTGGTAGTAACAATTTATAATTTGTGTTCACCTCTGATACACATATTTACCTTTAACAAATAATGCTGAGCGAGGTCAGATATGCCCTTTTCTGTGAAAACTACATCAGGTTTCAGAGCAATGATGTCAGCACAAACTTTCTGAATGTACTCTTCTTCCATTTCCAAAATACGAGTGAAGTCTCCTTCATTCATGATTTCAACATTGGTCTAAAAATATTATTATTATTATTATTATTATTATTAATAATTTCTAGAACATGTAATGCACATTGTAAAAAACTGTAAATCAAGAAAAATTCACATATTCCATGTCCAATGGTGATTAATTTTAATGAATCAAAAATGTTGTAAATAATACAATGAACATTTTTATAGTCCACTAAAAGTGCACTGCATTAACATAAGTATTTGGGCATATAAAAAAATTATCTAGAATAGGAGTAAACAGAATAGACAATCCCAATGGCTATCGATACAGTTTTCTTATTAATTATTTCTACAAACCTGGCTTTCACCTTTCTTGTATTCCAAACCACAATCTAAGAGAATGATACGGGGATTTTTTATGTAACGCCTCATCTTTGGGTGAGTGACATCTTTGTTTATCATTACCCCTTGAAGAACACAAGAATCCTCAATGGTGCCACCTGGTATCTGAAGAAAAATTTTCAACTATCATTGGAAGAATCTAAAAATATAAACATATAAATGAATTAAAAAATTTTGGTTACCTTCTCTACTTTTGCATAACGTTTGATATCGATTTCTCTTCTACCATTTTCTTCCAAAGTTACAATTTTGACTGCATCAAGAGCAATATTACATGCCAGTTCAGCCCATTTATTTAAAAATTTAGTTCCAACACAGGACTTAACAACATCCAATACTTTTTCACGATTATTTATATCCAATGCTTCACTATAATACAACATCAATAACAAATTATTTTGATCAAGACAGAAATCACCCCACCATCAGATTGCTGAAGCAAGTCAACTTACCTGAAATTTTCTTGCAACAATGTGACAGAATCTTCTAATGCCTGGCGGTATGCCCTTATTATAATTGTGGGATGCATTTGCTGCTCCAGAAAAGGTTCAGCGACAGCTAACATTTCACCAGCTAAGACAATTACTGAAGTAGTACCATCACCCACCTTCATGAAAAGAAATGTAAGTAAACCAGAAATAATAATTCATTAGTTAATTTCTGTCCCAGTTTTTAAAGTGATGAAAATTTGGGGAGAAAAAGTGAGAAATTAGCAAACCTCCTCATCCTGAGTTCGAGCTATTTCTATCATCGACTTTCCTGCTGGATGTTGTACAGTAATTTCACGTAGTATAGCATTTCCATCATTCGTCATTACTATACCACCCATTGGATCCATTAACATTTTTAACATGGCCTGTGGCCCAAGGCACGTTCGAATCACATCAGCAATTGCCTATCAAAACAAGACAAGGGCAAATTGAGTCTGAGTGATGAATCATAGAATGTCTCTGAATAGGTAATCCTAAAATAGGTGAAGCACATGTTCTTCACAAACTCAAAAAAAGCATATTAATTAAGTACATTCAATTCAATTGATTGTATATAAAATTACTGATTTACACATGAAGATTGACTTACCTTTCCTGCTCCTATATTCTCCAGCTGAACTTTTCGTCCGGCATCTCTCTTTGTATTTTGGCCTACGAACGAAACGCGTGTTTTGTAATTATTCTTTACAACGAAAATACACTTAAAAAATAATAATTGTTCATAAAGCTACTTACTTAAAACCAGAATGGGTGCTGCACCTCCGCCGAACATTTTTCTAGCGTTTTCTTTCTTTTACCGTTCCAGCACTAGCACGAGGTTCTGTAGCGAAAAACAATTGAACGTCGCGGTGGAAAGCTTTCCCTTTCATGGTGAGCTGGTTCGCTTTGCGACGTCATGTCAAATCATAGAACATTCACAAGAATAAAAATGAGTACGTAAAAACAATAATGATAACATTATTTAATATAATCTTATTAACCAATCCTTAATTTTACTTATTCACGAAAACAGAAATTCATCAAAACTTTTCATTTCGAACCAGGTACTCTTTGGAATATTATCATCACGGAAATTATAAAGTTATTCATTGTTGACCTTATTGTTATATGGAACAAAGAAGAATATTAATTTCTATAAGAAATTATTTTGAATTTCCATATTTCTTTAATGTTTCATGTTACAATGCAATGAGTCGATCAGAGTTTGAGTTTGCGAATGATGGTTAATTCTCGCGTTTTAATTATCAAACGAAGGAGGATTAGAGTACTGTTTTATCTACCTCATATCAGATGTTCTCGAGATTAAAGAGGATTAAAAATTGTACAAAATATCTGAATTTCTCCATGGGCTCTTAGTTTCCTCGTGCGCTCCTAGTGGGCTAGTGTCGTGAGAGCACGTGAGAGGCAGCAGCGAATTGCGTGGTAAACGTCAGGCGCTTTTAGAAGTTGTTCCTAATTTGAACGTTTTGAACTTATAACAGCTTGTTACTTACAGCTAGATCTGCACCGTCTTGTTAATTGCGAAATGGCAGATGGAAACGAAATGGCAATTGCGTGCAATATTGGTTTTATTGGCGCTGGAAATATGGCTTGGGCAATTGGTGAGGGTTTAGTGAAGTCAGGTGAGTTCTAAATTTGTTATTACAACGAATATATGGTGAATTATTTTCTCCCATGTTAATGCCTTGTATTATCCCGTGAACTCTACTGAGAGATCGTGGGCGACTCGACATCAGTTCTTGGTCCACTGGTCCTCACGCGAAAGCTTGTCCATACATATCAAGGGGCTAGTGTCTAGCCTGTGTATATGATCATTCTTGTCTAGCCTTAACTAGTCAACCCTGTGTAACCCTAGGCAACCCAGTGCAAGTATGCAATTTTCGTGGTGGTCTCGCTGAATGAACATATAAACTCTGGAGTCAAGACTGAGGGTCGAATAGGACCCCGCCGTAGGAAATGTTCCTTATTTTGTAGATCACATTTAATTTTTTTATGTAATTTTTGTGATAAAGTACCTGATGATCTTGTACATTGTTTTTATGAAAAGATATTCTGAGAACTTACGAAATTTTGAGGCATCAGCTGGCAGAATCTCCTGTCACTTTCTTTAATTAATTTTGTCTATTTGAGTTCGGTTAGAAGCACTGAATTTTGTTGGAACAGAACGACAAAAACAAAATTGTTGCTCTCGCAATTTTCTCATTTCACGACCTTTATGACAATTTCTTTCCTTCCATTCTTCAGCAAAAATATTTCACAAAAATTAAATTTTTTTTTTTTTCATTTTATGGAAAAAGTTTGTGAGGCATACTTGCTTATGACCCCCTCCCAGTGTAAATGTTCTTTAACTTCACAGTAGGTTTCACAGACCATATTTTTCTCCTGCAAAACATTTTTCATGTCAACAGGTGCTGTATCTTCTAAACAGATCATTGTATCAGCACCAACAGATAGTAATTTGGGCCGTTGGAGACAACTAGGTTCAAAAACAACCTTTGAAAATGGTATGGTTATTCATAGTTTTGTGATGTCATATGGTAGTGCCTTCAGTTTAAGAGTTTATACTTTATTTCATAGGTGATGTGATTAAGGATTCTGATGTCATAATTCTTGCTATGAAACCTAATAAACTAGATGAAGCATTAAATGATGCAATAAGAACTCTTCCTCCCAATGAAGTACATAGCAAGGTTTTTGTGTCGTTACTTGCTGGTGTTAAAGTGGATGGTGTTCATAATGTAAGTGATAATTTCAGGTTTGAAAATGAAAATGTGTACATATAATAAGGCAAGCTTGATTATTTGTGTAATAATAATAATAAGCACTCACATAAAAGAAAACAAGTAAATATTAATATATTTGAGCTCATGTTGGTTTGCTCTAGAATTAAAAACTGAAGAGAAGATATATATTGCAACATACTCGTAATGTAATCTAATAGTATTTCTGTGACATCCAGTTGGTGCCTAGTGAATTCACCTTGCTTTATTCTTTGCATGAGCTTACAGAATATAATACAATGTAATGTATAATTACAACATAACACATTCTAAATAGTGCCATTGATGAAGTAATAATTTGATGAGTATGATCCCATCCAATTTCAGTTCATCATATTGTTTTCTGCTGTTGCTAGTTTTTATATTGCTGTAACAGGTAGTTATCATGGTAGCATTGTAGCATCTTGAAAGTGTTCACATAGTGTAGGGATATAGTCTGATTCTTTTTTTTATTCTAATAGAAAGTTAATGCAGTGGTCCCCAAAAGTCGTGTTGTCCGTGTGATGCCTAATACTCCAGTGGCTGTTGGTGCTGGAGCATCAAGTAAGGAAAAATTTCTGTTTTTTTAACATCAGTGTAGGTTTTTTGTAAATGAAATTTTTAAATATTATTATAGCAATGGTGAATGTTGTAAGTATTTGGGGGAGGTTTCAGCTCAGACACTAAATATTTTTGAAATAGTATTTTTTTAATCGTTATTATGAAGTAAAAAAAAGACTATATTTGAAATAAGAATACTGTGTTGGATTTAATAAGATCTATATAGAGCAATTATTGTGAATAATGTTTCAAAAAGCATCTGTTTTGGAGAGGGGTTGGCTGCTCATGTGTGCCCCCCCCCCCATTATCTGTCGTGTATTACTAAATAAATGATATTGTGAACCCTTTGGCATTGAATAATACTTTATTAAATTCAATTATGTTCAAATTTTGGATACTTTCTTTGAATGAAGTATTTCCTGAAAGTGATAGGAATGTCAGAAATATTGAACACTATGTCTTGCAGTTATTTTGGATAAAATTTCCAGTTAATTTTTTGCATGTCTCTTTCTTCATTATTTTTATCATTGTAATTTAAAAACTTTGTATTTTACAAACAATAGTTGAAATTTGATGTCCCCGTTCACATACAAAAGAGCAACAAGAGTTAAGTACTTTTATTGAATATTTGATACTTCACATTACTCACAGCTTTTATAGAGTGAACAAGGTCTTTGTTTTTGTGTTATAGTTTATTGTCGTGGTCCTACTGCCACAACTGAAGATTTAAATGTGGTGAAGAAAATTTTTAGCTGTGGAGGAATCTGTGAAGAAGTACCTGAAAATCTTATGGATAGTGCAGGGGCTCTATGTGGGTGTGGGCCTGCTTTTGTAAGTGTTTACTTTGAAATAGTACCATCTATTAGAGCCAATCTTTGATTTTTTGTGTATTGTTACTTTTTGAAAATGGTGAGGTAAAATTATGCAGGAAACCCTCTAGCTGAAAGTGTAAAATATATAACAATATTTAACATGTATAATGAGATGTGGATTGCTAAATAATTTTCTTCATTTATTAGTCTTCCTATGTGTGCACTTTCTACCTTGGGAGTTGAAGTCTTTCATCAAGAAAAATATTAAAGTTATCAAACATACCTTGGAAAGAACATCTTGAAAGGAATTCTTTTAATATTTAGTTTGCATAGTACATTGGGTACTGTAATATATTACATGTGGACATTTTATGTAAACCCTGTGAACTTAAGTGGAACTATAGGAGGATGTGAAAAATGGAGAGACAAGGGGGCTTTGAGAAAGCTATGTGACATGAAAACCAAGTGTGAGAGAGGACGGTTTTGGCTGTGTTTTAAACAAATCATTGTTTTAATAGTAAGAGGTGTTTTGTAATAAAATGGTATTCGCTGAAGGAAGCGAGACAAGAGACAAATTGAACTGGGTGCTTAAATTATGTGAGGAAGAAGCTTACGTGATATGTAAACCGAGAAGAGAGAGGAGCTAAGTCACTTATGCACTGATGTAATAAAACAGTTTTATTAGTGCAAATATGTCTTCAATTTTACTGTTCACGTAGATAAACAATCAATATAATTTTATTTGTTCAACAAAGAAACTTCTAATATTTTTTTAGTATAGTAATTTTAGCTGATTATAAGAAATATTCCTGTTCAATTCGTCCAATGATTTCCGTATGGAAATATTAGAGGTCATGTCCTGAGAATTGGTGTATTGTGCTGATGTATCGGGAAAAGGTTGGGCATATTTACAAATATATTTCTGTACGTCACAGTACAGTTATTAATATTCATAGTTTGAAGGGGAATCATTTGTAAAATTATCTGCCAAATGTTACATTCTGAATTCCTCAAATAATTTTAGGCTTTTCTTTAAGGCATTAGAATTTTTTCCCTAGCATTTATTACCTAATACAGTACCTTCATTGTAATTTTTAGATCTACATAATGATTGAAGCCTTGGCAGATGGAGCAGTGAAAATGGGGGTTCCTCGAGCAATGGCTACAAAGTTTGCTGCACAGACAGTGAAAGGAGCATCTATGATGGTTTTGGAAACTGGTAAACATCCAGGTTTACTAAAAGATGAGGTCTGTTCACCAGGTGGTACTACTATAACTGGAGTTCATGCAATGGAAAGATCAGGAGTGAGGTAAGTGGAGAAAAGAAAAAAATATTAAATTCCAGGAGAATCATTAATATCTCTCCCAACATTGCATTTGTACATGCAGCATTTCTTTAAATCCAAGGTGCCGATGAATGTAAAAGTGTACTTAAAACAAAGGTGTGCCTTAGATTCAAGCATGTGGTCCCATATGCCAAAATCACGTAGTATGTACGTTTTTGAGAGAAAGATAATGGAAACTTCAATGTCAATGTAAAACTACAGATTTAACTAGTGGATATGTGCGACATACTGAAATTGTTATTACTCAATTACTTAGATTTTAAAATAAGTGAGGGACATCATTTAAAGGTCTGAAATTGAATGAATTTATGCAGAATTCAAGAAATGATATGACGGAAAAATGGCTTGCAAAGTAGGGATATATCTTAAAATTTTGAGCATCAAGGTTGCATCCCAAATATTGGATATGTGTAGGATTTGGCCGTAGAAAAGTTCTACATTTTGACTAGCAGAAAATAGAAAACACCAAACACATTGTTTCATCTCATTCGGTATTCAAAGACAAAATGAAGTAAGAGATCAACACATTCTGGAACAATACAATCCTTATTCACTGCAAACCCAGAGACAAAGAACATTTCTGAAAATGTAATGGAGTTTTTAAAACATCAGTCCTTGGAAGGTGGTGTAGAGTGAAGAAATCCTGCTGTACATCTTACCTGAAAAACATGTTGCAGTATATAATTGAAACTACTGAAATTTTTTGTGAAAGGACGCATGTCAGACATTGCATTTCATACAATCTTAAATCTTTGTACTTAAAATCACGCTTCAGAATTACGAAAATTGTCTATGGATTGTTTAGCCGTACCCTTGTAATAACGAAATAATGAAGACAGGTAAGCATTCATTCTATTAATTTATGATTTTGTTAAAATTCAGTGTTTATACTATCAAACCTGCTAATAATAGCAAGCAATAAAATATGAGCCCACTATCTTTCATTTAAAGCAAAAATCAAGGAATTTGGTTTTAGGTGGAAAGCTCAAACTTTTTTCTTAACGAAAACACTGTGTTTTAAGTATAAAGATTTTTGCAATTTTCTAAGCATCAGAGATTTTAGTGAAGAAGTATCAGAACTCTACCATACTTATAAATGCACTTTCTTCTACATGAGCAAACAAGTTCAAGAACACTTTTTTTTAGCAGTTTTCCAGAAAATGTTGCAAAAACAAGGGCTTCATGCAAAGTACACTAAAAATTAAACAAAAAAATTTAGAAAAATGAATGATCTTTGGAACACATTTATACATCCATCAGTCCACATATACAAATCTATTTGCAGGTCGTATCTACCTACACCAATCTTGACCGCCTTTGGAACATTACTAATAGACCTTAATCCTGGCGTATCTGTGAAAGTGCAACTGAAAAGAACTTTAAAAACAGATTTTCTGACTGATATTCAAGATCATATTGTTGTTTCAATACTTTTCATCCCTGTGCTATAGTATTAAGAGAAAAAGTAAATGTATGTGTGGTGTGTTAATTAAGTTTCAAGACTGGTCTCAGGAAAAGAAATTTATTAAACATGTATATATAGCGGACTAAAAATCTTCGAAATAGTTTCCTTCTGAGTCGACACGCCACTGCCAGCGAGTTTTCCACTGTCGGAAGGCTTCCTGAAACTCCTCTACTGGAATGGTGTTCAGACTCTGCGTCGAAGCCGTTTGAACCGCTTCCCCTTGAAGTTCTTCTTCATACGGGAGAACAAAAAGAAGTCGCTGGGGGGGCAGGTCCGGGCTATAGGGTGGCTGCGGAAGCGTTGCCACGTTGTTTCGGGCCAAAATGTGGGTGACGGCGAGACACGTGTGCACGGGAGCGTTGTCGCGGTGCAGCACCCACTCGTCTTTCTTCTCCGGGCGGACGTGGTGGACTCGATCCTTCAAACGACGGATGACGTCGGCGTAAAATTGCCCATTGACAGTCTGTCCAGCAGGAACAAACTTTTTATGGATCATTCCTTTCGCGTCAAAAAAGGTGATGAGCATGTTTTTCACGCGCGATTTGCTCATGCGGGCTTTTTTCGGTTTTGGCGAATTCACGGAGTGCCATTCGGAGCTTTGCCGTTTCGACTTCGGTCGTACTCAAAAATCCAGGTTTCATCCCCGGTGACCACTTTGTCCAAAAAGTTGGGTTCGACTTGCAACCGTTCGAGCATTTCCTGCGCAACTGCCACGCGCCGCTGCTTCTGATCGTCCATGAGCACTTTCGGTACAAGTTTGGCACAGACCATCATCAAATCTTCAGTAACCATTTGAAACACGGTACCGTAGTTCAAATTCATTCTATCCGCGATGAGTCTAATGCTCAAGCGTCGGTCACTGTTCAAAACTTCCCGCAATTTGGCCAGATTTTCTTCGTTCCGCGACGTTGCAGGCCTTCCAGCACGATCATCTTCGACGTCTTCGCGGCCATCTTTAAAGCGCTTATGCCACATGAAAACCATCGCACGTGACATTGCGTCTTCTTTGAAAGCCTGTTGAAGCAACTGAAGCGTTTCCACGTCGTTCTTGCCCAGTTTGACACAGAATTTTATGGAATAACGCTGCATTTTCACTCTCGCGATGTTTCGGCGTGATCAACAAACACTTCGACTTTGAGCGTGATGCTTTCACTCCAGCGTTTCGCCGGCAACTGGCGATGATTGGTCGCTTCCCTGAGACCCCCCCCTCCACCCAGCCAAGGGCCACGTGATCGGTCTGGAAGCGCTCCGCTGCACGAGAAAAATTCAGTCTTGAAACTTAATTAACACACTCTGTATTTGTATTTTAATGTTAATATTAGTAGTTAGTGATACGGCACTGAAACAGAAATATTCAGCAATGTTTTAAATTTGTAATTTTACATAAACATCAACATTTCGAACTTACCCTTCAAAGTTTTTTCTCAAAAATGCAAATTTGTGGTTTTACATATGGTGGTCAATATGTTCTGATATATACTAAGAAGAGAATGATGTTAAAGACTTTATTTGTTTCAAAGAGTAAGTTTTCTCCGTGAGAGATTAGAGCTTTAATACCTGGTCATAGGCCATACGTGTTCAAAATTTTGAGAACTCCACATCACAGAATATCTTTGTTATACCCTGAAGATCCAAACAATGCAACATATTGTGAACATTAGTCTGGGCACAGTATTTTACATTTATCTCAGATCTCACTGTCAAATTGTGACAGGTTCTCACTAGTGTGAGTTTTAAAAATCATGTGAAGTAAAATAAAACTGAAAAGAAATTGCTTCATGAAATGAAAATGGGTTAGTGCACAGTAATTTATACATACGCACTTGTAGAATTTAATGAAAGTTTTCTTTTACGAGTGTTACTTGCAGATTTGCTTGACTTTGTTCAACAACATACCTATAAATTAAAATACAAGGTGGACCATGATTGGCAGGTCATGTTTTCTATTTTCATAGACAAATTGTTACTCATTTATGTGATCTGTGGTGTTATGGTTAGACCCCACACTGTATTTATGAGTTTCACAGGTCAAATCCTGGTAAAATCTTGTGAAATTTATGTTGGACCAAGTGAGATTGCGGCAAGATTCCTTGAGGCTCTCCCATTTCCCTTGACTCTCATTCGACCATTGCTTTGTAAATGAAAATCATCACCACCAAACACCAACCAGCATGACTGAAGGCACTGAGGAATATATTATAGCACACTGCGTATGCATTGTGTTTGTCAAATACCTTGTTTAGTTTTTGGTCACTTTGTAATTTGTTGTTGCTATCAGAGGCAAATTAAATTTTTGTTCACTTTACCCTGAACACAAGATTCATAATTGTTGGAATATTCTGAATTCTCAAGAACAAGAACATGGATGATACTGAACTGCTTGCTTAGGAGTTGTGTCTAGATTGTTCTAAAGTTTTTGGAGGGGTAGATCTGTGACATTTTCACATATATTGAAGGTCTTTTGCATTTCTATTGCAATTTATGAATAGATACAGTTCATGATTTGTACCCAGTTTAGGATCTATGGGTTTATGAATCCCGAAAATATTTCAAGAGTTTTATTGAACTTTATTGGTGAAGAGATCGAAGACGGGTATTTCCATGTTAAATCATCCGACATGGAACTGGAAAAGTTAAATGTAAAATCTTGTGTTGTGGATGCAGAAACAAAATGTTTGGATGTGGGTTATTGCCCTTGTCAGTGGATTCTGTGTCAGAGATTTTGAAAAAATTTGTATAAAACATGTTTCTTTTAATGCAAAGAAAGTTGTATCTGTATAAAATGTTAATATAAGTACCTGAACAATGGTGCATGCTGTGTGTGCAGTATATTCTAGATTGTTGAACATACACATTTTAAGCAGATGTTATAGTATTATGTACTTTATTATTTTGCTAATAAAAAAATGATATAACACAAAGAATTAACATTATTTCAATGTTAATAATTGCAATTACAATTTTTAATTTCTCTTTGCGTTTGTAGATTTAAAAGACTAAGTTGATGGTTGAAAGCAATGCATGTTTAGATCTTGCTTCAGTGTCTTGAACCTTTTTTTTTCAGTATTAGTTGTGCTTTTGTTTCTTTGCAGAAGTGCTTTGATGGATGCTATAGAAGCAGCAGCAAGGCGATCAATTGAACTTGGAACAAAATATTGATACATCACTATTTAGAAGAACTTGATTGTGAATAGATCTGAATGGAGTTAAAGAACTAGCATTACCTGGTCAAATATTTTAAACTGTAGTCATAGAAAATAATTTGTGAAGCTGTGATATCTTTGTAATTTTGAGAATTGTATATAAATGTTGGATTGGAATGAATCATATTTTTGATTCTTTGTTTTTGATGCATTTCCCTTCTCTCGACACAGTTCTTATTGGAGTAGGGTTTGTATACGTTTTGAAAAATGTGATTGCACAGGTTCTGCAGTATATTATTATAGTATTATAATTTCCAAATCTGCTCATTTGAACATGATTTACAAATTTCCCCAAATTCTCATTACTAGGGAACGGATTTCCAAGTAATTACATGCTTTTACAGGAACTACGTACCTGAATTCAATAATATTTTTTGAAGTTTACAAGACATTTTGAATGAAGTAGCACTATTTTTATTTTACATATTTTGGTACAATTACATATTCTTACATAGTTTACCTATTAGTATATATTTCGTCACTTTTAATTCATTTATACAATGAAACGGAGCATTTCAGATGTGCATTTGCAAATACATGTTGCATCTTTCTTACAAATCAAATGAAATGCTGTTGTGCTTCTGTGACCATATCTTCACCTTGAATTGGCAAACGTACCCCCTGCTTACTGGTTACCTGAGTCAAACATAAGCAGATTTTTGTGAACAAAAGTAATTTCAATCGCATACTTGCTTGTAATATACTATGCTCGTATTAGTATACTATGTACGTTGTAATATACTACGAGCGTATTTTATATTTCAAATAAAATTCTTATGTGTGTGAAGTCTAGCGTACAATTACTTCTGTAGAGGCAGAACCCATTTTCAGCCTCTCCGAATCCTTGTTAAGAACTGATTGGCGACCTGCTCCGCTCAGAAAATGCCTATAGATGTGGTGAGGCGACGCCGTCTTGCGCCCCTCACCGCCCGCCCTCCGCTCGGGCCGCGCTGGTCTGGCGATCAGATGTCCAGGCCGACAGTTCGCCACCCCCCGCACCCCTGTAGGTGCCCACCAACAAAGGTAACGCTACCTCAAGGACGCCGGGGATGGAATTGGCCTGGCGGTGTATAAGACCGGCCTGGCCTAAGAAGTGGTCGTCGTTTCCGCTCTTCGTGAGTGCGTAGTGTGATCGCCGGCGTCCTGCCTCATGTTGCCTCTGGGTTGACTGACGGGGAATCGACGCTGCAGTCGAACTGGAGCGACCACGCCAGCCCATCTGCCTCTTGCCGCCGCCTGCGCCGTCGCCTGTGGCCGCCGCCTCCGCCGCACACGCCGCCGCCTTGAGGCCGCTGGATCGTCGCTACCTGCCACCCTTCCCACCCTCCCCGCGGCAACACCGATTGGAGTGCTGGGCTGCGTAGCTCTGTTGGGGTAAACGTACGGCTAGGAACGTACAATAAACCATTTTGTGTATAACCAACACCGAGTTCATCTTTCTCGCGATACTCACTCCCTCCCATCATGTCTTCACGACATATTGGCGTCAGGTGTGGGGTTGTAATCTTAACCCGAAAGGGAGGGAGCGTGGGATGGTAATCTGGGCCCCGAAAGGGAGCACGGGTTCGAACCCCACCATGAGTAAGCATTCTGTAGCAAAGCGAGAGAAAGCGAACTCGGGTAATGTAACGGCCAACCAAAATTAATTTTTTTTCTTACAATCTGGATTCAAAATTTTTCGCTTGGGATTGATTAAGCAGCAGCATGTCGCACCGAGGCAATCAGCAGCTCTTGCCCTGGGAATGGGCATAAATGATCTCATGGATTTTATATCCCTGTATTTACAATTGAAGGCGACAGCACCCCCTCTTCACAAAATTTTCCGGCACAAGCCAATGTATCAGCTGGGCAGATCTGTCTCGTTCCGGTGTTCAGTGGCGAGGACGGTACCCGCATCGAAACCTTTCTAGAACGTCTCCCAATAGTTAGTAATTTTAGTAATTGGAGTGAGGCCGTAACACTAGGTGTAGCTCGCTTACGGCTGGCCGGGATTGCATCGGAATTTGCGGAAAACAATGCATATGTAGTGGCATCATACTCGGATTTCTGTAACATGAAAGATAGGTTCTCCAAAATTATCACGGCCCACCTTAGAGAAAAATGTTTGATGATTGTGGTCACGTTAATTTGAGTCGATTAGCGACTTCTCCAGCAGGCTCGCGTCGCTAGAACGTCAGCTACGTAGCTGCTATAGTAACCCCGACGCAGCGGCAACCAAGACAAGGTTTGTTTGAGGAACGATTGCTAGCACAATTTATAGCAGGTTTGAGACAGAAAATAAGTCGGTTCGTGGCAGTTCGCAATCCAAAACCAATGTTAGAAGCAGTAACGTTTGCAAACCAAGAAGAAGCAATAGCTAGGAGCTATGCGTCTGCGACCCAAAGCGTCAATTCACTGAACTGTCTTAGCGGCGGCCCCCCGCAAGGGTACGCACAGTGGGCAACAATGCCGCAGACGGCGGCACAAAATCATTTTTATGCGCCCTACTCGCCGCAGGGGTATACGCAACGGGCAACACCACCACACCCGTATGTGCTGGTGCAGAATTCCGCTTTCCCACCTTACGGGAATAGAAGTGAGGACCACCAAGCTAACTCCGTCAACCCTTGCCGTTCGGCAGGCCCGAGTTCTGGTGCCATTCAGCAACCTCCCCGAGGTCGGAACCTGGGATCCGCGCCGCAACCATTGCCACCTCCTAGACAGTCATTTGAAGCTAGAGTATGCTATCATTGTGGAAAACCAGGCCATTTTTCGCGAGAGTGTCCGGAGAAGAAACGAAAATGTTTTAATTGCGGGCAAGCAGACCACCACATAAGGAAATACCTATTAATAATGTGTAGTAAATGTAAAAAATCCGGTTACTGTACGGTAGATTGTCAAAAAACGGGATGTAAATTCGGGAAACTAATAAATCCCGACCACCAGGTCGGGGATGAAGTATTAGCCGTTACTCCGGCGGTCAGTGTAGTCAGTCAGTGCAGTGACAATCAGTGTAGGAATATTAGGAAGACAGCACCAATTCCAGGTCGACACGGGAGCTGCGGTTACTTTATGCGATTCCAAAATTTTTCCTTTCGGTCAACTTCCCCTTTCAAGTTACCGTTCGGCAATTAAAAGCGCTTCCGGGCACAATCTGCAGATACTGAGTCAGTGCAGTGTGCCATTTTTGATTGATCAGGTAACATACGAGCATGACACGCTCATAGTGGATTTAGGGATTACAAATCACGCAGGGATACTTGGCTTAGATTTCATGGTGAAGTATGGAAGTAGTATTTCGTTACGGAACAAGACCATGCAGGTTTGCGAGGGGCACGTGACGACACTCGCTCCTCGGACAAAACCGAAGAAAATTAGAAAACAGATGTGTGGTGATCTTATTTCTTTTGCAGACGAGCCGAGTGAAAATCAAGGCATAGTTACGGTAGTAGTCGCAGACGCGGGACGCCGCATCACGGATAATTTGGATCTGCTAGGGCCGCTCACAGAGAGCGAAATAGGCGAGTTGATCAAGAGCAAGGTTAATGCGGGCGGGACAGCGGGAATTGGCGCTTGTACGTCCAAGGAGGAAACCGAAGTTTTTCGAGGTAGCAAGATTAATGCGGGCGGGACAGCGGGAATTGGCGCTTGTACGTTCGAAGAGGAAACCGAAGTTTTTCGAGCTAGCAAGATTAACGTGGGCGGGACAACGGGAATTGGCGCTTGTACGTCCGGAGAGGAAACTGAATGTTTTCGAGCTAGTGGGATTAATGCGGGCGGGACAGCGAGAATTGGCGCTTGTACGCCCGGAGTGGCGGCTTCCGTTGTGCATAAGAGTGAGATTGATGCGAACATACTACCCCCATAGAAGTCAAAATTGTGCTGTTGCGTAATCTGTCCTTCCAGCCGGGGCGAAACAAAATATTAGCGCCCCGCTGGATAGGCCCCTATCAAGTTTTGAAAGTAAGGAGCCCGGTCTCGTTCGACATTCAAGCACTATCAAACGGAAAGATTCTGACCGCACACCTTCGGAATCTCTTGCCTCTGTCACCTGAACCAGAAATCCAACCACCTCGTATCGTAACTTAGCCTAGCGTTACGGACCTCAACAGCGGAAACCCGGTCACCAGTTACTCAGAGAACAGGCCACCTCCGCCACCACCGTCACCGCCCCCGCCACCACCGCCACCCCCAACCATGAAAGCCGCCCCGGCCGTCACCGCCGGCCACTCCTTAATCCCTTCCCCCTCGCCGGTTCCGACGCCAGCAACTGGGCCTTTCCCAGCCGCGGAAGAAGTACCGCCGCCACACCTTCCACCCCTAAACTTGCGGCCTCAGCACCCACGGCAGGTGACGGAGCTTAAGCTCCTTCAGCCCTACGTCCGGGACCCTAGAAGGCACAACCAGCTGGCCTCAGTCAAGTAATGAACCTGAGGGCCCTACCGGACGGGGGAGGCTGCGCTCGATCCCGATACCGCCAAGCCGGAGTCATCGGCGCTTCGCAAGAAGAACGGCGGCCGCCCCCGGCTGCGCCAGAGGCGGAGACTGCGCGCCGGCCGCCTTCGCGCGCATCGGCGGAGAGATGGGGAGGAAACTCTACCGCAGAGCGCAGCCACAGCTACCATGGCGCCTCGAAGCTTCGCCAGCGCCTTTCGGCTCCCACTTCGGCACCGCTTGCGGGAAAAGCGGCACGATGACGGCGGCAAGGAAGCGGTGGGCGATCCTGTGCGCCGTCGACGTATTACGGACCCAACTCTGCGCCCCACCTGGAGGCAATGCATGTGTGAAAGCGATGGCGCCTGACCAGCCGCTGCTAATTATCTAAGCTGCGAACACTGCCTGAAGCCGCCTACCTATGTGTGTTCGTGTGGGGTGTGTGTGAACGTAAAATGGGAGATGCTAAGTGCAAAGGACCCAGAAGAACGTGAACCAACTTGTAAATAAAAATTCAAGGGGATGCCAAAAAGACTCAAAGACATTTTTGAACGGCCGATATTACCAGTCTTATGTCTCATGCCATTTTTTAATGTAGATTGTGTTTTGTGTCTCTTGTTGTGAATATGTAATATGCGTTAGTAGAGTATTTGTATAGAATTTGTGTAGTGTGTATTTGTGTTGTATTGTGTAGTAGTATAGTATCTGTATAGAATAGCAGCACAGTACTCAGTCGCGTTTCCAAAATGACCCCCCCCCCTGCGGCTGTTTACGGGCGGGGTGATGTGGTGAGGCGACGCCGTCTTGCGCCCCTCACCGCCTGCCCCCCGCTCGGGCCGAGCGGGTCTGGCGACCAGATGTCCAGGCATTTTTTATTACAATAAATTCCGTTCCCTACTCATTACAAATTGAAGTACAAACACTCTTTTCCATCTGTATTTATAATTCATTCTGTATATGGGTTAGAGTAGGAATTTCAGAATGTAAGAAAATGTTCACAAAATACATTGCTCCCCACAAAACGTTGCACATGCTTCTTAACTGTTTTTGATGTTAAAACGAAGCCTCATAATGATTTCAACAATCAGAAAAATTCAAAAGAATTTGAAACTTAACATTTCCTTAAATGATGCACGGGAAATTGAAGTATGCAATTTCAAAAATAAAATTACGCCAAAGTACTCTTATTTTTAAACAATTAAATTATTTTTATTTTTTTTGACATATTTCATGTAACCAAAAAACCTGTCTTAAATATTATACTTTTGCAATTTTAATTTTTTGTTTGCAACTTTCTAAAATGCAGAGGGTGTGCCGAGAAAGGAACCATCATCATTTTCTTTACCGAACAATGTTGTTAAAAAAATCACGAAAAAATTTGGAGCTGTTTTTGAGAAAATAATTGGTTTTAAGTCTGTATTTCATGCAAAATTATGAAAAAAACTTCTATAATTTCGAAAATTTAACATATTTGAAGATTTTTTGGTGAACACATTCATTAAGAAAAAAATCTTCAAAACTGTAGTTGTAGGAAAATGTTGATTATATATATATATACATATATATAAAGATTATATATATATATATATATATATATATATATATATATATATTTCAAAACTTTTTGAAATATATATATCAAAAAGTTTTTTTAGTTGTTTTAAAAAATCGGGTATTTCAACGATAATCAGACCTGCATCATTCTTTTAAGCGTCCATTACGCTATCCGAGGTCAGAGTTTAATCACAATTTGGTGCCTTTTCTTGAAAATATCTCAGGGGCTTTATGTAAATTACCCTAAAAAATTAAAATATTTATTTATTATTCAAGAGCATCAGATCAATTGGGGAATATCAATTTTGATGAAAATCCTGCTTATGATTTAGCGGCAAGTGTTGTTCACAGGCGGACGGACAGTTTTACCGTAAAACTATTTTTCGTATGGGGGTATCAAGGAACCACAAAACATTATTTCTGACTGAACAATTTTCCATATGCTACGCTAAATAACCGGGAGCGGTAGCTCAGTGCATCAACTGATGTCGCTGCAGCGCCTCTGACCGGGAGGTCCTGGGTTCGAGTCCTGATGGCGGCAGGATTTTCGACACCAGCTTTTCAGCTAGGTCGAATTCAGTCGCTGTCTGGAGGAGAATTCTAGCGGCCGGCTGCTCTGATCGGTAGTTTTCCGTGGTTTCTCCGATCAACACCAGGCGAATGCCGGAGCAGTACCCCAAACGGGCCACGGACCGCGCGCGATCTGGCCTTCCTCTTCCTTGTCCTATCATCTCCCCTTATGCACACACACACACACTAACATGCACTACACTACCACATATTCCGGGAGGCCGGTCGGTAGCTTAGAGCTTGTCCCGGCTGGGGTGGTTCCCGCTGGTGGGAGAGTCCTGGTTAGGGGGAAACCCCACTAGCCGACGGTAGGTCGGCGCCGGATCTCGCCATCCAGCAGGGAAAGATCACCGCGCATATCCCGAGAAAAAACATGCACTACACTAACGGGACTAATGACCAAAGCAGTTGACGTGCCCGGAAACACGAAAAATCAACAAATCTACGTTAAATAGCATACACTTCCCATTTAGTCGTAGTAACTAGGTATATCCTGGGCATTTTAATGATCCCCTGGTCTCCACTTCTAATGTGACCAAGAAGTTCATTTTCTGCATTTATTGCCAGCAATGCTAAATTGCTCCATACCCAAATTGTGTGGTAGAGTTTAATAGAGCTGACCGCAATTAACGAATTAGCCAGTAGATTGCTCCTCGAGACATGATCCCCAACGTCTTGAGGGCACCGGATCAGGATCGTGCCCTATATTCCAACCAGCACTGGCAGGATTTTGGCGTTCGGCACTCCATGAAGTTGGGTTGCTCTGGGCAATCACTGGTTGATACATTACCACCATTTCCTCCCCTGCTTTAAGAAGGTTAGACTCATCCTCGTGGTGGGCAGTCTCATCGACCACGTGGACCCCTTCCCGACTTTTTATTACCAGGTCAGGTTTGAGTCACCTCTTCAGCAACGAAGAAAGTGGCTTCTGTGGACACCAGTGTCTGATTTTCGGAGCATCTTCCCCTCTATAAAGTTCTTTATCTCATCATGACGCTTTATTCTTGCTGGTTTCGTAAAAATGCACTGACCGAGAATGTGATTCATGGTTTCTACCGTTGTATTTCACTTCCTGCTGTATACATCTTCTCTGGGCCTCTCTACTTGGAGTAGTTTTATTGCAGCGGTATTTGATCTCAATCGAGGCAGGATAAAAAGACCAAGTTTCAGAAGATTATAATCTTGGGTGAAAAACATTTCAATCGGGATCGTTTATATACGCCGTAAATCCGCTCTCCTTTGAATCCCAGCTTCTCCCAGGCGGCTACCCGTCAATGGCGCATTTTTTCTTATAAGCTCTTAAATCTTGTTCAGTATAAGGCCAGTTTGAGTCTCAATGTTTTGGCGGTTTTAAATGTCCGTTGGTAGAAAGTCGGGTAAGAGCTCTGCCATCTGCAAATGGGATCTGCAGATTTTTCTTATCGTAATCCTAGGTTCAGCGCGACCCAAGGAACATGGGCGAGCCGCAGCAATCCCGATCCTCCATCTCTTCGGCCAGGTAGGAATAAGCCATCTGCAGTACTCATATGCAGATGTAGGAACCGTTTGATCGCCACCTGATTTGTCGTTCGCTTCTCTGGAGCATCGATAGAACAAATTGGTACGTAGCATGTAATACTAATTGTAATGTAATGTAGGTAATGTGGCATTGCGTAGTGAAGTAATGCCATCTTCTGAGTGGCCTAAATGCGCCTTCTGGAAGTCTCGTCACTGCTTCCATCAAGTTCGATATGGATGGGAACGTACATGGGAAGCCGTTCCAGAAAGAGTAGTTCACTCCCAAGTATGTTAGGGTATGATCATTACTAACCAGCGGAATTCTCTCTCCCGACCTTTCCAGACGGGTCTTCAATGAACCAGAATCGTTCAAAGGTAATTTGGAGTGATGAACACCTCGCGACAATACGGACAATATTTCAACTTTTTTCCTCTGACGATATATTGCTAACTTTTATCTTATCTGGTCCTGGAGCCGTGGGATTTTTCATCCCAGCAAGACGACTTTTCATTTCAGCAACTTGTACCGTTTATAGAATTGTGTCTGGGTCCATTTCACGTGTCGACAATTTATCATCCTCTCTTAATTCGGAAGGTCGCATCGAGGGTGTATTACCCCAAATGGATTTGTACAGGTCATTAACTTCCATTTATGTTGAGAGACTGTTGATCGATACAGTGCAGTCAATGCCCGTTCTAATGCTTTGCCAAAAGCGCTAGATCGTTCTTGAAAAGGTCCTGCGCCCTAGCATGAAAGTAGTGCTTTTCTGCGTGTACTCTATGCATACGGGGCTTTTTAGTAGTGGTGGTGGTGGTGGTAGCAGGGCGGCCAACGAACCCAGAATACTTAAAAACCGAAAAAAACGGGAATTTGATTTGAAAACCGGGGTTTTTCGTTATTTTTAGATCTTTTCCAACATTTAACAAAAATTCACATACGATATCGAATTCAGTAAAGTAGAGAATTAAACTGCACACGCTGATAAATGTCTAATCGGCGCAGAACTTAATAATATAGATTCAGTCGTCAATCTTACGTTTTTTTTTTTTTTTTTTTTTTTTAAAGAAATAAGAATTGGTTTTAAACCTTATATCTCTTAAAACTAAGGGCAATTTCTAAATTCCAGGGACAAAATCCTGCTTCAAAATATAATAAACTTTCAGAATATACTGTCATTTGCTTCTTTCGGACGAGAAATACCGCCTTCAGACGCATTTTGTCAATCTAGGAATTTTTTCACACATCTTTAAATAGCTCTATCTCCTAAGCGTGCGCGGATGATTTTCTCCCCCATACGTCAATACAGTTTTTGACTGTTTTTTGACTAAATAAAACTATTAGCCATACGACGCGACGACCCAAGGCAGATTTTAAATAAACTGCTCTATTAATGAATTTTAGGACTTTGGTTTGATAAAGTTTCCTTTAATTTACGGAAAACAGCTTTAGAAGGAAAAATGTTCTTCACCGTCGTTGAACATTTACGTTTTTCTCAAGAAATTAGGATATCCTATAAACTAAGGATGGTGGGACAATTCCCAGGGGCAAAATCCTGGTACAAAATATAATAAACTTTCAGAATATACCGTCATTTGCTTCATTCGGACGAGACATACTCCCTCCAGGCGCATTTTGTCAATTTGGAATTATTTTCACATGTTAAAAACACAAAACATCTTTAAATGACTCTATCTCCTAAACTATTAGCCCCACGACGCTTAAATTTGCAAGGCAGATTTAAAATATTCTGCTCTATTAACGAATTTTTGGTCTTTCGTTTGATATATTTTTATGGATTTTACAGAAAACAGCCTTAGAAAGAAAAAAAACCTTCAACGTCGTTTAACGTTTACGTTTTTCACAAGAAATACGGAATGGCTTTAAAATCCTATATTTCCTAAACTATGGGCAGTTTCTCAATTCCAGGGGCAAAATCCTATTTCAAGAATTTATAAACTTTAGAATATACCGTAATTTGCTTGATTCACACGAAAAATATCCCTGCAGCGCATTTTGTCAACTTAGGAACTTTTTCACATGTTAGAAATACATGACATCTTTAAATGGCCTTATTTCCTAAACTATTAACCCTACGACGCTGAAATTTGCATGGCAGATTTAAATTTATCTGCTCTATTAACGAGTTTTTAGACTTTAGTTTGATAATTTTCTTCGAAATTTACGGAAATCAAGGCCTTAGATGGAAAATTCATTTATACCGTTGAACTTTTACGTTTTTCACAAGAAGTAAGGATTGGTTTTAAAATCCTATATCTCCTAAACTATGGACAGTTACTTAATTCTAGAGGCAAAATCCTTCTTCAAAATTTTTATAACTCGATAATACTCGTCATTTGTTTATTCGACGACAAAAATCCGACGAGGCTTATTTGACAATTGCCAATTTTTTTCACATGCTAAAATACAAGACATGTTTTAAGTGGCTGTATCTCTCCTAAACTATTAGTCCTACAACGCTGAAATTTGTAATGGCAGATTTAAAATAACCTGCTCTGTTAACAAATTTTTGGACTTTAGTTTGATAAATTTTCCTGAATTAACAGAAAACACAGCCCTAGAAGGAAAAATGCTCTTCACCGTCGTTCTACTTTACGTATTTCTCAAGAAAATACGATTGGTTTTAAAATCCTCTATCTCCCTAACCATGGGCAGTTTGTCGATTCCAGGGGCGAAGTCATACTTCAAAATTTTATAAACTTTTAGAATGTACCGTCATTTGCTTCATTCGGACGAAGAAAAAAAACCCTCGAGGCGCATTTTGACAAACTGGGAATTTTTTCACATGTTAGAAAAACAAGACATCTTTAAACGGCTGTATCTCCTAAAGTATTAGCCCTACGACGCTTAGAATTTGCATGGCATATTTGCATATATGCTCGTATTAACGAATTTAGTCTTTGGTTTGCTAAACGCTTCCTAAATTTACGAAAATTAATGATCCTAGATGGAAAATGCTTTAACAAAGTTATGAATGATACACTTCTTACAAGAAGTAAGAATTGGTTTCAAAATACTATATCTCCTAAACTATGGGCAGTTTCTTAATTCCAGGGGCAAAATCCTTCAGTGCTACATTGTTAATTTATAATACATACATATTTAACCTTCCTATTCCTTCCTAACGCTACATATTTAATCCCTATTCCTGATGCAAATGTACTAGCTTACTGAAAAACAGTGACTCTCCCAATTTAAGAAAAGTGCTGTTCGATACTTGTGCATTCCACCAGCTACAGTGTTTTCGGAGAGACTTTTCAGTACAGCTGGATTGATATGTGACAAAAAGGAATAGAATGGACCCAGAAAGAATTAGAATGTTAGTTTTCCTTAATAAGAATCTTTAAAATTTAAAATGTATGTTCACTTCAATAGTTTTAAATATTAAAATAGTAAAACCATGTATGTATGAAGAACGAAATATATCCTTGCAATTCTGATTAAACCATTTTTGTTGTTGAGTCTTAAAAGTAGTACAGTATCGAGTATCGAAGCTCTCAGACAGGTAACGGTATCGAGAAAATCTGGTATCGACCCATCACTACTTTAAATACTTTAAACTCAGTATGCTAATTCCAAAACAATTTAGTTTGTACACTATAAGTACCTAAACACAAACATTTTTATCAAAGTGCGCATTAAGCACTTAACACTGTATCTACTGACCAATTTATATTTTCTAATACACTTAGAGTACCTAAATAAATTTTCGTATTGATTTTAAACCTACAGTAATATTCGCAGATGACTTAAACTACAGGATAAACCTAACTTAACACATAATCTGATTACTGTTTGTCAAAGTACGCTTTAAACACTTTGCACTTTGCATTTTGTTTCTGCTCAAACGTAATGCAGTTTAACTAATGCACTTTAAATACCTAAGTAAATTGCGTGTGAATTAAGGCTAAAGTCCCCTATAACACTCGCAGATCACTTACACTTTTAGAATATCGTGCGAATAGTTGGAGGAAATTCGCGGGAAGAAAATCTCTAATACGTGATGCAGAACGAGCCATGCTCAACTTCTGCACCCAAAAATTATAGAAAATGATTTATTGATTGATTTTTTCGTGTTTCCGGGCACATCAACTGCTCTGGTCATTAGTCCCGTTAGTGTAGTACATGCTTTTTCTCGTGAGACGGCGGTGATCTTCCTCCACTGGATGGCGAGATCCAGCGCCGACCTACCGTCGGCTAGAGGGCTCTCCCCCCAACCAGGACTCTCCCACCAGCGAGGCACCACCCCATCCGGAACAAGCTCTAAGCTCCCGACCGGACTCCCGGAATTTGTGGTAGTATAGTGCATGTTAGTGTAAGTGTGTGTGTAAGGGGAGAGGATAGGAGAAGGAAGAGGAAGGATCAGATAGGGTACTGCTCCGGCATTCGCCTGGTGTTGATCGGAGAAATCACGGAAAACTACCTATCAGAGCAGCCGGCCGCTAGTGGAGAAGTGAATTCCTAGGTATTTTATTGTGGTTTGACATGGGATGGGGTGGCGGAGGATTTTTAGGGTTGGGGGGAGGAGGCGTTTCTAGGGAAAGAGAAGAGAATAGCTTGGCATTTATCGGGGTTTATTGTAATTGCATTTTCTCGGGCCCAGAGGTTGAGGGTGTTGAGGGGTTTCTGAAGTTGTTTGAGGGAGCCTGACAAGGATTGGAAGGAAGAAAGGAAGGCAAAGTCATCGGCGTAGAGGAAAGCTTTGACACCGTGCGTGGGCGGGATGTCATTTACGTACAGAGAAACAAGATGGGGAGCACGGCACCCTGAAGGACGCCGGCGTGAATCGGATAAGTAGGAGAGGATTTTGAGAGGTGTCGGACGTAGAATGATATTTGGAAGAGATAGTTTTGAAGCAGTGTGTATAGGTGGGTGGGGATATGGGGGTGAAGTTTCATTAAAAGGATATTGTGAGCAACGGTGTCATAAGCATGGGAAAGGTCGGTGAAAATGGCGGGGATCTCAATTTTTTGGCGGAGTGGAGTGGCTATGGATATTGCTAAATTGAGTCTTTGGAGGGCCGCGGAGCAACCCTCACGGAAACCAAACTGGAGAGGACGGATTACGGGATTTAGGATTGGGCTGAGTCTGAGAAGGATAATTTTTCAAGGATTTTTCCAAAGATAGGGAGAAGGCTGATGGTGCGGTAGTTTGAGGGGAGCCGATGGTCTTTGCCAGATTTGGGTATCATTATGACACGGGCGGTCTTCCAGGAGGTGGAAAAATGTGATAAGGTGAAGCAGGAATTGTAAATTTTTAGTAAGGAGATCTATTGCATTTTTTGGTAGGTGTTTTATTTGTGATGGGATGTTTAAATCGGGGCCTGGCGCTTTGTTTGTGGATCCATTACTTAAGGATTTCTACAAGTTTGATGCTAGCAAGGATTAATTTGGTGAGGGTGTCCTCTGGGCCTTTAAAGATTTCCAAGACGGTTTTTAAAGTTTGAAGGTGTTGTGGTAGATTGCAGGATTTGAAGATGGTGAGGAGTTCTTTGATATCAGAGATGGAAGAGGTGGTGTTGTTTTGGTGTGGTTGTGAGCGTGGATCTGAGTTTAAGGTTGAGGCATAGGATTGAGATTGGTTTTTGAGGTGGGGAAAGTTTTTTTTTGTTGAGTTTAGGGGGGGAGGGGGGATTTGAGGTTCTGTTAATTTGCATAGCTCTGGCTTGTTTGGCTTGTTGGCAGTAAGGACAGTTTGAATGATAGGCGGGGTGATTTCTAGTGCAGTTATGGCATTTGAATTGGAGCTGTTGGCTTTAGGATTGTGGGCAGGATTCAGTGGGGGGCAAGCACAAAGGGCACACATGGTCTAAGATAGTTTCAGGTTGGGGCTTGAAAGCGGCGCGAATGAAAGAGTGTTCCGCGCGCGTGAGGTTCTCACGGCGCTGTTCCGCAGCCGTTGCCCACACCTCAAATGCATAGAGCCCCGCGCTCCGTACACACGCGAGATACAGGCGGATTTTTAGCTTATCCTCAAGGGATTTGCTTCTAAATAGAGGAAGAAGGCGGTGTATGCGTTGTGTCATGTTTTGTCTGGTGCGTTGTAAGTGTGTGTTCCAAGTAAGGCGGCGGTCGAAGAAGACCCCGAAGTATTGAATCTCGTTTTGCCACGGGAGAGAGTGTGCGTGTAGGTGGATGGGAGCGACAGTGTGCGCGTTGTGAGAAAGTTTGTGAGTGAAGAGAATGGCCTGGCATTTCTGCGCATTCAGCGTGAGGCCGTTTCCCCACTCCATTCATAAGTGCATTTGCGGCGCGATGAATTTTTGCCATTGCAAATGTTATTCGGCTATCTTTGACTGCAAACGCTACGTCATCGGCGTAGATAAATTCGCTCACTTCGGTAGTGGAAGGTGCATCATTTGAGAAAAGAGAGAAGAGAAAGATCGAGAGTACGGCTCCTTGTCGGACGCCGGCGAGAATGGGGCGAGAAGAGGAAGTGTGAGATTTATAGTAAAACAGTCTGATTCTATTTTTAAATTTAATATTTCCTCTGCCTCTAACATTATTAAATTCAACACTAACATTATTCAACACAAGTAACATTATTCAACGTAACCCGTTCCAAATGTATATAAGAATATGGGCGCCAGGAAAAGATTACGTTAATTTAATTATTAAAATTAATATTCAACTGCTATTTCCATTAAATTAATGTCTGGCTAACTGGGTCAATGGATCTTATTAAAAATAATCGCTATTACCTACTAATAGCCGATTATTCTATCTGCCATCTGTGCAGAGTGGCCGAGAATCTGAAAAGCAAATATACATTTCTAGCTACTCATTTGCTGGAATTGGCTAAATGAAAATCATCTTTTCTATTCACAGAAACTTGTAAGTTTATTCAATGTTCTTTGGTAACAATACGAAACTTTCGGTCATGACCAGTCTCAAACCTTATATTGCAGTACCCGTCTTTGCGTGCTCTTGATCGATGTCGCTGCGTAGAACCATTTTCAATCTTCCCCGGTGTCGATGGCTCCAGGTTCATATACCACCTTCTTTTCTTCCGTTCTGGCACAAGTGTATTCAAGTCACTGATCCTCACCGCCTCATAAGTTGATAAGACTTAATTAATTTTCCTTTTAAAAGTTCCCAGTTCTTTCTACGCGTATAATTAAAATATTAAAGTTCAGAAAACTATTATATGCATTAAATACTCCCAGTCCCGTTGCCGACAAATTCACCTAAGTTCACAATTCTAGCTACTGCACTCGAAATATTTCTAAGTTCCGATTTCCGCACATTAAGTACATCAATATTCTAAGTCCGACAACCATACGCTCCAAAGTAGATGTTCAAATTCCCAAACTCCCAACTCAATTGTCTACACACGATCCGAACAGCATCGCGGCTTAACTCGGAATGCCTCCATATTCCCCTCTTTCAGCCCTTCAAAACTCGGTCCATACATTCTATTGTTTCTTGTCAGAAAAATGTCGACCCGCTTCCGTCGAAATACATTGTCATTCCATGCCTAGCCAATCCCTAAATTACTTACAAATTTAACTAGCCGCGCCCCAGACTGTCATTGCTTTCTCGGCCAATCCCCAAACCGTTTACTTTATCAACTAGCCGTGCCCCGTGGTTAAAAGCAATGCAGTTTGTTGACCTTGACGTCAACTCGTCTACCGTTGCTATGCCGCCATATTTACAAATGTCTATCCTTACAATTCACCCTGTTTACAATAAATGTGACGCAATACAAGGTCCCACATTTTGGTATGTCACAATAGATGACAGAGAAGGAGCGAAATGATAGGTAATTAGTAATAAGATTTAATAGAAAGGTGGGGACGTAAGGCTGAAGTTTGTGGAGAAGTGGGTGGTGGACGGAAGGCGAAAGAGAAATCGAAGAAGAGAGCTGGAAGAGAACAGCGGAGATTTAGAGTAGATGATGCTAAGAGAGCGAAACGAAGTGCCTGAAGTGCGGAGGAGCGATTCTTCCGAAAGCCGAACTGCAACCCCTTATGATTCCTCTCCGCTCGAAGTCGGGCAGGAATTCTCTTGAGAAGAAGTTTCTCAAAGAGTTTGCCAAGAATCGGCAGGAGCGAGATCGGGTGATAATTTTCCGGGAGACGCAGGTTCTTGTTCGGTTTCGGAAGTACCGTTACAGTCGCGGATTTCCATACCGCGGGGAAGTATTGCACAGAAATGCAGGCGGTGTAGATGGAACCTAAGGGATAGGTGGCCTTAGGAGGAAGTTCCCTAAGCATTTCGCCTGAGAGTTTATCCGGCCCACCCGCTCGTTTTGTGTTAATGTTTTTGTGTTGATCTCTTACCTCATCCTCTGCGATGTGCCAGTCAGACGGAATTTCGTCGGGAGGCGTGGGTGTGTAATGGATTTCCGCGAACCCCAACTCCCTGCCAGTCATCCGACGGGCGGGGCCGCTCAATAACGTCCGACCGCGTGATCGGACCGCACCATGCCGTCCGATCACGCGTCGCGCCACCCGACTCGACCGCCTCTCGCGGTTGACGTCATTAGTAGGTAGGGGGTTCGCGGTCGTAGTCTTGAGAAGTGTCTCATTCGTAGTCTCGTGAAGAGTAGCTTAGTAAATAGCGTATAGTTTTGGAAGTGAGTAGAAGTCGAGAACGGCTTCTTCTACCTCACGTAGTCTCGCGCGATTTACTGTGCGTGCAAAGGCTCCTTCTCTGTAATCTATAAATCTCACACCTCCTCTTCTCGCCCCATTCTCGCCGGCGTCCCACAAGAAGCCGTACTCTCTCTTTCTATTCTCTCTTTCTCAAATGATGCACTTCCACTGCCGGAGTGAGCGAATTTATCTACGCCGATGACGTAGCGTTTGCAGTCAAAGATAGCCGAATAACATTTGCAATAGCAAATATTCAGCGTGCCCAAATGCACTTACGAATTGGAGTGCGGAAAACGGCCTCACGCTGAATGCGCAGAAATGCCAGGCCATTCTCTTCACTCACAAACTTTCTCACAACGCGCACACTGTCGCTCCCATCCGCTTACACGCACACTCTCCCGTGGCAAACGAGATTCAATACTTCGGGTCTTCTTCGACCGCCGCCTTACTTGGAACACACCTTACAACGCACCAGACAAAACATGACACAACGCATACACCACCTTCTTCCTCTATTCAGAAGCAAATCCCTTCAGAATAAGCTAAAAATCCGCCTGTACATCGCGTGTGTACGAGCGCGGGGCTCTATGCATGTGAGGTGTGGGCAACGGCTGCGGCACAGCTCCCTGAGAACCTCACGCGCGCGGAACTCTCTTTCATTCGCGCGGCTTTGAAGCCCCCACCTGCAACTATCTTGAACGACACTGAACTTACAAACAGAAACACTAGCACCATCACCTCCGCCACACACACACACTTGCCACGGAGAGAATCACAAACATCTTCACCAATATCCACCTCTACCCCACTTTCAACCATTCACACAGTATTACAACAAAAGTCACGCCAAACTTAAGAAACTCCTCACAGACATTATCTTCCAAAAACCACCGTAGAAACATTCACTTGCATACAACACACATACAGGGCCGTCTTTGGGTTTGAAAGTACCCGAGGCACTAAGAGATTTCGGGGCCCCTAATTCTTAGTTCCACAAATTACGTTCTGGCGATCATAAGTTATTAAAAATTGAATATTACACAGTTAATAAGCATTTTGATTCCTCTTTTTAAGGTAAGGAAGGATTTGTAAAAAAACTAGATAAACGGAATTAAATAGTATCTTTAATCTCTGTATTTTCTATAGTAATATTTTACTAATAACTCTAAGAATAGTAACATAATAAAATATGATTAAAAAACAACACAAGCAATATTTACATAATAAGATATAAGTAAAAAACAAACTAAGCATTTGTCAATAGTACTTTACATAGTTTCGCACGCACGAAGTCGTCAATTACATCGTCGAAGGTCAATTCGTTCAAAATATCGTACTCCATGTTTAATAAAGCTAACGAAGAAAGTCGTTCTTGAATCATATTACTTCTTAATTCATTTTTTATATACTTCAGCTTTGAAAATGAACGTTCACCTGTACAATTAGTGACCATTAACGTTAAGAAAATTCTTAATGCTATTTCAATGTTAGGAAATGTCTCTTCAAGATTATCTTTTTTTAACAATTTATACATTTCTGCCAAAGATACGGTGTTGTTTGTAGGATTTTCAATGCGAAGATAATGTTGAAATTGAAATCACTCCGATATGAGCTCTTGTTTATTTACAATTTACAACACAGATGTCAATAAATTGTAATCAAACAATTTATATGTGTTATAAAACTCAACAAATAGTTTACATTTATTAGACAATTCTTTCTCATCAATAAGTTTTAATTCTGATAAAAATTGAAATCGTTTACATATAATACTGTATGATTCAGCTCTTCTATCTAATTCACTTATTAATGTGTCGATAATAGGAATATAAGTTTGTAATTGAAATTTTCTTTGTCAGAAAAGATGACCGTCTGTTTCTGAGTCAAAAGTTACACGAGAACTTCTGTTTGTTACACGCAATTTTGATATTCTGAATCGAGAAACTTTTCTTTGGCGATTGTTTCAAAGTTATCAAATTCATTTCTCATGACATGCAAACAATCGATCAATGATGATATCAACTTTGAAGCAACATCCAATGAAATATTTTCTTTTTGCAACGTTTTGTTCGTTTCATTAACTTTTAAAAGTACAGCACTCAGACTTCGGTTAAAATAATATTCTCTAACTTTTCATTTTCTTAGCTATACTATAGGCTTCATTTCGCGTTTCTCTGATGGGTTTTCTTTATTATTTTCAATAAATTCCAAAGCTAATATAATCTGAGAATAACCAATTTTAAAGCTGAGACTGCATCATATGTAGCAGACCAGCTAGTATCAGATAAACTTTTACTATTTGATTTTCCCAAGAATTTTTTAATATATCCAACGATGTGTTGAACCCGAAAAGAAGTTGTACAATTTTGTACAAGTTGGAAATAACTCGTTGCTGTCATCACGCAACCAGCAGCTTTAGCCCCGACTAAATTCAGCGAATGTCCAGCACAAGGAATGAAAATAGCGTATTCACATAATTGACGCAATCTTGATTGTAGTCCTGAGTACGCACCTGACATATTCGCGGCATTGTCGTAAGTTTGACCGCGGCAATCATTAATTGATATCTGATTATTTTCGAGAAAGCTAAAACCGTATTTGTTAAATATGTTCTTGAATAGGTATGAACTCTAAAACCGTTCAATCGGTGTGTTATCTTTACATATCGAATCGTAAATGTTAACTGATCAACATGGCTACAATCTGGAGTAGAATCAATACTAATTGAATAATACTTGGCCTGTTTCAACTTAGAAAGTATTTTTAGTTTTACTTGTTTACCCATAATCTCAATAAACTCATTGCAAATGTTCGCTGATAAATACGATACGAATCCTTTTCCTGGATTACCATATTTGTTCAAACGCTCTTTGAGAAATGGATCAAATTTGCTAATTAGTTCTAAACAACCCAAATAATTTACATTCTGCTGAGAACCAATTATTTCATTATCACCACGAAACGGCAGTTCGCAGCAAGAAATTTGATTGTTTCAACAATTTAATCAAAACACTTTTCCAATAATTGACTTCTTCATTGAATTGACAAGTATTGATTCATTTACAGTATCCACTTTCTACTTCGAACGATGTAATCTATAGTTGCATATCTATGCCGCAAACTGTTTTCATATTCAGTAATTGCACGGTTCAAATTTTTCCAGTCGTGAAACCCGTCCGGAGAATTAAACGCCGAATCGGAAGATGCAAAAAGACGGCATGCAAAACAGTACAACGCATTTTTAGATGGCGAAAATAGAAACAATGACCTTCAGACAGTTTCATTCTTTTGCAATTTACGTGTAAACACAGATTTAGTAAGATGTCTAATTACAATTTTCCCATTTCCATCTTCGTACTTTCTCGCTGTTTTTGAAAAATCACAATCTTTATTTTGAAAAACATAGGTCCTTCTGAATCCAAAACATCGATCTTCTTCACTTATCTTATTCCATTCTCCGGAATCGTTTGATGTGCACCTGAAACTTTTGAAGAAGTCAGAGCATCACCTATATTTTCAGATGAACATTTCTCATGCAATGAAACATCTTCCAGATGAGAACTACCTTCGGAGGTACCTGAAAAGGTAGCCAGAGCTACATTTTCTGGTTTTCTGATCGATTAATTTCATTCGGTGTGTCCAAAAGAATTTCTGGTGTGTCACTTGAAGATATACATGGATTTATTGATTTTGTAAAGAAAGATGTCAGTTTGGGTAATTTTCTAATCCTTTCATTCTCCTCAATCGTTTCTTTCCCCTTAGATGCACCGCTTGATATGTGCGTTTCGACATGGTACCAGTAAAATGAAATACCAATGAACTCTAGAAGCAAATACAATATACTGTTATACAAATTAGTTTATTTACAGATACTTTCTGCATAGTCAAATTCACAGTTCACAAAAGCAAACATTTTCGGTGCTTTCAATTTCTTATAATGTCACTTTGCATGTTAAAAATTGGGTTGATATTTCTTAACCATATTGATTTTTTTATTCATTTACGCTTGTTATATGTTATCATATTTGTATTTAAAATAATATTTTTGTCTAAATGATTCGTTAATATATAATTTTTAAATACTCTTAATTTTCAACCATGAAACTTTATTATACAAATTATAATATAATAAAATTATACCCTTTTTAATATCCTTTAATCAATTTTTATTTGTTTGTTGCTCTATTTTTAAATTCATTAATTATAGTGTAATAGTATTGTTATTTATTAGTTATAAAAAATATAATTTTATTAAAATAAATAAACATTTTGGATTACAAAATTATACATTAAAATGTAATTAAATGTATCTTAAACTTACATTTTTTAGTGTTTTCCGTCGTGGGTTCAAATGATATGATAAACCTTTCAGATGTTAATTATGTAAAGATGTTGTATTTTATATTGTACTTATAACACTTAACACTGTATTGCACTTGCTCTTCATTCGATTTCTGACTGCAAACTAAATTCATTTTCAATATTTGCCGATTGCTGCCAAACTATACGAAGGTCGTTTGATAAGTCTGGTAAATTTTATGAAAGAGCGCGCATTGTTGTTAGACATGTGCATTGTTAGAAAGAACGATTCTTTGTAGACAGATGTTTGACTTGGCGACAGACTTCGAAAACTCAACTGATCAAATTATAAGTGACATATTTGATTAATCTCTCGACATTTGTACAATTGATGTTAGAAATATATAATTACTTTAATCGTGAACATAAATTAATTCAGATGCAGTCTATATTGGTTCCAATCAATATATTTAAGTTCATCAATATATATGTAGTAAATATTACAATTTTTCAGTTTTGTTATTTATTTTTTATTATCTGTGGGGGCCCTTTGATCATGGGGCCTGAGGCGAGCCTCGTCTGCCTGTGCCTAAAGATGGCCCTGCACACATACACTTAATACCTTACACACTCAACTAGTCAGCACCAAACACAGCCTACACCAAGTACGCCCCAGTCTCCGCAGCTCACCTACGTTCAAATGGTACTAAAATAACCCTAAATTAAACTAAACTTCTTAAATCATCAGTGTCAGGGTAAATAAAATGTAAATAAAATATGTAACTGTAAATATGTAAAAATGTAAATAAAAGTTAGGTTAAGGTTTCCAAAACAATTACCGATAAGACTCATTCTTGTAAATATATAACTATGTAAATAAAAGTTAAGGTTAGGGTTTCAAAAACCAATTACTAGGATCAGTTCTTTACATTAAGCTAGAATTTAAAATCATTTGTATTAGATACAATTTTAAAACTTTTAGGTACTCTTTCAAAAATGTTATTGCAAATAGGTAAACAAAATTACTACAAATTCTTAATGGAAACATGTAACACTAGGATAAAACTTTTTAGGTTTAGGTCAAGGAATAAACTTACTTGTATTAGATTTAACTTTACACTGTAGGGACAAAGCTAGGTTAAGATTAAATTCAATTCTATTAGGATTAGCTTCAATTGTATTAGATTATTTAGTTAGTTTTGTATCAGACCTTCTATTAAATTAGTTTCTTATATATGTATAAGTTATATATATATATATATATATATATATATATATATATATATATGTGTGTGTGTGTGTGTGTGTGTGTGTGTGTGTGTGTGTGTGTGTGTGTGTGTGTGTGGGTGTCGTGTGTTGTTTGTGTGTGTGTGTGTGTGTGTCTATATTTGTATCAGGTTAGTTAGATTAAAAATTAACTTCACTTGTCTTAGGTTTAAATTCATAGATTCATAAACTCATTCAAATGCAAACAATGTATTCTTAAGAAAATAAAAAAGACCGGGGAGCGTCTCACGACGGGAAATGACAGATGAAACAACATCACTTCTTTTGGGGAGCAGCAAAAATATCAAAAGCAAGTAAACCATCATAATAAATGACAAATTGGCCAACCAAATGTGAGACAATCACAGGCCGGCCACCAAGAGACAGAAACAAACCAAAACTACTCCAGCGGAAGAGCTCCTCCACGATACACCGTGGATATTTACAGTGCTTACGGCCTGCTCCGGTGTGGAGCTCTTCCGTTTTGGTGTTTTTGTTAGTTTTCTTATTTCGTTGTTTGCGGGCGCCTTATGATTGTCTCATTTTTGGCGCCCGCAGTCGTTTGTTAAGTTTTGTCACTGTTTAGTCACTATCACATTCACTATCACATTTCTGCTGGTTTTCACTATCGCACTCTGCTTTTAGCTGCTCCCAAGTTTGGAGTTCTTGTTTGTCATTTCCCGTTTCGCTCACGCTACCCGGTCTTTTTTTATTATTATTAAATTATACATTAATTTGATTTCCTAGCAGTACTACTTAATCCTACCCGACACCTAATTACTTCTAATACCCATACCCTTTCCAATTACCTTAACCACTTAAGCACTACTTGACTTATACACTAAGATAAGCTTAATTCTAAATTACTAAAATAACTACTAGATACTACGTCACATGAGTTGCATAGATATGGAAAATTTGATGAAGGTAAATTAGATTTAGGTTATACAAATATTACGGCTAATTTAGTCGGAAATGGCATATAATAGACAATGGAGGCAACAATGGAACAGTAGTAGTTTACAAATGGAACTTGAATAAATGACAGAAAACACAATAATAAATGGCACATAAGGAAACAATGAAAGTATCAGTGGAGCAAAAAGTAGTTCATAAATAGGGCTTAGTTAAACAGTAGAGCACTGGGAGTACGCTGTACAGTTTAGAAGATTTAAGTTTTGGGTTTCGGGGTCTATTCCTTGCCCGCGGCGCAGCTGACGTGGGAGGGGCGAGGGTGATTGCTGTTTATTGTAGTTGAAAAGTGATTATGGAGGTTTGAGAAAAATGACGTCGGAGGGGAGTTTTTTGCTTTTAAGGCGGTATTTTTTATTGTAATATTGGATGTAGGGGTGGAAGGGAGGGTGTGTGTTTATGTTAGAGAAGATGGAAGTTATTCTTTCCGTGGCGAGCGTGTGAAGTGTAGAGAGATGGTTTCGTGTTGTAGAGACGGAGAATATTGGCGTAGGCGTCACCTGGAGCTGGTTTAAAGCAGTTCTAATGAAGTAGTTTTCTGCTCGTGTGAACAGATCGCGCGTCGTCTCTGGCGCCGAGGCCCAGACCTCACATGCGTAGAGCCCCACTCCCTACGCATGCGAGGTAGATGCGTATTTTCATCTTTTCCTGAAGGAGCGGCTCTGAAAAGTGGCTGTAGGCAGCTGATGCGCCACGTCATTTTTTCCTGCTTCCTTTACGTGTGCTTTCCAGATGAACCTGCGTTCGAAGATAACGCCTAGATAGGTGATAGTGTTTCACCACGGAAGAGTGTGAGCATGTAGGGGATGGGCGCGACTGTGTGCGCGTTGGACTGTGTGTGAAAATGATAGCTTGGCATTTCTGTGCGTTCAGCGCGATGGCCGTTTTCCGCACTCCAATTCGATAGCGCAGTGCGGTGCGCGCAGCCGTCAGGGGCAAGTTGATCCGGCTATCCTTCACAGCGTAGGCACGTCGTCTGCGCCCTGGGGACGCCGGTATGAATGGGGCGAGGTGAAGAGTTGGTATTTCGCATTGAAGGAGCGGTGGGTGAGATAGCGTGTAATTAAGTTTAGAATGTGAAGAGGATGTATGGGCGAAGTTGTGAAGAGAAGCGGGTGGTGAAGTGTCGAAGGCGGAGGAAAAGTCAAAGAATAGAGCAGGAACAGAGCAGTGGCGGCTTAAGGCCGAAGAACGCGAAGAACGCGAAGCGAAGCGCCTGCATCGGGAGGAGCTGCTTGCGAAATCCGAATGCTCCTCCCTGATTGTGCCTTTTTCTCGAGGTCCCTTTGATTCTCGCGAGAATGATTTTCTCGAGGAGTTTACCGAGAATCGGCAGAAAAGAAATAGGCCGGTAGTTTTCCGGGAGGCGCGAGTTCTTATTCGGTTTCGCAAGTAGGGTGATGGTAGCCGCTTTCCATACTGATGGAAGTACTGCACGAAATGCACGCTGTGTAGATTTGTGCCAAGAGACGGGCGGCCTTTGTGGCAGGTTTTTAATCATTGCATGAGCTTATCTGGGCCGCCCGACTTCTTTGTCGGTGTTTTAAGGAGGTCGCGCACTTCATCTGCTTCGATGTCCAGTCGGACGAGACGTTGATGGGAGGAACAAAAACGATTTGGGTTTCGAGGCGGTGGCTGGAGCGCAGCAGGCGAGAAATAGGCGGGGCCAGTATCTTTTCGCCAGCATGTCGGCAAACACTTCAGCCTTGACGGCGGGTCGTAGGTCGGCGCGAGACCGTTTGGTCGCTCGAGGGCGGTGATGGCGGGGCGGGTTTCCTGACGGCTCGCTGCAGTTTCCAGAGGTCTTCAGCATTTTGATTTGAGATTTTTCGACGTACTCTTCCCACATCGCGTTTCTATGTGCTCTCAGGAGGCGAGTTCTTTCCTCCTTATGCGCTGGTACGTTGCCTTTGCGTCGGGGTCGCGCGATTGCTGAAAGTTACGTTGCGCCTTTCGGCGTTCCTGTATGAGGCAAATCAGCTCAACTGGCTCAAAATTTTAATGCCAACACACGCCAGGAGTTCCCGCATCACTTGCCTCGCGGCCGTAAGCTGAAAGCAGTTGCCGACGCAAACGGCTGCGAGATTTTGCTCCCGCCTCACCCACCTTTATCCTCACTGACGAATGGTAGGCCCGATGTTTTAGATATCGCGCTTTGACATAAACTCCACTATTCGCCTATTTTAACCACCACCTATGAACTTTCCTCAGACCACTTTCCAGTAATCGCAGAGATGAGACGAGGCGACGCTGCACTGTCTATTGTACCTACGACGCAGAAGCGGCGCACTAATTGGAAACAATTTCAGACGGAGCTGCAGCAGCGCATTCCAGACGCAACCGCTCTTTCAGATCCACAGCAGATAGAAACTGGAGCAGCTAAATTCGCCGAAGCTGTGACTGACAGCCTCAACGCCGCAGCTGAGAAGCAACGCCTCTAAGGAGGAGCAGCCATTAACTCTTTCTAATTAATTTAATTTCCAGAAAAACAGAGCGCGCAGAGTGTGGCAGAGCACGCGACACCCCGCTAATAAGCGAGAGCTAAATCGATTGAAGCGCAAAGTTGAAATCGAACTAGCCGAGTTTCGCAATCAGAAGTGGGAAAAACTTCTATCAGGCCTCAAACCTGAGGATAACTCATTATGGAAAATTTCCCGCATGCTTTCAGGAACCCAGTGACGGTGCCGCCTGCAAATCAGCCCAGGAGAATTCGCCGAGTCGAACGAGGCGAAAGCGAACCCTTGCTAATGCTTTAGAATCTCAGTTTCAGCCGGTAGAGGAGGCGCCGCCAATCCCGCACGTTGTCGAAGTGCAACAAACGGTAATGGCGGCACTGCACGCGCCCGCCGATGAGCCGAGTTTTACAGATGAAGCTGAAGTAAAAGCGGCCATTGCAGAGCTGAAAGCTAAAAAAGCTCCCGGCCCAGACGGCATCAGTAACGACGTCCTGAAGAAGCTGCCACAACAAGCCATAGTGTTTTTAGTCGCACTGTTCAATTCAATATTTATGTTTCAGCACTTTCCAAGTCAGTGGAAGCATGCTCATGTACTAACTTTTCATAAGCAGGAAAAATCCAAACTGCCCGAGTCGTATAGGCCTATCAGCTTATTAAATACACTCGGTAAATTGTGTGAAAACTTATATTAAAAAGACTTGTAAAATATGTTACAAATAATTCATTAATGAATAAGGAGCAGTTTGGCTTTCGCGCGGGCACAGCACAACGCACCAACTTGTGCGAATTACAGACCGCATCAGACGCAACTTCAACGAGATCCGATTCACAGGTGGAGTGTTCCTCGACGTTGCCAGCGCATTTGACAAGGTTTGGCACGTCGGTCTCTCTACAAACTCCACACCTTGAACCTTCCTAGTTACCTAATACACCTTGTCCACTCTTTCCTAGCAAACAGAACGTTCCAAGTAACGCTTCGAATGCTAAATCTACCCGCCGCGCCATACGGGCCGGAGTGCCACAAGGAGCGTGCTAGCTCCTACGCAGCCTCTATGTGCGTGATATTCCTCGCACCCTCAGACGGAACTCGCACTGTACGCCGACGATACGGCTGTAATAGCCACGTCGAAAAGATCGAGCTCTCCAGAAGTATTTGGATCAACATCTACTTCAGATCCAGGAGTGGCTGAAGCTGTGGCGGTCAAAGTCAATGTGAGTAAGAGCACGGCCGTGCTCTTCACACGGCGACTGCGATTCGCGCAGCCGAAGCCGCTCGCGCTTAGTGGAGACGTAATTAACTGGGCCAAAGTGTCAAGTACCTAGGAGTGACATTAGATAGCTCACTCACTTTCAGCCTGCACATAAATAATGTGCGGCAGAAAGCGCGGCAGACCAGAGGCCGCTTGCGATGCTTATTTCACAAGCAGAGCAAACTGTCAACGGCAAACTGCCTCACGCTTTATAAAGCAATTATCAGGCACAAATGGACTACGCATGCTCTAGCTGGGCCGCCCTCTGCGCCCCTAAAAACACTTTAATTTCCCAAAATTTGCATCGCGATGTTTCAATGCCACTGCTAAAAGAGCATCTTAAAAGAATTAGTACTATTTTTTCAAAAGCCGCTGACTCGGAAAACACTCTTTCCGAAGTCGCTTCATACGAACCGATCAACGGGCGAAGTATAAGCGACCGAAGGAGAAGAGAAATCTGAAGGAGTAAGAGAAATCTGAAACAGCGAAATGAGACTTGAAATATAAGCTTTGAATTTCAGCACACGCAATGCGCCGCCAGTTGGCTAAAATCTAACTAATCTGTTTTTCTTTTCATGTTGCAGGATTGGCCATAGATGCCCGTAAGGGTAGGAATGGTCGCACCGCAGTGGCGTGAACGTATATTGCACCTACGTGCGTTCACAAAACTATACAAGTATACTAACGCGCGCTGGCAGTGTCTAGGGTGGCGCGCGGCGCCGCAGGTTATTCTGCCGGCGGAGCGCGTGTTGCGCGCTCCTGACGGTGGCGCGCGCGTCTCTGTACGCGTGCAGCGCGGGGCACTCGCCGTACGTGGCGACGTGCGCCTCGCCGCAGTTGGTGCACTTGGGCTCACCGCTGCGGGGCAGTCATCGAAAGTGTGGCCTCGCCGCAAAA
The DNA here is from genome assembly GCA_964035755.1 of Teleogryllus oceanicus. Lineage (NCBI taxonomy): Eukaryota > Metazoa > Arthropoda > Insecta > Orthoptera > Gryllidae > Teleogryllus > Teleogryllus oceanicus. The sequence goes on from CAXIVR010000006.1 coordinate 131,075,212, forward strand.
CAAACAAACAAACAGGGGTTTCGGCGGCACCCCCTCTGTGAGTGGTCCACATCTGGCACCGCTTGCAGGTGGGCGCGCCCAGCCCCTGTATTCTTCTCACCTAATGAGATAGTTTTGCAGGGCGTTAGTGGTTTTCACTTTGTTAATCTGGGCAAGTTCAGCTCCACTAGGTACAGACCTAGCGGATCGAAGACTTTTTGCCGTCTATGTCAATTCTCGGTCGCTTCATTTCGAGATGAAATGGACCGTCACGCCGCCGTGTTGTTCTATTTCCATTAAGGGAGTTGGGGTCGACGCCGCCCTCCATCCTCTGATGACTAGCTTGGGACGGCGCTCCTCCGTGGCCCGTCGGAAAAAATATTGCGCGTGCCGGTTTAAACTTTGCATTTTTTCAAGGACCTGGATGATGGTCCTTGATGCAGGCAGGTTTTAAGGTGAAGAAGGCCGGAGTGACCGTGCCTCGCAAGATTTTAGATAATTTGGGCTTTAATACATTGAGAATCGCCTGAGTGTCGACCGGCATTTGAATACATATTTCCTACCACTTGGCGGGGCGGAGGGCGGGCGCGCGCGGTCTGAGGAACGGCTAAGGGGCCGGCGGGCGGCGCGGCGGGCGTGCGCTGCGCGCTCTGGAGCGGCCACGGAGCTTCCGTGGCGTCAGCACCTGGTATCTATTTGACACCGAGAGCGCGTTTTGGAAGCCACGCCTGCGTCGGGAGGGGTTTCGAAGCGCTGAAGGCCCTTCCGACAATTTCCCCAGCCGTCGGCGCGTTCTTGCCCCGTGAGCGTGATTACGGCGGGGGCGGTTTCTGCAGGCGGTGGCGATAAGGGGCGGCGGGGCGGCGGGAGGCGGGCGGCGCCGAAATCGTTCGAAGAGTTCGTAGTTAGGTTCCTAAACCGTTACTGGGAAGGAACAATAAATGAACTTAGAATTTCACAGAGCGGCTACTATCGTACTTCGAGCGGGACGATGCGAGACTGTGCAGCACGGAAGATAGCGGCTCTGAAATGTGTTCTCCTCCGTGTCAGATAATGCAACAATTTGCATACTCACGAGACATTTCCGTTAAGTATCCACAACTTATTCGCAGCGTGGACGTTAGAGATGTGGAAACGTTTCAGGTTACTGGGCAACTGTGATTGGGCTAACGAAGAAAGGAAGTAGCAAAACCCGGGAAATGAGAGCGCCGGATCAGGACGCAGTAACGGCTCTGAAGGCGTGCGACCGCTCGGCCAGGCACCGCGGTGCCGACGGGGAGCAAGTGAACGCAGAAATGTACAAGATCCCCACCGAGCACGGTCGCGAAGTCCGAGAAACGAGCGCCACGCTGCAGGTCGAATCTGTCCGGGAAACAACCAGAGTTCGAGTTGATGAGGGGTCCCAAGTCGAACATATATTACGCCAACCATGCGATCCCTGTAACGGCGAACCGAATCACGAATGAAGGCAAAAATTTGTGGGATAGCTGGAAGCCAAGAAAGGGGGAGAAATGTCCCGAAATTGAAATCAGTTGTGGTGGTGTGCGTAGCAAAGCATTAGTAGACACCGGTTCGAACAAATCTGTGCTAGCGGAAGAGTTGTATGACGAGCTGTTAAGGAATAACGTGAATATTTTAGAGTTACCAACCAACAATACTCGAATGGTAGACGCATGGGGGCGGAAATCACACCCAGTGAAGAAACAAGTATTAATAGAAGTGATGATAAAAGGAACAGTTTACGACGTAATCTGTTTAGTTGTGAGGAAGTTGATTTATCCATTAATTATCGGAGTAGACTTTTTGACGGAACATGGCGCTATTATCGACGTAGGAGACACGCAAGCTTTGATCAACGGCGAAAATGTATGGGAGGATGAAGATGAAGAAGAGGAGGCGCGAAATGCACATGAAGATGAGGGAGACGAATCGGAAGAATTCGCAGAAATCGAAATGTAGCCTGAAGGACGAAGAAAAGGATAAAGAGGAAATTAGAAGGAAAATAAAGGAGAAAATAAACTGAATGTTGATCAGAAGAAGGTGTTGTTCCAAGTTCTGATACGCGTCAAAGATGTATTTAGAAGTCTTAGCAAACCGGTAAAGGGGTATGAATGTCGCATTGAACTAACAGATTCACGGCCATATAAAGCGAAAATTTATCCGATCCCTGTAGCCTACCGTGATGAAGTAATAAAGTTGATAAACGAAATGATCGAGGGGTGATAAACGAAATGATCCGAAAGATTACGACAGTACATACCATTCCACGTCTAGTTATGCGTAACATGACGGAAGACGTAAAGAATCAGAATAAGGAGAAAGAAGGCGACCAGAAAATAGACTTACGGGAGGGAAAGAAGATTAAGGAGAATATTGGGATTAGTGAAGAAATGAAGGAACCGGGAGAAGAAATTCAAGGCGGGAAGATAGAAGCTAGAAATTGCGTAGGAACGAAAGCAGTGAACGAAGGAAGTGACGATGAAGAGATGAAAAGTAAAGACGTCATCGACAACTACCACTAACCAAGATATATTCCAGGGCGAAGAAAATCTTAAGAAGAGGAGGAGGGGGCAATGTGACGTCATGGGATTAGACAACCCCATAATGCCACCATCAGCTACGAAAAGAACCCACGAAGAGGAGTAGGTACGCGGCGGAGCGATAGCTGGTAAACGCGCCATCTACCCACAGCTCGACGTAAAGTTCATTTTGATGTACTCATATGTTTTTTAAGAAAACACACAAATGTAATTTTCTTGAAATACCACACACGCCGTTAATATGGACATTTTCATCGATTTGTATGCATTATTACATTTGTTAGTGGAAGCGTTTCAAATAACTTGAAATAAATATTCTTGAAAACTCAATGAAATTAAATTTCTCATTTACAGTAATGCTTAATCGACATTTTCTTAAAAACGAGTACGAATTTTTCAATGAAACTTTCTATTTTCTAATTTCTATTCTTCCTGCAACCACAAAATTGAAGACAGAGAAGTTTCCTTCAAATGAAAGTTAGTGTCCATAATTAGTTCTTTCATTAAGGTCCTGAAGAATTTTTGAAAATTTTAGTAGTTTTCTCAGAATATGGCGTGTAATATGTGCAATTCTTCCTATTAAGGTGTTAAAATGTAAGAGGCATTTTTTGAGAGTGGTTTTGTGTTGATCAATGTTGTACTTTTTGTACTTGTTTTCTATGTTTATTTAATCTTTCCTGTTTATAATTACTTTTCTTATAATATATTTCAGAAAATTTGTTAGTTTCTTCAGATCTTGTGCAGCTATCATTATCCAATCCAGACAAATTTCATTTTTATTTTAACTCTGTTGAATTTGTGTGTGCAGAACTGATATTTGTTTTTTTAATCGTTCTGTTATTTAGGGTGATTTATTTTTATGCCTAGAACAATATAATTAGGGATCATTGTATATTGATTTTGTCAAATGCTGATATTCTGAAGATGGCAGGATAGTGTAATAACTAGGAACGGACTTTATTGTAATAAAAAAACAAAATATGTACATTATATGTACTTATTTTTTCAAAATATGTAAGAAAAAATAGAAAATATGTGAAATAAATATTCGTTATAAAGTTTACAATCGATTCTTCAAGCGTTTTCCGAGCAGAGTACGTTGAAGTTTTACATCTACAGAAGCAATTGTTCGCTAGTTTATTCGAAACATATAATACTTTCGTATTATATACAATGTTGTTGACGAGGAGCCGGAGCTCATGTGAATAGTACCATGTAGCCTGTGATAGAAGGGGGGGAAAGGGAGCATACCCCCCCCCCAACTGACATAAGACAATGATCCGATTTTTTATTGAGTTACGCATGGGGTCTATGAAACAGGAGTAATCACGTGGTTGAAGTTCCTTCTGCTTCACATACTACATCCGCTCATCGTTGATCCCGACTACGCTGTTTCCGAGAAGCAGATGGGGCCGGGGGGAGATAAGTTTGACAGTTAATAGCGATTGTCCGGCGTTAATACAAGCGCATTGCATATTTTTAACTATTTCAGTAACTACGTTTTCAAGTAACATACATTTCGAACATCACAAGTGAAATGTTCATTTTCGACCTATAAATATATTAAAATGTAACGAAATATGTAGCTATAGACAAAATATGTAATTATACCAAGATATGTAAAAATATGTAAATAAAAATGGTTCCAATTCGTTCAGAATGTCGTATTAAGTGTAAAATGTTACTGAATGCAGGTGTCTTGTCCCTGTAAAATATGTATTTACATGAAAATCCGTTCCTAGTAATAACACAATTTGTTTTTATTTCTGTTTCGTTTCAGAGAGATTCAATTTTTTGAGTATTCATTCTTTTAATTCTTCAATTTTCTTTTCATATTTACTCATGAATTCTATGTACTGGTATTTCAAATTTCTGCAAGGCCTTAAAAGTTTTTTAGGCATATGCAATTTTCTTTGTCAATTTCAATTTATCATTCTTGAAGTTCTTCTTTATCATAAAGTTTTCTTTTATTATAGTATTTTGGTTTATCTTCTATACATTGTTAGTTTGATGTTATCTTCAGAGCCATAGGCCTACAGCGGAAGGAGGGCTCTATAAATGAAATACTCCTAACGAGCGTTTTCCCGAACCGCTAGAACGAACAGATCATTTGGACTACTAGGTCATTTGAACTCGCTAGGTCACTATTCTTTTATTTTGTAAGATTAATCTTCTTCTTTATTGGAAGCAGTTTTTTAAAGAAAGAATTTCAGTTTCTTTACAACTGTCATCGTTTTCTACTTTGTTCAGTCTTCAGAACCTAGGTCACTTGGCATACGGCGTACTGACACTGTCTAATATACATTGAGTCATTACAGGCAAGTCATTTCAAGTGGAAGAAAACACGCCACACTTTATCCCCAATTAGAGAATATATTGTGTTAATTGTTTCCGGGCGCATGAACTTTTAATTAACTTAACGCGTCATTAATCTTGTAGGTGTTATGCGTGTTATATCCCTGAGAGGTGTTGGTGTACCTCCCGATGGAATTTGGGATCCAGCACCTATCCATAAATCGTAGGTTGATAGATTGCTATGGCCATTAGTACCATTAGTGTAATGGATGTTTTATTGAGGAGATGATGGACACCAGCCCGGCTGGATATCGATATTCGGCGCCGACTTCCACGTCGGTTTGCGGGAGTTTTCCTCTTCCACATGCTCCCATCATCGGTGCACCTTTCCCGGTCGGTTGATTGATTGTGATTCCGGTGCGTCAACTATAGATGTCATTACTCCGTAAGTGTAGTGCGTGTTTTTTCATCGGGAGGTGGCGGTGATCTTCCCCTCTGGATGGCGAGCCGGGACCGACTAATCCACTGTTCGCAGAGAGAATCATTACAGCAACGTACCCCGAAATCAATTTAATGAAAATTCTGCTTTGCCTGCAATTTTGGAGACGAAATTGCCTAAGTTGTTCAAAAACGTACGGACGGGATAATCAGACGTTTAAACGTAAACCAATTTTCGATATCAAGATCACAAAAGAGATTTTGACTTACAACTTGTACAGGAAAAAATACCTTTTATAAAGGAATCAAAAATTATCCACTTTTATCGTCATCAGGGACCTCAATATGAATTTTTCTGTCGAAAATCCCCGTTTTTTCTCGCAGCATTATATAATTTCTATACTACAATGCAATATGCGAAATCAAACATGTTTTTGAAAGACATATTACATTTTTTTATTAGGGGGAATTTACATTGTTGAACGATATAATGCGATTGATATGTCAGAGAATTTCATATGGATGCCTCAAAAATTGGAATGAACATTATTAAAGCCCCTCAACCCAGTCTTTTTCACAATCGCTTAATCTTCAAAATTGGGACCTTTCATTAACTCATTGGTTCCGGAGGAGCAATAAAATCCTTCCCTTTACTTCTGTATCACTCAGAAACATCAAATTTCATTCCTAAGTTTCGAAATCTTCACCGCATTGCCTTCACGACTTTTTTTAACCTTTCCAGGAGGTATTTTTTTACTTTCAATCAAGGATTTATGAGAGTTTGCTAACTTTTTTCCCCGGGCACTTTACATTATTTTGGGGTATTTGGGTTTTGTAATGCTTTCCTTGCCCTACTGTCCCAAGAACGATGAAACAGCAAACGTTTTGAAACCTGGGCATTTCTCGGGGCCCAATAGTTTGAAAAGTTTACATCCGAACGTCTGTTAGTCGAAAGTAAAATTAAATGCCATTTGACTTCTCGCCATATCATGGGCAGAGTGAATGGCATGGAAGGATGAACCTACAACATTCGTAAATACTCGAGGATTTATTGAACACATAGGAGTGCCCAGGTTTTATCCTGACTTCAACTTAACTTTAAAATATAATTATAATTTTTCCATTTGAATGTAAGCGTACCCTACCTGTACTTAACATTCAAACCGAAATTTCAAAAATAAGGAAAGCGACGTGTTGATTAAAAAATGCGGTCATTTCGTATTAAGGAAAAAATATATGATCACAGTGTTTTAAGGGGCAAAATTTCATTGTTCCTCAGTGTAATTTGGACAAAGTGTTTAACTTTCTTGTTTGTTGATTTATTTTCATTGTTTTAAATTCGTAATATCAAAGTAAATTTATATTGTTAAGTAAATTGTAATGTCGTTTTTAATAATATTCAAATATAATTTCTGTACCGCACTATAATGTGGTACAATATTTGAAATAGCCCTGATAAAAAAGTTATTGATATTAATTAAATAAATTTAATTTAAAAATATCACTGAAATCTTAAAATTTAAGTAAATATAAAAGTATTCTCTTTTGATTATCGTTTCCAATTCATTTTTAATTTTATTTAAATTTTTGGGAATAATGTAAATGTTTTATGAGATGTCATAAAAGCATTTTGTGATTCTTTTGCTTTTTAAAGAAATACGAACATGTAATTTTGATTGCTCTCGTCGGTAAATTTACATTACTTGCAATTTTTTGACATTATTGTGTTTATAAGTCAATTGTTTAAATAATGTTATATAAAGTGTCTTGAAACCCTTTTTTCTGTTAAAATGAGTTCAAAATTTTCGTTTTGAAATTTCAAACCATTTTTTTAAATAGCTAAATTTGTTCTTCAAACTTTTCAACGGATAGCTAATTGCACTGTTTAATATAACAGAAAAATAATTTTGGGGCATCCTTTGTTTTTTCAAAAATTAAAAAAATTAATTTTTAAAAATCTCTCCAGCCGTTAAATGCACCTTCCGAGATTGGAACATTATTTAGTGGGGAAGTATCAAATGACTTCTAATAAGTTTTTCGAAAACTCAATTTTTTTAAAAAGTTTAATTCTGCAACAAGAAACCCTTAAACGCGTTTCTTTAAACGACTCAAATTGTTCAATGAAATTACCAAAAGGACGAGCTTTTACTCTTCTTTGATAAATCTAAATTTTTCGGTACTATTGGGAAAAGGGAAAAATTGGGAAAGTCAAAAATATGTACTTTGTAGAGTAGATGGTTGCTGGCAAGAGTCCAAGAGAGGGTCCGAATAGCTAACATACACAAAAGAAAATAGAAAACTAATAGAGAAGTTATGCCACTCAACACTTTATGTTTTAAATTTTTAGCAGAGATTGTAAAACTATTTGCTTTTTATGGATTGTTTCTAATGAAGGTTTTGAAAAACAATTTTTGAAAAGAGCTTCAAATGTCGCTTTTACTTAACACTTAAACTCCATTTTCTTCTTTGCTTTTATTTCTGAGGCGCTCTTTTTCCTTTGTTTTTCACCCATCAGCAGAAAAGGCATTTTTTGTCAATTTTGGGAGCGCTCACACCGTAGCTCTCACGGTAAGGTCTCCAGGACCAATATGCTTAGGTAAGTCTAAATGGAATAATTAAAATTAGTTAATAAATGGAAAGATTTGTAATTATGTACGTCGTTTTCAAGTTTTTTGAAAATGGTTTTCATCTGTCTAAATATGGCACTCCGAGAGCAACCCTGTCTTTTAATCTCGCTCACTAGCCCATATTTAGACCAAACCTTTCAAACCCTTCAGGGCCATTACTGTATTCAACCAGTACAGTAAAAGGTTGAATGAGGCTAGAAACCTGTTTACCAACTCAACGTTAACACTCGTGCTACCAAATAATATTTATATCAACTGGCTAATGGTGAAAACAATATTGTCACCTGCGAATGTTTACGGAAAACGCGCATTGATTTTAGAACAGTTTCGAACGCTTGACTGATGGCACCAAACTGCTTGTCGGTTAAACGGGACCAGGACTAGTTTCACGCCATTCCCATCAACCTCAACCTTCGCCTTAATGCTAAAATGTCGACAAATTTATTTTATGGTTTTCACGTGTTTCAGGTTTCAGGGAAACATTGATTGTCGACACGTGATTTTTCACGTTCTTAGTTCGTTACGTTACGTTACGTTCCCAGTTTCGTTACGTTTCTTGTAATAACCGTCTTAAATGCTGCAATATTGGAATGAAAACACTATGGATAGGAGAGCAATTTCGATCAGTCGGTTGCATTGAAACGTTGTATTTTCGAAAATACAAGATTAACAAATCGGATCTATGCCGTCTTTTTAAGTGTAAATCAATATTCATTTATGGTGAAGCAATGTGACAGCGCTACTGTGTATCCCTCAACGTACCCCGAAAAGTTGCAACACCACAATAACATTTTGCAAAGGTTTCTAATTGAAACGTTGTATTTTCGAAAATACAAGATTAACAAATCGGATCTATGCCGTCTTTTTAAGTGTATTTCACTCAATTCTCACAAGAAATTTTAAGGACAAAAATAACAATTTTTGGGGAAAATTTAAAAATGTCTCCTGGGATTCAAGTGAAAATCTCCCAAAATTCAAAGAATTCTCATCAAAATTTGCTGGGCGTGAAGTCGGGAAGATCGATTGTGAAATATTAATATTGATAAAAATTCTTTGAATAGTTTAGGCGTTAGTGTTGTTCACAGACAACAACAACAACGACAACAACAACAACAAAAACGCATAAAATATCGGCAATGTTCCAAAAAATATTTTTATTAAAGAAATGTTCTAATTTTTACTTTCTCGCTACCGCTTACGCAGTAGAGAGAAAGTTTTGTAATTCTGCCGAGAATTTTCAGAATAAATCCAGGTGCTAAATTTAGAAAAAAATCCTCTAACACATGGTGTAGCCAGAATCTAAGTTATATGGGTTATAGCAAAAAATCGAAACGGCAAAACGTCTGTCTGGTCTGTGAACAATACTAGCGCCTAAACCGTTCAGATGATTTTCTCCAAAATTGGGGAAATTGATCGGGGAATATCCCCAATCAATTTGGCTGATGTCGCGACCCCTTGAATTGAAACCGAAATTTTAATTTTGGAGGGAACTTTAAAGAAGCCCCTGGGACATTTTCAAAATTTTCAAAAAATTTAAAATTTTAATTTTTTCCGGAATAGAGTGAAGTACAACTTTAAGAATGACACTTTCTCATTTTCAGTGAGTATTTAATTTTTTTAATTAACTTCCACCATTGCAATATTGATGATAGAGATTATAGTCGCATTCAATATTGATAATACATACTATGAAATCTGTTCTAAACATTTAGATCTTTAAATAAGGTCGTGCACAAATTTTTTTAAAAATCCAGTAGTATTAGCATAATTTTAATTTTTGTTTCAAAGCAGCTGTACATTTTTCTGCAAATATTTTCATCACAGGGATACAAAGAACTTTAAAACAAAAATGACGCAGGGATCTTATTCAGTGAACACTGGATTTTCGAAAATTGCAAAACATAAACATTGAAAAACTACAATACATGATGATACTTTTTTATTAAAAATTTTAAAATCATGTAAAATTTTGAAAATATGAATAGTTTCGCGTAATTTTTTGACTTCGAAATTACAAATTCGAATCCACCGCGCTTCTTTTGTTTTCTCCTGGGAATCTTTTACGAGACACCAGGTTGCGAAACAACACTGGCAACGCTGCGACACGGGTGTTTGAAATTCTCAAAGCGATATTTCTAGCTGTATGGAATATGGTTTCGGATTGTCGAATTTGTGTTGATGAGTTACCTTTAAAAGAATTATTTTTTGTTCCTAACGCCTTACGATTGGAAAAGAGTTTCACACGCGATGTCTTCAATGGGTTAACAGGACGGACGGCGCTTTGTCAAGTCAAGAGCCATCTAAAGTTAGCAGCGCCCAAAAACGAATCTCTACCAAATTATATAAAAAATTAACGGCTAATTAAATGCTAATTGTTGCCATTCCCGAATTTTGGCACCTCTACTTACTCAAAATTCAAAAAAAATTGTACGCACGAAACAAGTGAATTTTGGGCTCAAGAACGCCACTTTTCGAAATTCCGAAACTCACCCTTCAATAAGAAAACCAAAAACACCCCAAATTCTCAAATAATTTTGGGCTAGTCTAGTATATATTAAAAAATTACATACTAATAAAAGTTATCCCAGTTTTTCCGAGGATAGATACTACGGAAGAACTCGCCAAACTGATTCATAAGTCGGGTTTACACGATACAATGAAACGTAACGATTTGCCTGATGACAAAGTTGCATAGACGGAACGTGTAACCAGAGGTCGTTACGTTTTGTCGGAATTGGAGCCTGGCTAAGGTGGTCGAATTTCAAAGATTTTCTAGGTCGTAGCGACAAGTCCGTGCTTTAAACGGTGACTCCATATTATCGTTGCAATCTAACCTCACTTTGTTGTTCGGTCTACTAACAAGAAGACAGTGGGTCTACTTTTTAATTTTTTCATTAACCAAGATATGCCTGAAAATTTTTGTTCTTTGCGACTTTTTATGTTGACATTGCTTTTTATATATATATATATATATAAAATATAAATATATATATATATATATATATATAAATATATATATATATAAATATATATAAAATATAAATATATATATATATAAATATATAAAAATATATATATTAACTTAGAAATAATTTTGTCTACTTACATTGTAGTATTACAAATTCCACACTAGAAGTAAATATATGTAATTCTGGATAATAATAAAGTGGATTAAGTAATTAATATATGCCAATATTACACAACTGGACCCGGGTTGGAGTAAAAAGACGTAGGTGTGAACGGCATTCCCGATTTTCGACAAAATGCGCATCTTGTCGTTGCAGACAAATCGTTACGTTTTATTGTATCGTCTAAACCCGGCTATAGAGCGATGCAAATCGTGTCACGCCTTCAATGAGTTCTGAGAAAACTACTCTTTCAACGCCCCCGATTATCTGTTATCACATATCCGGCAATAGGACACTCCCAAGATAGCACCTTGGGATCTCCTTCCGAAGTGCGCCTATGGGAACTTCGGTGCGGCGCGACATCCTGGCGCTCACACGACCGTATCAACCTTCTGCCGGGAAAACCCCCAAAGTTTCATTAACCATTGTGCAGACAATTGTGAAAAAATGTCTTTTTTGTATACGTTCATTTGTTTTCTGTTTATTATTGGATAATGAGAAAAACGCACAAGGTCGAAATATTTTTTTGTGTGTCTCGTTTCATTATTGTTATGTCGACAATTGTCAAAAAATGTCTTGTTCGTATACGTTCATAATTTTTCAGTTTATTACTGGGTTATGTGAAATAACACATGGGTCAAATATCGAAGGCAGAGATTTATCGACTTTTTGGAAAGAAGGAGAAGCCCAAAAATTTTTTTTGAACATTGTCAATTTCCTGTTTTGTGTTTTAGAAATATTTCATTACTGGAAGGGGAAAATCGGGGAGTTTAGGTTTTATAACAATGTAAAAAGTGATCGAAAAAACTTTTGGGGTAACTTTTTTTAGTTTATAATTTTTTAATACGTACTAGACTAGCCCAAAAATATTTGGAGTGTCTAGTTTGTATTACCCATTATGTGGACAATTGTGAAAAAAAGTCTTGTTTGTATACGTTCATTATTTTTAAGTTTATTAGTGTAAAACTCATAAGATCGAAATATTGTAGGCACGAGAATTATCGATTGTTTTGAAGAAAAGTAGAGAGGCCCAAAATTATTTTTGAACATTGTCAATCTCCCTTGTATTTCTTTAAGCAATATTTCATTACTGGAAGAGAATGTCGGGAGTTTAGGTCTTACAATGTATCTGTAAGCAGCATAAGCAAAGATCTGTTTATTATTGGGGAATATGAAAAACTCATAAGGTCGAAATATTGTAGGCCTGAGAATTATCGAATTTTGGGGAAAGAAAGGAGAGAAGCCCAAAAATTTTTTTTGAGCATTTTCGAACTCCATTGTATATGTTTTAGAATATATTTTATTACTGTAATAGAACGTTGTGTAATTTAGGTTTTATTTTAAAGGAAGAAAAAGATTTGATAAATTGTGGGTTCTTTTATTAATTTTAGTTTTTTAATCAATATTGTACTAGCCCAAAATTATTTGAGTAACGCGTGTAATTTAGAATTATGTGGACAATTGTGAAAAAAGTCTTGTTCGTATACGTTCATTATTTTTAGTTTATTTCGAACAATGAAACGTGCTCGAAAGTTGTAATATCGTATGCACGTTTTGGAGTTTGTGGAACTTACGGGATGTAATTTAGAGATTATTCGATTCCAGGAAGAGAAAGTCTTGTAGGTTTAGGTTTTATAACAATTTAAATATTAAAGAAATGAAAAAAAATTGTGATAAATTATCTATATTAAATCTTTCATTAACTAAAATTTTCCCAAATTGCTTTATAATGGATGGAATTGTGGCTCTAATTTTTTTGAACCGTAATATCGGGGTGTGTGATTACTTCTGATCATCTAGTTCTGAGCAAGTGGAGCTTTCAATTCCATATTTGCTCAGTTGAATTTGAGTGTTTGCACTGTAATGTGGGTGAAAAAATGATTTAGGTGTCATTAAAGTCTCCAAATATGGCGCATGATTTTTTAGTTAAGAAATATTCGGTGGTACTTTATTTCTCTCTCTCGTAGTTTGGGTGAGTTTCAAAATTTTGAGTAGTGACCCATAGAAAATAGAATTCAATTGTTTAGATTATAAACAATTTTGAGTTTTTAAGTTTGAGAGTAATTAACCTCCTTATATTTTAATCTTAAATTGGGAGGTTTTAGAGTATCAAATATGGTGGTTTTGGTGTCACTGAAGAGCCCAAAATTAGCCTAAAATTATGGCGCAAGACTTTTTAGTTTTTAGAATTTGGGGTGGTTTTGATTTTTGGTTTTCTTATTTAGGGCTGGTTCGAATTTTTAAAATGGCGTCCCGCCCAACATTCACAAATTCAGACTCAAAAAATTGATTTTGAGAAGAGAGGTGCTACTTTACAACCCTTTTTGAAACCTTATTGGGCGTATTTGTACAAAAATTGTCTTTGTTTCACAAAAATTACCCAAACTATGGCGAATTTTTGAGTTTGAGAATTTGGTTTTTCTGGTTTTCATTAGGTGAGTTTCGAATTCAAAAGTGGCTTAAGTCCAAAATTCACTTGTTTCGAGCGTACAATTTTTTTGAATTTTGAGTAAGTAGGGGGGCTAGCTTTACAGTCCCATTTGAAATTTTAATTTGGGGGGGTACCAAAATTTTTTAATGAGGGCTGAAATTAGGGGCCCAAAAATTTTGGCGCAACAATTTTTCAGTTTTTCGAAGTGGGGAGCTAGCTTTACTGACGTTGTGCTATCAGACGTAACAATTTTACACTACGCCAAAATTTGCCCAAAGCCAGTGATGAAGGTAATCACTAATACACAAAATTTGCCGCGGACCTGTTAGTTTGAATAATATGGGGTTTGAATCCAAAATTGTCCTCGGTCGAACACTGTGCGCAAAGAAACGAAACATTCTTTCCAATCATCGGATATAACAACATATTGCGGAAAACATACCCTAACGAAGGGGGCAAGGAAAGAACCCTTTCCGCCAGCACATTTTAACAACTCGCCAAATGTAACAAATACTAAAGTAATCTATTTTAAATTTACCCCTCACGGTTAGTGGGAATAAAATGTCGAATCCCAAAAAGGGGCCCCCGGCCGAAGCTGTGCGCAAGGAAGGACGCCTTCCAAACCATCGAATTTATAATTCATACTCTATGCCAAATGTGTCCTAAACAAATATTAAAGAAATATATTTAAAAATTTAGCACTACCGGTTAGTGTTAATAACATGGTTTCGAATCCCAAAATTACTCCGAAGCTTTAAGGAAGAGTACGCCCATCCAAACCATCGCAATTTATAATTCATATTACCAAAATGTGTCCTAAACAAACACTAAAAGTAATCTATAATTAAAAAATTTACCGCCCACCGGTTAGTGTGAATAACATGAGTTCGAATCCCAAAAAAGAGCCCTCGGCCGAACGCTGTGTGCAAGGAAGAGTGACGCTCCCTTTCCCAAAACCCTCGCAATTTATAATTCATACTCGGCAAAATGTGTCCTAAACAAATACTAAAGTAATTTATAATTAAAAATTTACCGCTCACCGGTTATGTGAATAAATGGGTCGAATCCCAGAAATTACTTCGGCCGAACACTGTGCGCAAAGAAGAGACTCGCTGCTTCCAAACCATCCCAATTTATAATTCATACTCTACGCCAAAATGTGTCCTAAACAAATACTAAAAGTAATCTATAAATTAAAATTACGCTCACCGGTTGGTGGGAAAAGTTAGTATTTTGATAATTTAAAAAATTTTCCACTCACCGGTTAGTGAATAAAAATGGCTGAATCCCAAAAAGGGCCTTCGGCCGAACGCTGTCGCAAGGAAAGAGACGCTCGTTCCAAACCAGCGCAATTTTTAATTATACTCTACGCCAAAAAGTGCCCTAAACGAAAACTAAAAGTATTCTTTAAATTAAAAATTTAGCCGTATATTCATGTTAATTGTCGCTAGGGTTTAGATTTTTCTGAAATTTTTAATTTTTTTTTTTTTTTGTAAGAACCAATGTAATTATTTCTCTTGTACAGCCCTAATTTTGGAATATAAATGCTGGAGTAATATTTTCCTAGAGCCGTTACATGTTAATGTTGGGGTAGGGTTTTAATTTTTTTTGTTTTGTTTTAATGTTTTTTCGCCCATATGAACCTATGTTAATTGTTTTTCTTGCGCCCACGATTTTGGGAAATCTATAGGAGCGGAAAATTCGGGAATAGAGCACTTAATTAGCCCTAATTTTGGATATAGTTTGAAGAAATTGTTCTGGCGCTGATTTTAGTCTAAATCTAGCAGGCCTACGATTTTGGGAAAAAATATAGGAGCGGAAAATTCGGGGATGAGCATTAATTAGCATTTAATTAGCCGTTAATTTTGGATATAGTTTGATAGAGATTCGTTTCTGGGCGCTGCTAACTTTATATGGCTCAAGTCAAGATCGCCGGCAAGATAACAAGCTCACTAGAGCTCGCGGGGCACTGCGTCGAGAGAAATGAGCGCGAGATTTAAAAGTAAGAGTTGTACAAAGTAATCAGGATTAGCTGTTCGTCATTGAATACCTGACCCAAGACAGTCTTGGGAAAAAGTTATTTGAAAATAATATTCACAGTTTTAGGCATATTAATTCCCATTTTCTGTTTAAAGCAAAGAAATGAATAATTAAAATGAAATAATACATCAGAATTCAAATTCTCAATTAAGACTAACATTAAGCATTTTGAATCGAAAGTATCTTGATTCAGTAATAGTGTTTACTTAAAAGTGATTTAATAACAACTTTCTACGTTTAGGTTAGAAGGTTCAACAAACGAAGATTCTTAACTGTTAAAAGCGCCGACTGTCCTTACGCGAGAATCGTTTACTTACAGAGACTTATTTATTCCATTTAACAATAATGTGAAATAAATTAACAACTAAATGACTTAATTCCACGGCACTAAAAGAAGGAAATAATTCACCAAATTATCCCTTACCCTTAGCAAAAATGTTTACACGAGGCAGAATTGAAAAAGAAAGTAAACATGAAATAGTAATAAATATTAATGAATATATACATTATTCAAATCTCAGTTGTTTGATAAAAGAACATCTGGCAAACATATTCTCTTATGAAGTCACGATTCCCCGATGCGCGCCGCTTCAGCTTGGGCGTGTACATCCCTTTCTGGATTTGGAGGGGAAATAGGAGCTGAGTCACGGAAGTTACCCGTGCTCATAGAAGCGCCAAGCTTACCAGGCGGGCAAGTAGCTACTGCAGGCGCGGTTTGACGTGCCTGGTATAAGTGAAGGTAACTTCGCTTCGCTAACTTAGCGTAGTGTTAAATATATAATATTTTATTTCTGTTATACTCCATTTACAATAATAGTTATGGTGTTTAATTGAGATACGTCAGTGGATATTTTTGTTTATCCAAGTAAAATCTAAAATACGATGAGTGCTGTTCTTGAACTTTGGCATTTAATTTCCATTCGTTAAATTTCAATCGCAATAGTGCATTGTGCATTTATAACACAAAGAACGGGTCTTTATAATCTATTCACTCCAATCAATATAACTCCTATTTTTACCATTGCCTGGGAGCACTAATTAATTTAAATCTAATCATAGCGATTGTAAAACTTCTTTTATTTATTTATTTATTTATTTATTTATTTATTTATTGCCTTACTACGTTTACGTAGTAAAGAGAATGTGTAATGCTGCCTCGTGATTTTCGACAAACTTGTATTGTCGGACCCTGATAACGAAAAATGTGATAAATATTGTTCCTACACTAAATTCCTTCCTCTAACACGCGTAGCCAGACTCCCTGTGTTATAGTTCTTGAATCCGAAAAATCGATTGATGGCAAAACGTCGGTCTGTCCCGTTCGTCCCTACACCTGCCCGGCAGACCCGCTCGTCTGTTCGTCTGTGGTCTAGCGTCTAACCTGTTCAAACGATTTTCGCCAAAATTGATATTCTCTGATCGATCTCAACGAACTCGAGGTCCTGTGAAATTGAAACTACTAATTTTGATTTTTTAGGGTACTTTAAATGAAGCATTAACATTTTCAAAAATTTCTCAAACTTGGTTACAATGTCTTTTATCAAACTTTATCCTCAGTTAGTGTAAAAGACGCTTAAAAGAATGGCACATGTCTCATTTCTCTTGAAATCTGTTTTTCCAAATATGCAAAAGTTAAAATTTTTTTACAACTACATCGACAGTTTTTTCTTAATAGTCTGTTTTTAAAAAGGTCACGTACAATTTTTGGAAAATATAAAAGTTTTCTTGTATTTTTGCATAAGTAGACAACTTTGAAATTTTTTTTTTTTTCAAAAACGTTTCTTTTTTACATAGCAAAGAACGGTAAAATATAGAGATTGTCTCATTTTCGGCGAAGTCTATACCTTCGAAAATTGAAGAAGTTAGAAATAATCCAAGTAGTGTGTGTTGAAGCACCATTAGTTTATTCATGATTTTCATAACTACAAGCACTTTTTTGCGAAAAATAAGATGATGGAAACTCCTAAAGATACTTGACGTTTTAGATATCCACTTTAAACAGTAATCCGTCCTGTTTCTATCAGTTTCGGTACAAATGACGCCCAGTCTCAGTGCGTGTCTTCGAGGGAAAGATATGAGTAATTTTGAGATAATGCGTTAGATAAGATACGACATCCGCTTGTACACCCAACGGGGCAACTCAGTGTCAGAAAGATTCTCAATATTAGTGGGCGGCAAACGATTTCCACAAATATTTCAATATGGGGTGCGCAACATCTTTAGTGAAATACCTCGTTTTCATTTTCAACTTCGTTTTTGCAGTAAGTATGAATAACTAAGATAATTATATTTAGTGTTTATTCGAACAATTTCACTACCTACGTTTACAATTAATTTCAAAATACGCAGGTTGCTAAAATTACAAAGGATATGATGTATAATATTGTAAAGATCCCGTCATGCAAAAAGAAACATTATAAACATTTTTTTAGTAATGGTGCCATGGGAGGGGAGCGCCGTCAAGTGTTTTTGAAACATGACGAGCGGCGAGAAATCGCAGTTAGAAATTGAAAGAATATTCGTGTACGAGTCAAAAGAATACAACAATATATGGACATTTCGGAAATGATACGAATTTCTAAAACATTTAGTTGTGTATAATTAGTAGAGGGGAATTGGAAATGGAAAGGATAAACAGCGTAAGGAGAACCGTCGACTTTTTTTTTTTTTTTTTTTTGAAAGGAAGCGCTTCGAAAAAGTCGAGGGTGGTCAGAGGATGATTAGCCGTCGTAAGGCACGGACGGAGACGCGTGGTAGGCGCGGGAATTCTAATTTGTCAGAGGCATAGTGCTAAGTTATTCGTGATGAAAATGATGGAATTGGAATGTGTGGTCGCAAGAGGGTTTGTGGAAACTGATGGGGCCGTGAGTGTACAGCAGCAGCTACTCCAAAAAGGGGAGTGCTAAAACTTTTTGACATTTTTTTTTGTTTATGTGTAGCAAGACCAAGTTTAAAATACATTGTAGGACAAAATTGTGGTTGGAAGCAAGATTGTTGTATTTTTCTTTGCTAAAGTAATCATTTTTAACTTAATTAAAAATATTTGTATTGTTGTATTTTTCTTTGGCTAAAGTAATCATTTAAATAATTACAAGGAAATAAACGCAGTTGTCGTTATTCAACTATGGAAACAAATTTCAGATTTTTATTTTTAATTAATGAGAATTAGTCCCTACAATAATAATAGTGTTATTTACGGTTTCCGTATGGGCCGGTTCTGCGTACCCACAGATATAAATTCGTTGACTTGGCTTCCTATTATTACGACGAGCTAGTAAAACAGGGTAATGGTATCCAATATTTTGGGAGAGATTGATGGAATATAATATTGTTATTGTGATATGATATAAGGATAATAGGAACCATGACAATATACTGCGGTTTTTACAGAGCTGCCTCTCAATTCCACGAAGGCCCGTCACCACGGTGGCATGGCATTATGGCACGGCTTTCCGTTTCTTTCAGTCGTGCCGCAAGAGTCGTTTCATCTGCAGCACTGCTTGATACAGTCGAGAGCATGCAACATCTAGCGGCACGAATGAGAAAGACGCGAAAAACCGTGTCATAATGCCCCGGTAGTGACGGGCCTTGAGTGGAATTGAGAGGCAGCTCTGTAGAAACCGGAGTATAGTATATTATGTAACGAGTTTATATTGTTATGCTTTGTATAAATTTAAAAACTCGCTCGTAACGTCGCTTGTTTCCAAACATGTACTTACGCAATAAAGCAATATCATAAATGAGATGCATATGCTTTTTTTGTGTAACAATATTATAAAATTATTAGAAGGAATAAATCTAGTGAATCTGGAGCTTCATTGGCGTGATACGTTAGGAACATTGACTAAAGCTCGTAGATACAGAACTCTTGATATTTAATTGTCAGTTATTTGTTGATAATCGTGATCGTACGGAAATGAAAACAGTGTCACAACAGTCCACGCGGGCTTCGGCCTACCAGAAAATTGAGCCCTTTCTAAATGAAATAATTGGCGAAGTTACTAAAGCGGAATTTTTTCTCTAATTTCTAAAAACATCAAGTGAAAATTATGAAAAAGGATGTGATAAATTTGTAACTTGGATGGAAAAGAAAAATCCGAATATAATTTGTGAACCTAGAAGTAGAGAACTCTCATGACCAAAGGCCAGATTTTAAACACGTGCCTTCGATTCACAAGCGTTTGAACACACATTTTGAAATAAGCAATGATAATGATGATGATAATAATAATAATAATAATAATAATAATAATAATGTATTCCTGTTTAATAATAATAATAATAATAATAATGTATTCCTGTTTTATATTGTAAAAGTACACATAATTAGAATTAGGTTGGTAATATTAGTATGGTATGGTATCACTTTCTCGTTACTTTTATTCCAATATAAAATGATTTACCATTTGTGCTGAAAATATAATACCTAAGTGTACACTTAGGTACCTAAGAGTACCTAAGTGTACTCGATATTAAGATTTGTTCAGTGATCAAAATGAGATCGTGGCTGAGACTAATAACAACTAGTGCAAATCACCTGGCGTTGCCAAGGTATTTATTGATCACACACATATTGTCTATCTATACATATATCCTACTATACATATATCTAATAGATAACTGTGAAGTTAGATTGGAAAAGCAATGGATCCTGTTCTTAGAGTAAAATAGAAGTAATTTAAATTATATCTCGCATAGCCCCACTTCACATATAGTCTTAATAATATTTGCTGTGCTATGGAAATTTTGAATTAATGATTTGAAGCGGTTATTATTGCTTATTTCAATGGGAGAAGTAAATAAAAAGTTTTAAAAAAATATCTGTATTGAAGGGAATGATTTGGTGCGAAATTTTAATTTGTCGACAACTTAGATAGTTTTTGGATCATTTGGATTTTTCATCGAGGAACTAGGATATATTTTCGTAATTGTAGAGGATTTTCAGGATATTATCTCTTAAGAATATGATCTTTGGTAATGAAATTATATTTATGTTTTGATATTCTCATTTCGTTTGAACGAATAGATGACAGAAAAAATTAGAAAACGAGAAAAAGATTGGCATTTATTGATGAAACTCTTTACAATAATATCGATATTCAATATGTTCAAACGTACACACGTTTACGATGAAGTAAAAAATAAAATATTGGACTGAAAGGTACGGTTGCAGGTCTGTGAAACTACAGCTTTTGTGCTTTTCATTGCTGCTCCAATCCATTCAGGATAGGCTGAGATAACTGTTGTGACTGCAGTGTCTGACCAAGAGGTCCTAAGGTTCTGGTATCGACGGTGGCAAATTTTTGATAGCTCTGTGTAAAAGAAATCTGGAAGGGAATTCTAGCGGTTTGCTGCTCTGATCGGTTCCGTGGTTTCTCCGAGCAATACCTGGCAAATGCCGTAGCTGTACCCTAACAAACGGGCAACGGACTGCGTGCGATACTCATATGTTCTTTCTCATCCTTGTCCCTCCCCTCCTCTTATAGTTAATTTATAAACCCTTTTTTTTTCGAAAGAACATACCAATTGTTGGTGACATTTCCATTGTGTTTCTGATTATTCAAATGAGTGTGTGTGTGAGTCTCTCCCTCTCCCTCTCTCTCTTTCTCTCTCTCCTCTCTCTCTCCTCTCTCCTCTCTCTCTCTCCTCAGTCACCTCTCTCTCACCTCTCTGTCTCTCCTCTCTCTCCTTTTTTTAATTTTAGCGGAGAGGCACAAGATATTTCACCCCTCTTTTTGACCTCACTCTTTCCCTACCAAAAAGAACACATGAAAACAGAAAAGAGCATCCAATTGATGATATCCGCGTATTCACTTGTTTCTTTCATACTTTACCAAAAAGCTTTGTAAACGTGTTACCTCGGCTGCTGCCTAAAGCTTCTGATTTTAATTCCGGAAGGGGCCTACCTCATTATTTTACTCGTACCTTAGCTTCACAAACCAATGGAGAAAATAGCTGTTCAATAAGGCGACTCTCAGAATTTATTTTCGATTGAATATTATCCCCGCAAATTGAGTAGTTAATAAGGCACCTTAGCACACGCTGATCATTACACCTTATCAAAGCACGATGCACTACACACAAAACGAAACAACATCGATAAACATTACATCAAGCAACTTTTAAGGAATTATATATTGTGAAGGAATTAGGGTCCATATTTATAGACACACAAATTTTGTCTCATAATTTATTTCATAAGCTTAATGTGCAACAGTTTCAACAAATGTGTATGTCTATAAATATGGACCTTAATTCCTTCATAATATATAACTGATTAAAAGACAGACTGAATAGGTGAAATAAGAAGCTTTTAAGAAACCTATGCGAAATGCATGTGTTCTCCTCTGCATTTACACTTGGAAGGCGTTTTGACACCAAACGACAAAAATGTGTCATGCAATTCGGGATTATTAAAAAAGCAATGGTGGCCCTCGAAACCCTAGAGCGGCTTCGAGCGCAGCTTGCATGATCTCTTATGGGCGAGCGAAGCCCCTCCCAATAACTGAGATTGACAGCAATGCTAAATGATTAGGAGCTTTAAATTGCAGCTCACGGAAGCCTCGGAGAGCGCTGCGCGCCCGGTTCGGTTCGCGAATTAATTGCGAGGAAAGTAAATGCAGACCATACGTCATCCAGAAATATAGAACCTGTCTTTCTAGGCCAAAGCATCTACAAAAACTATTTCAGAGAAGTAGAAGACGTGAGGATTCTGCAACTCTCATTGTAGTGCTGCCCCTGGGACACACACACACACACACACACACACACACACAAATGCACTAAACTACATGAAGGAAGCTTAGAGTTTGTCCCGGCTGGTGCAGAGTCCTGCTGACTGAGAGACCTGGAAGTGTTAACCCCTGCAAACCGTGCTATATGTCGCCGCCGGATCTCGCTGCAGCGGAGGAGAAACACCGACACCTCCATGGATATAACATGTACTAATGGCCATACGTCCGGACGTCGTCCGCTCGCGTAGAGGTTTGCAGTCATGTCGATAAAACCGAGCTGTCGCCATGGAATTTTGATTTTTTCCATCCGTTTGTGTGAATCTCGTAACCTCCTCCAGCGTCCCGAAATTCTGCAAAATTTGGCCACCAAGGGTTGCAATAGTACGTTTTGGAAATCTCATTCCAACGCATACTAAGGAGAGAAATGTGAGTGTAGAATTTCATTGTTAGTGTTTTTCATGCCACTGTGTTTAATGATATTGTTATATACAATACTACAGCTAATCATACGCGAGAATGAGTTAACGGTATATTATTTATCAAATAATTAAAAGTATCTTTCGAACTCATTCGCATGTATAGATTCAGAGTTGATAAACGGAATATTAGTTTCATGCACCCAATTTTCTAATGAAATGCAGCTTAGTTGATGTTAGTATATGAGTACTAGGCCTATATGACGTGTTTCCGACAGTTTGATGAAGAGACATTTGAAATAGATAGCTGAAATACAATTCATTGCAATATATTTGCAATTATTATAAAGTAGCTTATTTTCAGGCGTTGCAATTGCCGTGGATATTTTATTTAACCCCGCTCACTCCTCCCGCTTCATCCACATCGCCCGCCCATCCCGTCCTGTCCTTGCTGTGCGACCACGATCTGAGTCGCGTCGGCCGACAACAATTCCACCTTGGTGCATTGATGGTGGCATCATTTCCATTATCACAACTATTGGGGTGTAACAAAATTCAGGAGCAACATTTTGGAATCGCGAACCCCTCATTATTGTTGGTTTTTGTTTTTTTCTGTCCTGTAAAAGTGTTGAAAATTTTGAAAGTAGTGAAGCCAACGGGTGAAACGTTTTTTGTAAAGCTCACACACTCATCCAATTTCTTATATTAAAATATACAGGTAACCGTTACACAGTGGCGGATTGTATCAGTTGTCGAATGCGCTACACCAAAAAATGTTATATGAATATCCTTATATGAATATATTTTGTTACGTAATACGCATTCTTTTGTTTCATTTGTGTAATCACTTTCGACACTCAGAATCGCATCACATTTTTCTTGCATTCCTGCAAATCAGATAAGAGAAAGAGGGCAGCTCGAGTATTCTACAAGCCGAGTAGTTAACAGAGAATTCAGGCGCTACAGTGACAAATACAGACGATTTCAATGCAAATGCATGAAAGACCCAAGTTCCTATTATTTCAACATGATTTTGTGAAGTGTATCTTGCATATTTTGCCTGTTTTCTTAATACGCATCACATTCCTTCAAATTGCTAATTATTCTGCTTATTTTGCTTGACAATGTTTATCATTACTCATATTTATTTACTACATTTATTTTAATTTGGTAATGCGAGTTTCTATGTTGGTACCCGTACATTATTACAGCTAGCCGTAGCTGCATTGTGCAAGACTTTTAACAGATAAAACACGATCTATTCGAATCCATATTGAAAATCGGAAAACGTTGATGAAAAACGTGATATTAATTTCCGGAAGTTACAAAGGGAAATTTCCACACAAATGTGAACGTTCGGAACTTCCCTTTTCTGGTATCAAGGAGGCTGCTAAAGAGTTCTGGGAGCACTGACCATAATAATAATTAACGTGTTTCTAACATTTAACAATTGCT
Organism: Teleogryllus oceanicus; assembly: GCA_964035755.1. Taxonomy (NCBI): domain Eukaryota; kingdom Metazoa; phylum Arthropoda; class Insecta; order Orthoptera; family Gryllidae; genus Teleogryllus; species Teleogryllus oceanicus. The sequence goes on from CAXIVR010000006.1 coordinate 131,099,295, forward strand.
GTTAAATATATTTAGGGGTAAACATCCCACTGGATAACTTAATATTTTCAATATTAAAAAACTAAGTGCCCTATGAATCTACTTTGCGTAACAATTATGAGGAACAGTGTTATGGTGAGTTCTTTGTGGTGCATACATTTTAAGTTTTTACTGCGTAAATGGATTCATATTCCATGGATTATTAGTGCAACTGTTACTAATATGTTTTTTTTTAATTAAAAAAAAAAATTATTGCTATTTGCTTGGCATTACTGCCTTTCAAGGTTGTTTATACAAGACGTTCTTCACTTTAGGGAAAATCATCCTGATGGCTAAACCAATACACTCGCGTTATTCATTTCCAGAGATACTCAGTTTAAAATTTAATTCAAAGTGTTGTAAGGCTGTAATAGCTGTAGTTGGCACTAATATTGAAAAAGAGATGACAAACCGCAGGCTGCCAACGAAGAGAAGTGGTACCTTTAGGGGCGAGTAGTTCCAAGATGTTAATCGCTTATCTCAAAGATCTGGGGAAGGGATTATGGCCATCAGCTAGACTACGCAAATAACCGTGAGATCTCAATCCGGCTTATTCCGCGAGTCTGTGACAAGATTTCAGAAAGGAAAGCAATGAGCAAAGGTGGTAGGGGTAAGATATGTTTATGAGTAGGGGCGGGTTTGAATGAAATGTCCTTTTTTTCGCGATAGAACAATGCCGTTTAGTATAGAAATTAATTTTATCCTAAGACATAAGGAAATAACCCATTTTTATACATTTGTTTTGCAGTTTTCGTCGATTTCGACTAAGTCGTTTTTTACTTTTTCCCGTCATTGTCAATGCATTTTCCGCTGATATCATCGATTGTAATATCATTTTACTGGTACCTTCTTCAAATAATATTTACGAGGTGTAACAAATGTTCTTTACCGAATTTCTGAATAGCTTATTCGATTTCTTTGCTCAGAAATTGTCATAACAGCCGGTGTATGTAATTTAAGGTTCCTGTGACGCCTATCAGCGCCAATGTAGGTTCGGCCGATTTCGGGATAACTATAGACAGAGATTTCCTGGTAAATAACAGTCCAAATCAAAAGTTTGCAGGCTGAGTGCACTTGGACGAATGGAAGAAGCCTCTATTACATCATTAACGTATCCAGCGTATTAACGTATTCGAACTGGTTTTGACACATTTTACGTCATTTTACTCCGCATTTAGGGCATTTTAGAAACATGTTTTCTACTCCCATTGTATAATACTCTCCTTTGTTGGGTGCAATCACTCGCTCGTATCGTAATATCACACTCCTGTGTTAATACTCATAACTACATCATCGTTTCATACTGTACAATTATGATCATTTTTTGGCAATGTTTAGGTCATCAAAACCCGCCCCCTATTTGTGAGCACCAGTGAACCAGTGAAGTGCGCGCACCCGCAGACATTTATTAAATTGTATAGATGTTTAGTGTAATTTAATCTTACAAGAAAACGTTCAAATTTCAATGTATATATAAGCATTGTTCAATTTCAATATTTTTTTTAGAAAAAAACTAATGCTTTCTGCCCTGAATTGGTATAGTGTTCGATTAATAGTCACAAACCAAAGGGAGTGGAGGAATCTGCGACAGATCCCAGCGTAGAGTTTTTCGTTATCTTCATTGAAATAAGGAGTTACTGTTGCATCCTTTAGGGTTTTTATTATTACAAGTTTTCTTAACCCTAAGAGTTCGGAGTTTTAACAAATGCTCTATGGACCCACAAGCGACACTGCAAGCGCGCGTTCGCTTTTGGCAAATCGTTCGCCAAAAGGAAGCGTGTCAGTTGGAAGTGATAGTTCCGTCTTTTAACGCTTATCGGTTGTTTACAAAACAATCCGAAACCGTTGCCATGCGTAATCGATTCGTAGAAACTCTTACAGCCACGCCTGTTTGTATGCACTTGCACTACACATTTACTTTAGTATTTGAGACTGTAGAGAGCACTTGATAATTCGAAGCAATATAATGAATGTTGAAGAGTGATTCTCGAAAAATGGGCGTGATCATCTATGTCCACGCGGAAAGGACAGTAAGGACAGAAAATGTTCAAAATATATGCCCCTTATAAATGTGCCTCAAAAACAAAATATTTTAACATTAACTTGCAGAATGTATATAATTCGTATTTCTAAATACATTTAGCATTAGGTCTTAAATGTATTTTTATATTTATATTATATTATAAATATAATATATATTATTGACACCCCTCTCCCATTTGGTAGTTCTCCGGGAATGGCATTGCCATGCGACTTAAAGGGGAAGTCTTGGCGTGCGTGGAAATATCCTCAGAGCCTGGAAGATCGTTGGGTTTCTTTTGGAGAGAATGGGGCACCAAGCCACCTTTCATTCCAGAACCATCCATAGGTCATAGGTCAGAGGAGGGCACAGGGGGGCGTAGGACCCCTCCTTCAAAGCCAGCGGCTTTTATTTTACTAAATTATCAAAAACAGTTACTGCCAATTGATCTCATCTTATTTAAAGAAAACAACACATTTACTTTTGTGTACTTTCGAACATCTTTAAGGGAAAATCCCAACTGAATTTGCGTCCCTCCCTCTGAAATTCTTTCTGAATCTCCTAATTAACCCATCCTAACGTAATTTTCTGAAACAACAAATTTCAAATCACCAGCCACTACGGTCATTACAAATAATATGTACAAGAATGCCCATGAAAATTTATTGGCATTTTTAATCATTTTAGGTTAGTTATTGTATAAATCCAAATCGTTCACTGGTTGATAAAAGTTACGTGGAAACGGTTAACACGCGATAAATTTAATTGTGATCCTTAGAATTTTTAGTTATGAAATTGTAAGTTTCCTGTGTTCATGTTCTTTTCTCCGCCTTCATGGGACTGATCACGTGACTTTGCGGTGACATACCGGAGATGAGAGAGTGAATCAGATTTCTCAAAAACGCACTATTTTTGGCGTTTCAAAGAGCCAATGTTTTGTCATAAAAGTAGAAACAAGTCAATTACGTCTACATGTTGAAAGATATGGTTGAATAACAGAGCGATGTGTCAGCTTCTTTATGTTATCAGAAATAGTTCTCGCGTATTAGTGCCACTCCCAAAAGCAGGATATCTCCCACAGTCGTGAGTTTCTTAGCAATCGTGTTTCCTGGAAGATGATAAGAAGCGTATCATATTAGTTGCTTTACGTTTCACACCGGATAAAACGTGCATTCGAGACAAGTTATAGTTGGGAGCTGACTTGATTGCGAGGCTGAGGAATGCTCTCGGTCTCTCCCTCCCCCACCTAGTTCCACAAACTATTAGCTGTCCTAAGAATATTGCTCTAAGTGTCCGTAGGCAAAAATTAAAACGGCAAACGAGAATAAGTCAGCTCCCGACTATACTTTCTTAGAAATATTTCCTTAGGAACTTCTTTTTATTTAGAGTTGCCATCTTTCTAAAGTTTCTCACCCGGAGAATTTATATTATGCATTAAGCAGGGATGATGGTGATAAAACTTTTGTTTTAAGTGGAAGTTTCAAAAATTGTGTATATATTATTATTTATCAGTCTGTAACAAAAATAAGTAATTCCAAATAAAGAGATGCCAGTGTAACAATCAAACAATATAATTGGTTTGTAACAAAATTAACAATTTTATTTCAATCTTTTACGAATAAATAAATATATTCTCAGTGATCTCACGCTTGATTTCCAAGTACATTTTTCATTAGAAATTTCTTTTACATTCTCGCTACTGCATACGCAGTATATAGGATGTATTATAAGTTTGCAGGAAAATAACTGGGAATTTTCGACAGAAAACCTCTTATTGCCGAGATCTGGTAACGAAAAATCCATCTGCCTGACCGTTTGTCCGTCTCTATGAACAACGCTAGCACCCAAACTGTAAGCACGATTTTCACCGTAATTGATATTCCCCATTCGATCTGGGTGAAGTCGAGGTTCTATGAATTTCAAACAGATATTTTAATTGGGGGCCTACTTTACATGAAATTCCTGGGACATTTTCAAAATTTAAAAACAGGCACCAAGTTTTTTAAATAAATTTTGTTGTCAGCCTAAAGGACGCTTAACAGAATGCACATCTCATTTTCGCCATAATTTTTCGAAAGTTGCAAACATTCAAATTTTTTTCGGGGTCTTCCTACAACTACTAATATAAACATTTTTTTTCTTAATGAAGGGTGTCATCGGAAACATCTTCAAATAAGGTGATGTTCAATGTTTCGAAAACACGTATATTTTACGTAATTTTGCGACAAACAGGCAATTTGTAAATTTTCAACATTTTTGTTTCTCAGAAACGGCTCCAATTTTTTTTCTTTAAATTCTTTAAATTATTTTTTTCTCGTGTGTAGCAAACAAGTATAAAGATAGTGGTGATGATTCTATTTTCGGCGCACTCTCAAATATTTTCAAAAACTGCAAACCTATTCGGAATTGTAAATTCGAATTTCGCGCGTTTCGTTTGACGCGTTGTCGGTTCGCAAAATGGCAACACAGTGGTTTCAAAATTTTTGGAATCCATCCCATTGTTGTCCCTGATGATTGTATGATATAGAAATGATAGTATGATATTTCTTATGAATGGAAATCGATTGAAGGAAGTAATAAACTGGAAAGCGAACCGCCCCGCGTAACGGTAGTTGTAGTTCTGTGAATTCCGTCTCATTGTTGGGGCATGATTTAGCTGTAAAAAACGCAGTTTTAATTGTCGAATTTGTGTTTATATTTGTTTGAAAATAAATAGTCTGCATCTCATGTTCTACGATTTGTAATGAGTTTTACAAACTCAGATGTGTTAATTCGGATAGAAATTGCGGTATAATAGTTGATTGATTTTTTCGTGTTTCCAGGCGCGTCAACTGCTTTGGTCATTAGACCCGTTAATGTAGGGCATGTTTGTTTCTCGCGAGATGGCGGTGGTCTTCCCCAGCTGGATGGCGAGATCCGACGCTGACCTACCGTCGGCTAGTGGGGTTCCCCCTAAACAGGACTCTCCCACCAGCGGGGCACCGCCCCAGCTGGGACAAGCTCTAAGCTCCCGACCGGTCTCCCGGAATATGTAGTAGTGTAGTGCATGTTAGTGTAAGTGTGTGTGTGTAAGGGTAGAGGATAGGACAAGGAATGGGAAGGACAGATCGCGCGCGGTCCATGGCCCGTTTGTTAGGGTACTGCTCCGTCATTCGCCTGGTGTTGATCGGAGAAACCACGGAAAACTACTGCTCAGAGCAGCCGGCTGCTAGAATTCTCCTCCAGACAGAGACTGAATTCGATCTAGCTTGCAAGTTAGTGTCGAAAATCCTGCCGCCATCAGGACTCGAACCTAGGACCTCCCGATCAGAGGCGCTGCAGTGACATCAGTATAATGTCCTTTTTGCAGGAATAAAATATTACCAAACGAACGACGTTAGGAGTGAGTTCGGTAATAATTTCTTATGAGTGCAAAAAGTAACATTATAAATGAGTTGCATAACCTCGGATTCATGTTATGACGTCATGAGTGCTACCTAACAACTAATTTGTTTACAAATCGCCATTAGGTTGAAAGTTACGTTTCAAACTATGGATTCTTTGCCCCCCCCCCCCCTAAGGAAGAAGCTGCAAAAGCATAAAATGAATACTGGATGGATGAAAAATATGGAAATTTTGTATGCGAGGCTGTTATTCTTTCCTATCTGTCGGAGTAGGTTGGTTAAGTTAATACAGTGCACATGCTAGAATAACAACGGTAGTTATGATGCATGATTCTTTAAACATTAAGTCCACAGCGTGTAAAGCGCCCACCTAAAAATGCACATATTCAAAATTAAAGGCAAAGTGTAAATGTGTTCGTTTAAGATAACATCTGCGGCGTTTTTCGCCGATAATGGTGGTGATATTACTGCACTTACATGTCACGGAGGGTGGCGATCTTCAAATGTAGCTGAATTTTACATTGAAGAACCAGTGAATAATAAGATTTACATTACAAGATATTAGTTAGTGCAGGAACTAAAGAAAAAATAAGCACCTTGGAATTAAATACATCTTCTGGAATGTCTTGACAAATTTATCTAACTGTACTATTAATATTCACATTCATAAAAACTAATTAATTATTTTTGTTGTTATTGTTAAATATTACCGAATAAGAGCAACATGTAATTTTAAAGTAGTAATAAGTTAATAAATTAGATTTTAAAAGTGCAAGTTTTTCACAATATATTTGATTTTACTGCGGACATGGAATCTATTTACATGCTACCACTGCCTTCTTTATACTCCATAACTGATGATAAATGACTGTGACTATTATGTCAGTGATGACATATTTCGCACAGAAATTACGATGACGTAATGCTTTGTGCCATAATATGCCATATTATGAACGATTTTGCTAATGGAAAAGGGTTGTTTAATGGTATAAAAAAATTAGTATTACGTAACCATTATTACTAAGAGCGAGAAAGTATATGGCGTTTTAACACCACTAGTGTTTGTATCATTACTATCCTTCCATTATCATACGACCGTCTTAATGTTTAACCATAAATGCCGGAAGTTCTAGCCTGAATGATATAGTATGTTTCTGAAAGGTATTTATATTATTATTAATCATATTTTTGTTTCCCACTTTCCCAAAATCGAGTGAGCAAAACCATATATACGAATATTAATTATCGTTCTTTTCAGTTAGCAGGTTTAGGTTTATTGGTGATTGGCATATTGCTGGAAAGACAAGTCAACGAATATGACGAATTCTTAAATGGAAAATTTCATGCTCCACCAATTATTCTTATTGTAGTTGGTAGTTTAATTTTTATTGTGGCATTTTTCGGATGCTGTGGAGCTATTCGAGAAAGTCATTGTATGCTTATTATGGTAAAGTATAAAAATCAATAAATATTATGCTCAATACTATTATAAAATAATACGTAATTCTCATTTTTTGGGTTTCTTGCAATCTTTTTTCAGTATGTGATTCTAGTGCTGACAATTTTTATTCTACAAGTAGTTGTAGCAGGATTGGCATTTGCATATAGAGATGATACCAAAGATGTTATTGATACGAAACTTCAGAATTATGTATATAATTACGGAAATAACAAGGCAATTGTGGATTCTCTACAGACAAATGTAAGTATCTGATATGTTCACTTTAAAAAGTATGTTGCTTTGTAAATGTAAATTTAAAAAAAATCTCTTTACAGCTCAAGTGTTGTGGTTACGCAAGTTATCAGGACTATACGAAACAATATTTGGAGATTCCTTCGAGTTGCTGTCCTAAATCACCGAATACCTGTTCACGAAAAGAGGCATACGATGAAGGATGCAAAGACGCTCTTGAGGATTTTATTGAAAGTCAAGGAAATATCATCGGCGGTGTAGCTATTGGAATTGCTGTTATCGAGGTAAATTAAATCAAAATCTATTGAAAATGTCTGGAAATGAAAGGCTTAAAGCATCAATCGGCTACTCGTTGATGTTTAGTTTATCGCCCTTACGTGTTAAGAAGAGAGTGTATTGTTATCATGCACCGGAATAAGGCGAATTTTCGGCACGAAAACTCTTATTGCCGGGCCCTGATAACGAAAATGTGGATAAATCTTGTCCCTATATACAGTAAATTACTTCTAGTAATCTACTATGTATTACGTAATTACTTCTTGTGATTAGAATCCGTGTTTTGTGGGTCGTTATTACAGAAAAATCGCTTGACGGCAAAACATACTGCCTGTCTGTTCGTGATCAACGTTAGCGCCTAAACCATTCAGCCAATTTTCCTCAAAACTGATATCCCCCAATCAATTTGGTTGATGCCGCGATCCCTGGAGTTTGAAATAGATATTTTCATTTTGGGGCTACTTTACATGAAGCCCCTCGGATATTTTCAAAAGTTAAAAAAAATGACACCAATTTTTAAAAAATAGTTTTCTTGTGGAATAACGTAAAGGACGCTCAAAAGATGGTCTTGTGTCAATGGTGTAGGTCTCATGTTATTTGAAATCCCAGATATTTTGGAAATTGTAAAAGTAAAATTTTTGGAACGTCTTCAGTTGCGCAATGCATTATTATTCGGTTTTTGGCGAATGAAAGTGTGAAACCATCAGAAATTTTGAAGCGATGGCATGGACAATTTGGTGGTGAGCCCCTTTCGAAATCTGAAGTCTACAAATGGTACTACAAGCTGTTTAGTGGCGGCCGTAAAAGCGTTTCCAATCTCACTCATGCTCTACGTCTACGGACGAGCATTAAGCTGGACAACATTCGGAGAGTAGAAGACATTATTGTAATAATTGCATTGTAATAATGCTAACAGAATAACTGTTAGTGACGTGAATGAAACAATTTCATTACCTTAAGGAAGTGTCAAAACAATCATCAGAAGCTACCAAAAGTATCGGAAAATCTGTGCGAGATGGGTACCAAAACTTTTGAACGCAAATCAGAAGGCTGCAAAGATGGAAGCTTCTCAAAGATTTTTGGATCGGTATGATGTAGAAGGAGAATAATTTTCAAGACATTCTCACATGAGATGAAACGTGGGTGCACCACTATACTCCTGAAACGAAGTATGGCATGGGAATCATAAATCTGGGCGAGTCAAAGCAAAGACTCGTTTGTCTGCCGGTAAAGTCCTAATGACTGACTTCTGGGATGCCAAAGGTGTGGTGTACGTTGATTTTCTGCACGGACAACGAACAGTTAATGCAGTATACTGTTGTAAGCTCTTGAGGAAGATTAAAGATGCCTACTGGTCGAAAAACTGCAGGAATTCAATAAGCAGTTTTCTCCTCCTTTATGACAGTACAAGGCCTTATACTGCAGCTATTACCTAATCAATATTGAAGAAATTACACTGGGCAGTGTTGAATTATCCCCCTATAACCTAGACTTGGCGCCATCGAACAACTACCTTTTCGGACTTTTTACGGAGGACTCGGGAAGCGAGAAATTTTCCACTAATAAAGAGGTTGAATACTTCTAAAAATTTCATCAATTGCCTATTTTTAATTATAAAACACCAATAACGTGGCAAAAATGTGTAAATAATGGTGGAAACTATATAGAAAAGTAGACTGCATTTTTTTTCTAATTTAATAAAAAATCTCGTTCATATTTTTCTACATTCGTAAATTATTAATTGAAAAAGTTTGAATTAATTCATTTAATAACATTACTGTGTAAATTGGCCTATCATGACATATCAATGTTTTCAATGAAATGTTTGATTTCAACTTGCCTAGTTCTTAATTCTTTGCATTTCTTTTGTTTTTTTGGGGGGGGGGAGATGTCGTTAAGACTTAAAAAAATATTTGTGTCAATGAAATATGTTGGGCACCGTTACAAACAGAACCGAATACAAACATTGAAAGCGCTGTTTTTTTAGAGAATTTCAGGCCAAGTGTTATCTGTAAAATATGTTATTATATTTAATTGAGAATGTCAATCACATTTGTATGATAGTTGTATATTTCTTCATAAACCCTGTAATACAGTCATTGTTCGACGACGTAATGTCTAAAGTTTGGGTTCTGTTCTTAACACTAGGATTGCCCCACAGTTAAACAAAAACAATTATTAGACCATGTTACGGCGCACACTGGTTGAATCGGGCCTAAAACCTGGTCATAATAGAAAATGTCAGTGGATTGGCGTAATAATTGGGTGTCAATAGGTTTTTGAGGTCGCCGACTTTGAATGTCATAACGAAATTTGAAAATTCAAAATGACAGCTTGAAAATGGCAGACAAGCTCATTTAAAAATAAACAATAGTGCATAAAAAATATACATATGGTATTCTGAAGATCACTTATTTCGAATATCATAATGAAATTTCAAAATTGAAAATGGCGGGTTCGAAATGTCTAACTGGCTCATAAAAATGAACCCAATATGTGTAATGGAATGGTTCTCGCAATCACTGATGTCGAATATCGAAATGAAATATTCAAATTAAAAATTGAAGGTTGAAAGTGAAGAGATTGTGCGTAGAAATATGGTTATACGTAAAGTACTATTTTCGAAGTTGCTGAATACAAATATTGCAACGAAATTCAAAACCGCTGCTTTAAAAAGATATATCGGATTTAAAATAGTTTTTGACTTCCTTGGTTCTTTGATTTACTTAACGTGTATAAAAAGTGAACATTCGTTATGGTCGTAAAGTAGCATCTGCGCATGTTTTCCTATGCTCTGGAATCTCTTCCCCTTCCTTTTTCTACACTATTTTTTTAAAATTTAATTACGAAAAAAAGTTTTTTGGTAACATTTGATATATTAATTGATCATATTAACTCTACTAATTTTCACTTCTTTGAAAAGAAAACAATTTGTCATTCATACTATAACTTATTTGCGTTAGAGACACTATTACGGCAATTTATGATTCATGTCTTATCTTAAATACACCGATATTGATATAACATCTTGCCCAAAATCGAGACGATTTTAGAGTATATGTGCAAATCCTAACTATCGTTGGGCAATTATATATATTTTCATTCTTTTGACATAGAGGGAAAGAAACAGAGAAAAGAGACATAACGTAGGAAGTGGATTTATTAACGACTGGAGACGCCCGGGAGATCCAAACAGCATGAAGATCATGACACTGGAAAACAAAGATCACTTCGACGCGTCACTGCAAGTCAGATGCTCGAGAAAGGAAATGCTTAAGAAAACATGCCGTCATTCAAGGTCAAAAGGACCGTCGAAAATGCAGTTGACACACATTTCCTTGTATCACGTGGCGATTATTTATAAAAAAAAAAATATTTGAGGTAACTATACTCACAAATACGATAAAGTATAAGAAATGTCCGTAAAGTAAATACTGACGACATGAGAAATATTTTTGTTTAATTAAAAATACAACAATAGGATACATCACAGTGGCATTTATGACGTGTCATTAAGTTCATTTAGAACTATTCGTACAAAAAACTTAAAGAAGAAATCTGGAATCTTTTCGAGAAAATTGCATTTGAGCGTTTCTGAAAATGTATTTTGAGCTATATACATTTACAATAGTATAATTATATTATAAGCAATATTATAAGTTATATGTGTATATTTATGTGTCTCTAAATTGCCACCCATCTGTCGGGAATTGATGCTGTACAGGTCTAATTTCGTCGGCACTTATTTATTGAAAAATATATGGTTTTGGAAAAAACGGTCAACTGTAGTTTGAGTACACCCGTAGAACACTTGTTCTTGGTTTCTACGACAAGAAAATAAGAATCCTTAAAGTACACTAAAAATCTTAGTGCTCAGTGGCACGGATTAATATTGTTTAATCATTCAAAAAATGTATATCAGTAATTTTCTTATTTAAAGTAGTTATCAGAAGAAGAAGTCGAAAAAATATACCGAGAAAATAATTCCCTGCGGCATCGAAGACACTTCCGGGATATCTAGTGTTAAATCGCACTATGTAGCTTTACAATAAAGTGGCTATAAAATAAAATTCTTATTGACGGCATTCTTCTTGATAAATAAAAAAAATGATGTAGGAATACGCAGGACAAAAAATGTAATCCACAATATACATGACTAACCTTGACCGGGAGCGGTAGTTCAGTGCATCGACTGATGTCACTGCAGCGCCTCTGACCGGGAGGTCCTAGGTTCGAGTCCTGACGGCGGCATCCTCTCCCCTTACACATACACACTTACACTAACATGCACTACACTACCACATATTCCGGGAGACCTGACGGGAGCTTAGTTTGTCCCGGCTGAGGCGGCGACCCGCTGGTGAGAGAATTCTGGTTAGGGGGGAAACCCCGTTAGTCGGCGCCGGATCTCGCCATCCAGCGGGGGGAGATCACGCCCATCTCCCGAGGATAAAACATGCACTAGACTTACGGGACTAATGACCAAAGCCGTTGTCGCGCCCGGAAACACGAAAAATCAATCGATCAATCATGACTAGCATTGTTACGCTACATAGGTTAGAATCCAGCCGTATTATACATAGAATAATTAGACCGTTTTTCTTAAAATATACTTAACTTATAGTCAAAAGAATCTTCTATTCGAAAACATGAAAAGAATCCACAGAAAAATGACTTAAACACTTTTTTTAATTTAACAAAAGTTGTCGATAAGAAGCATTGAATTTGCGTTTTCCAAGTAAAGATAACTTTACGAGACTGTAAGGACGACAAAAATGATTGAAATAACGTTCTGGAGCTGAAGTAGTGTGCTCCAATGTCTTCCAAACGAGATTTGATAAGTCAGAATTCCGAACACTCTGAATTTTGCCATTATGGCTAGGTTTCTGGCTCGATTCAACCAGTGTGCGGCGTCGAAGTGGCTAGTTGTCGGAGAGCAGCAAAGTTGGGTGGAAGACCTGCGAAAACTTCTTCCTGAGTTTTTTGTCAAAGAGAGGATTCTGAAAAGGCAAATATAAAGACTGTCAGCTCGCATTGTTGTTAGAACCTGCTTTTAACATTAAGTTGTTGAAGACAATATCCGTGTTACCTGTGTCCTGCAGCCCCGTGTTAACGCACGGACCCCAAGAGTCCGGGTCCAGGAACTTCAATGTTCAAGGGGCCCCTATAGATATTAAAAAAATTAATCCTCATTGTTCATAAAATAAAATAATGAAGTGATTTATGATTAAATTATGCGCACGAAATTGGCGTAAGGAAGTAATGTGTCGCGCATCATTGGATAATATTTATAATATGGAATGTTGCTGGTTGATGTGAGAATGTCACTCAGTGATGAGTTTAGTTTCTTTTAACAAGACTTGTCTTTAAGTTCGGGGAGATTGGTGAAAGTAAGAATAGGGGGTCCCCAAATTAACGTGGGCCCAAGGGCCCTCAAAGTTGTTAAAACGGCGCTGGTGGCCTGGGAGAAAGGAATTGAATGGAAAATAAAGCGCTATGGAGCTTCGAAAACTAGACCCCGACCTTACATAAATAATCCACCGTTTCAATGCAGTCGATAGTCGGTTTTCACGGGCTCGGCGATCGGCCACTGGTTTTCGAAGCAATGAGTGCCCTTAGCGTCTTAAGTGGAGAGGAACCAATTTTCTTCGAATAACAGCAATTGAAAAGTTTGATAGGACCGCTCGCTTCAGGCGTCCGGGTAGGTTCTGCTCTTTCATGGCCATCTTTGAAGTAGTTCGGTGTGTATTCTCAGGTAAATTGTTTCTTTTTCGCTGTAATGCAGTCGCCTTTTTTTTAATTTATTTATTTTTGAGGAAAAAATATCCATCTTATGCGCGGGGCGTTTGAAATATACGCCCTTTGTTTTTAATTCATTCCAAAGAAAGGTTATAATTGTTTAAATTCGAGATTAGGCGCCAAATTGAATAATTTTGGGTGCCTTTTTAAACAAGCATCATAAAAATGTTACGTTTTTTGATTTCAGATTGTTGGAATTATTTTTGGTCTCTGCCTGGCCAACTCTATCAAGAATGCAGAAAGAAGAGGAAGATAATAAAGTTTCTGTTTCTCGTAAAATTAGACATACATTTGTATTATTTACATTACTCCTGTAACATTTAATGACAATGAACGTATTCGAATTATACCTATTTTCGAAAAGTCTGTCTTTGGCTCATGACAAAATGCCTGATCCGGATCCTTTCGTCACCTCATCTGTAAATATTTCAATCGTACGGCAAGGGGCCATACGAATGTTACTTTTTGTAGTTACCTAAAGAGTAACTATTACAAAACTATTACAATGACAAGATAACTATTCTTACAACTTTTTTCCATTTTTACAGTTATGAAATGCGCGAAAAACGGCGAATTTTCTGCAGAAGAACCCTTATTGTGGGGATCTGATAACGAAATAGTGGATACATCCAGGCTAGCGTGACAGTCACGCTAGCACAACCAAATTTAAATCATGGGCACAAACTAATACGAATATTTAGTACATATTTATTACTAATTTATTACTTTAAAATTCAAATTTATACTCATTATAGTGTACAAAAAAACCAAAAACTAAAGCCTATTACAAAATTAATAAATATTCAATAAATTTATTAAACAAACTATTTTTATAAATATTCCCACGTTAAATAATATTGTTAAAAATAAATCATATTCCAAACATGCCAGATATTCAAATTCGATAATAGAGAGAACTAACGAGCACAAACAAAAAAACAAAACAAGAAATAATATAACAGACGTTTAAAACTAATTTATTATTCTAAACAGAAATTTATTATCTTTCTATTTACGAAATAAATAATTTTAAAAACGACTCTTATGCACCACGCACAATTCAGTAGTAATTTGAGAGTATCCAAACCCATATAACACTAAAAGCTATTCAATACGAATTTACACATTTAGTTTTAAGTTTTTACACCTAAGAAAAAATTATAAACATGGAAATGCATTAAATAAATATTGTATAAACTTAATCGTAGGGGTCAAAACATGCAAGAGATTAAATTTCGAACACAGAGACAACCATCGAGCACAATCAAAGAAACCCAACACATTATTTAACAGACGTATTATACTATATATTAACACTAAACAGAAATGTATTACTCTGGTTGTATACCAAGAAATTAATTTTAAAAACGACATAATTATACAACAATGCACGAAATTCGAGTTGTAATATAGAGAGTATCCAAAGCCACAAAACATTAAAACCTATTCAATACAAAAGTACACATTAAGTTCTAATTTTTTACACTTAAGAAAAATTTTAAACGTGGAAACGTATTAAATAAATATTGTGCAAACGCAATCGTAGTGGTGAAAATATGCAAGAGATTCAAATTCGAACATAGAGAGAACTAACGAGCACAATCGGAGAAAACCAACAACTTCATTTAATAGGCGTTTCATACTAATATTTAACTCTAAACAGATATTTATTACTCTTTCTATTTACGAAATAAATAATTTTAAAAACTATTTTCGCATGCAACCACGCACGATATTTGAGTAGTAATTTATAGAGTATAATCACCCACAAGCAAATAAAAGCTATTCAGTACAAAAGTACACATTCAGTTCTAATTTTTAACACCTAGGAACAAATTATAAACGTAGAAACGCATCAAATAAATATTGTATAAACTCGATCATAGTGGACAAAACATGCAAGAGAATCAAAATTGAACATAGAACCATCGAGCACAATCAAAGAAATTAAGAACATTATTTAACAGACGTTTCATACTATTATTTAATACTACATAATTTATTTAATACTTTAATTATTTCCATGTCGCGGCAGGAAGTAATAAGAGCCAAAATTTATTGCTTATTTATCTTTGAAAATAGATTTTATTACATGGGAGTTTTTTGATTGTTTTTTTCTCCCTTTCAAAATTCAAAATTTATTGCTTATTTAACATTGAAAATATATTTTATTACATGGGAGTTTTTTTGTTTTGTTTTTCTCCCTTTCAAAATTCAAAATTTTATTGCTTATTTATCCATGAAAATAGATTTCTTTACATGGGAGTTTTTGTTTTTTTTTCTCCCTTTCAAAATTCAAAATTTAAGTAGTATATGACTTAGAGTAAGGATCACAGAATTTTGAAAATGTGCACACAATTCACTTTTCCCCATAGCACGTCATACGCAGTTTTTAACTGTTTTTTTGACGTAAAATAAATAAATAAATAAATAAATACTAAACAGAAATGTATTACTCTTGTTGTTTACGAAATAAATATTTTTAAAACCGACATACTTATGCAACCACGCACGATATTCGAGCAGTAATTTATGGAGTATAGTAAGCTACAAGCAAAGAAAACCCTATTCAATAGAAAACTACACATTCAGTTCTAATTTTTAACACTTAAGAAAAAATTATAAACGTGGAAACGTATTAAATAAATATTGTATAAACTCAATCGTAGTGGTCAAAACAAGCAAGAGATTCAAAATCAAAAATAGAGAGAACCAACGGGCATAATCGGAGAAAACCAGCATCAATTAACAGACGCTATATACTTGTATTTTGCTGTGAACAGATATTTATTACTCTTTCTATTTACGAAAAAATAATTTTAAAAACTATTTTCGCATGCAACCACGCACGATATTCCAGTAGTAATTTATTGAGTATAGGACGCTACAAGCATATAAAACCTATTCAATAGGAAAATACACATTTATTGCTATTTTATTGCACCCCTGAAAAAATGATAAACGTTGAAACGCCTGAAATAAATTTTGTAAAAAACTCAAGGGTAGTTAAAACAAGCAAGAGATTCAAATTTGATCATAGAGACAGCCAAAGGGCACAATCAAAGAAATCAAGAACATCATTTAACAGTCGTTTCATACTATTAACACTAAACAGTAATTTATTACTCTTCTTGTATACTAAATAAACAATTTTAAAAACGACATACTTATGCAACAATGCACGAAATCCGAGTAGTAAAATAGAGAGTATCCGAAGCCACAAAACACTAAAACCTATTCAATAGTTAAATGCACATTCAGTTCTAATTTTTTAGACATAAGAAAAAATTATAAACTGGAATCGTATTAAATAAATATGGTATAAACGCAATCATAGTGATCAAAACATGCAAGGGATTCAAAATCAAATATAGAGAGAACCATCGAACACAATCGTAGAAAACCAACATCATTTAACAGACGCTTCATACTCATATTTTACTGTGGACAGATATTTATTACTCTTTCTATTTACGATAAAAAATAATTTCAAAAACGACATTCATATGCAACCACGCACGATATTCTGATAGTAATTTATATGGTATAGAACACTACAAGCAAGTTTTATAATCACATATTGCTCATTGTAGCGACTGGCAACATAGTCTATACTGACTTGTAGGGATTCCCCTATTTTATTTATTGCTTGGATCGTTTATGACTAATATTCAGTGAGAACGAGAGTATAATATCACTTAAAGAATAGCGTGTAATAAAATCAATATTGCATAATAAAACATGCAAATTAAATTACAGTACGGATAAGTCCCTTGAGGGAAGTCCGTGAATGATGCTTCGACGATTCAAGGAAAGTTTTATTGATGAATCGACAATCGACCAATTCATATTAACTTAATCGTATGTGTGTATCCAAACTAATTTTAGTGCTCACAATAACTTGTAGTGATTGTTAAATTATTAAACTTTGTTGAAAAATTGTATTCTTCGTGTACTATACATTCGACTACGTGAGTATTTAATATTTCATTAAATATAAATATTAAAATGTAGACGAATGAAGTTCTAGTTAAAGGCAGAAGTTTTGTTTTTAATTCTAACAATTATATTATTTTTCAATAAAAAATAAATGGTAAATATATTGTTTTAGTTATAATTGAAAATCGATTTGTGTTTTATATTCAATTCGCTAATAACTGAATCTGGTGGATCGTGAAGGGGTAATCATAAGTAGGCAGCAGTTTCTGAGGATCTAAAGAGTCGCCAAAAGTGATCCATAAAATGCTCTTAAAATGTAATAAAATGCCCCTAAAAGCAAAGTAAAAATGACATAAAAATGTGATCAAAATCAGTTCGCATGAACAAATTACGCTGTTCGATTCTGTACTGATGTAATCGATGCTCCTATTAGTTCAAGTGAACACAGCTTTAAAACTTTTGGTTTAGACTGTTCTTAACTAGGAAATCTGTCTTTAGTTATCCTGAAATCGGCTGATCCAACAATGGTGCCTATAGGCGTCACAGGAACCGTAAATTACATACAATTTATTACATACTATTTCCACCATGCTCACCCCCGCTGAGATTATAATTTCTGAGCGAAGAAACCGAATAGGATACTCAGGAATTCTGTGAAGAACTTTTGTTGCATCTTATAAACATTATTAGAAGCAATTAGTATTAAAATGACCTGAAAATCCATGTAACCAGCGAAAAATAAGAGTACATTAAAAGTGACAGAAAAAGGTTAAAAAATTTTCTCTTTGCGGATGATACGAACATCCTTTGCAATAAAGAAACAGTAAATAGTACAATATCAGATTTTCAAATTGGTTCCGAAATAACAAATTAATAGTAAACGAAAAGAAAACGGTTTTAATGCAGTTTTCCATTTCAAATAAACAATTCTGTGCCCCATTGAAAATGAACAGTGTACCATTGACTGATGTTAAGGCAACAAAATTTTTAGGTCTCTCAATTCAGTCAAACCTTAAATGGAACGTCCATTTAAATGAATTGAACACACAATTAAGTTCATTATGCTACGCGTTCAGAATTCTTGCAAATTCAGTCAGCCTTCATACTGCTCGTTGTGTATACTTCGCGAATGTTCATTCCCGCCTGAGATATGGCATA
The DNA here is from genome assembly GCA_964035755.1 of Teleogryllus oceanicus. Taxonomy (NCBI): domain Eukaryota; kingdom Metazoa; phylum Arthropoda; class Insecta; order Orthoptera; family Gryllidae; genus Teleogryllus; species Teleogryllus oceanicus. The sequence continues at coordinate 131,117,581 of CAXIVR010000006.1, forward strand.
ATATTCTGGGGAAATACATCTTATAGCTCCCAGACTTTTAGATTACAAAACGAATTGTACGAATAATAACCAAATCCCACCCACGTGATTCATGTAAGCCTCTCTTCATTAATCTAGGAATTCTACCATTACCGTGTCTTATTTACGAATCAGTGGTTTTGTAAAAATGACTTGCTCAAGGGCGGAATATATTTTCAGAAAATGCCGAAGTCTATTACTATAACACTCGACGTAGAAATCATATTCATCAGGTGACACTATCAACAGCTCATTACAAAAAATTCACATACAATACATGTACATTATTTTACAACACTTTGCCAGATGACCTTAAACGATTAAATTCAATACAAAAGTTTAAATCCAAAGTGAAATCGTTTCTGCTGCATAACTGTTCCTATACAATTAGAGACTATACTGAGCATCACAAGAAAAGTAACATTAATTTTAACACTGATACATAATGCATTATTTACCATTTGGACTGTATAAATGAGTATAAACAACCTGTAACAACTATTGTACTACAGCTTCCGGGTCGATGACCCCCATCTCGATCAGGTTTTTCGTCCAGTTTCCCTGATCCATTGAGCAAATGCTGAGATGGCCCTTGTTTTGCTTCTGGACATAAATGTAACTTCATTTTCTGTGCACATCTTCTAGAATTCAGTGGGAAATACAATTCTTCAAATTATCGTTTCCATGTTGTCGCGGCAGGAAGTAATAAGAGCCAAAATTTATTGCTTATTTATCTTTGAAAATAGATTCTATTACATGGGAGTTTTTTTGGTTTTTTTTCTCCCTTTCAAAATTCAAAAATTATTGCTTGTTTATCCTTGAAAATAGATTTTATTACATGGGAGTTTTTGGTTTTTTTTCTCCCTTGCAAAAATTCAAAAATTGAAAATTTAAGTAGTCTATGACTTAGTGTAGGGATCACAGAATTTTGAAAATGTGCACACCATTCACTTTTCCCCATAGCACGTCATACGCAGTTTTTAACTGTTTTTTTGATGTAAAATAAATAAATAAATATTGAAGGGGAACAAAATTACAAATTTTTTTTTTCTTTTTTTAGCAGCAGATAAGCATCAGAGGCAAAAGTGATTTGAGCACTTTTCTGCATCTGTCAGCTGACACAATTACCTTCATGTGGGGTATGTTAGGAAATCCCACTATGGTATAACTGCACAATATTACTTATTTTTTTACTGCTTTCATTGTTATTAAATTTAAACATAATGTTAATTCTTTCTCTTAATATAATACCCATGAACTGGAGTCTAAATTTTTATAATAACTTTGTGACTTGCATCACAGGAAGAATTTGGAGGTAGAAGAAGAGCACTTAGTGGATGAAGACGAATGGGAGAGGTGTCCAACTCTTGCGCATCGCTGAGAACGCACAATTTTCATAATGCAAGTTTTTTTTTAATTTATTGTCTTTTTGCAATTTTTAGTATTCTTTATTTTCTAAATTTACTTTGATGAAATAATGTAATCTCTATTTTTCTATTATTAGGTCCTCATTATTCTGAAGGGATGTTAAGCTTGAGCAATCTTCAGTGCTTTGAAATAAAACTTATACACTATCATAATAAATATTGTAATAAAGTATTACTTTTGCAATGTAAAAATATAAATATTAAAACTTACACTAATACTCAAACCTAATGTTTACTTTATGGTGCATATTAACATAAGAAGAAGATACTAGATTGTGTTTTAGTAATTGGAAAGTAGTGAAAGCCATTGGTTCTGGGATTAGGTATTTCATTAGGAAATTGTTTTGTGAATGTATCTAACAGCAACAAAGTTCAAGTATATATTTTCTTGGAATATTATAGTGTTAATTTTCCTCAAAAATTAAAAGGGGTATTACTATGTGAATTATTTGAATTCGTTTGAATTGGTGCAATAAAATCCTACTGAATTTGATATCTTTTTTTTCCATTTCCTTTAACTAGCAAAAGAATTACAATACTCCTCTTCCTTAAAATGCAACATTTCTTTTAGCATTTGCAATGTATACTGCTCTCATTAAAACCGATATCCCATCAAATTGTTATTTCTACACAAGGGATTATTAATACCGTTCACGTATTACAATAGCACATTTAAATTATTGGGAAATACTATATTTAATAATTTACTCATGTAATAAAAAATCTCCACTCAGAAAACTACAAAGGTAATCGCGTTGAAATGTAACAACGAACGGAATATTTCACAACCGCAACCAAAAATTGTAAAATACAGGCAGATACCTTCGATTCAACGCAATTATTTCATAGCTAATTTAACATGTTCAGTGAACCTAAAAACGCCCAAATCAGATTACACCGAAAAAGAATACCCAAACAGTATTTTCACAGGGCGAAGAACACACTGACTGTGGAAACACGGAAGTATAAAATATATGCTTTATTATTACGAGTAACACACGAAAACATTGACACATTAGCGCTGTATATTCATGTACGGGAGAAGGGCGAACTACAGGCGAAGTAGTCGTTGGACCAGCGATTCCCAACGATTGCAATCGTTGAAAAGGCGGGAAAGAATCGTTGATTGGATGCCAACTCGTTGCCAACACTAGTTTCCAAAAGCACCACAATTGCGCTAGAGTCGCCGAACAGCGTGGGGGTTTCCTAGTCGACGTCACGAGGAAGTGCGCGTTGGCCGTTTTGAAGACGTTTAACAGTAGGCTTGGAACAGAATCAGAACCGAATTGATTAGAATGGACTCTGAAATATTATTTCGTGAGCGATATGGGGCTTTAGGTCATGAAACGATATATGTCAAATCACCTGGTAATTACAACATGTAACCGAATTTTTTAAACTTGATTTCGATAATAATCAGTACATAATTCGTAGCAAAGTGTTATGTATACTTCTTTTCAGATCAAAACGTCGTGGTCTGTTTGGGGTCCTCTGACACTTTCCCAAGATCATTGTTCCGTGTACTTACTGCCAGTTTCAGAGAAGTATTTTTGCCTCAAGGGTATCCTGAGTGTGTTAGTCCAGACTATCTAGATTATCAAATTTGGGACACAGTGCAGGTAAATGGTAGGCTCCTGTCAAACATTTACTATTATTACTGTTTTGATGTATTTTTCCAATTAAACAAAACATACCAAGTAAAACCCAATATTATTTTCGATCTGTAGGCATTTTGCAGTACAATATCAGGAGCACTTACGACTCAAGCCATAATGAAAGGTGTTGGTGTAGGTGACAATGTAGCCACTCCATTAGGAGCAGCTGTCATGTGGATTTTTAAAGATGGAACCGGAATGGTTGGGCGAATTGTGTTTGCTTGGTGGAAAGGGTTTGTAAACAATTAGTAAATTAATTTTTTAATTTATTGCACAAGTTCAGTGTGAAAAATATTGTAAAACTATAACTTGTTTAATAAAATGGAAGAGTGAATTCTGTTAATTGTGTGAAACGTCTGCCCACATCTTTAGTAAATTTTTACGTTTTTGGCAACAAAATATGCAGAGTTGGGACAATCGGGTATGCATGTAAACCTCAAGAAAGTTCTATGAAGTCTATTGATGTTGGCCCAGGTTGTGTGTTAGTTTCCAGTGGTGTGTAAGGCAGGAATATTTTTAGTAGGTATGTTTGTATGTGGCTAGCAGTGGCAATCCACGTCACCTGTGAATGTAAGATCTCATTACACTGCCAAGTTACTTGAATTTTCTATGTTGCTTTTGATACATAAGTGGGTTCATTTCTTTTTTTATTACTTAATGAATGATATTTCTTTATCTGCTCACATTGAATTGAATTATCACTGTGTTAATTTCTAAAATTTAATTATTTAAAAATTTTCTTACTAAATTCTAAATGACTTATATTTTAAATGGCTTTCAGAACTTTCCTGGATGCAGATTGCAAAAAGTGGCGACTTTTTGCTGATTTTTTGAATGATCTTGCAATGGGTATAGAACTATTTTTGCCATATTTCATGGAATATTCCACACAAATATTGTGTTTATCAACTTCCATGAAAGCCATTGTTGGTGTAGCAGGGGGTGCTACTAGAGCTGCCATAACTCAACATCAGGTTGAAATTTAATTTTAACATGTAATGTGATTGATTTAAAAATGTTAGAATATATATTTAATAAGGAAGATTGATCTGGTCTTAAAAAAGCAGCTAGGTTATCTAATTTGTGTGTAATTGCTTAGTTCTGTGAAGCCATGCTAGTATTTTGATGGAATTTACATAGTATTGGAAAACCAAAGTAATTGGCATTATCATTTTTAGAATATAAATGTTCCTTTTGTAATAATACTGTGAATGTGAATTGTTTTGGTTTGTGTACTTCAATGAAGTAGCGTAACAAAATGAGTTTGGGCCTGCCTGTAAAACTTTTATCCAGACCCCCCTTATAAAAGTGTGTAGCAAACACAAGTAGTGTAAGTATCTTAAATAATATCCCCTAGAAATAGGCCCTCTTTCACCAACTGGGCCCACCTGCATTGCAGGTAATGCAGGTCCGAACATTACTCCACTTCTTCAATGGTTAGACTTCGGAATAAGACTTCAAACTTGGTATAGTCAAGAAATCACAAAATTAAAAACAGAAATTTTAATTTTGGTAATATCAATACTTTGGTGCCCTTTTTAAGGAAAATTTGCATATTAGCTTTGTGTCAATTTGATTTAAATACAATTTCATTCTTTTTTTTGAAGATCCCATTGTAGTTTGATTGAAAATAATTACTGCTCATTCCTTTATTTTGTTTATTTACTAATTTTAATAGCAGTCTCTGTCTGTTCCCCATAAACCAAAAAGGGATAGCAGATTGAGATAGGAAAAAGTTCCCTCGGGGATAAAGGAATTTTTATCCCTGAATTTGATGTTAAAAAAAACAAACAATTTTTTTGCCGAATTTTAATCAATTTACCCGGAGTACTTTAAACAAATTTTTATAGTGTTTTTTAACTTAATGTGTATACAAGTTTAAATTTTTTAAAACTAAATTACGCCTATGAATATTCACTTTAATAATTCTTGTGATTTTCTGTAGATGAAAAAGATGTTTCGAGATTTTTTCAGTTTGTTATATCTGATTTTGTCCCTTACAATCTTCAGAAAAGAAGGGAAAATTGAAAAAGAACAAACCTTCCTTCATTTTTTAAGAATATCTCATATTCTGATGCAGATCATAAAAAGGGCTCAATACAAACTGTAGCCCTTTAAATTCTCTACAGTTTCCCAAAATTTCTATCTTTTATCATGTAATATGCACCAGACAACTCAATATTAATAAAATAGTAATTTAATAGTTTCTTATTTATTTTCTTAAAATTAGGTTTCTGTTTTACTATTTTTTGTAGTTTTTCTATTTTATGTTTATTATAAAAGATAATCATTATCAACTTCTAGGATTAAAACAAGCAGTTCATTCTAGTCTCAAGTATTTTTTTGGCTTGATGTTTTAGTAGTGCATTGTCCCCTGGATATGTAACTAGCATTTCGCAGGGCAAGATGTATGGTGGGGCTACCATGTTTAGGCTGGTTTTTTGTCAGAGTTTCTTTCCATATACTGGCTGACTTTCATGTCTAAAGAGACCATTTGCCCCTAGTTCAGTAAGGATCTTTTCTGCCTTCATCTACATTGGGATAGTTTCCTCTTCTGTTTCTGTAGTTGTTGAATCATATCTTCACTCTTCTAATTGTAGCGGTGTAGTAAAGCATATTTGAAGCCTTCGAGGGAGGCAGGATTCCCCAAGCTTCTCCGACCACCTCCTATGTGTTTGCTATATGTGCCTAGCTCCTATGTGTTTGGAATGGGCAAAGGAGGATTACTGAAGATGACATCAGCAGTTCACTGCTTCTTTGTTGGTAGGAGAGGAATGAATGTAAAGAAAAATCTTATGACGGGAACCAGGAGCTTCTGAATTTCTCAGGCAAACCCATCAGCTCTTTGGAGTTGTGTTTATATACTTAATCCAGAATAGTTTTCTTGCTTTGATTTAAGTTTATTTAATAATAACGCTAACTTTTGTTTCGCCAATTGGCAGGTGCATGAACATTCTTTGAAATTATGAAAATGTTCAGTAAACAACAGTTTTTGAATTAAGGTGTACTGCAACAGCGATTTCTTTTCAATACAAAAACACGTGCTACAAAAATGAATATGAGCTGTGGAAGGAACATTGATTAGTTCAGTCACAAGAAACCATATTTTTGTGTAGCAACGGTTCTCTGAAAAGACATTTCAATTAATTATATTTCCACATCTCATTTAGCCTGTACTTTCTAAGATGGATCCTTGTAACGTGATTGAAATGATGGTTCTGATATCAGTAGAGATTCTGAGAGTTCTGACAGGCATTACTGCGTCTTACAGGATTTTGAAACTTGCTATAAGTAAGTAGATGATGAACAATCTGTGCCCTTAAATGTAGAATCACTCAGCAATCATTCTGACAGGGTGTGAATTGCAAACTTTGTGCATCTGGTGATGTTAAATCAGATGGCATGAGTATCAGATATTGTGCCATTCAGGTAGGTGGTAAATCTATCCATTGCGATGTAGTACCAAATGGCTTGTTTCCAAAATTTGCTGCCTAAATCGAAAACGTGGGTAAGGGCATCTTAATGAATATATAATGTTACAAATAATATTTAACATATATTTATTGTATATATTTATATAACAGAATTGAACAAGATTACAAATAAACTCATTATTTTTTGTTAAAAGCTTAATGTGTTCAATATTCAAATTGCAAAAGGTTATAATAATAATATAATAAACATAAAAAAAAAAAAAACAAAACCTAATTTTAAGAAAATAAATAAGAAGCTTTTAAATTACTGTTTTATTTATATGAACTTTGGGAAAATTGAGAATCAACAGGGAATTTACATTTGTATTTAGCCCTTTTTATTATCTGGGTCAGAACACAAGATATTCTTAAAAACAAAAGAAAACAGTAATTTTTTTTAGATTTTTCCCTTCTGTTTTGTTGATTGTAAGGTTCACAATCAGGTATAAATGCCTGAAAAAATTCTTGAAAACCCTTATCTATAGTAAATCGCAAGTTTGATATAAGTCAATATTCATAGGCCCAATGTGGTTAAAAAATTAAATTGATATAAAAACTAAAAATCAAGTTTTTTTCCATTTGTGTGAAGTACTCTGGGCAAATTGATTGAAATCCAGCAAAAAAAATTGTTTTCTATACCATTAAATACAATTTTAATATAAAAAATGTTCATCTCCGGGGTCACTTTTGTCTATTTTATTTTGCTACTCCCTTTGGAAAGACCAGAAATGTCTTTTAGATTTATGTTAAAGTCGAATTGTATGCAATTGGGATAAAGTTGTTTGGAAGGCATCTGGAAACCACACATTTAGGGTGACTTGGATCAATTCTGGTAGGCAAACGTTCACTTAAACTCCAAACTGTATGTATCCCAAAAGAACGTGTATAGGTTGTTTTTATTTATTTTTTTAAAATACCTGAATTCTGTGAGTACTTAAGGGTTTGAAATTTAGTTTCTGAACTCCTGCTAGAGTTGCCTCAACTCTGGAAGAATTAGGACTAAGCTTTTTCCTTTTTATTGAATATACATTGCATTCACTTTGGAGTGAGCATCACGAAGGCCTGTTTTAGCTACTTAAAACTTATTTTTTTAATCTTCTCCTTCCCCATTTACAAGGGAATGAAAACAGACTCTGGTGTCTTAAAACATCTAGACTTAGTGTCAGCAACTGGTAACAAAAGTTTAAATCAGCAAAAAACAAACAAGAACTTTTGTATAGTATGTGAATATTTAAGAAAATTTAGGTAACTTACATTCACTGCTACTGAAGTCACTAGCTTAAAGCACCACCCAACAAGTTTCTTATCGGTCCAATCTGCATCTACTAAGAAAATATTAAGAAACTTGTTAATATTTAAATCTCTTAATATTTACACCCTTTAATACGTTTTCCCTGCCTCTTCATTTTCTTTTTCTCTGACTGCCCATATACGCTTATAGGGTAACTATAGCTTGTAATTGGTTTAGAACGTACATAAATTTTAATGATACAGTCCAAATTATGAGCAAGGTTTGAAACTTTATATATTTGCACTTAGAGATTCTCAAAATGTAAAGATCTGTCAAAATATATTAATTTTTTGATCTCTTATAACTTTTTCCATGTACTGTTTTTTAAGTACCTATTTGAGAAAATAAAACATTTAACTAACAAAAAAAACAACCTTGTTTTGATAAATTTTCTTTTCAAGTTTTTAAAAACATGCTAAAAGAGATTGTTGCCATAATTGTTTCTGTTGTTTTGCAACCTAGGGCAACAAAATAAACATTTTTACAGTATTTTGACATAATTGCTCCATAGCATAATAAAATGCCATGCTTTTCTGTCAAATCCTATCATTTATTGTAATAATATTATTCTTTATAGTGCTTTGGATCATGATAAAACCACCTACATTGATAGAAATTATAGCTTCCTTGAATTGCCCCAAGACACCCTAACGTTTTTGCATAAAACATCAATCTATTTTATTTGCTATGATAACTTGGTGCCATAATAATAAAAATACATATTTGTTTGCCAAGAACTGAAATATATTATATTCTCCCTACTTAAAATTCCTGAAGGTTGTAATATTTCATTTAATAACTTGTTTGTAGGCAATTCGAGATAATATGGCAGATGTGTCAGCCAAAGATGGAAGCCAAGAAACATTTGTAAATTTAACTGCATCAATGTTAGGAATATTGATTCTATCACTCTGCACTGAGGAGAGGTGAGTATTTGATATGCTCAGTGGAGATTCATTGTAACAAATTGTATTCTGAGGAGAAGGACAACGACTAGATATTGAGTGAGACATCACAGGAAATGAAAGGTGGTTTTGTTTGTTCTCTCCTTGATAGGTATTCCTGGGGTCTCTTCATAACTTTCACAATTTTGCACTTGTATGCAAATTATAAAGCTGTGAGAAGTTTGAGACTTCTCTCTCTGAACCCTGGAAGATTAATTCTTTTACTACAAACATACTTGACTAAAGGTGTTATTATAAGTCCTGAGATAATTAATAAAGAAGAATCTGTGTTTTTGGGATTTGGTGTGACAGGTATTTAATTTTCATTCAGTTTTATGTAACATTTGTTGAAAAATTTCAATCACATTTCTTCTACATTCTCTGCAGATTTAGATTTGTGTGGGCATCATATTATATTGGGAACATCACTGAAGAACATCTTATCATCAGGTGTAATATCAGCTGAAGATTTGAACTTACTTGCGAATCTTTACAGAAAAAGAAAGTACATGTTGGTTGCTGACAGAAAAAACAAGCAAATAAATGTTGCATTGCAACATATGGTGCAACCAGTGGAAATTATAGAAGCATATTTTCATGCAGTTTTATTGGGCATTTGTATTTCTCTCTTCTCAGGATCTTCTCTTGTAAGTATGTTAATATAAAGTATACCTCTTTGGCCCTGGAGGATTGAATGTAATATGCAAACAACTTGAAAGTTGGTTTAAAGGTGCAGTAATCTTATGATCACTGCATCTTTTACTGCTATAAATATAGCTTCAGTAGATATTAATGTAATTTTATTTTTAACAATTCCAGAAAACATTGCAAATGGACAAGAAAGAAATGGCATGTCCTCTTCATCGTTTAGAAACCTTGATGAACAAGTACAATGAAGGTTCCAAAAAAGCAATGCGGATTCCTTTAGAAGCAGTATTGGCAACAGATGATGTGATCTCAAAAGAGTTCAAAGAATTCTTTACAGCACTAAGATTAATAGGTAATTACCTTTCCAATCTTTTAAAGTCCTCGACATTATGGGATTTAGAAAACAAAGGCAAACTATCGAGATGTTAGATTGAATATTATTATTAATCAGACATTCCAATCTGGTATAAACTGATCTAATCCTGAATCCATTGAGCCTACTCTTATCACAGGGTTATTGGTCAATGTGTGCCCTCACTGTAAGTTAGTTTTATTTTGTTTTCAAAACATTCTTCAAAACTTTTTATTCATTCCATATCTACTTTCTGTTCATGTATGTAATGTTTTTGCACGACATCAGCAAAGTGAATCTGCCAAAAGGAAGCCTCTTTTAAAAGAAAACCTTGTTGATGCAAATATTAAAAAGTGACTTGTGGGCACAGAAGCATCCAATATTAAAAACTAGGAATATTATGTTTAAATAATAAATTAATGATTGAGCAAAGGCAAAATATATCTTTCCTAGGCAATTTTTTGGAACCAAACTGATAAAAAGGCCTATGAACAACTCTGGAAGTATTGTCCATCATTATAAAACCTTTGTGTTCGCTCATTCCATGTCGGAGGTTTTGGACCTCTCTTACCAGTGATTAGTGATTTTTAGTAGCTAATACATAAGAATCTCCTTATTTTGTTGTGAAAACACAATGAGAGAAAAAAATTGTATTTACGTGCAATTTATCAAAATTTCATTGACTTAGATTGAAACATTTCAACTCTTCTCCCCATTCATATGTTGCATTTTCCCTTATTCCTGAAATTGATGTATAAACATCAGTTTCAATATTAGTGCCAATTTTTACTACTATAAATCCTCACTTAGTATATTTCAACTCCCATAAGATAAAGAATAACTATAACTGAAGTCACATAAACACACAATTGTTTGCGCGTTGAAAGCTAAAAAAAAACACACACACATTATCTTGACTTACATTGTAGCTTGAGTGTCTTGCTGAGCTATGGGCACAATGCATGTCGCCAAGAGCACTTGTGTGCTATTTTGTACAAGATTGTGTTAATCTATGATGTGTGTTAAATGACTCGTGTCTGCAGACAGCGATGCAACTGATGTCACCATCAATGTTGGACAGACCTCATTCCTAATATTGTTTAAGTTATGAAGCGTCAGATCCATCTTCTAGATCTAGATTCAAGAAATTTTAAAGTGCTGACTAATCAAAACTTATATTGCAACTAGGGCAATAATCCTTAGTAAGTGGAGGGAGCAGGTAACATTCAAAACACCTGAAAAAACAGTTTTCTTTGGTCAATGCAAATATTTACTCAGATTTTGGTGTTTCTATTAATGTCCCTAAGAACCATTTGACAAATTGGGGTGTTATTAATATTATACTACTAGAACTTTTGTGAAATTTTTTTTATTTTTTTTTATTTTAAGGTTGGTCCACACGAAACCATCAGCTGGGTGTTGACGAGTGGCGCAGCAATTGGACATCTGTGACACATTTTCATTGTAAAAATTTGTGATTGAAATTAAAAGGCAATTTTTATTAATACAATTCTTCCATTGGGCTATTCTTTTCAAGTTCTACAGACTGAATGTGTGAAAGTATTGTAAGAAAAGTTTCCCTATAAAGAACTTTTTTCCTTAATAAAAAATTTAAGGAATTATTTTGTTGAATAAGAAGTAATTATTTTGTTAACAAAGAAGTAATAAAATACAGAAAAAATAGTATATTTCAAAGCTCATTCATATTTTGCATCAAGCATAACTTCTTTTCTGATAGGATTTTGCAAAAAAGAGTTTTTAACTGAATATTGTTAATTTATTAACAAATATATACAGAAATTTTCTATAAGTTTCGGTTTACACTTTATGGGATTTTTGACAGCTGTTGCTGAGGTAATCACACAGCCAGGGGAAGAAAATAATGCACCATTACCACGTATTCGGAAGAAATTTCAAGAAGTTGCAGTTGTAGGCACTTCCTGGTTCTGAACTTGTTTTTGTCCTGTTTGTGACAAATGCTTCACCACATCCACCCAATCCCAACCTCGAGGTTTCTCTCCCCTTGCATCAACTCTATCCCATTGTTTCCTCTTCTGTGCCTTACTTAAATGTTCCTTCTTTGCTGCTTTCTTAGTTTCCACTTCCTATAAATACACAAATTGAATTAATATAATTAAGTTCATTTTGAAATCTGACAAAGGCTTGGTTCTTGCTAGTATAATAAAATAAGATATTATCACAATAGCCATAATAGTATTGCAATTTTAACATAGAACAGACAGTAATTGCCTGTTATCATTTTGCACAGAAGCTGCAAACCAGAGAAACTAATGGGAATGCACAGCATACACACACTTTCCTTTTCATAATACATTAATTATTACTCCACTATTTATTTTTAAATAAAATGACATTATTTAAAGATAAAACAGAAATAAATTGCATTGAGAAAGAAATTTCCGACATCAATATTGGAAATATAGGTCAGGTTCAGAAAAATAAATTTGAGCTTAGCAATTTTCAAGATTTTCAATGAAAATGGAAATATACAATTTTTGTAAAAGTTTAGGGTACTTTATGTCAAGTACCCCCTAATTTAAAACAATCCAGTATGGCACAACTACATCTTACTCCTGATATATTTACTGTTTCAGCTCAAAGCTTGCAATTTGTCAGATTTGTTACACATACATACATCATCATACATAAAAACACTGATAGACATCCTGATTTTCAGGTACAAAATTGTATGTATCTCCTCGCCATCTGTAGCAGTCTTGACTCTGTTTGGATCAGCACTAACAGGCCTTAATCTTGATGCAGTGTAAAATTACAGCTCAATAGAACTTCAATAAGTTAAATCTTTTGAAAACTAGGTACACCCTTCTGATTTTTTTCAAATTTAATAGACACTTCCCTAACTAATTTATAATAAAAAAGACCATCACAAAATTTGTGTAAAGCACTTAGAAAATAACCTTTGCTTCATGTTTCTCTCAAATTTGCACACAATTGGTTAGTGTATTCTGTTCATTTTTGTGTAATTTCAACTTGATACACAGTTTATTATGCTATTAACTGATTAAATTTATGAAGATATAAACTAGATGGGCACCTTCCCTTTCTAGTTACAATAGCTCTGTGGCAACAGTGCAAAGTAGACAAGTGGGAAACCTGGTTCTTAGCTCCTCCAGAATTATGTAGTTGCAGGGTAATAATTGTAAAGTCCGTAACTAAACCTTACTTAAGGACTTTAATCCTTTAACCACAAAATTATTATAAAATTCAAAAGGTCACCAAAATTAACATTAAACATTTTGAAAAAAGAGCGGCTGGAAATGCCGGATCTGACAAATTAGGGCTGCAAAGGGTAAAACCTCTATTTAGAAGCTATTTTTGAAGTAGTTATAACTTTTATTGCCCAGAAGAATTTAAAGGAAGTCTCCTGCTAATATTCACTGTTAGATGTAAGGTTGCCACCCTGAAGATGAGACACTTGAAACAGGCTATTAATTTTATATTCAAAATTTATTTCATTGACAAGAAAGTATGTCCAAAAAGCTTAATTGTATTTCACAAAAATATTTACGTTAATAATATTGTGTATGGGGATGTTTTTGTAAAACTGGGATTTTCAACAATTTTTAGCTTTAAGATAATTACCTTTTAAAAGATAATGCACTTGTTTGAGTATTCTTCCACTACACTAAAACTACAGGCCTCTTGGTGGGATAGTTCTGTAAATGTTCTGCCAGCAGAAAGGACTTACGACATTGCTTATAGCATTATAGGAAATTGCAATGTCTTATTTTGAGAGATGTTTTCAGGCATTTGGGAAGGTGTGTTGTATTCATTGTATTGCAAACCAGCTTAAATTTTGTTTAAGTACAACTTTGTAGAGGCCATGCTTCAGAATTTTAAATTGACCCCCATTTTCCTAAATATTAACGTTTTCTAATATTTGATATACAGGCTTAAAAGGACTCAATAATAAAATGCAGTTTTGATACAAGCAAAAATGTAGGGACAATAGGGCACCCTATCATCTTCATAAAGGGTCATAAGACATTTATAATAGAGATGATCTCTACAAAATTGAGACAGGTGGCAAACGTAATTAGATGCAGCCAGCAATACTAATGGGCATGAGAAAAAACTTAAATTTTCAGTAAAAGAATGAAATTCTTTTAAGAATCTTGGTAATTAAATTCATCTAATAAATTAAGGTTTTCATCTTCAAACAGTGCAATATTTAAACAATGCAGTTCTTTCAAATGGAACAGTTGAAATTGTCTTCACCCTTCACTGCAATTATCACCTGCCTCCAATTTCTTTACTTTTCTATCCAAAATACTGAAACCAGAAGTGGCAACCAGAATAAAGATGCAAACTGCTTGAATCTGATCATAATTTTTAGTTCACAGTAAGCTCTTCAACTCTTGTATGTCTGATTGTGTTGGTGATTTTATAGCAATTTCTTTAATAAAAAAAGATTTATAATGCATATCTAAATGTACAATGTTAAAACCATTAATAATCAATTAGCCTCACCTGTGGTTCAGAAATAGATACACAATCCACAGACACACCAAGGTCCTTCACTATAGCATCTGGTTGAGCTGCAACCAACTCTTCAGCTTTCTCTTTAACAAATTCAAACAATGTGTAGGTCATTGCTGCTCCTAAGTATTGTTCCGCTTCTTGATTTACTACTGAAACTATATTTTCTTTAATTTCTGGAAGTCTTGAGAGAAAAAGTCCATTATAAATGTAATGCTTCAACTTCATATTTAACAGGAATTTGGTATAAACTACAAAACTTACATATGTCGATTATAAAATGTATCCATATTAATTGTTGGTTTCTCGGTAGGATATGTCTTTCCCCAAGACACTTCCAAAAGAAAAGACCTTGGTTCATCATCTTGCCCATACTGAGAAATTAGTACATCAAAGAATTAAAACTTATTCCATTATTTATAGTTAAATACTAATTCTAAGGAATATTCATAACTGGGCACATACCTTATACTGAAACACTGTAGAAGATAACTGCTTGAATGCAGGATCCCCCTCATATATGGAAGACAACACTTCCCTTTCCTCCTCTTGCAATTCTTCGTCAGACATAATTGTGATACAAGTTAAAAGTGTTGTACTCTGTGATGTAGCGAGTTAATTTCTGCCACAAGTTTCGTCCTAACCTTATTTTTTCCCCAGTAGAAAGCAAAGGCAGTATAATTAAGCATTGAGAGTTGCAATATCAAAGAAACGACGTAGGTACATAAAATTGGAGTAATTTATCGGTTCTCCGTATGTGGTGCATCATTTTCTAGTAATGTGAGAACGGATAATCATGGTGCAAACGGTTTCCCGGTTACCAGTTAACTTAAAACTGAATTAAACACCTACTCTCTGGAATGAAACATAACCTATACCAGTCCTTATTCTTCGTGTACAACAAACCAGTACTGCCAAATTTCGTTTGGAAAACTCCCTAGGATCTACAACTCAGTCTCGTTCAGTTTACATTGGGCTCGTTAGAAATCTCGGTGCATATACTCTGTCTCGGTGGTTGTAGAAATACACAGTGGTAGAAACCTAAAGGCGCGTCCACATGATGCGTCTTTTCGTTCAATTTTGCGCATGCGTCTAGTGCACGTAGCCCATGCGTTTCGGGCCACGAAAATGAGCGTCCAAATCAAGGAGGTTATAATATATTATAACCTCCTTGGTCCAAATTAACGTTGAGTGCCGACTTTAGTATAATTTTTTGCATACATACTCTCTGTTTCGGGCATGCGCGTCTTTCGTCAAAAGGCGCCAAGCATTCCCAGACGGGAATCTCGTTCATCTTTCTCGTGCGCTTCCTCCAAAGAATGTGTATTTCATAGTGAAACCATCCGGAATACGTGTGATCTTTGAGTAGTCTTCGGTAGTCTTCCGAGATATTGTGTGGTGTGGTGTCCTCTGTTCAATTGCGAATTTCTACAGATTATATACAGTGTTGGTCACAACTTAAATGCTTGTAATTGAAATACGTATTTTAAATATATTTTGTATGTGAAACCCTGAATTTCTGAGTTTTTTGGACATGCATTTTAGAGATGTATTTAAATACATAAAATAGGTGTATTTAAAAACAGAAATACTTTAAATACAGATGAAGAAGATACCGGGGAGTGTTTCTTTTTGTTTTATTATGCTGGTGAATGGACTTCCCTGAAACAAAAATAAAAGCTCCTTTCAGCACCTGAACTTGAATTCTCTTCTTTTTTAAATGATAAATCTAAATTGTTAAAAGTGCTGAACAATTATCCGGCAATAAAAAGAAGTCTATTCCTTATAACACTAGTTCATGTTTATCATTGCCAGTTCAACAATTGTTTTCCTTTGCAAGTTTTATACAGTCGCCAACTAGAGGTTTATTGTCTGATTATTTGTTTGAAAAACTGGTCAATTAAAAAGGAAATTCCGTTTATTTGAGTAAGCCATATTTTTTATATCATTTTATATTTGAGTGTTTTGTGCATATGTAAGTGAAAGTGTATTGTATTTGAAAGTATTTAGTAATTGTTCAGAAATTTGTCTCAATAAGTAATTTATTGTAATTGGCAATTACAATATAATGCTGCTATAAAAAAGTTATAATGCAAAATTATTGTATTTACTGTATTTAGAGTATTTTAAATACATTTGTATTTAGCAATAGAATAATAACAAGAAACAGCACCATTGAAACAGTTTGAGCAGCGTACATATTTGAGAATGTGCACTCCATTCTCAAATACAGAATAATAATCTGGGGCCAAGCACCAGAGGCTAAGCAAACATTCAAAATACAAAAGAGAATCATTTGAACAATAAAAAATATAAAATGAACAGAGTCCTGTAGACCTCAATTTAAACAACATAACATACTTCCACTGCCTTGTACCTTCAATTATAAAGTTCACATGTTTGTAAAGAAAAATCTAATAAACAATGACACACATTACAAATTTAACTCAAGCTTGCACTCGTACAACACAAGGCAAGCGTGTAACCTCCATCAACCAAAGTGCCCAAGCATGTTATACCAAAAGGGTACATTCTCTTCCGGTAAACAATTGTACAACAATACGCACAATACCACAATCAATACACCTGAGAAACGTAACAGGATTATATAACTTTAAGAATAAGCTCAAACACTTCCTTGGGCAAAAACTTTTATAGTATTCAGGGAAACCTCCATAACCATGTGCAATATGATATCAGGTGCTGCAGTAGGACTAGGTGTAGAAATAGAAAAAGCCTGGCCAAAACCAGTCTCCTCACCATTTCAAGATTTAAACGTGGAATATATTAATATTGTTAAATTATAAATAATTGTTACCTTAATTGATATCATGCATTGTTATTATTGTTATTGCTATTATTATTAATATAAGTAGTAGCAGTAAAGTCCATGTAAAGCACCAAGTAAATGTTATTTTAGAAATGAAACGGTACAAATCTTGAAATGTTAAATTATTTTAAATTGAATTATGCTAAACGATTTTGCTGCTAAATAATATCTTAATCTAGTCCATTCATAAGTAGACATTAGGGAAATGCCTATTTTATTCTAGCGAACGTATTTACAAGCTGACAATATACGTGCACGAATCATGCCAAATGATGACATATGACGGAGTTTTATAATGCTTATTTTTGCTTTTGTGAAGCATAAATGCCTTTTTAAACCTTTTTAGGTCTTTTTTGTCTTTTATTATTTTTATATAGAATGCTGAGATATCAAAAAATCGGCCGAGGTGCAACGTGCTCATTCATTACAAAATCTTCCATTCTGTCTATGTATTTTAAAATACAAGAGAATTCCTAAAAGTGTACCAACAGATTTTTCTTCATTTCCCTATTTCATTAATACCAGCCATGTTCTGAACACATGGTTGATTGACAATACACCGTGGGCATCAAAATGTTAAGTGGAAATAAAAGTAAATCCCAGAAGGTTTCAGTGTTGCTAATGTCAGTAGATTTTGAGAGAACCTTCTCTGCATTCAAACTGATTTTGTCTCCCAATCATCGCAAATTTGAATTTGTGATTCTTGAAAAGGTAGTGGTAATATGGAAATATCACTTATTAATGCAAACTATTAAGAATAAAATGTACAAGATGTAAATATGTAAATCTAGTTTTACATTAAAATGTTCGTACTTGTTTCATGCATTTAAATTTACAAGATAATATAGGCAAAAATTACTAATAATTTTTCATTTTATTGTGTACGTAACTTATGATAGTGCCTTTTTGCTCCTTATTTTTGAGATTTTCAGTGCCTTAGAGACGATTTTTTAGAGCCTAAACATTCGAAGTCTAGTAATAGGTATTGTATAATCCCTGGGGTAATGACCATCTCAACCAGGTCAATAAATGTAACTTGTAAATAATAATGGACAATAAATGTAACTTCTCTGCACTCAAGAAGATGTGTGCAATTGTACTCTCTCCACATACATCACATTTGACTCATCATACACGATTGTAATTGTATATGTGACTCAATAAAGTATTATTATTAAAAGCAAATTAAAACCTAATGTGTTTTGAGAATGTATTTTAATACTTATTTGCAAAGTATTTTTGCTAAGTATTTAAATACTAAATTTAAAGTGTTTTGCCCAATCCTGTAAGGTGTTTGTAATTAAATTGTACCCAATTTAAGGTAATATTTCAATAATTTCACTATCACTCGAAACTAGTAAAAATTAACACTTGATTATTTCAATTTCTAGTGCGGTATGTTGCAATGACAGGAGAAAAATATTTAGTTCTCCCTAATTTATTTTTTATTTTTACAGTAATGTCCATTTAGAAAATTTATTTAATAAGTTATATAGCTGAAACAATTAAATGCAATGGTTTTCATCCAAGTATAATAGCCTTCACGCTTAATTCAAGGCAATCACGTTTAATAGTGTGTTTTCCTTGCTTAAAGTATTCTCTTATCCACTTGCGCTCTGTCTTTTTCTGTTCTTTCCACTGATTATAAAATAAGCTCCCGAATTTCCGCATCCGTTGTACAGGACAGATCTGAAGCACCGCACAGTGTTGCACCGTGTGGACAGTGAAGCGCTCGTACGCATTTCTACTTTGCGCTTGCAATTTTATTGCCGTGACGCACAGAAAAGACGCATCGTATGGACGCGCTAGAATCAATGCTAGAGAGAGAAAGCCCCGTAGACTGTGCAATGCCGCGCCCTCGATTTAGAGTCAAAAACACAATCAGAGAGTTGAAAACGGCTTTTTGAGCATTAAAACGGCTGAAATATGCACTTAAACAGTCGCCTAAAAAGTCTAAAATAGGATTTAAAAACTCTAAATAGGCAATGTAAAATCATAATTAGATATTGTTTCACTTTCATAATTACTTTCACCCATGTTACTGAAATAAAATTTGTATCACTTCCACGGTTATTACAACACAACTATATTTTTCTCCAGACTTTCTAGAATGAAATTTTGTTTTGTCAAACATCACATGTTTGCATAAAGTTAGTAAGAAGAAGCATGTTTGTAAGTAGAACTAGTGATGCTCCAGAAAGACTCTCGAAATAGCTTTTTCTCAACCTCTTCCTAGCCCCTTAAAGGACATTTTTTCACATTTTCTCAATTTCTGATCCGCCAGTGGTAGATCTGAATTATGACCTTAAGGGTACTACAGGAGAGTGAAACTTGGTCTTTCGTACACTTACATTGAAAAATTGGGAGTCGTTTTCAAAAAATCTTGTTTTTAATATTTTAAAAAATTATCTATACTGCACTCAAAATTACGCGGAAACAAATACAATTTTCAAAATGTAAATGACATTAATTAAAGAACTAATAGAGAACAAGAATTAATAGAAGAAAATATCTCTATCTTCAATATTGTAGTTGTGGGAGAACACCGAAAAATATTCAAATTTTTGCAATTTTCTAAATTGTAGAGTTAACAGTGGAAATCGAACCTATGCCTTCTTAACACGTATATTTCACTCTACACTTACACCCCAAAAAAGAGATTTTTTGAGAAAATTTTTAAATTGTCCCAGAAACTTGATGTAAAGTACCCCGAAAATTGCAAAAATGCTGCGCGAGAAAACGGTGAATTTTCAACAGAAAAAAATAATTGCCGGGCCCTGAAAACAAGAAAGTGGATAATTCCAGTTCCTAAATTAAGAGGAAAAAATCCTCTAACACGTGATGTAGCTGGAATCCCAGTTTTGTTGGACCTTGATGCCGAAAAAACAATTGAAAACAAAACGTCCGTCCGTCTGTGAACACTACTAGTGCCTAAACCATTCGTACGATATTTTCCAAATTGAAGAATCCCTTGTCGATCTGGCTCTATTTAAAACTTTGAGGTTCTGAAAAACATTCTTTAAAATTTGGGAGTACTTTACATGAAGCCCCTCGGTCGTTTACAAAATTTTCTCAAAAACGACTCCAAATTCTATCTTTAAATTTCTTGCCAGAATAGGGTATAATACAGTTATAATGGTGGCATATGTCCGATTGTCACGGTTAACTCTGAATTTTCGAAAATTGTAAAAGTTTCGATTTTTTCGGCGTCTTACTACAATAAAATTGAAGATAGAGAATTTTCGTTGATATGAAATTTGTTGTGCATGAATAGTTCTTTCATTGAGGTCATGTAGATTTTTTTAGAAATTTTAATAGTTTTCGTGCAATAGTGCGTGCAATATTTGCAATTTAAAAAAATAACAAAAACAAAATTTTCTCAAAACGGCTCTAATTTTTTTAAATTTTTGGTAAGATTAGTCCAAACGAACCCTATGCCATGACATAAACGCCATATTTCCCTATACTTTTGTTTTTTTCTTTTTCAATAATTTCAAAAATTAATTTTTTTTGACTTGTCTCTCACGTCTGTAAAATTTACATTCAAGGCAATTTCTTCACATTATTATATTTAGGAGCACATGTACTTTAAATAATGTTAAATAAAGTTCCTCGAAAACTCGACAGTTTTCTGTAAAAATGAGCTCAAAATTCCGCATTTTCACAAACGTTCAAATATTTTCTCAAATATGGCTCCAAATTTTTTCTTCTAATTTTTTCAATAGATAGTACCAATTGCACTGTTTAATATGCGTAAATTCATTTTGGTGTATTCATTTGTTTTTTCAAAAATTACACAAATGTAATTTTTTAAATACCTCTCACCCGTTAATATGGCATTTCATCGATTTGTATGCTTATTACATTTGTAAGTGGAAGTGCTTCAAATGAATTTAAGTGAACTTTTTCGAAAACTCAATTGATTTCCGAGAAAAAGATCTTCAAATTTCGCATTTACAGTAATGCTTATTCGCCATTTTCTTCAAAACTTTTTCAAATTTTTTAATTAAAATTTCTATTTAGGACAAGATTTTACACTTCTCTAATATTCTTGAAGTAATGATTCAGTTGTACTACTAGGAAAGCAAAAAGTTGAGAAATTGTCAAAAAATGTACTTTGGGCGACGATAAATGGCAGCTGGCCAGATAATGGAGCCCTGACCTTAAAGTCAGACCACACCAAGGACATTAGAAAACTTTCCTACGCGAAAGTCTCTGCCATTCTGTAGCACCTCTAGTTATGTTATTCAGTGCATTCAGCACTGCCATGATCAGATCAGTTACTTATCGGCAACTAGGTTCCCTTGCGCCTTTTCGGCTCTAAAGCCCGCAACAGACAACAACGAGGAATGCGTTGCAAGAAATGTGCAACAAGAAATGTGAAAACCCGAAACAAGGGACACTTATCGACCCCCACACACTTGGAAGAGTTTTCTTCGTTCTCTACAAAGGCGAAAGAATTCCTCGCTCGAGTCGGTCAGAGAGCGTGTTTTCTCTGACACATTTCTAGGCTAAATTTGTTATTTAACATTTAGGCATTCGCTGCTGCAAGAAATCACTAAACAACGCGTACACTTGAGTGAGGTTGTAATATTTAACAGTAAAAGATGTCATATGCAGTCAGTTAAAAAAAATTCTTAATTTTTTCTTTAAACGGAAATGAACTAGGAAAAACGGATGTGGAAAATATTCATACTTGTATGAAACAAATAAATAATGAGGAATATAAAAAGAAAAATTTGATGCAAAAACTTGGGGTATTTCGAAAGAATTGAATTAATTAATTATTTTTCTTAATTTATATTGATTATTCATGAATTAATTTTTTAATTGTGAATTTTATTATGAATTATTTGATCAATCACCATCTATTCATAATTCAACCAACAAATATAGTAAAACAGAGGAGGGTAGATATTACATAGCTGAAGAAATTTTGCTATTCCCCTATTGTCACACACAGTTCCTATTTTTCACATTAAATAAGTAATTTATATGCGATGCAATAATGTATTTCAGATTATGTATTCGAATCCGTTAAGCAGATGAATTACGATTGTGCTAACAAAACAAGGATTTCAGGAGTTAAAATTGCACAAGAGCATTCAATAAAACAAGAAATGGGACTCGCAACTGATCTCATAGCAAACTCTGCTATCAAGACTCTCGGCTTGTGGTACATCGAATATCCAATACCAATCGAATGACCAATTTCTGGTGTGTGGACGCAGCCTCGCCGGTTTCTATGCTCAATTCCCGCAACGCACATCTCGGTGTTGTCTTTTTATTTCTTTTTATTTTATTTTACGTCAAAAAAGCAGTTAAAAACTGCGTATGACGTGCTATGGGGAAAAGTGAATTGTGTGCACATTTTCAAAATTCTGTGATCCCTACACTAAGTCATATACTACTTAAAATTGAAAAAAAAAAAAAAAACTCCCATGTAATAAAATCTATTTGCAAGGGTAAAAAGGCAATAAATTTTGGCTCTTATCCATGTTGTCCTTCGGAATAATACTTCCTGCCGCGACAACATGGAAACGATAATTTGAATAACTGTATTTCCCACTGAATTCTAGAAGACGTGCACAGGAAATGAAGTTACATTTATGTCCAGAAGCAAAACAAGGGGCCAATAACTAATACGCAATATCACAAACAAAAGGAAAAAGGCAGTTAGAGTCCGAGTGAGCAATGAACAAATTGCTAGCATCCTATTGCTGTGTATATCCAGATAGATCTAACAAGGGATGGCTTGCGATCTATGTTCTAGTACTATTTCTCTACGCGTTCAGACCCCGCGAAGAATGGGGACCTGCAGATGATAGGAGAGATGCTCACAGCCGCTGCTTGACCGGGACTGGAGCCGACAAATAGACATCATCGCACTGAACAGTGTGTTTGATACCCGCAGTCTTTCATGCGTACATTCTGCCATTATTAGGGAAGAACTCGCTGAATTATCGACGCGTCCCCTCCCAGTTTCGGATAGCAAGAAAAGCGAAGGAATGATGCTCAAGTAATACAAATGCAAATATTAATGTTCAAAATTAAAACATGATTTAGAAACATCGATCAAGTTCGTGCGGAAGATAATTTGTTTTGACAGTGGCCGTGATTGTTAATTTATAATTACGATTTAGACAAAACGGCAAAAGAAAGTAAAAAGAATAACAGCGAAACTAAGCCTGAAAACTATCGCCCAGGGTCATCTTAT
Organism: Teleogryllus oceanicus; assembly: GCA_964035755.1. Taxonomy (NCBI): domain Eukaryota; kingdom Metazoa; phylum Arthropoda; class Insecta; order Orthoptera; family Gryllidae; genus Teleogryllus; species Teleogryllus oceanicus. The sequence goes on from CAXIVR010000006.1 coordinate 131,140,957, forward strand.
GGAGTCACAATTTCCTCAAATGGGTACAGGAAGGTGGGCGAGAGACCTTACACCTAGAGTGCTTACGTTGACCGCCTCTTTGCGTACGGTAGGACATACGTAGGAAATGCCAGAAAAATGGGGTCATTTCTTGGGCTGAAGATACTCTACTGGATGAGGATGTTACAATCACCGTTTGCTTTATTCGAACACATGTATTGACAGTGGTATAATGCAATATTATTTCATATTTTAATTTTTTATAAAATTATTGTTATTTCTTCTTTTTTACGAAATATGTTAAAAATGTTTTGAAAATATCAACATCAATGTTGCATCCCTATTCTCGACACCTAGATGAGGATCGCCGATTTAATACGTTTGCATTCTGATTTCCTAATATGAGGTTTATCAGTGACTGGTATGCTACGTTTTACGAGTAGTATATTGTAATGAACCGTCCTCCTCTTATAATACAACTATAATCTTTATAATCGCCCGGCGTTACAACGCCAATATAATACTCAAAACCCTCTCTTATCAATTGCCCTGGTTATACTCACCTTCCACCTCCAAGGTTGCCCGTCGACTAGCTGCTCCACCAGAACCTCCGATATTTCCTTACTTACACATAAAATCTGGGTGTGAGGTTGTGGCTGACCTGTACAGGATCTAACAACTATTCGGGCACGTGGGCGTAGGTCATTAACTAGCTACATGCAACAATTAAACTACGTTCGTTTAATTTAATGTCGAACCAAGTGATGTTCGCCGTTATTTATTTTCTTTAATTCCTGTGCTAGTTCGTTATTTCAGTTGAAATGTATACCAACTGGGGTCGTTGCTCTCCCATGACTCACATAAAACACTTAACGACAAACAAAATAAACACACAAACACATCAACGATATAATACACTTAAATTGCATGACACAAAATCCAAAATATTTCCATTCATACTGACAATTATAAATAAACTCATTCACACCCGAATGCGCATTCTGCCTGTATATCTATTGAATCTATTTTTACGTTAAGACAGAACTTGATCTTGTACAGAAGCTAATTTTAATCTTTCTTCTCCTTCAAATGTGAATTTCATAACAAAAAAAAAAAACAACAACAAAGTTTCATGAACTTCCCTTTTGCCGAAAACGCTGTAATCCGCAGCAAACCATTGTTGCGCGCTGTCCTCGCTGTATATTACGCAGCGTCCTCCAAATCCATCCTCCCGCAGCGTTTCTCCATCACCCCACACATTACCAAAACTTTCTTGAACTCGCTAATATCTTCTTAGCATGTCCTTTCATTCCCCTATCATCCTATTTTCATTACGCAACTCGTAACGCGATTATCTATCGCGTGCTATATTCCTCCAAAATGTTCTATTATTGAATATACTGCGACACATAAAATATTTCCGCGTTATGCATTGTTATTACGAACATCATTGCCTAAACTCACTATATCCATTCATGTTCACCGTGTTTCTCGCACAATTGCATACTAAAATTTTTACTTTTTTCGGAGCGTTGTTCCCCACGTCTGACTTCGAGCTCGCTACACATCATCCTCTCGGTCATTGTTGCGTTGTGTCTTCAACTTTATTTTCTGGAACATTTACTGATCGCTTACTTGTCTTTACCAAAAATATCATAACATTTTACTTCATTCTGTTCTTTCCAGGCATTTCTCTTTATTACTACTTTTAATTATCAATTTACATCTTATTACTATTTCTTTTACGATTTCCTAATGTTTATTAACGCCAAAATTGCTTAATTTCCGTCGCTCGGCGTCTTGACGTAGTTGTGACGTCAGCGCGACGCATCATTGTTCTCTCGTAAAAATTCCAAATATACAATTTGAATTTGCATCTCTACTGCAGCTCCTCGATATTTTTCAGAGTTGCGAGTAATGTCATAATTTTCCGCGTGATTTCCTTTGTTAATCCCGAAAGTTTCATTTCAATCGCTTTACGCGTTCTCTTAATATTTAGAAAAAACCGCTCCTTTACATTACCTTTCTTATGATAACAATGGCTGTAAATTTCTAATATCGTCAAAAGTGTACTTTCAAAATCACTCATATCTTTTAAACCCCTGATGCGATTTGCTTCGGATAACTTTTGAAATGTTCCTCTAAATGAATGCTATTGATTCGTACTGTCCAAATCGGGATTTTGTCGCGTCTTCTTTAATTTATAAAAAAAATATTAGTGCGCGACACCGCTTTCTTCTGTTTTTCCATCTCCTACTCATGCCATTCCTTGTTATGTTTGTTCTTTGCATCTAAATTGTTCGTGGGGATCTTAGATTGTTACAATATAAATCTTATAAATTGAATTGCTACCCGATTAAATGTTGTGCGCGACACCGCTTTCTTCTGTTTTTCCATCTCCTACTCAAGCCATTCCTTGTTATGTTTGTTCTTTGCATCTAAATAGTTTGTGGGGATCTTAGATTGTTACAATATAAATCTTATAAATTGAATTGCTACCCGATTAAATGTTACTGATAAGCGTGTACGATGTTTCGAAAAATGGTATCTTAATGTAGTAATGTAAAAGTTGCCGAATTAATAACTGTATAACAAAACATAATTTATCCCCCTCATAGACGGATATTCCTCTTCTAGTGTGGTGTTCCTGTCTAAGGGTTAAAGTTGTATTGCTTTCATGACAATTTAATGCATTCAAAAATACATATTGTTACGTTTTTAGGCGGTGAATTAAAGGTCTCGTATATTTTAACAAAAACGTTTATTTTGTTACTTAACACAATCACTGAAAACACTTGATTATTTATTTACACTACACTTCTCTTCCTTTATTTACACTACACTTCTCTTCAGTTATTTTACACTAACACTTCTCTTGATTTATTTACACTAACACTTCTCTTGATTTATTTACACTACACTCCTCTTGCACACTCGCACAGTCCTAAGCACTGGCCACAGTTCACTGCACTGATCACAGTTCGATGCACTGGCAACGGTTCACTTCACTGAGCACACTCACTGCACAGCTATTCACCGCGATGCACACACTTCACAGTTCAGCTTCCACTGCGGACTCAAGACTGACTCGCGGTCGCCGGCCGTCGCGTATTTATACCTGTCAAAACAATCCAGAACCTTCCGGACACCGCGACTGTTCTGGAGTAATCCGCCGGCAGGTGATGCAACCGCGCTCGCAGGCAGCTCGTGGTCGCCGGCAGATGACGTAACCCGAGACAACAGGGACCTCGGAGTGGCGCCGGGGGATGACGCAATATTCGTTACAATATATATGTCACAATACAATGATTTACACTACATCCTTTTACATTATCATTTACGTAGTTTGTATCAAAATGACGCGCCGGGAATTACTTATTCCAATCTTCAAGTTTATACAAATCTAACAGAATCATTTTATATCAATATAATGTACTAAGTAAGCTGGGACATGTCACGATTCTTAATATTATATTTTAATGTTTGTTACAGTGTTGGATTCAGAATGCATCTCGCCTGCGCGCTATTTTACCACTTCTTCAATTTTGTCCAAAAGTACGAAAAGTTTTAAAACTTTACTTGGGGAAACAGATTCATCAGGTGAAGTCTATCAAGGAGACAAACGCCGTTTTGAGATCAAAAATCGAGTCGCAGGATAAAAGAGCTCGTGCCTAATTTCGGCTCATTCTTTCTGGTAGTGGAATGATAACGGAAGATCATAGAAGTAAAATGTATGTAAAATAAGATGTTAGGACATGGAATATTGGTGCTATATACACAATTAGTTCAATTTTCTTTTTGAAATCAGTTTCCAAATCGGAATTGATATTTTGAGTAGTGCCTCAAATAATTGTTTGAGGGTATTCGAAGGAAGACGGAAATATGTGAACAAGATATATAGTTTTATACGACTATTACAGATGATATGAGACCGTTTGGTTGTTACAGCATCACTAGTTTGATAAGTGGAGAAAAATATATTGAGATTGAAAGGGACGAAACCATTGCCTGCATGAGAGCACGGCTTCCTCCCATGCCGCAGGCCGCCGAGTTTGGCCGTTCGGCCGCGTCGAGAGAGTCCCCAAAAGGGTCGAGTGACGCAACTGCGTGAAGCGGGAAGGGGGGGGGGGTCAGGTATTTTTTCCAAAATTTCACTTTACGCCGCTCCTATTCATCCGATTTGCATGATTGACACGGCGTTGGATTCAGGAAGCACGTCGTCATCGCGCTATAAGCCCACATTTTTTAATTTCTTCCCGGAACTATGAGAAATCATTTTAAACTTTTTTTGAATATTTTTTGAAAAAACGGCTTCGTAACGTGAATTTTTTTAAAAAGGAGTTCAATGCCGTTTACAGATCGAAAATCGGACAATTTTTTCAGACGCTATCGATCTAGTAAATTCTGTGTGATAGTGCTGCAATCTATTGATTTTTCCTATAAGTATTTTTCGGTGCATTTAGCCTTAAACAGGAGCCTTCGAAAAAAAATAATAATACAGTATTCGGTTGCTCAACATCCCTTTGATAGACAAGCAGAAACTATCGTTTCGACGTAATGCACCTTGAAAAATAATTTGTTTATAATCAGTTTCCTTTCTATTTTATAAATATATCGACTTGCAAATTGTAGCAATTAAAAGATAATATAAACACAAAATAAATGTTATGTTCATACTCGCCATAAAAAGACGGAATTAGCGTAATTAAATTATTACAAAATTTGTTTATAAACTAAGTGTTTTTTAAGCGTAGCGGAAACATTGAAGAACTGTTTTTTCAGTATGCTTGTATTATGTGAAAACTAATGGGGTCATTCTAAGATGTTAATTTCTTATAAACAATTACATATATCTCGAGAATGAAATATGATAGCAGCGATCGGATTCCGGAATTTTGTATCACGTTTAAACGCCATTCATATGCAACAATAATTATTTGCAACATTTGCAAATTTATAAACAATTTCCATCTTTTGCAAATCTGAAGGGGGAGAGCCTCCTGATGTCCCATAGCCGAAAATCGCGAATTAATAATTTTGCAACTTTTTTAATTTTATAAACAAATTCGAAATATGCGTTAGAACGGCCGGGAAGGGTCCGCAAATTGTGCCTGAAATTATCATCTAAAAATTGCAGTGTGACTGGAGTTACAAATCGTATGCTAAAATTTATAACAATTGTTTTATTTAGCTAAAATGCTAAATATTTACTGGTCTATTGACAATAATTCTGGACGGAAACCCCCGCTGAGAAATATTTTTTCGTTGTGACGTACGCGCATTCAAAATTTCTCCTTCGGCAGGGAAATATGACGATATTTTCGCCTTGCACGTAAACGAACTAGCCCTCTCCCCCTGAAACAGCGTCCGTTCCACCATTTGGGATGTTGCACCAATCAGAGACAACTGTGGTTCTACTTGTTAGCGATTGGTCAACGCGTTCCTACCCGTGCCCTCCCCCTGGCCGCGGGGTGTCCAAGTTTGACGATGCAGTTTGGAAGATAGAATTTTGCCCGACATTTTTTCTGAGGGAGAGGGTACATGTATTGTATGTGGATTTCTTGTAGTGAGCTGTTGATACCGACAGTAGATGAACATGATCTCTACGTCGATTGTTGTAACTATAAATATCAGTATTACATGAAAATATGTTCCCACCGTTAAGTAAGTCAGTTTTGACAAATACTACAGACTCGTAAATAAATAGGCAAGGTAACGGTAAGATTCCAAGCTCAATGAAAAGAGGCTTACAGGGATGGGATTTTTTCATTATTCGGATAATTTTCTTTTGCAATCTAAATGTCTGGGCACTAAATGATGAGCTTCCCCAGAATATTATGCCGTATCTCAAGCGGAAATGTACATTTGCAAAATACACGCAACGAGCTGCATGAATGCTGACAGAATTAGAAAGAATTCTGAATGCATAACATAATGAGCTCAATTTAGTGTTTAGTTCTGTTATGTGTACATTCCAGTTGAGGTTTGATAGAATTGAGAGACCTAGAAATTTTGTTACCTTAACATCAGCTAATTGCATATTGTTAATTTACAATGGATCATACGATTGCCGATTTGAAACGCAATATTGCATTGAGACAGTTTTTCCTCCGTTAACTATTAATTTGTTATTACAAAACCAATTTGAAAGTTCTGAAATTACACTATTTGTTGTTTTTTTGTTTTGCAAAGAACATTCGTGTCATCGGCAAACAGAACTGTTCTTCCATTTTTAATAGATGAAGGCATATCGTTTACGTACAACAGAAAGAGGATAGGACAAAAGATCGAACCTTGTGGGACCTCATATTCAATTAGCAAAGAATTGGAAAGATAAGTAAATAATGTCCTTTCGTGCCAGTGCGGTATTTCTACTCTTTGAGATCGATGTTTAAGGTACGAAGTTACCCAATCTAGAGCAATACACTAATTCCATAAGAATGTAATTTTGAGAGCAAGATGTTATGGTTAATAACGTCAAAAGCTTTCGAAAGATCTAAAAATATCCCAATGGGTTCTTCAGTTTGGTCCATTGATGAAGCAACATCTTTAAGGAAAGAAAAAATTGCAGTTTCCGTAGATTTTGATTTCCTGAAACCGTGTTGTGAGTCTGAAAACGCTTCGTTTTTCCCGAGAAAAGTTTCCATTTGCATATAGAAAAGTCTCTCTAATATTTTTGAGAAAACTGACATAAGAGAAATTGGACGGTAATTTTGAATTACATTTTTGTTCCCTTTTTTAAAAAGTAGCTTAATTTCTGCTGTTTTGAAAACATCTGGAAATATTCCTGTGCGCAAGGAAGCATTGAAAATGTGAGTTAATGGGTGCATAAAGGCAGGTGCACACGTTTTTAATAAACAATCCGGAAATTGATCTAAATCAGATTAATATTTATTTTTTTAGTTTACTGGCTATTCTGTGGATTTCGTTGGAAGATGTTTCGTAAATAAACATCGTGCCGAAATTTTTTTGAGAAGCATATGATGTTGAATTTTGTGGTTTTAGTTCCTTCGAGAGATCAACCGCAATTCTAGAAAAGTGTTGGCTGAAGATATTTGCAACTTTTTCTGGATTACTTGTTTCTCTTTCATTATTCTTTAAAATAACATTCTCTACGAAATATCGTGATCACGTGATCGTATTTTTTACGATATTCCACATTGCTTTAGTTTTGTTTCTAGCGCTCAAAATATCCTCATTATTTTTCATTATTTTTGCCTGAACTATTATTTTCCTAAAAATTATTTTATATTCTCGGAAGTAGGCATGGAAACCGGATGATACGTTATGATGTTTAGAAATAAAGTAGTGTACCTTTGTTTTTACACGATGTTCTAATTCCTTGCGCGATCCAAATTTCTCTTTTTAATAGGAAAGCGCGCGTTAAAGTGAAATGAAATCTTTGAAAAAAAATAAATAAAATGTTTCGTTTGTGTCAATAGCGTTATAAACTGCCTCCCATGATTCCTTCAGCAAGTAGTCCGTAAATAATTTTATGTTACTTTAGTAACACATGCGTGTTACTCGCGGGTTCGTGGTTGGGTGACCGGCCAGGAACCCCGGGATCTAACGGCGTCGATCCCCTGGCCGAAGGGATAAAAGGCACTGACTGACTGCGACGTGACGAGACTTCACGAATATAGTAATTTACGGATGATTACTCCAAAAATAAAAAGCACATTAATGGAGGATTACTCCCCAGTGCAAAGCGCTCAACGCCCCTTAAGGGGCTTGGAGACGCGTTGCGTCAAGATGTACACGCAACAAATTATTTATTTTAAAAAATTAAATTAAATTAAAATAAATTTGTTGCGTCGTTGACGCAACGCGTCTCTAAACCCTTGTTGGACGTTGAGCGCTTTTGTTGGAGTAATCCTCCGTTACCAAGTAATTACTATCATTACTTTACTGTTGTGTAATTACTGTGTTTGTCGAGTTTCGTCACGTCGAAGTCAGTGCCTTTTACCCTTCGGCCAGGGGCTCGACGTCGTTAGATCCCGGGGTTCCTGGCCGGTCACCCAACCAGGAGCCCGCGAGTCTCGAGAATTCGCTTAACCTTCGTGACTTCACGGAGCGTAGTAAACAAATTCGGCTAGCGCCGCCGGCGAGTTATTGTGTCAGTATTCATGTTATTAGTAATTGTAAGAATTTGTGCATCGTGGTCACTGTAACCTAGATTATTCGTTATTATTTCATATCTAGTTGTGGTTTTGTTAATTATAATTTGATCTATTGCTGTTTGTGATTTAAAAAGTATTCCGTGTTGGTATGTTGACTGTAATATCTAAATTAAAAGAATGAATTAAATTGAGAATATGCTCTTTTTCGTGGGATTCGCTCAGAAAATCAATATTGAAATCTCCACATACAACAATGGATTTAAAAGAGATATTACTAATTTTGTTCAGATTGTTTTGATTACTAATATTGTATTGAGTCACATATACAATTACAATTGTGTTTAACGAGTCAAATATTATATATGTGGAGGGAGTACTATTGCACACATCTTGAGTGCAGAGTATGAAGTTATGTCCACTATGAAGTTATATCTGGTCTCCAGAAGTAAAACAAGAGGCCATCTCAGCATTTGCTCAAAGAACCAGGGAAACTGAACAAAAAATTGATCGGGATGGGATAATTGTCCTAGGAGTTATACTAGAATAGTTGTTACAGATAGATTAAGATAATATACAGTAGATTATTAGATTTAGTCAGTTTCTTTCGTCATGTTACGAACAGTGGGTATGATGGTGAATGATGATGACAAGGCCTGATGATGTGTTTGGTTAGCACGTTTCTCGGGTGCCTACGCTTTCAACCGTCACACGACATCACAATACATCGATGGTATGTACTCAATGCGGCAGTCTCGGAATAGGGTGTCGCTTAATGCGAGCCTTGCTTTATTGTACTTGTACCAGTCAATGCTCAATAGACTCGTGCGCATCTGTCGAAACATCGTATGACAAAACATGCCGAGTTCACAATATGACAAGAAAGGGTTAGTCAATATTCTGCGTGAATATCAGTGTCTGCTCTGAAACTCCGTCAATGGCTGAATCTCTCTCAATATCGGCTTGAATCTTTCTCAAATGTGTGTCACTCCGTACATTGGCAGTACTCTTCTACTATAGTACTATAACCCTCCTTTATCACGGCTCCCCGACCATTGCAGGACGGGTTTGCATTTGCTATTTGAACTTTCTTTGAGAACATTCTTTAAAACTCGTGAGATTATTGGGTAGCTGTGTCCCTCTCTTTTCCTGACCTCGATACGAAAACATCTCATAGAGTTCTGATCGTTTTATTTCTGCGTCGTAGAGCAAGGAGTATGACGGGGTTTGCACACTTGCGCATGACAAATTGCTTTGAAATATAGAACTCCGAGTGTACTGGCCAGTTGGCTACCCTTTGCAAGCATTGTTTCTCGACGGGTGACAGTGTCTTTCATTGTGAGAAATGGCTCGAGGAAGATATTTGCGATATAAATACTCTTGCGGAAACCCATCGTGAACGAGTGGCGATGCCCCCTTGTAATGCGGGGTGAAGACGAGGGGGAGGGACAGGCTGTGCCATAAAATGACCTTTTATGAACGATCACTTGCAATCGAAACTACCATACATAATGCTGATATAATACGCAAACAATATATTTTGTCACTAGCCTATAAAATGAAACGTTTTATTGCATAAGTACATGTTTTGAAAATGAACGACGTAACGAACGAGTTTTCAAATGTGTACGAAGGCAATAAAACATTATAAACGAGTTGCCCAAGCTTGTTTATTACATTAAACATCAATAAAATGAATGCGACTGTGTTGCATTCTGCAAAACTCCTTTTGAAATTGGTTTCCAAAATGAAATGTGAAGTCATGCAAGAGGGAGGATGACCAGGGAGAACGAGTAGGGAGGGAAGACGGTCTGGGTGGACGAGCTGTGCAATAAAGTGCCAATTAATAGACAATTTCTTGCAACGGGGAAGGTCGTTTGTAATGCTGTTACATTTATAAAAAAATATATAACCTGATTATAAAGGTGCTGAATCCCGAAACCATTGAGAATGTACTTCATAAATTTAATGTGAATGATAAATGGGATAAGGGATTTTGACAATCATGCGAAATTTTCTTATACCACATTCATGTTATTTCAAACATAAGCGTTTCAAAAAGAAATTTGAAAGAACTTCCAGTAATATGCGTAGCTCAGAGAGCAAGCAAAAAAAGAAAGAAACTACCGATATATAAAGATTAATTATAAAGTACGAGATATTCGAGCATTCTAGGTTAATAACAATGAGGAGCCTTGATAACTTTCCTTTTATTTCCAAGAAAAAATTTCCCCGCAAAATCGCTGTGTTAGCAAGTTGATCACAGACTCAGAACACAATATGAAATTCATTTTATGAATGTTGCGTGGGGATAGGCAACGCATCCTCAATTTTCCTGGCCTTCGAGAGTCGGACTATTATGAGAAGTGATAAAATTTATTTATTAAGTCAGTGGGCTTGTACGTTTTCTGTTAATTTGTGGAGTGGATCTCGAAAGGGCGAGTAGGGAATTTAGCGATTTGTACGTTAACACCACATCAATTTACACGTCAGTTCGGCGGTGATCATAGGCTGGTTGAGTCAAACCGGCATGTGATGGTTTTGTGAATGTGATACGAATGTTTTGAGAAACTGATTGTAGAAGATACACTTTTGAGTGTAATGAAGAAAACGTAACATACAGAGTTTATGTGTAGCCGCGTAACTTCAGTGTTGTAGAATTTTGGGCACTATAACCTGTGATAATAATTATGAACATGTGCTTTACGACAATTGTGGGTGTAATTATTTTCATTGTATTTCCATTCAGTGAAGTTTCTAGTCTGGGAGAAGTAATTTACGCTATTAATGCTGGAGGTGAAGCTCACGTTGATAGTTACGGTGTTAGGTTTGAAAGAGATCCCTTGCAAGGCAAGGTTGGAACAGCCTCGGACTATGGCAAACAATTAGTAATAGGTCGAGTGATACCAAGAGATCAAGTTTTATATCAGACAGAGCGCTATCATCATAGTACTTTCGGTTATGACATTCCAATTCAGGAAGATGGAGACTATGTTATGATTCTCAAGTTTTGCGAAGTGTATTTTAATGCCCCCAACATGAAGGTGAGAAACTGAAACACGTTCGTAAAGTAAAAAAAAAAACGTACCGGGCGTACATCGTTAATATTAATTGTATGGCAAATTGTTATAAATACAACCAGTATTGTAAGTAATTTAAAATAATTGTGTTTTTTTTTTTATTGTTAATAAGTAAAAAGGGTTTTTTTTCATATGATTTCCCACTTTGAGAAATGGTGACTGACAGAACTTACCTTGGTTTTTTAAATTCGTTATTAATGTACATCTGTTGTTTACTTTTTTTTTTATTTCATTTTAAGTGTGAAGGTTCTGAATTTTTATTAAATCAGCACTTATGTTAAATTATGTGAACTTTGTTATTATTAAAGATTCCAAAAAGAATTTTATCATTGAAGTACACGAGTCCAAACTCTATTTATTAAATTATTAACAATATTGGTATCAGTGTGTAAAAAATGTAGGATCTATAGGCACAACTTTTATGGACATGGGTTTGTGTTTATATTGTGTCAAAGTAGTTCATAGTGTGAAAGTAGTTCAAAAAAGAGTTTTAGATATTCTTGTGGCTGAGAAAACCACCACCTCATTTTCATTATCATTATGGACTAAAATTCTAAAAGATATAGTGATCTCTTCATAACACAAACCTATAAGAATCATTGAATTTTCTACATCATAGTCCCTATGAGCTTCTTTATCTTTGTTAGTTGCTGGAAAATTGTGGTTTTATAAGACCATTTTAATCTCTTTGTATTCATTTTTATTTTACAAATTTTTATGGCCTTTCTCTTTTTGATTCCAGGTCTTTGATGTTGTTTTAAATGGTGACATCACTATAGTTCCAGATTTGGATATATATGATCGAGTTGGAAGAGGCATAGCTCATGATGAGTACATTCCATTTAGTGTGGTAAAAGGGCGTTTGTATTACAATGAAGAGGAGTCAGATATAAGAGGTGGAAGAATTAGAGTTGAGTTTATAAAAGTGAGTTATTCCTCTGTAATGCCCTTTTTCTAATTTTTCTTTAAGTAGTAAAAAATAAACAATTAAAATTCCAGGTTATATTTACTGTACATGCAAATTGTTTTATTGAAATTTGAAACTAGATATTACACACAAAAAATTGCATATCACAGACCAACTCCAAGTATCAATTAACATATTTAATATCTGTCAGTTATCTTAATCTTCATTTTTATACTTAACACATTTATTTTTGATGTACTTTTTTCTTTATGTCTGTTAGGTTCCTATGTTTTTCATTCTTGTTCTTCCAAGATAATTAGTATTAACCATTTCTTTTCTGTTTTTTATGGTAATACAGTGAAATTTCTATATGATGTTCCTCCATATAATGTTTTCCTCTAGGTTATGTGAATTTTTTTTCAGTCCCAACCAAAAGCCCATGTACACAGTCTTCCACTTTATAGTGTTTTCTTTTATACAGTGTTCAGAATTCATGGTCCCTAAAAAAACAGTATGTAGAGATTTTCTCTGTAATTTTGATTATTTTATTAATTCCAAGTTGCTGAAACCCTTAATTTTTTTAACATTCGTTTCTTTGGAAGACTTAAAACTTTTCATTGAATCATCACAAACTTTATTTTAGTAATGGCTCTATCGTTGGCATTCATTTTAAACTCTTCAAGTACAAAAATAGTGTTTTGAAATAAATCAAGTTAAATTTGTCCACTCCATCTCATTTGCTAGACAGCAGATAAAACCTGGGTTGTTTTGATTTACACATTTTCATATGTAATGTTTTATTGAAGAAACAGAAATAAACGGGTCCAAAGATGAATTTTTACTGTAAATCATTACCGTTCTGAAATGTAGCTAAAAAAGGAATAAATCAATAATTTAGTACACTCAGACTCCAGGACATAAAGACAAAAGAAAAAAAAATTTTTTTGTAGCAATATAAATAATTCAATACATCAGAAATGGACTGGGAGTTTCAAGTGTATATTTTTTGTAGAGATCTGGTAAACACTATCAATTACAGTAAATCCTAAACATTTTCAGAGAAAAAGTGGATTTCCTTCTTCTTGGGCTGTCAAATTGTTTTAATAAAATTTAAAATTAGATACTAAACAATAAAAATGTATGAGATGTAACAGTAAAATGTATGAGATGTAACAGTAAAAATGTATGAGATACTTAACAGTACCATATATATAGTACAATATTTAATCACAATCGCCTCTACTCTATCCTGGATCTCTGGTGATTGGAAAGTAAATTCATGTTCATTTCTCTTAAATTTAGTGTTTGAAAATTGACACTCTGGTAAGCTTAGTATCTCTATTTTGAAGGGAAAAAGGAAATATTTTATTTATTATTTCCTTTTTTCAGTTCAATGATTGTGATATAATAAAGCTCTCATTCCTGAATTACAAAAGTATAGGGGAGATGAAGATGGAACTAACTAAATTTGAGATATAAACAAATCTCAAGATTCTACTGCACCTGAAATAAAGAAATTTTTATGCAAAAGAAAACGGATAATTTCAAACACTTCTGGCAGATTTATGTCCCATTTTAACTGAAAACAACTATGTCGTAAAAGACATTTATGTACAATTAATATAATGCTCCATTTTAAGAATGGTTATTCATAATTCCAAAAATAATGTTTGATGTTGTTAACCAAAGGGACTGTATTATATTTCATTAATATTTGATGTGTGTTGATTAAAGCTTCAAAGGTTTAAAATAGCTAATTGCAGAATTAATTAGTTTTACAGTTATTTTCCATTCAAAATTAATTTCTTCCAGTGATATATAGGTTCCAAAGTAGATCCTATAACAAAATTTTTACTTATAATATTATAAAATTTTCTTGCTTGATTTATTTGCAATATGTAAGATAATATTTCAAAATTTTCTTTTTTTATTGCAGTTGATAAGTGACTATTTGAACTAACTTGCAACAATTTTTTTATTGATATCTGAATTTCTAATACCTTAAACATCTTGTATAGTTCTTATATTTGAGATCAAGACTATGATAATTAAAAAAGGTAATCACATTTCTTTTTCCAGAGTTACCGCGACAACCCGAAGATTAATGCTATTGCAGTTATGAAGGGAAAGCTGGAAGGTGCGTATTATGCATACATTTCTCACAAAGCAAAGGATATATAAAAATGGTTTATGTTTTCTAGATGTATGGATTTTGTCCATATTCCAGATGCACCTAAACTTCCTCCATTGGCAAGTGAACCAGAAAATGATGAAATTAGAGTGGAAGACGAAGAGAAAAAAACAAATAAAAATCGCCGTCCCAGTGGGCCAAGAACCCCTGACCCATACTCGGTTGATGATACGTCCATTATGTTACCAGTGTTCGTTGCCATAGGTGCTTTTATTCCATTACTTTTTTGTTTGTGCAAACTTTAACAAAATATGGGATATGCTGAGATTCAGCTCATTTACACTACAAAATATTTATTACACAAGGCACTAGATCTAAATTGTACCAAAAATTCAGTATTGGATTATTTCTTTTTTACTGAAAAAAAAATCGCATAGACACATATCACTTTGCTACGTACAATATTGATTGTTATTTTAATTTGGGGAAGGGGTTGGCAAACTAGGAAAATTTCTGAGAGAGAGTGGACAGGAATACAGCTACTTCTATATTTGGTGTGTAAATTAGACTTCCTCTTGGAATTGTGTACAAACATACTTATGAGAACAACAAAAAAAGTAACCCTTTTTTCCCCATGAAAAATAATTATTTCTCCTTATTTTGTTCTCAATACTGATTTTTCAGGTACAATTTTATTTTTCCTATTTGTTTCTTAATTTGATCAGAAACAAAGGGTACTTTGATAAACGCAAGACCCTTGGTTGAGTGTGCCAACCCCAGATTTAGTGTGATACTTGCCAGAAGGGCAGTTTTTTAATAATGCATTGATGAAGTCTTATTTTCAATGAAAAAGTGATGTTGCACAATACTGAAAATGAGAGGCTTGCCAATATATAAAGTAATTAATATCAGATGAGAAGATGCCATTTGTTTATTTCAATATGTGGGATATAAAAGGGCCAATGGAAAAAAATAAATTTTATATTGAAGATTAAATGACGCAAAACAGTAAGTGAATGAAATGGTGCAAGTTCCTGGCCTTTCTAATTTTTATAGTGACTAAACATTATGTTAACCTTTTTTTTAAATTTTTTTTTTTTTTTTTTTAGATCAAGAAATATCTTATTCTTTATTTCATTTTATTCAAACTAATTATTGTATCTGTTACAGAGGGGTGAAAAAGTGTATTGGAGGCAGATTCTTCAATTTTATTTCTAATTTCTTTAAATTTTGCTGTTTAGTTTCCTTCCTTTGCTTTGTTTCTATTCTTTCCTTTGAATCATCACTATTAAAGCCATATGTAACATGTAATTGGAATCAGAGAGGGAATTAAACTTTTTCGTGAGTTGGTTTCCAAGAATTTGCTATTGAATCTTGCCCAACTTTATAATTGTTCATTAAATGAAAACTCTGTGTTGTTTTGTGCTTTATATTTTTATATTTATTTGTTAATTCATTTGTAGGTTAGTTAGTTTTGTGTTACATTGGTTTGGCTGGATGTTACTTGTTAATGTTAATAATTGAAAACTATGTACATGCTGAACTTCAAACTATTAACATGTATGTAAAGGAAAAATTTAAAATGTGTACATAGTAGTAAAGGATGAATTCTGTTGCAAATTGTTGTTACACTTAGTATTTCTCTCGGAGAACGTGAAAATAGATTTTGTTATAGCCATTACTATAGGTTGTGGTTGTACTTGGAATGAAGAAATTGTCACTTTTTAAAAGTTGTAAGTTTTTTATTGAAAATTCACTATGTACATAAGATTTTTTTATTGATTTAATTTGTTTGACGTAGTTTACATACATTGTTACATTGTTATTTTGTTCTTGAATACTGTTTTATTAATTTTTGTGAGTCACTGTCCATGACATGAAAGAATATTCAAACATAAATTGTAGTTAAAATTTTAGCTTTGAAATCTTGTTGCCTTTAATCAAATTTAATTATTTTCAGAAGGAAATGAAATTAAATTTTTTTCTACCAGTGACTCGGTTGTTCTTTTTATTGGTACTTATTTTATTAATGGTGAGGGATCTTAAAGTGTTGCTGTGAATATACAGTATTATCTTAGGTGTTTGTCAGTACTTATATTTTTGTGCAATTACTTTGTGTTAAAACGCTTCACGTGTCTGTGTTTGTTTATATTTGACATGAATTGAAGTCTTAACAAGACTGAAAAGTAAGATATTTTGTTGAAATGTCATGCAAATGGCAAATCGTCGCACACAACTCGAGTTGACTTGTGTAGACATGATGTTAAGAGTTCAAACTTGAGGGAAAGATGCTTGACATCAAATTTTTGAATGTGTTGTTGTTTTAAATTCTGGCAGGGTTTTTAAGCAATTTTAGAAATAATCATGGAAGTCATGAAATATTTAGTTAAAGGACAACAGTGTGCAAAATGGAACTTCGTTTCATTCACATTAGTTTCAATTACAGGTGTTTATTGTTATTGTTATTGAATTTCATTATTTTATTCTTAAATCAGAAGAGCAATAGTGTAAAGTAGTGCTGTTTGCACAAATAAAATAAAAGTGAACTGTGTGATATACCTTTAGTGAACCATGTCATGACATTTTAATAAATGTAATATTTGTCTACTTTCTAAGAAACAGTGGATATTGTGCATCTTTCGAATGCATGTTGCATAAATAGTACTGAATCCATTCAGTCTAATTAGCATAGAGGGAATAAATATTAAGTAGTGGCCTTATTTTTCACAGTTCAATTGTGTGCATCAAGGTCCATGACTTGTAGAAGTTGAGGATGAGTTTCAGTGCTCTCAAGTATTGGAATGTTGTAATTAATTAAGCATGTAGAAAAAGTTTTTTATGTGTGTTTGCAGTGTGAAAAAGTATTAAAGTAATTTTGTAATGAACCATCATGTGCTATTATTATACATTTTTCCCTTTCTGACTGTTGGGAAATTTTGTAAAGATGATTGATAAATGGAATTTTGCTAAAACTTGTAAGGAGAAGTTTTTTTAAAAATCTATTGTAGTTTGAAACGCCTGTTGCTTTTAACCCACAATTTACACAATACCACCATAACCAGCATCTTGAAAGCTGTACGTGATTGAGCCAATTTGTAACTTAATTGAATTATTCATTTGATCGATTGAGTTTTTGTATAGTTACTAAAACCCCTTTCTTATAAAAAAAAATAATGGACAATGCGTGGTTTTAAATTCGTGAAGTTTGAACTTTGGAAGAGTTCGAACTCCCTCCTGTTTTGACGCAAGTCAGTAGGTACCAAGATGAAAGTAAATCTTGTTATGAAAATTACTGGTAGACTTTCCTTTAAAAATAAAATGAAAATTTTTGCATACCAGGCTTGCGTACTTCATCTAGCCACCTTTCTCTGCAACCTTTTAAGTTACTAACTAGATTCGTTTACGATTGCATTTTATAGCAGTTGTGTAATCCTCTACTATTGGTCGACTGGTTGGCCGGGTTGGCCGTCGCCATTTACGCGACGCAGGAGACGATCTTCGGGGTGAATTGTTCTCGTCGTTTTCGGCGACAGGGGAGTACCCTGCCCCCGACAATATTTTTCCCGTTCGAACGTGCTTTAAACATTCTATCGTTGTGCTAGTGAATACCGGGAAAAGGTATTTTATTGTTCATAACGCTTAATCATGGCTTGCTGAAAAAATGTCGTTCTTGAAGCTGATGGTCGTATCTCCTCGCGGAGAATTTTTCTCCAAAAACCTTAACGTAGATGTTAGAGGATTTTACTATGGAAAAGAAATCTTCAAGTCGATCAGGTCAACCCCCGGTAAAGGGGAATGGAACTGAGTCCAAGAAGAACCCAGGTTGGTTGCCTCCTTTCTTTTGTATTTGTCATTGCTTTTGGTCAAACACCTCATTTTGAAGGTCGCGATAAATGGAAGTTATTTAGGCGAGAAATCGTTGATATGCTAATATTTGCAGACTTTGGCAAGTACTGTAGGATGTTCACTTACTGTCATGGTATTTTTAGTAAGACTTGTTATTTTGCTCAGATACTGTTAGCAGCAAAATCTTCCCGAAAACTTCTCGTCGTCGTGAGCCTGGCAGTTCCCAAAATGCAAAATATGAGACCAACCGGAAGCCTGTACCTCAAAAAAGCAAATCAATTGACAAAAGACCCAAACCAAGGGGACAGTATTATGGCTGTGGAAAGGAGGATTCCAAGGTATGTCCCAATTTGCGAAACATTTAATGAACTCTTCCAAATGTCTTTAATCGAGCAGCCTTTTTCGGGATCTATTTGTATAAATTGATTGGAGTACTTATGAGCTGTGAAAGAAATGATGAAGGATATAGTAGGTAATACAAAAGGGTGTACTTTTTCTCCTGAACTTGGTTCAGTAAGTTTATTGTATTTGATTTGTATTGGAAATCAACATTTTGGATTTTATCAACATCAGGATTTTATAGACTTTGGGTAATGATAACAAGCAATGCAATTCAGAAAATATTTACTGTAAATGTATATAATTAGAGCACGTTTAAGCAGTTCTTATAGAACTATAAAAATTCTACAATCATTTTTTATGATTTACTGTATATTGCATCAAAATATGTTCTTGCTTTTGACATTCATTCAGAACTTGTAAGACAGTTCTTCTGAACGTCATAAACACTTATTTACTTTAAAGTAAATTGATTGAAATAAAATAATTATAAACTATGTGAAGTAAAGGTTGTTCTTATAAAATGAATGAAATATTTAGTTTATTGTAAATTAATTCCTGTTTTTTTTATATTCTGTTTGAATATAAAACCTTCACACTATTCAACTGCATTGTAGTTTTTTCATTATTCATTTTTATGTTCTCTAAAGGGTTAACTATTCTGTAGGTAGCAGAAGATGAAGTGGAATGTGGAGGAATCTATGTGAAAAAACAAATCAAAAAGCTGAACTTGAACCATCTGCTAAATTTTCATTATGCTTCGAGAGATTCAGTAAATACTGGCCAGAGAAACTGGCGAGGTAATCCTGGAGGATGGGGTCGAAGTTATGTCTCCAAATCACTTAAACATAAGTACAACAAGGAGCAGTTTCTTCAAGCCAAGTATGTATTTCAAATACTTGTGTATGAAAGATTATTTGTGAGGTTAGAAGTATGCTCTATTGAAGTTGAGTATAAATTTGATAGGTACGTTTTAAAAAAATTAGAATGGCTTTCTAAAGAAGTATATTAGAATGTGCAGAATTTGCCGGAAGTTTGTTTGTAAAAAGGAGTAAAATTAAGATTTTGTGAGTAGGAAGGTACAGCATGTATTCCAACAGATGCCACACTAAATACCAAATATGCAGATTGACTTTGATGTTTCAGTACTTTCAAGACAATTACACCTTGTAGGGCAAAGAAAGTGTTTTTCACATCACTAGTTTTGAAGAACCATGATGTCCTTGATAGTTCAAATGGCATTATATATTTCTGGAACATCACTTTGCTTATGACATGATTCGTTTGTATAGAACTGAATGGAAGGTTTCTTCTTTACAGTTTTTCCTTGACATTATTTTGCTTATTACCGAGGATCGATTTCTGGTGGAATATGCCGGAACAAAATGCCATTTCATTACCTTCAGAACAAAATATTAAAGACTAACATAAAGCAGGGAACAAATACAAAATTAGCAACATTGATTTTTAGTTCACCCAACTTTCATAAATAAAATTTTGCTGCCTCAAAGACTAGATACGAAAGAATGCTAAAAACCTACACTACACCCTTCAAATTATATTCATTTATTTTTATTATTTTTTTTTTTTGTTGTTGCTATTGTTTGTATAGTTTTATTGACATACAGAAAGTCTTATAGTTTTGCAAATGTTACCATAGGTAATACTTATTTTTATTTATATTGATAATCCATAATTAAAAATATAAATTATATTATGATTATGTAACCTTTCTTTAAAATTATTAATTAATATGGGTGAGAGGGCGTGTTAGGAATTAAATTTTAAGAAATCGAGCACTGCCATTTGCTAACCTTCAGTCACCATTGATGAATCACCTATGTGATAACTTATTTTTTCCTAGGGGACAAACTCATCTTTAAAGACTATTTCATTTTGTGAATTTAAGTTCATGATAAAATATACAATTTACTGTATAATTCAGTTTCCTATCAATTGTAAAGCGACTTGTCATATGTACATGTCTGTTTCTGGAGAAGTGGAAGGATAGACAATGATTTATCCTCTGTTGTGTAGGCTTTAAAAATGCCTCTTTTGGGTTTATTAAAAATAGCTTCAGGTTTTTGGGGGTTCCCACAACTGTGACAAAAGCAAATGAGAAGGTGGGGGAGGAACGTTCTTGTAACATTTGTGTGTTAATTTAAAAAAAAAAAACTCTTCAAACTAGGAGTGTTACATCACTCTGGTCTTCAAACTAGGAATGTTTTGTAAAAGTTTTTAAATATTTATCTTGTGATTAAAATTGAAAGTTGTTTTAAGATCTGTGTAATTTCACCCAATGTTTACTCTACTCATGTTTAAGTCAGGAAGTGCATATTTTTGGTGGGAGTGAAATGGAATGTTCCATCGGGGAGGGGTAAGCAAGTTTAAAAGTTGTTACAAAAGAGGAGAGGGGAGTTAAAAAACAGTAAATTGGGTGAATTTATTTTTGTACTGTCTTCTTAATAGTTACTTAGTGTAGTTATAAAAAAATTAAAGTAAATGTCAGAAAATTACACATAGGCTAAGTAAAATTAAAATACACACTCTCGCACTATGTCTTCCATTTAATGAAATTGTGACTTCTTCAGAAAATGCATGAGCATCTTAAAACTTCCTTTAGTTTTGTAGAATTATTTTGTGTAGTGTGTTCAAATTTTTTGCTAAAACATGACAAATAACTTGTGTATTTAGCATTTCAGTGCTTAGTGTGCAATAAAATTCGATGAGGCCCCTCTGAAATTTTTTTTGTCTTAAATGTTATTGTGGATCAGTTATCTTAAACACTGTTTCCCTTGCATTTCTTATGGTTAATGCCAGCTGTGTGTTTTGTTTTTGCTGACATGTTATTCTGGCTTCAGTGGGTGCTTACTATTCCAACCTGGTATAGAGAGTTCATTATTGAGGTATTGAAAAAGTTAACATTTAAGTTATATGTATGTCATCCCAGTTACAAAAGTGGGCTGTTTCTGAGAGAAAGAGAGAGAGAGAGACCATGCTAGAAATAGAAAAGGTGAAGTTTTGTAGTAGGTTGATTTAATACTTTTTGACAGATGTCTTCACATGAAATCTTAAAAAATATCAATATTTAGTCCCTGATTATCAAACAAAGACCAATAAAGCTGTTTAGGCACTTTATTTGGTTTTAGGTAAAGTTAAATGTTATCTGTATAAACTTAAGTGATACTATAAGCTATCATGAGTAATACTGATAGGGTGACTGGCTGCAATATTTGAACTCAAACTTTTTTCTGAAAGGTTTCTGTCGTAAAATGATTGTTGTCATATTAGAAAGTAAGTGTACAAGCAAGATAAGACTTGCAACAACCATTGCATGACATCAGTGTGGATAGTTTCTTATAAATTGGAACTCGTTCTGAGAAATCACTGTAGTAGTAAAGTGGCATATACAATACTGCTTTTAAATAGGAAGTTAAGAAATGTTCTGCTTTTGTGTAGAGCTGTATTTCAATTGGGAATGTCAATGCCTTTTTAAGAGATTGCTTTTGTGTTAGTTGCCAGTTTGTGGTGAAGGCTGATGGTGATTATTCATCATATATGATGAATCCTGACATGTTGGTTGACTGGGAGTTAATCGAACAGATAGTAAGTGAAATTGATAGTGAGAAAACCATTTAAATTGTTCATTGATGTGTTATTTGGAGAGATGGTGATTGGTTTTTTGTTTTTAGCAATTGCGAAGTGCAGAAGTCTTATCTTGCCCTATATGCTTATATCCACCAGTAGCAGCCAAAATGACTCGATGTGGCCATGTCTTCTGCTGGTCTTGTATTCTACACTATCTAGCACTTTCTGATAAATCGTGGCGGAAGTGTCCCATTTGTTACGAGACTGTTGTCAAGAATGACCTTAAAAGGTAAGGTACTTGTTAGAAATAAGATTAAGGAACATCGCTTCAAAAATCCTTGTAATACAAAGGTGCTTATTCATACAAAATGTATATATACTTGACAGTTTGTTGTATATGAAACCACTTTTGTGATTCAGATGATAAAAAGTTTGTGTATTTTGAAATGCAGAAATTAACAAATAATTGGTGGGTAGGTAAAATGCATTAAATCAATATAAGGGAATAATCTCAGGAAGTTATTAAATTAAATGCTCGGAAGCAAGGTTAATAAATATAAACCATACAAAATTACATGATCCACAAGAAATTTGAGGGACACCCTTAGTCTAGAGTTCAGTTAATTTCCCCTCTTTACAAAGTTGTAGCATTATGTATGTTTCTACTCTATGTTTTTCCCTAAACCTTCAAATAAATTGTAAGAAACTGATTTTGTAGGATTTCACATCTACCCCTGAAATAATTCCATAAGATTTTTGTTTTCAAGAAAATTATTTACTTCTAAGAAGTAAATTAAATTGCCTGCTTGTAAATTAAATTTTGTCAAGTTTTCATGAATGCAGATTCTGATATATTATTTTAGTGAAGACTATGATTTATTCAAAGGTTATTCAAGATCTATTTTTGTTTTTATTGTTGAAAATGTGTAGTATATTTTCAGGAATAATACAATATCTATTCAAATAAGAAAGAAAGAAAGAAAGAAAAACAAAATTGCTACCGAAATGTGTCAATAGTCAAGTTCCCAAACATAAGCCTCCAGACTGCCCCTGGAAATGGTTAATGGTTTGAAAGCTTTGATTGTGAGTCACTTTAAATTGGGGCCCCTATTGTGTGGGAGACAGTGAGCTGAGGGCTAAAGCATGCGTATTTGATGTATTTAGCCCTCAGCCCTTTTCCTCAATTGTGTGTTGAACCTACTAATGAATATAATTTTTAAAAACACAAAGAAAAAATAAGTGGACAAGTTTTAATGTGCATCTCTGGCAGCCTTTTTATTTATAATACTGGCAGCGAATAAGCGACTCTGACAGTTCTTTCGCCACATGCTGTGGTACGTCATGTGACCTGCTCTGAAGCAATGAGTTTGCGAGAATTTGTTTACTTTCTCACAGCCAGAGTTCAGCGTTGCCGTTCATCTGACTCTCACGAAGTCTCTCGAGAATCACACGTATACCTGTCATCAGCAGTATCAGTGTGAATGAACTGTACATCTGCCAATGCGTGCCAGGCCAGTTGGCGTGTGACTTCCAAATGCGAAGTGCATTGGTCCAAAGCTGAGAGTATTGTGAGGGCTATGCCTGATACATAGCGCAAACATGGAATTGTCTTTAAGAGGATTGTGAATTTTTGTATATTTTTGCGAATATTTCAAGGCAGAAAAGGTGAACGGCGGAATATTATTACTTCTCAACAGTGTGGGTAGAGTTGCGGTTGCACCGCAGATAGGCCCAATAAAGAACAAAGCCACCTGAAGCTGATGCATCAAGTTTTCAACGTGGTTTGGGAGGCAAGAAGGTTTGGTTTTGGTAAAGATTATGAATAAGACATCAAGACATGTTATTGCCTGTTGGTAAGTGTTAATGTTTGAGATTTCATTTATCTCATGTAGCAGGTGCCATGTTCTTAGCAATGCATGGCAACAGTCCATCAAACTCTCAAGAGTCGCTTGTACGTTGCCAGTACTGTAGTATAGTGTTTACCAACATAATAGCCATACTTTTTATTGTATTTTTGTCAGAAACACACTCGTAAATTAAACATTATTTCATTTTGTGCTTGTATGGTATGGTTGTAAGCGAAATGAAATTCAATTTACCAGGTGGTAATTGCATAAATTTGTTTTTATTAAAATACTTCAGATTTGTCATTGTTTAAATTCTTTTTATTCTGTTTTTGTTTTGCTGAAATATTTAATAATATGGATGTCTCAAATACAACTTAATTATAATCTATTTAGAAAGTTGATGTTCAGTATATTGATAATTTTAATTTCCAGCGTTATTACTGTTCCTCACACTTCGTTTTCTGTTGGAGACATAATCACATTACATCTGATGAAACGAAAAAGAGGATCATTGATTGCATTGCCCGTTAATCAAAGTGAAATTTGCCCAGCTGATAAGTTGTTATCGGTATCAGAGAAGCAAGTGGATACTAAATATTCAAAATTACTTTTAGCTTCATCACAGGAGGTAAATATGCATTTCATTTAAAATATCTCAGGCCTGCACAACTCTTGGGTAATTTCTCTGAAATTTAAAGAATTGAGAAGGTTGCTAGTAATATCACAGGTGTGGAAAGCAATTTAATCTTTTGCTTATGCATAAGGAAATTCATCCTACTCTCTTCTGATTCAAGTTTTATTGCTTTGAACTACTGCTCCTTGGCAAGAACTGAAAAGACTAAGTTTTTTATACTGTCACTATGAATTGTACAGTTTCATTGTACAATGTACTTGTTTGTACAACATTGATGGTGTAACTTCTCTAAAGGAAACATTTTTTAATTCTTAAAAGGATCAAGAGGATGTAGTAATTATTGAATAATTGTTTAAAAGGATTTGCATTATTAGCTATTCTCATTGAAATTGACTAATGAAGACTTAACTCTTTCAATCCCAAATTTTTTAAAGTATTTCCCAAAGTATTTAAAGTATACAATTGATAAAAGGGAACATCAGAAATCATAAAAATTTCCATTTTTTTTATTTTTTATGAAATATTGAGATACAGCTACAAAGGGCTCATAGAGAACTTAATATTTTATATTGAATGGGAATTGTTGCAGTAAAACGAGATTTTATTATGGAAATTATAAAATTAATTTTGTATTCTTGTAAGACATAAACCAACACAACAGTTTACTCCTGATAAAGCCACGTGGGCAAGTTTTTCAATGACATTTTGGTAATTTTTACAAACACAAGAATTGTTTGAACTACTTGTAGGCCTGGAAGTAAGGTGTACTTCTCGTATTTACAAACATAATTTTCTTCAACTTACAATTTCATTTGTGTATTTTTGTGTCTTGGGCTTGGTCAAAAATAGTGAGAGAGAGAAAAAAAGAGAAACAAATAAACACGATTTGAATTCATGTTAGTTGTGATCTGAAACTTTTTTTTTTTTTTTTTAACACTAATGTTTCCCTCGATTGTGTAATTTATTATTGTGCAATTTGAAAACTTCATTATTTTCAATCTACAGTAATTCAGAATTCAACAATATTTTTTTAGTCATAACACTAAGGAAAACAGATCACTGATGTCAGACTTCTTGCTATTTTGAAGAAGAAACTAAAAGCTATTGAATTTGTTTGTCATTTAAACATTTATGCATGCTCCTGCAACAAAAAAGCATTACTAATTATCATATTTTGGTTTCAAATTAGATTTCAGGATGTAGCAACAATAAATAAAAATGGAATCTTCATTTGTAAGTTAAGTGTGCTTTCTGTAGCCAAATGGCAACATCCTTTCCCGAGCATGTGTCTTCCAACATTTTATATACCTCCATTTATTGTTATATTCTCTTTGGTAAATAAATGTTATTCGTCAAGGTGGAAAATGCATTTACTTCAGAAATTCTCCATTAATGAGAGATTCAACAAATAAGTAGTTTAGACCTTGCAGTGCTGTAAATAAAATCTGCATGCTCAACAAAGAGGAAACAACTCAGGATATCCACAGAAGAAACGTATGTGGTGGATCTGTTGTTAAGTGATTCAAATAAGTTGCAGAAATGTATAGAAATTGTATTGGTTAAAATGTTCAAGCAGTAAAATTAGTGATGTGGTGGTGCCATATGGTTACAGTGAAGGTGGATGTGATGGAAGGTGATGGAGCCATATGGTTACAGTGAGACTGAAAGGATTAAGTGCCAATAAACTACTTCCATGAAATATAACACAATGAGACTACTTGAATACTTGCTATGAATTGAGAAAATATTTAATTAAATATTGTTGGGGATCTCTTGTAAGCAAAGTACGGAGGTCGCTACGAAAGTTTTGAGATATACTGTGTTGTGGTCCATTATTACCTTTCTAAGAATGTGAGTCAATAGCAGTGTCCTTTCTGAGTATTGTGTGCAAGTAAGAACTTGCTTGGCTTATCGCTGTTTCTAAGAAACCTACCTTGATTATTTTTGTTGACGGGGCATTCAGTAGTCAGAATGGAGCCGACAAGAGAGCACTTTCGTGCAATGATTCGTTAGGACTTTAAAAGTGGTTTAAACAAATCTGAAAGCCTTGGTCATTTGCAGCCGGCCTTTGGGGACCTTGTGCGACAATTTTTCGGTGGTTTCAAGAATTCAGAAGAGGCAGAACTTTGTTGAAAGACGAGGAGAGAAGCGGGCATCCGGCGACAGCAGTGACTGAAGAAAACATTGTCGCTGTGGAAAAATTAGTGCGCGAAAACAATCATATGACATTTAAGGACATTGAAGGATCCCTACAGATTGGATCGCTGGCAGTTTCCAAAATCCTGCACGAATATCTTCGAGTCAGAAAAGTTGCATCTCGATGGGTGCCTCACACTTTGACAGATCACAGATGCGCATCCATGTGGAATGGTGTGAAAAAATGTTGAAAAGATTTGAAAGAGGCAACTAGACGCGTTTCCGACATAGTTACTGGTGACGAAACTTGGATTTATCAGTTCGATCCTGAAAATAAGCGCTAGTCCACTGTATGGGTTTTTCCCGATGAACATCCATCAACAAAAGTTAAGCGGTCTCGAAGCTTCTGAATGAAAATAGTTGCAACATTCTTTTTTAAAAGAGGTCATGTTGCAACTGTTCCACTGGAAGAATAAAGAACTGTTACTGCTCTGTGGTACACAACAATATGTCTACCTAACGTTTTCGCCAAGCTTCAAAAACGACGACCGAAGACAGGACTGTGGGGAATCGTCCTGCACCATGACAATGCATCAGCGCTCACGGCCAACCTCACAATTCAGTTCCTTGAGTCAACTAATGCCTCGCCCACCTTAGTCCTGACCTGGCTCCATGTGATTATTTTCTGTTCCCTACAGTCAAAAATCGCATGCGAGGAAGGAGGTTCTCAAGTCCTGAAGGACCTGTTGAAGCCTTCAAAAGTGAACTTTTAGCACTCGAGGAAAATGAGTGGAAAAAATGTTTTGAAAATTGGTTTACAAAAATGTATAGAATGTTATGGCAAATATTTTGAGAAAATATATTTTCTCAAAATAAGTAATCAAAATTATTTTATTATATATCAAAAATTGTAATCAAAATTATTTTAAGTCTTAGTTTTTGTCTGTCTCAAAAGTTTCGTAGCAAACCTCGTACGTTAAGATATTGCTTATTTTGTAATAACTGTGCTGCTTGTACAAGAATTCCTGCAAAAATTTAATTAAATAATTTTCTCAAAACTAGTAACTATGTAGTATCTGTGGCATTTTAAGTTATTGAAAACGCCCTTTTTCAATTACTGAGTAAAGCATATTAAACAGTTGCACATATGCACAGTATAATGCCTAGGGATGAGACAATTTTTCTAAAATTAATTTTTTAATTATTTCTGCTTTGTACTTCATAAACTATTTGCAATTTGTACGTGACAATGAAAAACAGAGAGAGGAGTGTTGAAGGTATGAAATTTCGAAGGCTGTGGCTTGAGCAGTACCTCAAATTCTTGCCAAAAAAAGATTTTTAATATTGCTTCATAGTAAAAATAATTTGGTCTCCTTTCAATATTTCTAAAGGCAGTGATACACTGAAGATGTATTTTGTGGATTGTCAATGTTTGTTGTGCAGACCTGCGATGATATTTATAAGACATAAATAATTTCTTTCACCTGATCGTTGTGATTAATGAAATTATGTTCTTTAGGTGTTTTCTATTATTGATAAAGAAATGCAGGAATTAACTACACAGTTGCAAGAAGTACAAGGATGTCCAGAAGCATGCTTTGTTGAACAAGCTTTAGAACTGTTAAAAGAGAGAGCAGCTATTTGTCGGGGTGAACAAGTTCTATTTCAGCAGAATGACCCTGTTTTGTTAGTCTCAGAAATGTCAACTGCTGACACTGATATGGTTAGTTGATATTAAATCCTCCAACGATTCCTTCAGCAAATTTTGATCACAAATATTTTCATTTCAAATAATTTCTCTATTTCCTTTAGTTTCCTGTGTGTGAACCTTTGGAAGATGGAAACAGTGTTGCACTGGATGCGAGTACTGAAAATTCTGGATGTTTTTTTAATCACCCCCTTGTAAATGATATCAACCAGAATTTCACTGATAAATATGATGACATTGGTACAGTTAATCATCAACGCTATGAAAGTGTGAGTAGTGAAGGCGTAGAAAGTGAGGACGGTGCAATCACTGTTGAAGATATTGAATTACCCAATACAGATCAAGTGGCATCTACACTGGAAGGATCATCGACTAAAGATTTCTACTTTTATCAAGGTTTGTGGTGTGTTGGGGAGGGGGGGTGTTTTGTTTTTGTGTGTGTGTGTTTTTAATGTTTGTAAGTGTGAACCATCCATTTTTTTAGTTTAAACATTTGAAATTCGTGCCCAACAGGTGATTGGAAAAACTTGTTTCACCAATGTTAAAACAGTTTCTATTAAAATTAGCGGAAGATCTTGTTTACCAGGATGATTTGGAACTTTTGTTAATAAATATTTGTTTTATGTGGAAAGTATTTATATTATAGAAATAAAATTATCAAACCCCTTTTGTTTTTAGATTTATCTATTGTTTCTAATGTAAATTAAATTATTTGGTTTTAGGTATATTTGGTATATCTTTATGTTTATAATATAAATCAAATGACTTAGTTGTAGATTTATTAATCATTGACAATTAGACAATCATAGGCAATTAATCATAGTCACTTTCTTCAATAACTGAGATCATGCATTTGTTTACAAACAGTACTAAAAATACCTGTTTAACAATTTTTGCCAAGTAACTAGCGTGTGCAAATGTGTTTTTAAATGATCGCAGCTATGTGGGAACAGCGTCTGAGGGTACCACTTTCGTTCGCACGTTGACTATATTGTTTCCCTCTTGATATTCCCATGGCCACCATGTTTCAAGGAGTGCAAGAAATGTTAAGAATCCCTTTTTAAGTGGCATCAATCAACAATTTTGAACGGGGACCGATCAAAATTAACACAATGAAAGTGTAATTGCAATAGAAGATGTAATATTTAAAAAAGTGCTTATCTGTTTCTGTTTCAATGACCTGTAACTGTGATAACTTTGGCATTTAAAATTCATGCTAATACGATGACGCAAACTGGTGCCTGAAGCTCATTGACTGAAGTCGGATGCGCAAGAGTCCACCCATCTCTTTCCACGAAAGATATTCCGATTGAGTTTGATACATAATCAAGGTAACACCTACAAGATTTAGAGTTCATATGTCATGTTTAAATATGGGTTAAACCGTTTTTTACAATAGCATTTAAGTGCGAATTTCAAATATTTATACTGAAAAAATTGGTTTTAATTGTTTTTTCACTACCGTCCGCATTGTCTAAAAATCTGAAAAAAAGATGTTATAGAACGTTACAAGATCCATTTGAAAGGGGGAATTGAGACAGTACTTCAAGATTATCACATCTATAATGAATTTCAAAAATTTATTTATTATTTCTCTATGAATTTGGCGTCAAAGTTCATTGACAAAAATATCATCAAATTGAACTGCTTCCTCGTCTCTGCAATTTTTTTCAGCCTGATACACACAATAGATACCGAGAAAAAAAAATAAAACATTCAAAATACGTTTCTCTATGTATCTCTGCAACAGATTGCCCTAGGAGGTTGGTTTTTTGTGAAACTAGGTCATTTTGTATTCTCTTTCGTACATGAGCATCACAATTATTGATTTGGTATTGGGGCACTTTCCACTGCCTTATTTGGCTATACCTTTTATGTCCAACATGCCTACAGTGACCTCCTTAAAATTAAGAAATTATGTATGTCTGGATATGAGTAAATTAAAACGTAGTTTGATGTTAGAAGAGAAAGTGTTTGTATGTTGCAGTGTAGGGTGTTCAATTCTCAAAATGGGTTGATCCCAAACAAAAATTCCTGGATCATACCGGTTCCCTTGTAATTTTGTAACGTAATTCTAGATTGCATTTATGAATGTTATTGAACAGAACAGAGTGGTGAAATTGTGCAGACTGAAGTGACATCCTTTTAAATCATTTAAATTCATCAAAAAATATTTTGAAAACATTTTTGTTTATAAATACATGACCATGTGAGGAAAAAGGTTTGCTGGCTTAGTTTACAATTGTGTGCATTGCAAGCCCAAAGTGAATGTCATTCAGAGAATCCCGGAAAAGTCAAGGAAATTGACATTGTTGTGGAAAGAATGTGGATTTTTGTTATCTTCTGCAATTCGTTTTTTACTATCTCGTCTTCTGCTTACACAAGATGTGCTGAATAAAAATGGCAAATTTCCTTCAGAAAACTTACTGTCTGGCCTTAATGACGTAAAAGTGGATAAATCTACTTCTTCTAACACATTGTTGTACACACACACACACGCACGTATGCACGCACGCAATGTGCAGCCGAGCAAACTATTGAGATCACAGTATGGGGAAGTCAGGTGTGGATTGCCCGAATAATGAAAATACGTGCCTCAACCGTATTGAAGGTTTATTTGTGGCCCTTGAGGTCTTGCAAGTTCGACACTCCTGCTATA
The DNA here is from genome assembly GCA_964035755.1 of Teleogryllus oceanicus. NCBI lineage: Eukaryota > Metazoa > Arthropoda > Insecta > Orthoptera > Gryllidae > Teleogryllus > Teleogryllus oceanicus. Next base: position 131,171,928 of record CAXIVR010000006.1, read on the forward strand.
ACACAAAGTGTCAGAATTCACATTTTAAGGGTCCTTAATACCGAAAAATCGATTGACAGCAAAACTTGTCAAAGAAATATTAACAGCTAACCATATTCAGGATTTTCTCCAAAATTTATATTCCTCAATTGATATGACTGATATTGCGACCCTTTGATTTTGGGGGGTACTACATTTCCATTAAACTTTGGATAATTGCAAAAGTTAAAATTTGTTCCCTGTCTTCTTACAACTACAATATTAAACATAGACTTTTTTCCCCTAATGAAATATACAAAAACAGTTCTTCAAATGTGGTCATGTTAAATTTTTCGAAGTATTAAGTTTTTACATGCAATATAGACAATTTTTTTAAACAATTATTTTTTTATTAAATGCTTCTTAATTCTTTTCCTCAGTTTGAAGTTCTGAGAGTTCTTTTTAATTGATGGGAAATGTTTATGGCTGTATGAAACAGTTTTTATTATCTAATTTGTTAGATTGTTGGTGATGTAGATACCTTATTAATTCAAAGTAAATAAAACAGATGTCTGGTGTGTGTGTGTGTGTGTTGTTGTCTGTCTGTGTCTGTGTGTGTCTGTCTGTGTGTGTGTGTGTGTGTGTGTGCGTGTGTGTGTCTGTGTGTGTGTGTGTGTCTGGTGTGTGCGTGTGTGTGTCTGTGTGTGCGTGTGTGTCTGTGTGTGCGTGTGTGTGTGTGTGTGCGTGTGTGTGTGTGTGTGTGTGTGTGTGTGTGTGCATGTGTGTGTGCGTGTGTGTGCGTCGTGCGTGTGTGTGTGCGTCGTGCTGTGTGTGTGTGTGTGTTGTGTCTGTGTGTGTGTCTGTGCGTGCATGTGTGTGTGTGTGCGCTGCTGTGTGTCGGTGTGTCTGTGTGTGTGTGTGTGCTGTGTGTGTGTGTCTGTGTGTGTGTTCTCTCTCTCTGTCTTTTTTTTTTGTTACCAGACAACATCTGTTTTATTTACTTTCTATAAATTTGTATTGATATTATCTTTAAAAGTTAGTTTTCACGCAATCTTCTATGATGGGTTTTGCAAGTCAGACGTGTTAATACAGAAATTGCATTGTAGTAGTATTATGTAGCTGTTGCTTACTGTGAGAATGTACATGCTGTTGTATCTATAATTTCTGGATTACAAGCAAACATCTTATTTAAATAGTAACAGTATTTTCCATTAGCACTATGGTTGAAACGCATTAATGCACTTTCAACCATAGATTTTAATAACAATCCAAGATTCAGTTATGATACTTCTTTTCAGTTTTTTCTCTAAACATCTTTTGATTACTACATAAATAGATTAATAGTAAAACATATTTTATTGAAGAGTAAGGAATGTTTTATGCAGTTGGTTCAATACAAGTTAATTCAATTGCAGCTGCTGATGGTCAGCACATTTACCTCCATGCTCTGAATATTCGTATGCTTGTGCACTTTTATGGAGGTCTGAAGGATTGCCCTTTGATCTTGACTGGTCAAATCATAGAAAAAGAAACTGGATCTATGACTGAAGGGTTACGACAGAGACTTCGTTATTTGCAACACCTTCCAATTACTTGTCAGTTTGAAGTAGTGGAATTACAATTGAGGCCTCCAATTGTGAACAGAGAGACCATAGATTATTTTCAAGGTAAATAAAGTTTATCGTATTTGTTAATAGTTCTGTACTGAAATCTTCTTGGCTTACAAATTTCCTAGTGAAATTTCACCAAAACATTCTCTAGCTATGAAAATGGCTATCATACTAGAAATTACAAATACCTTTCTGTGTGTTGTGTTTATTTGTGGTTTTCATGATAATTATTGACTGTGATTTGTTTGAATTAGATCAGCTGGAAATTCGTAAACGCCGACGCCTTCGAAGAGCTCGCGATGAACGCAGACGAGAGAAGCGCATAAATGAACAGAATAAACATTGGGGCAGATTTCCTGCTCCAGATATTTCTATTGATTCACATTTTCAGTTTCCTTCATGTGGTGTGGAGGTAGAAAATATTGGGTATGAATTTTCTTTGTTTCTTTGCAATACGTTCCATATCAGATTTTCAGATTTTAATGCAACTTCAGAACCAGAGAAGGCTGCTATGGGCAGAAATATTAGACTCCTTAGGAGATCAAATGACCATTTGTGAGGTATAGAACCTTCTGATCAGTGTATCATGTGTGTTTGCACTTTGCTCAATAGAAACCATTGACAGCTGCAGCTCCTCAATGACGAATTGCAAAGGAATACGGGAGAAAACACCTCTAGGTGTAATGCATCACACAAAAACCACCTGCTGGTGGCTTATGTGAAATTTAAAATTTTTTTATTGTTTATGTGAAATTTAAAAAAATTTAAATTTTCAAATATTATTTGAAATAATTTTCAATGTTAACCTACGGTCCAATGAAGTTGCATAAAATCTGAACCTGTGATCCTAAGTGTGTTGCATCTGATAAATCTACAAAGTGTAATGCATAATAGAAAATTTAAAATAATTCTAAATCTATCATTTAAAGGTCAAATATTCCTGCACCTACACCATCTAGTTCAGGGAGCAGTCCAGCTCATTCATATGATGCATTTTCGTCAGTATCTTCAGCTTTGGAAAATGTCTCTATTGACGAAAACCCACATTCAGAATTTTCAACCAGCCTGGAAATAAAAAATAATGGTGCTTCGTCTGGACCTTCATTTGCACAGGTAGAGTGGAGATAAATTATTCTTTGCGTTTTTGTATATCGATAGCTAAATTTTAACACCATTTATCTAAAATATTGTGAATTTTAAGTAGATAGGGGGAGCTGGGGAGGAACATTACAGTCTCCATTACAAGCAAAGAAAAATATGACAAATTTCAATCATTTTAACAAATTTCCAGTTAATTTCTGTGATAGGTGTCATTAGAATTCGGTATATCATTTCATTCTATTATTCTATCATTCTATCACTATTATTTTAAACTTAACCATCGATAGTAAGAAATTCGTTAAAGTTCATCGGAATAGATCCCGGTTCTGTTGTGTTATGAGAACATAATGTGAACAGTGTAAGCCAGATTTGAGATGAGTGTTAGATTAGATCTATTTGTCTCAAATCAAATTATTGTCTCTCGGTTAATTAGTTTTTGTTGTCTGATTCTCTAGCAGTCGGTATGAAATTGATTCATGAAATATGCTTTAAGGAGGTTGTTACATTACTCTTGAGTCAGCTGAATGAATAGTTGTTATTTTGGAATGTACTTGTTAAAAAATGAAGAACGCGTTACAAGTGTATTATTTCAGTATTTTGCATTGATTGGTAAACACACATTTTTAAAATGAAGTATTAAAAAGTGTTAATTGCAAGCTAGAAGCTAATTTGACTCGAAATGCCAACATGAAATATTGAAAATACTGGAGTAAAGTATGTTTATGTGCAACTGCATTTCTCCTCAAATTTCAGTTATCTTATAAGTAGAACATTTCTTACATATGTAAATGTTTTCTTTCAAGAATAATACCTTTAGATCTCAATTTACTCCTTCAGAAAACTGACAACTTTCAGGCTTGGCAACGCTTTATATTTATCACATTGGTACCAATGGTTTACATTGTCGGGAAGGTCTAGAAGTACAGAACAGTGCGTGATTTAGTTGAGCTGGTTTTGTTGGTCTTATAACTTTTTTCACTGAACAAAATCCAAAAAGACCACACCATATTAATCAAAACTCACTTCCCTTACCAACTGCTGTGCGGGAGTTCAAAGGTAATTTGCAGAACTTGAAGTTAAAATCGTGCATATGAGGTTAGGGTAAAGACCCAGAAGGCAATGGTGGATCATCCATGTACACCATTAAAACATTTTATCATCATTCATCATAAATTAACCTGTATACATATGTGAGCTCGCAAAGCTACGTCCGCCAACCAGCCTTGCTCAGTTTCTCAATGTTTAAAATTCTCGCCGAGTGGTACATCATTCAACATTGCCGACCTTTTTCGTTCTTATGAAAAGTGATGACGGATGTTATTTTCTTTTTGCGTTCTTGTACAAATTACACAGTAAAATCTTTTCATTCCAATTCTTTTCTCTGTAGAAAGGTTTAATCTACATTTATAACGTTTCCCTCTCTCATGTGATGTTATGTAGAAGTGTTTGAAATTTAAATATTTATGGACAGACTAGATTCTTTTCAGATACTTTGCGTGTAAAAATGCAAGTTTTCAAATGCGATTATCTTTGGGCATTTTTAAATGCATAGAGTAGAGAGTATTTGTAAATGCAATGCACAGCAATTCTTTGACAAGTGTCTCTTAACAAAAAAAGTCATTGTTTCCAATTATATGGGATGCATTATGTTCATTACAACATTCATGTATAGGTCTTGGTTAATATTAATCATTTCAATTATATTTTTGGAAACATTTAATCGTGTTGTTCCAGAATTTATCTTCCTTCATTTAATTCGCATTAGAGAATAAGTAGTGAAAGACATGAAATGATATTTATGTAATTTTCAATTTTCTATTTAGTTTGTATGTTGTACAATTGTGTTGTAGTTTTTCCACAGATCATCCTTTTGTGCTAAGTAGTTGCGTGCGTTCAGCTTAAATAATCTATATGATCGCCTTAGGGGAGAGTGTAAAGAGAGTGTGAATTGTAGTTTCTTGAAGTACAAAGAAAGTCGTAGGATATTATAAGATAGCTTGATGAAAATTTCCATGATATCAATGATAATTGGTATCATCTATTGATTTTGCTGTTTAGAAGATTGTATAAGGTTGTATAATTTTGAAAAACTAATATATACCTAAGTAATTATGTCATATTCTAGGCAAACAATTGCATTTGCCTAGCTGTATAATTAAAATGTGTTTAGAGAACAGATTCAAATGGTTTTTAGTTATGTATATGTAAGAAGTCATCAAAATTAGTCTTGAAGGACGAGGCCGCAAGGTTAACTGCAAGGCGGAGTGATAGTAGAGCAAAGTATTTAATCTTCCAGCCGAGTCCTTAAAGACTAATAGAGGATGTGTTATGTACAATATTTTTTAATTTCTTGTATACATATGTATGTACCAAGTAATATATGTAATATAGAGAAAGTTTGTAATGCTGCAGAAAATAGATTTCGAGATTTCAACAGAAATGCATGATTTGGGGGTCCCCTGATTACGGATTTTGTAATTTATTTTTTTCCCTTCTTTCTTTTCTTTTTTTCTTATTTCCTTTTCTTCTTTCTTCCTGTTCTTATTTTCTTTCATTCTTCTTTCTTTCTTTCTTTCTTTCCTTTTTACCTTTCTTTTTTCTTCCTTTCTTTTTTTCCCTTTTAGTTTTTCTTCTTTTTTCTTTTTTCATTTCTTTTTTTCTTTTTCCATTTTTCAAAATGTTCATGCATCTGTCTGTCTGACCATACACAGAATTTTTTCCAAAATGTATATTCCACAATCTATCTCGCTCTACTGAAAGCGTTGCGATTTAGAAAAGCATTCTTTAAAATTTGGGTGGTAAAACCCCTGGGATGGTTTCAAAATTTTCTCAAAAATAGCTCCAAATTTTTACTTTAAATTTCTGGTAAGAATAGAGTAAAATACACTTATAAATGTAGCTTAGGTCTGATCTTCACTGATATTTGAATTTTTGAAAATTGCAAAATTTGAATTTTTTGGCCTCTTCCTAAAACTACAATGTTGAATATTGTGATTTTTCCTTCAGAAGAAATTTGTTCTCTATAATTAATTCTTTCATTAACATCTCCTTTTTTTTGAAAAATTGTGTATTTTTTGTGCGGTATTGCATCAAATATGTGCAATATTAAAAAATTACAAAAACATGATTTAAAAAACAATGGCTCCAAATTTTTTGTATAAACTTTTGGTAGGGATAGTGCTAAATGTACTCTATGAACACCATTTTTCTCAATTTTTTTCTTCAAAAAGTACAAAAATGCTATTTTTTTGACCAGTTTCTCAGAATATTATTTACATTGGTGGAAATTTGTTTACATTTTTGAATTTGCTAGTACATGTGCTTAAAATGAGTTCTTATAAAGTTTCTCGAAACCTCAAGAGTTTTCTGTGAAAGCAGGCAAAATTTCGCATTTTTGCCTCAGAAATCAGAAATGCTCAAACTCCGTTTTCTTGAAAACTGCTCCAAATTTTTTCTTCAAACTGTTTGAATGGACAGTTCTAATTGCACTCTTCATTTTGTTTCAAAAAATACAAAATGCAATTATATATTTCTCATACCATTATAATATTTAATGATAATATATATTAATGGTAAATATTTCTCATGCCATTATATTATGGGTATATTTAATGGTAAATATTTCTGATGCCATTAATATAAACATTTCCAGGAATTTGTATTCATTATTGCATTTGTGAATGGAAGTTCTTCAAATGATTTGCAATAAAGTTTTTTGAAAACTCAGTAGAGTTCTGTGAAAAATAGCTTCAAATTTCGCATATACACTAGAGCTTAAACATTTTCTAAAATATGGCTCCAAATTTTTCAATGAAAATTTCCTTTCAGGACAGGTTTTTACTATTCTATAAGATTCATAAAGTAATATTCCTTTTCTACAATTACGAAAAATTAGGATAAATTGAAAAATTTTGTTAAAAATGTACTTTGTGCGGCAATAGATGGCAGCAGGCAAGAGTATGTGGGAAGTCTGTAAAGCTAGCTCAGACCAAAGAAATTAGATAACTAGCTAGTAAGAGAAAAATATATATATATATATATATATATATATATATATATATATATATATATATATATATAATATATATATAAACAAAATTATAAATTAAACAATTAATAACAATTATGAAAGTATATTTGATTAATAAAAATTTTGTGAGATATTATTAACTAAAGTAACTTATTTTGTCAAGATGTATGAATGGGAAGCTATTGTTTTTCATTGAAAATACGTATAACTTTATGACGTCCATACCGGTAAAGACGTCCAATAGAGGTATTTACTAGTGTATAACAATAAAGGTATTTGAGAAAGGTATGAAAAAATACCGCTATTTTTACCGGTATTCAATACCTTTTCGGTCGCTGTTCACTAGCAGAATCAAAGAAAAACAAACTAGCCTTGTTATCTTCTCTTTTATTTGTATTTACATTATTTGAAGTATTTCTTTTTTTAAAAACATCTATTTTATGTATTTAAATATATCTTAAAATACATGCTCAAAAACTCAAAAATAGAGTTTTAAATACAAAAATACATATTTCAAATACAAGTATTTAAATATTGCTCAACCCTCTCTATAAACTAGTATGTGCGATCAGCAATGTACTAATCTCAGTTCCCAGCTTGAGCGTAGTACTAATACATATGCCACGAGTAAGTCCGGAAAAATTTGTAGAATGAAATTGCAAAATATGGACATAAATATATAAGGAAAACGCTAAAAAACGAATATGTAAAATCAGATTTTCCTGCATATGTAACATCAAATTTCATTAGAAAATTCAATTAATCCTTACAATACAATTTCAAGTAAAAGCTAGCGATGATACATCACGCACTTTCTGGCATTATTTCTAAATTAGCAATTTTCGAAAATTGATAGAGTTCAACGAAAATGGTAATTCTTTTAAGCGTCCCTTCTATCCATGGAAAAAAATTCTTGTGATTTTTGAGATTTTTCAATATATACATCAATTTCATCCTTAAAAGTACTCTAAAATTACGCGGTTTTGCAATAAACTTACATGACCTTTGCAATCTTCGAAAATACGGCGATGTGGGCGAAAATGAGACCACCATCATATTTTGTATCGTCTTTAAACAAAAAATTGGAGCTCTTTTTGAGAAAAAGTTACAATTGTTTTAATTTCCTATACTTCGCCCCAAATGGCACGAAAACTACTCAAATGTTTAAAAAATTAAACTTGATCTTATTTTCAGATCTGTCAGAACAGATTTTAGTAAGGAAAAAAATATATAATCAATATTATATTTGAAGAAAGACGACCCCAAAAATTGCATGTTAGCAATTTTCTAAAAATAAGTGATATCAACAAACACCATAAATCACATTTCTCTTTCGTTCTGGACGTAACAAGAGGACAAAATTTAATCAAATAATTTGGTGACGGTTTGCGAAGATTTTGAAAAGGATTTTGAGGCTTAATGTAAAGTATCCTCAAAAATCAAAATATCCGTTTGAAACTCCCAAAGATAGAGTTCTTTCAGGTAGATTCGGGAAGATCAATTTTGGAGAAAATTGGCAGAGTGGTTTGGGCGTTAGCGTTGACCATAAACGGACAGACATGTTTTGGCGTCAATCGATTTTTAGGTATCAAGGACACATGTATTGTGTTTTTTCGCTAGACCACGAGTTAGAAGAAGTAATGTAATATTTAGCAAGAGGATGTATCCACTTTTACTTTACCAGGGCCCGACAATAAGAGTTTTCCGGTACCCGATTACATAATTTGTCGGAAAGTTTTAAAATCAACAACAAAGAAAACAATTTTAAAATTTTGCTTCCGCGATTTTACTTGGGAAAACAGATTCATCAGGTGAAATCTATCAAGGAGACAAACGCCGTTTTGAGATCAAAAATAGAGTCGCAAGATAAAAGAGCTCGTACGTAAAGTCGGCTCATACTTTCTGGTAGAGGAATGAAAACGGAAGATCTTAGAAGTCAAAAGTATGTAAAATAAGATGTTAGGGCATAGAATATTGGTGATATCTACACAATTCCATTTTCTTTTTGAAGTCAGTTTCCAAATCGGAATCGATATTTTGAGTACCGCCTCAAATAATGGTTTGATGGTATTCGAAGGAAGACGGAAATATGTGAACAAGATATATAGTTTTATACGACTATTACAGATGATACGAGACAGTTTGGCTGTGTTACAGCATCACTAGTTTGACACGTGGTGAAAAATATATTGAGACTGAAAGGGACGAAAGCTTAAACTGACTGCCCAGCTTGCCTGTCTGAAAGTTCGGCCTCCCGCGCCGCAGGCCGCCAGGTTTGGCTGTTCGGCCGCGTCCACGGAGGGCCCAGACGGGTCGGGTGACACAAGGGGGAAGGGGGAAGTGATTTCCAAATTTCACTTTACGCCGCTCCTATTCATCCGATTTGCATGATTGTCACGGCGTTGGATTCAGGAAGCACGTCGTCATCGCGCTATAAGCCCACCTTTTTTAATTTCTTCCCGGAACTATGAGAAAAAATTTAAATTGTTTTTTGAAAAAACGGCATCGTAGCGTGAATTCTATTTTAAAAAGGAGTCCAATGCCGTTTACAGATTGAAAATCGGAAAATTTGTTCACTCATCGGTCTAGTAAATTTTGCTTATTTTGGTGCCGCCACGTGGTGGCGACAAATGGAACTAGTGTCTGTAAATTTAGCCTTAAGGTGACGGAAGACGATTAGGTTAGTGCATTCCATTTACAAAATGAGTGAAGTGTGGAATCATTTTGAAGTGGACTCGAAAGATGACAATCGTGCTATTTGTACAATGTGTAAAAAACCATTTTCGCGCGGTGGAAAATCACACAATACTAGTAATTTAAAAAAACATGTTACATCGATTACACCGGGTAGTTTTCAGCTCCACCGAACACAAGAAGGCCAAGCCAACTAATGCTGCACGGGAAGTTGGAAATGTCGCAGATTGTACGAGTGAAGTGGTAGAAGTTGATGACCCATGGCCAGTACTCTCAAGATCCTCAAGTTTCAACACTAATCAACCGACACTCGTTGATTGTTTGGACATAAGAAACAAATTTAAACCCGGAGACAACCGTGCCAAAGCAATAACAAGAAAAATTGCTTACATGATATGCAAAGATAATCAACCGTTCAGTATTGTTGAAGACAATGGATTAATGGACAAGGAATTAATTAAGGAAGGATTAATTCAAGGAATTAATTTTGAACCTAGATATACCATGCCCACAAGAAAATATTTGGCGAATCACTATGTCCCCCAGTTATTCGTAGAAGTGGAGAACAAGGTGAGATCAAATCCAGGAAGCCGAGAGGGTTGCAATCACCACTGATTTATGGACTTCAACAGTCTGTGATTATATGAGTATTACAGAGCATTTCATAGACAAAGATTTTTAACTTCATCACATCTGCATTGAAGTAATACCTTTTGAAGAAATCAGTCACACAGGAGCAGATATTGCAAATTTACTTCGAAACACTTTGAAATTATGGAGTCTGCTAGATAAGTTAGTAGCCGTAATTCACAACAATGCTCAATGTAGTAAGAGCATTGATCGAAGGACATTTTCCGCATATTTCATGTTTAGCTCATACTTTGCAACTCGTCGTGAAAGAGGGACTGTTGAGCAATACTAAAATTCAGAAAATTACTGCTTTGTGCTGAAAACTTGTGGGGAGTTTCAAACATTCCCCTAAATCCACCAAAGTGCTGAAAGCGGCCCAAAAACGTCTTTTCTGTACCTCCACATCGTTTAATTCAAGACGAGCCGACGCGATGGAACTCAACTCTCCACATGCTCCAAAGACTTCAGGAACAGAAGAAGGCTATTGTTTATGCTTCTGCCGGCATATAATTGCCAATTCATCTCACAACTGAGCAGTGGGAACTTATTGATCAACTCCTTAAGACTAAACATTTTTGACCTAGCAACACTAACGGTCAGTTTGCCTAAAATTGTCAGCATCTGAAGTTATTCCTATTGTAAATAGTATAATTTGTGAACTAGAAAAGCCAAATGAAGTTGATTCAGGACTTGCTGCTGCAAGAAAGATTATGCTGGAATCTTTAAAAGTATAGAACTAAATGAAATATGTTCCATTGCTACATTGTTGGATCCTAGACTGAAAGGTCGATTATTCCGCAAGAGTGCTGCGTTCGAGACTGCCCGAAAGAGATTATTGGATCTTGCATGTCAGGAAGCAGATCCAGTGGTTTCAAAAGAAGAGGTAAGAGTTTCTGATTTCTAATTTTAATTTTTAACAACCCAATTTTTTCATCACAATTTCAATTCTCCGATATTTCAATAGTTAAAAAAATTAAAATAATTCCAAAAACTCATTTTCAGTATCTGTAAGATTCAAATTAAAGACATGCATTTATTGTTCAAAATGTTAATACATTTAATTTATTTTATAGGCATCCTCAACTACTGAATCCTCGAAAATGCATGGCATGTGGTCTCTTTATAGGAATATTTTAAAGAGAGACTACAAAACATCATGCTGTATTCACGAAACCCCAACTCAAGAGGATGAATTAAATGTGTTTTTAAGCGAGGACTTGCTTCCTCCTGATATTTACTCCTGTACTAGCTTACTGGAAAAACAAAGTGACACTCCCCAATTTAAGAAAAAGTGCTGTTCGATACTTGTGCGTTCTACCAGCTACAGTGTTTTCGGAGAGACTTTTCAGTACAGCTGGATTGATATGTGACAAAAAAAAAGGAATAGAATGGACCCAGAAAGAGTTAGAACGTTAGTTTTCCTTAATAAGAATCTTTAAAAATTTAAAAATGTATGTTCACCTCAATAGTTTAAAATATTAAAATAGTAAATCCATGTATGTATGAAGAACGAAATATATCCTTGCAATTCTGATTAAACCATTTTTGTTGTTAAGTCTTAAAAGTAGTACGGTATCAAGTATCAAAGCTCTCAGACAGGTAACGGTATCGAGTATTGAGAAAATCTGATATCGACCCATCACTAGAATTATTGCTGTATATAATTGATCAGATAACTTCCCAAGTATACAAATGTTCTGATTTCTGTAATAATATGCAGTGACCTGCATCAAAGGCTGTTATATTTATGAGTGTTCAATATTATTTATATTTTGTGACAAAAATAATACTGCTGTTTAATTGAGTGAGTTGGAAGATGTTGCAGATCTTTACAATATTGAGTGTATGTTATTTTAAAATATAAAGTTTTCTTCTGTCAGAATAAAAAATCTTGTAAGGAATGATTATCATTGTGACATTCAGTGTCTGAATAGAAATAGTGTTTTCAAGCTAAATGTTTTTAATGGGACAAAATAAAATTTCTTAGTGTAGAAAACAATAAGTTATTTTTTTCAACAGATGCTTCGCAGTGGAAAAAGCAAATGGCCTTCTGTCAGTGAGAAGAAAAAACATAAAGAGCATCACATACTTGGTCGAAAGCAATACGCAAGTCCAGATAGTGATCCAGAATATGAAGGATATACTCCTTCAAATCAGAGCTTCGGTGATGCTATTGCTGAAGCAATGGAAAGAGCAGCAGCGGTGGCTGCTGCATCTACATCAGCAAAAGATGAGATGCAAGGTATACCCAAAATGATATCAAAAGAGTCATAAAACCTTTCCTACATGATAAGTTTCATGTCAAATCTCGATTTAAAATGCTACAATGTTTATCGTATTTCCTTTTTAACTAAAGTATTTATTCTAAGAAAAAGGTGCATATTGTGGATGAGAGGATTCATTTGTTTCTTATTTGCCTATTTCAAGGCTGAAACCATATTCACTGCTGATGACTAGGGCCCAGAAATGTTAGAAATATGCAAGCATTTATGACCTTAAAAATACGAAAATATGACTTAAAAAATTGTTGTTTGCATTTTTGAAACCTTAAACACCTTCCTGCTGTGTAATTACCAATTATATTGTAAATATACATCTATCACATTCACAGTTCATCCCTTCTTCTTTGGCCATACTTGTACATAAACAAAAGGCGCTTAAGTAATCATTTCTATAAAATAAATTGTCTTGTGTAAAAAAACTTTTAATTATATTAAAGGAAAATTGAAATGGCTACATTTATTTCAATCATTCATATTTATTACTCGCATGGGACGCATATAGAAAGGAAGTAAGAGGGTACCAATTTTTTCCGCAATATTTTTTAAATATACTTTTGTGTTAACAGATTGCGCTGAAACTTAACTTGTGTTTAATTCACTTAATAGTTACCTTTGTATAATCTGCTGTTGTTGTCACATCTATAATCAAGTTATTGACCCTCTGTAGACTGAAAATATCACAATGATAATAACAATATGCTTAGTAATCATAGGATCCTTAGCACAAAAACTAGATGTGATTCAGGAAAACTATTATATTAGAGTTCAGCCTGGTCAATTCCTATAAAATCCATTGAAAAAAATTTTAACTTCATAAACTTTTTGTAAAAACGCAGGCCAGTGTAATTCATCCCGAGGGAAAGGATTTTGAGGTGCAAATTATCTTTGTAAAAGGGGGAAAAGGTTCTGAAAATGCATACAAATTGGTGCTGCTGAAACAACTGTATTAAGGTTTAAACCAGTTACATGAACACACTTTCTAGAATGTGCGTAGAATTTTGCACGAACGTTTTCTTCCTTATAAAGTCTGTCGAGGTTATTCATAGACACTTAGTACACATTAAACACTGTAATAGATAGAAAAATGTTAAACAATTGCCTGTGCTGACTTGCATTTATTTTTCCCGCGTAACGAGTAGTAGAATGTACTTTGCAGGCACATCAAACTGCGCCTGCACAAGCACTTGCCTGTATGGGAACCTCGGCACTCTTGCAAGCACAGGCAACTTCCCCTAACTTCCTCCTCTTTTTCCCTCCAAATCCAGGTGCTGCCAGTTCTCTTTTAGTATTGATGGGTGTCATTATGGCAAGGGTAAACATTTTCTTCAGGTCACAAACGACTAGATTTCTGCACTCCCATTTAAATGTCCTAAGTTGCTTGTTTGGGCAGCACTTTTAAATCCAGTGGGAAAGGATTAAACTGTTTCAGCAACACTGTTGAAATTTAAAATTGACTGTACAGCTGCAGATTGACCATTGTGGCTGGGATATAAATTACTGGTGGTTTTACATGGAAGATATTTTAATATTTATTTAATATTATTGATTTCTGATTAAATGATATTTTAAGAAGCTGTTCAAGAAGAGAGAAATAAATTTTCTGCTCAATCTTTTAAAAATGCAGAGAAAGGTGCTGAAGAGGGAAAAAGTGGCAAAATCTAGAAATCTCATGGAAAGGTGCCGCATATTGTATTTATTTCGCTTCATTTCATTCCCTTAATTAAACTATCTGTATGCAAAGGGCTATACTTTTGAAAAGGTGCCGGACCTTAAAATCCTTTCCTTATTCATAACAAAAAAATACGGTGGATATTTGTTTTTCTGTATTGCATACTCACTTCCTAATACTCAAGTGTAAGGTAATTGTTTTCTTTTTCTTTCCTTTGTTTTTTAGACATAGAAAACTCATTAAGAATTATTTTGAATTTTTTTAATTGTAAGAAATTAGAAAAATATCTATACCGGAAGATGAAGACAAAATAAGAATATAACTCTAAAAACTAAGATCTGTATTGAAATTAAATCTAATTGACAGTTCATTATAGAATTATAATATAACTGTTTCGAATAATGTGAGAAATTGTGTACGGTTGTAGCACAACAAGGCCTTTAAGTTCTTGTCTTTGGTACAAATTATATTTTTAATTTTGGGATTTGTGAAATAATTCACACTTAAGGCTGTTGCCTAAATGTCTCCTTCATACATCTGTTCAGAATATTATATACATCTAAAAGTCTTTTTTTTTTTTTCAGATGATCCTGGAAGTTCTGGAAAGAAAAAAAAGAAACAAAAGCAGAAACTTTTGTTTGCTACTGGTATGGCATGTATCAGTAAATAATTTGTTGGCCTGTAGTTTTATGTCTGCCACAACAATCAATAGCCATGCTACTCAACCCTAACTATTCAAACAGTTCATAGATGTTTTACCAAATAATTTCTTCCAATGATTTTTTTCAGAATTAATTTTGTAAAATGTTTTGCAGCAAACATTTGAAGAAACATTTCAATTCTCGCTAATCTTTAATTTTATTGCTGCTATAATTTGAAACAGTAAATTAGAATATTTTTCGTGTTTATAAGCTGTAATGTCAACTGCATTTGTGTTATTGCTGTGAAGAAAGAGGTTGCCTACGGTGGAGTGTTATATGTTGTGAAGGTGGTGTTATTGTTTTCTCTGCTGTACCATCTATTCCACATCGAAAATTTCTTAGGAGTTGTGATTATCTTCCATAAAGTCTCCCTGAAATCCTTGTGAAAGTAAAAGAATTTCTTTCTTGCAGTTCAGAAGATAATTTTGATCTGACACTAAAAATGTTTTTCTTGCTATCTGGAAATTTCAAAAAGTTAATATAATTTAATCTGTGATGACAACAAAGATTATTATTTGAAATCTTTACGTTGTTCAGAGAGTGCAAAACCATTTGATCGTTCTGTTTGTTTGTCTACTGGGGACTAAGTACAATAAATGTTTTTTGTTAAATTCAGTGCTCCACATGCTGATAATGTCTTCAAAACAAGGATAAAATAAATGAATGAACTATTTAGTTTCTTTGTTACTGATAAATTTAGTTCTGAAATTCAACCAAATTCCTGTATGCCTTTAAGGTAGTGTAACAAAAATAAGCAATATTCTTTGAAATGCGTATTAACTTGTGCTGATTGACAGGAACATTCCTGTTCTATATCTATTTAATATAAATTATAAAATAATTAAATCTTGATATTGATTGAATGATCAGATTATCTTAAAATCTTTCTTTTGTGTGATGTTAAAATCTTAAAATCAGTGTTTTTGTATCACTTGTTTGAAAAATAACATTTGGTGCAAGCACTATTCTATAGAAAACTCTTCCCCAGTTCCATTAAATCTTAAGCTGTACTTGGCCAGACTGCCTACCTGGCTTACTATTTAGTGATATTCGTGGCAGTTCAGCTGCAGAAATAACTGTTCTAAAAACTTAAACCAGAAGGTAAATGATGTACACATTGGCTCAGCGTGCACACCAAGGTTGTTTACATTACATACAGGCACAGTAGCTAGAGGTAGCAATTTCCTCACCTCATGTGCAAGATCTCTTGATGCCAGTGTAGAAATGTCATGCATCACCAGTCACTTCAGAACAATTGTAATTTCAAAATTTATCTATGGACAGGCAGTTTGCCGATAATGTTCTTGATCCAATTACAATCCACATTGTATGGTGACAAATCGTAGATTCAAAATAGCCTTAACCATAACAAAATAATAATGATCACTGGCAATGATTGCAGTTATAATGATACCAATTGAGAAAAACTATAATACATTGTAACATTAAGTTCTTTTTAATAGCAAACCATACATTCTCCAGCTCTGACTTTAAATATTATAAGGCTTATAATAATATTATTGACTTATAATATTATAAGGGAAAGTCCTCTCGTGAGTATTCAAAGTATTTTTCAATGTATCCTCTTCATTATTTCAATTTCTGACTATGGCAAAATGCGTTTTCAATTATGAAAGTTATTGTCTAATGTAACTGAAATTGCAAATTTATAACCAATTCAGACATTAAACAATTTTTCTTTTTAGAAATCCAGATGTGCACAAAACTGCAATTAAATCAGTATTTATTTTCCTCCTAATGTTGCATTACATATAGAAAATTTTCTAGCACATTTCCTAAAAGTATTTTATGTTATGATTTGCTAAGCTATTTCTGCTATAAAATGTAGAACGATTCTGAATGGTGAGAATCAATGTTTATGTTCAGAAGAAAAAAGGTAGGTTACAAGTTTCGAGGGAGTGGTGACTTCACAGCAAGTGGAGAGGAGTCTCTGGCGAAGGAACCTTAGTGCTCGCATGACAGAACAACCTAACCTGAAGACTATAATCCACATCTGCATTAATAGAAATAAATGAATAATTTGAAAAGGAAAAAGCAAGTTTACCATTGGAGATTGTTAATATCCCTTCCAGCCATGGATTGCTTTTGCTGAAATTGAGGATTTTTTTTAGTCCAAAAACAATTCTAAAAGTTCTGCACATTGGGACTGGCAATATGATATACACTAAAAGAGATATACAAGAGTAAATTCAGTGTGCTCAATTTATTTCAGCTATGCTTTCAAGCAAGAACAGTATCTGAAATGACCCTGCAAAAGACAAAGTTAAAGTTTTAGATGAGGGGTTGAGATTCTAGTGCAGCAAGTCACATTTGAGATTTCACCCAGGATTTTAAACAGTTCAAGCTGTGGGTACCTCAATCAGGATTTCGAGTTTTTTGAGGCTGAATGCACTTTTCAGGGAACGTATAAACTAGAACTGAAAAGTATGAAGGTGGTGATGTAATCAACTAATCTCGGCCTCTCGTATGTTGACTAAACAATACTTTTAACATGTTCATGTAACTAATGAAAAGTATGCCTTATGTTTTCAGTTTAACAGTTTGCAGTTTTGTTAGATGATTAAAAACAAAAACATAACCAGAAATATTCCTAAGGCCTAAATTCCCTTTTCAGTGCAAGAACAAGTTGTTTATTTTGTTGCGAATTTTCAGGGGAGTGGGGGGGATTAGCACTTGTATGCCGAATCCATTTTTACACCTCAGGATTGTTAGCCCCGGGGGAGGAAGTATGAGAGGATGATGATGCTGATGAATTGTGAATGGACAATCACAAACATAGCTGGCACAAGCATTATGAATGGACAGCACACACAGTCATGTCCAAGGTGGGATTTGAACGCTCGATCCATTGCTCCAAGACCGCTATGGCACTACTGCCTTAGCGATCTCGGCTACCTGGATTGGTGAATAAGTTGGTTATTGATATTAATTCTCTCCTTTATCTGCGATGAAAAACAATGAAAATAACTGTCAATGGAATAGGTTATCATTGGTAATCATTTTGGAAGATAGAAGGCTGCTCTGTTTCATTTGTCACTTTGTTACAAATGTATAAATTGATTTTTTCCTAAATTCATAGGCAATCGTCAGACTGACAGTATATAATTTTAAGATATATAAAAATAAATTAATTTAAAAAAGCAGATTCACAAAGAAATGAACTTAAGTCATTCAAAAATTCACTTTGTTATATTGTTTATAAATTTAGAGTATGACTCAACATTTGCACCTTACACCCATCCTTCAGAAAGGTGCAAAAAACTATTGGTTCTGACCATGAGAACACAAAAAGTATCATTCACAAGTGATGCTTTACTAATTTCCAAAAGATTAACTCATCATTTAAAAAGCAAGAAAATTAAAATCAAATTCCTGATATTTAGGATGGATTCTTTCTGTGCACTTCTTAACAAGGGAAACATTTTAAAGACATTAAAAAAGAACTGGTCTAATGAACCTAAAATAGATTTTCTAAACTTACTGAAGGTTAGATATGAAAACTCAATTGGACAGTCAATACAAATTTAAACAATTGAGATTCAAACACTGCAATTTATTCATAATTATTTAGAATTATTGGAATAACAAGTTAGTACATCAATTCACAAGTTTTAGTTAATGACAATAAAGATATCCAACTCTTGCTTTAATTTTGTATTTTGCAATATCAGCTTAAAGTTGATTTGAATTACAGCAGAATAATAATATGTAGATTTTGCTGAAGATTCACACACAATTGTGATATGAATGTATATTACAGTAGTGGTCATTAACAAGTAATAAAAACAAGATTCAGTTTACATTTCAAATTGTTAATTAACTAGTTTTAAATGGAGTCCTTGGGGAATGCCTGAAATAACACATTCATTGCACACACATGCATTGTATTTAACATAGTGTGTTGTGCAATCAAATACCTTTTTATCTGACTCGAGATGGGTCCACAATTTTCTGATTTATGTAATTTATGAAAAAGAAAGATTGCCTGTATCAACTGCTTTGCTGACATTGGTAATAGATTAAATACATTAATTTCCTTACTATACTACAAATGTTTTTGAATAGTACTTCATCTAAAGCAGTTCTGTTAGAATTGAATGCTGTCAACTTATTAGGTAATTAAAATATTGGGGAACTTTGCAATTTGTATTTGATGTCCCAGGATGATTTCCCACACTGGAGGAATACATACAAAAAAATGTAGTTTTTTATTGGTACATTTGGTGGAAGAAAACCATTATAACATTACTTTTCTGCATTGTTGCTTTTGCTGAGTGAATCTCTTCAAATCACACTCTCTTGAAATGCCTTTTTGCGATTTCACCACTTTCCTCATGGACCATGGTCTGAAAAAACAAAAAGCAACTCATTTTATGATTTTTTTTTTTTTTAATTGGGCTATCTTACAATTGCAAAGCCAAACATCTTGCCAAAAGTACACCATCTTCCGAGAATGTGTATGTTCTTGTAACTTTTGATCCACTCGGTGTTTCTGTCTCGGTCACCAGCGAGTCCCCATTCTTAACTGTTTTACACTGAAACATGGATAAATAAAGTAAATGCATAATAAAGTAATTTACTTCACTTATCAAATTTACTACTGGAGTCGTGCCTTCAGAGTATCGCCACTGGGCATCACTTCGTTGTACTCTTCTCCCAATGTAAAAGAGACTTCATGGGTGCGTAACAGTGTAATGTTTTTTAAAGTCCATTTACCCTCTTCACAATTAACTTCTAGTAACGGACTTGACATCTGCATCATTTTCCGACCAATATATGGGACACCTGCAAAAACGTAAGTGTTCATAGTAAAATCTCAAAACACTTGTTTATTTTTTCATTCATACTTACCAACGACTCTGAAATATGCATCTAAGTTTTCATTTTTTTCGTGCTGATATTTCCCTTCAATTTGCACCATTATAGTAATTATTTTCTAATGTAAAAAGATAAATTAAAATAAATATAACAACAGGTAGAATTATGACGTTTGCAGCTGTATCTCCCAGGCAGCAGCTGTAGCATCCACGTGATTCTCGAAGTTGTCCATAGATAACAGAAACAAAGATAATGTCTTATTGGTATTGAAATACAATTGTATTAAATTTAGAATTCTTTTTTTTTAATACGTAGTCACATGAAAGTGTGTTTTTTTGTTGTTGTAATAGTTGTAGTAATCCGTGAGATCGAGTTTTTTTGTTGTTTAATATTTGACATTGAATCGCACAGCTTGTTTCTAAGAGTGAATTAAATTGGGAATAAATAAAAATCAGGTGCGAATAAATAAAAATTAATGCGTTTGAAGACGCTATTAAACGTCGAGCCTTCCGCTAGTTTGTACTCCCTCTTCGATTGTCGTAAGAACAGAAGTTCAGATTGATGGACCAAAAGAGTATAAGAATGGACTGGACAATCATAATACACCGAAAAGATGTTCCTCGTGGATTGAGTTTGCCAAAATAATTTTGTGCTCTTCAGCACTAAACCCTAACAATGTCCAAATCCATTCTCTAATATCACGTAAAAATAAAAAATAAATCTGGAAGTCGTGACAAAATCGATTGAGATGGACACCAAAAGATCTGTATCGTTTAAATTAACATTCTTTATAAGCGTAGCTTTTATGTTTTCGTGTTCTGGAGCAACTGCGGGGAGGCAAATTTTAGAATTAGGGGAAAAAAATAATGGTATCTTTATCAATATCTAATTGATTCAAGTATTTCCTATCCTAAGACATGCGTCTTTTCTTTTCTATCGAAGATAAGATATGGTAATTTCCATTTTACAAGGCAACGAATGCAACAAACATTCCTTAGTGCAAAGGATTCTTTTTGAAGATAGGACATGTTTTCGTTCTCTCTTTTGCTTTCCGAAGGCGTAGTAACACGTGTGTATTATTAAAGTGAAAGGCATTTTATACTTTTATTTATAGAGAATAATTTAAAAAATTCATCAAATGTTTTTCGTACTATTTTGTAACTAGAATACGAAACATTTCTGGGAAGACACGTCGTATTACGTGGATCTATTTTTTGTCTGTAGCTAGTGTCTGACGCCATTTTCTGGGTGGACAAGGGTGCGATACACGAAGTCACGAAGTTCTCCAAAGGAATTTTAAAAGGATTTCGAACGAGAAGGGAAGAATATACTCTGGTTATCGGGTATGTATGGGCAAAGAGCCTGATTCGTGCATTTTAGGCACCTTTCATTTGCAAATTTTCTAAGTATAGTTTCATTGTGCATGTTTTGGGTGTGGTATGATATAGCGGCCTGTCAAACCCGACTCTCAGAATTTGTTTACATTGGTTTTCCTCCTAAGTGTTTGTACACATATATTAGAATAGAATTAATTGTAGTAATATTTTCATTTATTTTGTGTATGAAATCCTGCAATTAACAAATACATTATTATCGGTAATACAATGGCCACGATCGATGAGCCAATTTGAGATTTTTGTTGTTTTTTAATTTTTTTTAAAAATGTTTGCGGTATGTTACAAAGTTTGGGATTTATTATTAATTGTTTTCTGTTGTGCTCATGACTGTTGACGTTTCACAATTACAAAGATAATGAGATATGTGAACGTACGTCGGAAATCGCACTATTTTCTTGTGTTTATCACCATTTTGCGTTACTTTTGCTTACTTTTTTTTTTATAATGATAATAATAACAATAATGTGTATTATGAAGACTTTGATATAATGTACCTAGTAAATTTAGTGACAGGTGCACTACTTGAAGATTAAATTCAGAGATAAAACTAATTTTGAAGTTTGAGAACTTTTGATGTTTAGAATGTATATTTGTTTAGAATGTATATTCAAAATGCATGAATATTGCTAGTATAGTTTAATGATGTTTTATTTTGTTATAGGATCATAATTGCATTCCCGTGACACCATGAGTTATCAGATGCAGCCTCAACAGGCGAGACCAAGTATGTACAATTATTAGTAATAAAATTACACAAATAAGTTTTGTTGCTTGAAATTAGACATAGGGGTTTAATTTTTGTATTTCTTTTGTAAACGTTTTAAAGATGTCCTGATATGTTAAAAATTGTTTCTTCTTTAGTGTCTCATGGGAACTATCAAGGGCCTGGTGATTTGCCAATGAGTTCAGCAAAGGATTCAACTTTATTATGGCAACAAAATTCCTATTTAGGAGACTCTGGAATTCATTCTGGAGCAACCACACAGGCACCATCATTAACTGGGAAGGAAGAAGACATGGAATCAGATGGACTAATGTTTGATCTTGATCAAGGCTTCACTCAAGGATTTACTCAAGATCAAGTTGATGGTATGACTAAATTAATAAGAAGTTTATGAAACAGTTTTTGCTTGATTGCAATTGTTGTTTAAGTTTGTAAGATCATAAGATTGGAACAATATTTTCTTCAAGAAATTGTGTAATTATTTGAGATTAGGAAGGAGAAATTTCTCTCTACAGATAAAGGTTTATAATTTCATGACAAATTAATTTTATCGATCAATAATGTCAAGTTAATTAGCAAATTACTAGATGAAATATGGTGGGCTTATTGAATTTTGCAAGTTATTAATTGCAGATACATTTATGCATGAGCTTCAAGAATACTTCATGTAATGTTTTTTAGACATGGTTCCTCTGGTAGTTAATTTATGACTTTTGTAATTCATCACTATGGTATCTTACATTTTCCATATTTGATTTAACCATGGGATGATGGATTCTTCTTGGAGATTGCATTGGGGCATGACATACAGATTGTGGAATTACAAGATGTACTTAATTATGTTACAACTTTGTCTAAACGTTGTGTGTTTAATGAATCCAAAATACAAATTGGTAAATTTACTTATAATTTTAAATTATGCTTTAAGAAAATTATTCCTGTAATTGTAACATCCAGGACAGAAATGTAATTGTTGTTATAGATGAGAGACTTTCAGAAGCCTTTTGCATTGACATTAGTGGTACTAATTACGTTTTATTATCCAGAACTTTTGCTGTCTGAATATTGTACTTCAGGTACATTTTTGTATTTATCTTTTCAATTTCAAAGTTTGTAAATTCTGAAGATCATTCACAATATTTGAAGACAAAATGAAATTGATGGATCTTTCTTGCAAGCAAGGCTATGTTGGACAAGTAAATAGTGTTAAAGACCCCAGGCAAGGTGACATAATGATTATGAAGATATTTGTTTAATTATGAATCAGAGAACAACATAACTTATCACCTTTGAAACCAAAGTAAGAAAGAATAGAAGAATTTATTGTGCCAGATTAGATTCACTTTGATAGGCAAAGTAATGTCTTGAGGATTAAGTGACTTTCCATTATTCTTTAGTTTTGTGTATCTTATTTAATAAAACGTTTTCAGAAATGAATCAACAATTAAGTCAGACTCGTTCCCAGAGAGTTCGAGCTGCTATGTTCCCAGAGACTTTGGAAGAGGGAATTGAAATTCCCTCAACCCAATTTGATCCAGCTCAACCAACTGCAGTTCAAAGGCTTGCTGAACCAAGTCAAATGCTTAAACATGCTGTTGTAAATTTGATTAACTATCAGGTGGGCACTCACTTTTAAAACTATATTTATTGTTTAATTCTACATTTTTTAAAGAGGTCTTTACATCACTTTTGATTCTTTCAAGTGAACATGTTTTGAAGTTTTAATTTGAAAATGAAATGACTACTTTATGTGGCAGACATTTGTTGAAAGTAGTTTGCAATTTGATATCTCAGACTTTTGTTATTTCAAACAGTAGCATCACCTCAGTGTTGTAATTTTTAATTACCACCCTCATGTCATCATCTCTTTTCTTGCCTTCTTTGATAAAGATATTGAATATCTTTCCATATTATTGAGCAATATGAATCGAAAGGTGGCACCACACATTTGTTATTCAGTGAGTAACGAGTAACCACTCGCCGAATGCTGAGCAGTGTAGATGTGTTGCTTGCTATTTGCAGAGTGACGAACATTTTGTGCTTGTCCTACCCACTGTGCGTCAAGTCTTTAGAACACATCAAAGGGAGTGAAAATTCACTGAATACATCAGCTGTTCAGCACAGGGCAAGCAGTAGCACGCGGCTCCGCGAGCCACAAGTATGGAGCCACCTTAACACAATGTGTCTATTGCATCAAATTATTCATCATCATTCATCAATCCATTAATTTTTGTTACAAATAATGTTGGTGCTGGTTTCCATCACTAAACACTGTAAAATACAGCAAACAAAGTATGATTTGGTTTTCAATTTTAACAATTGAAAGGTTTGACAAGTTCTTCAGTTTTGTTCCGTTAAGATAGATCAAAATAATGCACATGTAAACACTTTTAAGTACCATATTTATCCAAATAACTTTCTTCTCCAGATTTTGCCCTCTAAAAATCTGAAATAGTGTTTTATTTTCACACGTTAAGAAATGCGTATTTGTACGATTTGATATTCTACACATCTCTGATGAGCAAAACACTCCAAGAATATAGTTGAAGGTCCCAAAAGATCTTATTTATATATTTCAAAGGGCGGAATATAACTAGAGTTCAATGGCCTTACAATAGATTTTTAGGCCCTTGGACAGAGATTTTTCTAGTTCTGGACAATTGATGCATCAGGAAACAGATTTTTAAGTCAGTTGTATGTTATGGACTGCATATGCGCTGTCTGATTTGGACAAAGTTAAAAAGAATATGAAGAAATAATGACTACATTAAACTCTTGTAGTGTGCATAAAGCATAATACAGAAGTGGTTTTTTCACTAATTTGTTTGTTGGGAGCTAATTTTCATTGTAGATAGTTAGTTTATAGTTCGATCAATTTTAAGGAGCTAATGTCAAGTTATAAAAACAATAATCTAGGATATTTGGGTAAATATTTGTTTACATTTTATTCCAATATCAGGTTTTTATTATTCTTGGTTTTCTAAAGAGTTTAAGATTTTATTAATGTAGATCAGTGCATAGTAATTTTATATGTAAGTGACATTGAGTATTGTTCAAATTATAGTTCGTATAAAATGAAAATTACTCTGGAAATTAAGTTTGATTGTGAAGAGTCATAAATGTCAACCAAAGTCAATCAATAGTTTTTCTAAGTTTCTTTTATTCATTGAGAAGTTGTAAAGGACAGATATATTGAAAAAAGAGTATTGGAAATAAGATTAAATCAAAATCTTGAAGAGTGTAGTTAATTTTTGACAGTTGAAATGGCCTACAAGTGTTTACTCTGTTATTGAATAGAGTTGAACATTATTATTTATATAATGCATTTCTATTGATAAGTTTTAATAAAATATTCTGTTATTAAGTTGTTACTGCTAAATTACTAATGTCTTATGCTTTAGGAGATTTTTTGAAAAATGGCAAAGGCTGTATTTTCTCTTTTCATGAAAGTGAACATTTCGGTTATTTTCCTTTGTTATATATTCCCTTTGTGTGTGATAACCTTTTCAATGTTATGTAATTATAGGATGATGCAGATTTAGCCACTCGTGCCATCCCTGAATTGATAAAGCTCTTAAATGATGAAGATCAGGTGGTTGTATCTCAGGCTGCCATGATGGTACACCAGTTATCCAAAAAAGAAGCATCACGTCATGCAATAATGAATAGTCCTCAGGTCAGTTATTCTTGATTTTGTTTATTCTATCAATCTTAAAAATACAAATGTTGCAAGGTATTGGTTGGATATATGTAATTGTAATACAACCATCACATTTCTTATTTTAGATGGTGGCTGCTCTTGTACGTGCCATTTC
Source organism: Teleogryllus oceanicus (assembly GCA_964035755.1). Taxonomy (NCBI): domain Eukaryota; kingdom Metazoa; phylum Arthropoda; class Insecta; order Orthoptera; family Gryllidae; genus Teleogryllus; species Teleogryllus oceanicus. The sequence goes on from CAXIVR010000006.1 coordinate 131,197,378, forward strand.
AAATAGCAATGATTTAGAATCCACCAAAGCTGCTGTTGGCACATTGCATAATTTATCACATCATCGTCAAGGTTTATTGGCAATATTTAAAAGTGGTGGTATACCAGCACTTGTGAAGCTTCTGAGGCATGTGTTGGCATTATCCTTTTTGTGTTATTCACTATGCTTTTATGTTCAATTTTATTTTATTATCTTTCTTGCTATATTACTTCTACATAGTCACAAACTGGAGAGCTATCATTGTATAATGAAGAATTTCTTTCAACAGTTCACCAGTAGAATCTGTACTTTTCTATGCCATTACCACTCTGCACAATCTTCTCCTCCATCAAGAAGGCTCCAAAATGGCTGTACGACTTGCTGGAGGTTTACAAAAAATGGTTGCACTTTTGCAACGGAATAATGTTAAATTCTTGGCCATTGTCACAGACTGTCTGCAGATTTTGGCTTATGGAAATCAGGAAAGCAAGCTCATCATTCTTGCATCACAGGGACCTGTGGAACTTGTTCGCATTATGCGATCTTATGATTATGAGAAGTTGTTATGGACTACTTCTCGAGTATTGAAAGGTAAGAAAAAATACGTTAAAAGCTTGCTTTTCTTATTATAGCAACATTTTTTCTTCAAAATATTTTTTATTGCAGTTCTATCAGTTTGCTCAAGTAATAAGCCTGCTATTGTGGAAGCTGGTGGAATGCAAGCATTAGCAATGCATCTGGGTCATCCAAGTCAAAGGCTGGTTCAAAATTGCCTGTGGACTCTGAGAAATTTGTCAGATGCTGGGACAAAAGTGGTATGTAAATTAAGTAAATACAGTAAAACCCCTCTTTTACACTTTTCATGGGACCATAGGAAAAATGGTGTAAATTGCGGGAAATGTAAATAAGGGGAAATTATTTTTTCTCTTCAAAACTATAAATAAATTGTATTTAAATACTAAAAATCCAATAAGAATGATAATATTCAGTATTATACACAAATAAGATTATAAAGACAAAAAGAAATCAGATATTTTGGTTTGTTTTCTTCTTTTAGCTTGGACTGATTGAATTTGAGACTCTAGTTCATACACTTTATCAAAAGTAGTATCACCACCATCTGCAGCAGAGAGGTATTTTTTTATTGTTTCTAGGGCTGCAAATGCTTGTGCACTAGTGGGAGGAGGTTGATCATAATCGTCAGTGCCATCTTCACTTCCATCAGCATCTTCACCAACAGCATTATTTTGAAGATAATCTTGAACAATATCTTCAAATGATGATTGTTCATCAGCAGTACGAACATCATTGTCCACAGATACAAACTCTTCAAATGAAGTTTGAGACTTAATACTTGTCCAGCCCTCACACTCAAAATCAGAAGCATCTTCCACGGCCTCTTCTGTATCTGCCAGGAAGCCAGCTTTCTTAAAACAGTTGGCAATAGTAGACTGCTTTACTTCCCTCCATGATTTTGCAATAAAATGCAAGGCATCTATTATCGAAAACTTCATTTCTGCTGCATCCTTACCACATTCAATGTACCTTAAATATTTCTGGACTAAATTTCTCACGATAGTGCACTTTGAAATTATTAATGATGCCCAAATCCAAAGGCTGCAGTACACTTGTACATTTGGCTGGGAAAAACTCCATTCTTATGTTTTTTAAATTCAACGTTTTGGGATGTGCTGGGCATTGATCTACAAATAGAAGGATTTTTCTATTTTGTGCTCCCATTTTAGCATCAAGAGCATGAACTTGCTGAGTAAATAACTCTGAAGTCATCCGTGCTTTTTTGTTTGAGGCGTCGATGTTGGCAATGTTCTTATGTTTGTAAAGCAACGTGGCTGTTTGCTTTGCCAATAACAACGGACGCAAGGTTTCCGTTCCATTTGCGTTGTCCCCAACATTACCGTAAGGCGAACTTTACTGTTTGCCCCATGGCATGGTTCATTTTCATCGCATAACGTTTTATTCGGCAGAAGATTAAAAAATAACCCGGTTTCATCGAAATTTAAAATATCTCTTGCATCATAATCACTAATTAATTCATGAAGAGTGGGGTCTTTCCAGGAAGAAACAATACTTTTATCAACACTATTCGATTCTCCACAAATTGCAATATACAACATTGTACCGTTTCTTAAAACGATCAATCCAACCATTGGATGCAACAAAATCGTCTATTCCTAACATATCTGCCACGTTTTTAGCCTTTTCCCTCAAAATTGTACCATTAATTGGTATATTGGATGCCCTTGTTGTCTCGAACCAGTTTTTAATATCTCTTCCAGTTTCTCATATTTTGAGTATTTCACGTACTTTCTCTTTTTAGATTGTTGTCCTCACACCTTTGCACTCTGTTCGATTATTTTTCGACACTTCACGATTGTAGTTAGATTTGAAATAGAAATTTCCAACTGCTTCGCCAACACAACACGTGGTCCTGGAAAAGTATCCACTTTCTTCAAAATCTCCATTTTCTGTTCAATAGAAAAACTTCTTCTATCTTTCTTCTCCATTGTACTCCACTTCTACAGCTCGAAGTTTTCGCACAATTCCACCCCGTAATTTACTTAAAATCACTATCACTTTCGCATTATAACGCAGGACTGAATGGCCTAAGTCTCCCTCGAACCGACGCCACCCAGAACGCGCGCGTGAAAAATTGCGCTCCTTGAGACCGGAAATCGGAAAAACGGCTTGTGTTGTGGCAAGAAATGTTGTAAATGCCGGGAAAACGTAAATTGCGGGAACGTAAAAGTGGGATTTATAACATTATGAATATACGAAAACTGATGGGACCGACAAGAAATGTTGTAAATGCCGGGAAAACGTAAATTGCGGGAACGTAAAAGTGGGGTTTTACTGTAATTATTATTGATATTTGTGGGAAATGTAAGTCATGGGATTTGGTGACAGTGAATTAAGACAATAAAACACCATTTGCCAACATTTTGGAATATTTTTATTCCATCCTCGTCTTACTACAAGATGTACATATGGTTACAACCTCTCAAAAAACAAGCAGCATGACTCCAATATAACTCTTTATGGAGTGGTTACAGTGAGAGTTCCATCACACTCACTTTCACCTCAGATGAAGGTATCATTGCCTCAGAAGTTTAGTGAGCCTTGAGGGTGGAATAAAAATTTTCCAAAACATCAAACTATGTTTTAATGACTTAATTCACTCTGACTGAATTCCATGATCTACTTTTCCCATTTGTACTTCATGGTCGTGAATGTACAATGGTTGATGTTTGTTATCACTGCCAAAAGAAGAGTTTTAAAACTATATCGTAGGCTTCCGCGGCCAGAGTCATGATCTGGGCTGTCCGGGTGACGCCGCGTCGAAGGCTGGGGTGCCGACGCAGTACAGCCCTGAAGAGGACCGCGATATGTCGGTCGAAACGTTGGCACCCCAGCCTTCGACGCGGCGTCTCCCGGACAGCCCAGATCAGTTTTAAAACTATTTTTGAATTTATCTTTTTTGCCTTGTCCTCTTGGAATAAGTTTATATGATATTTTTCTCCGTAATGTCAAATAAAATGGAACAAGGACTTTCATAAGTTCTTGTTGTTTCATGGACTTACCATTGGATTTCCATAAATGGCCTTATTCTTTTCATTGAACTGAAGAAGTTAAATGTATATTTGCTTCACTATCTCGCAATCAAATGTTTAAAAGGGAGTATGCTCTATGGTCAAATTCTCATGTATCTGTTACAGTTCTTGCCAAATAATAAACAAAGGTTACTCTTAAGTGTGTACACACTCCTTTGTATGAAGTATTTGGTTATATTGTTTGTGATTCAGTGTAATTTTGCCAACTTAACTGCCTCCAAAAATTCTGTAAAATACTTGAAAATGTGTGAAATGTGACTTATGAATGTTTTACAAATTTTTGTGTTCAATCCCATGTGCTTATTTCAAATTGCGACTAAAAGCATATAGGAAAGAGTATTGTGTTTCTACCTGGTGCATAGAGATCCTTGTTCCATTCAGAGATGACCCCAACCCATGGCTAGATCTGGAGAAGATTGTGTCAAAGTAGTGTGCACAAGTCGTAACTCCACCTCTTCATCCCCAGAACTGATTTCACTTTAGTATCGAGTGGTGTCATTTTCAAATTATTGGTACTGCTATAGTATAGAGGAAAGATATTCACTGGTGTCAATCTAATATAATAGTAATAAAAAATAATAGTAATACCAATAATTTGAGAATGCTTCTGTAAGTGGCGGCTCCAGAGACTATTATGAGGGGGGGCACAAAATTTTTGAATGAGAATATACAAGCCAGATTCAAGCAAACAGTAAATTAGTGTTATAGTAGGTCATGGTGAAAGAAATGTTCATCTAGCGTGGAATAGGTTTTGTACACTACTCCACCCTGTTCCCGACGAGAAGAAATATATTTAGAGATAGGAGTTCAAAAACTCATCAGTAGCTAGCTCTGCACATCCTGCAAGAAAACTTTTCCCAAGTACCCAAATCGCCAAGCCCAGGCTGTGCCTGCAGACAGCTGTCATTTGCAAGTCCCATCTTGCTATTTTCACAACTCCAGAGCATTGAGCTTATGGCAACGCTGAATTTGGCTACACTGTAATAGGACACAGTTCTCGAACATACCTAACAAATGAAGGAAAACAAGGAACATGATATGCTGGGCTTTTTTCATTCTGAAATCAGAAAATGTGGTGAATAACTACTTTAACATCAAATAACATATGAAAGGAAAGGAAAGATGGAGGCCAAATTCCAAGTGAAGGTCAAGAGATCGAGTTAAGTGTCTTTTAACTCTGAATGGGGCAAGTCTTTGAATATATTCTCCATGCAGTGTGTGGACATCCTATAGTCTATACATTCTTTCTTCTATGCCAAAAGCATACGTTTGGAAAAACTTTTTTGCCAGTCTTCTAAATCAAATATGTCTTCTAATTTTCCTAAGAATTTAAACTTCAATATGATTGATTAATTTGATTATTCAAACCTTTCCTTGTCCCTTTTAGTTTGAGAAGATGAACTAATAAAAAAACATGTAAACGGAAATGTTTCTGGTGTTATTTGTGGAGCTCAAGTCTATGAGTCTAGTCTATGAGTTATTTGTGGAGTTCAAGTCTAAATGTTGAGTAGATAATATAGAGAAACATGGTTCAAGACAGGGATCAAATTGGATCTGAGAAAGCCATCTTTTCTTATGTTATTGTTATTTGACAAAAAATAATACATTACTTTATTGACAGTTACAAATACATGCAGTTCCATCAGTGTATTAGGGTTTTTGGTTTTTTGCTGCATACAGTAGTATGTGGAGCCTTCTGAGACAATTAGCTTATGTGAATTTGTTTACTTCACTGTCTGCATTGTTGCTCATTTGACATGCAAGATGTTGGTTGAGAAGTTGCATAGACCTGCCATCAGCAGAATCAGTGAATGAAATGTGCTACTGCCTAAGTTTGGGTAGAGATAAAATTAGGTGTTACAAGAAGCTACATATGTGAACCCCAGACATGTTCTTGCCTTAATAAAGGTAAATGTTGAGAATTGAAACATTGAAAAGTTATGTAGATGGCGTCAAGTGTATGGCAACAACTCATTGAAACAACTGAGACGTTTTTATGTATAGACGATTAGCGAGTATTACATTGTTAGAGTAATTTTTCTGGGTTGTGATCTCTGAAAATTTTGTTGTTGTTTTTTTCCTTTAGGATGGCTTGGAAGGTTTATTGCAGAGTCTCGTTCAGCTCTTGTCATCAACTGATGTGAATGTAGTGACATGTGCAGCTGGTATTTTGTCAAATTTAACTTGCAATAATCAGCGCAATAAAGTCACAGTTTGCCAAGTTGGTGGAGTGGATGCTCTTGTACGCACAATATGCAATGCTGGAGAACGCGAAGAAATTACAGAGCCTGCTGTCTGTGCTTTACGTCATCTGACATCTCGTCATGTTGAATCAGAAATGGCACAGAATGGTGTACGCCTCAATTATGGAATGCAGGTTATTGTGAAATTACTGCAAGCACCGTCCCGTTGGCCATTGGTTAAAGCTGTAATTGGACTCATTCGCAACTTAGCTCTCTGTCCAGCAAATCATACTCCATTGCGTGACAACGGAGCTATTCATCACCTTGTTCGTCTTCTCATGAGAGCTTTCCAGGACATACAGAGGGTAGGTGTTAGAAAATTCTAAAATTAGTATAGATTATTCTTACGTTTTTTTTCTCTTTTCCCAATTTAATTCCATTCATTTGTCTTTATTATATATAAAATTGATTTACATTATTTTCTCCAGCAACGTTCTTCAGTGGCTAGTGGTGGTAGCCAACAACCAGGAGCATATGCAGATGGAGTTAGAATGGAAGAGATAGTGGAAGGAACTGTGGGTGCATTGCACATCTTGGCCAGAGAGTCCAATAATCGGGCTATTATCAGAAGTCAAATGGTTATCCCAATCTTTGTGCAAGTATGTTAATATCTTAGAAATCCATTTTGAATGTAGGGCTAAATTTAGTCCAATTGTGTGTGTTTTTTAGGTTCTTGGTATTTATGTAGTCTGTAAACACAGAAAATTTATTAGCATTAGTATTATTATTATTATTTTCATATAGGCCATTACTGACCATGCTACGTTTTCTTCTGAGGTTCAGTCATGTTCTATCCTGGAGGAAGATTAACGAGTGTAATTATGGGGATCGGGTTTTTGGCTGTATCCCTTACTAAGAAAAGGTTGTTAAGCCTTGAATTATGAATTGATAGGATCATGATACGGGGTGAAGGAACAATCACAAATCCAACCATGCCTAAGCAGGACTCCAATCTGCAGCCTCCTCAGTGCAGACGGCAGCTGCTGCAACTGCCTGCACCATAGGGCTGGTGTATCATTATTATTAATATTAATTATTATTAGTATAATTAATAATAATAATAATTATTATTATTATTATTATTATTATTATTATTATTATTATTATTATTATTATAGTACACACTCTCTAGGCTAGTACCAATATCAGAAAAGTAAACTTGTGAAGGGTAAAGCAAGTAACTTTATAAATTTCATTTTAATACGCTCTTTCCGTAAAGTTTATTATGAAATATTTTAGTTACATGTTTATTTGTTTGCATTGGTGTATGTATGTATGTATGTATGTATATGGCATTTTAGGGACAGATTAGCTAGTGATCTTCCCAGGCCTGGGCTGCGGAGGAAGGGAGACATGTCATAATCCCATCACCGTATCTAGCTTGATTTGCCTGCCTGCTCTTTGTTTTGTCATGTAGATGTATAACCTGAAACAATTTGTATTTGAAAGCTAGTTTAATTTTTGACCTGACTGGGAATCAAACCTGGGGCTGTGATTGAGAAAGCCTGCACTGTCCATGAGTCATTCACAGGGACTTGTATCAGTAAATATAGTAATATTTTCTTTGATATCTTTTGTTATTTGATCAAATAGCTTCAAAGCTTTGAGTTGGTTGTTGAATCTAGAATACTAAACAGTATGTTGCCAGTGTCTGTTGCATCATCAATTTGAATTGCTAAACAATCAGCAACACTCATTCACACTATTCTAATCGCCTCTACAATAATAAAATTTGTAAAACCGATATTTATAATTTTTTATGGATATAACAATAGATGGTACAAAAAGTAGTTTTATGTACCTATGTCCAAATGCTGTAGTTTGGGATGTAGTTGATTATATGAAAAACCTGAACTCTTCTGCTTTGTTATATGAATAACTATTACTAACCAATGACATTGTGAAAGGAGATTCTCTTGCCTTCTTCCAGCTATTGTTCAATGAAATTGAAAATATCCAGCGTGTTGCTGCTGGGGTCCTTTGTGAGTTGGCTGCTGACAAGGAGGGTGCCGAAATGATTGAACAAGAGGGAGCCACTGCTCCTCTCACGGAGCTGCTTCATTCACGAAATGAGGGTGTTGGTAAGTTCTGTTGCTAGCATATTGTTTGCTATAAATTTCTTGAAAGTCTTTAATTGCATGTTAAATGCTATTTAGTTGGTTTGTTAATGCCTTATTTTACATGGCGAGACTCAAGCCATCAGACCCGCTCTTCCATTTAACCATGCAAATTTCGCTACGCTGCTTTCACCACCTAGTGAAGAAGGAAGTATTATCTTGGGCGACGAAACGGGGATCTCAATTTTGCTCAGAGGCTTCTTTTAGGCTTGAGGATCTTTTACATGCAGAAAATCTACTACATGGGACAGCCGGCTTTACTTCCCTTACGAAAGAAGGCGTACAAAGGATTATTTCGCCCTTAAAATCCATGGCTTCAATCGGGTTTGAACCAGCAAACTCGGGTACAACAGTCCGGTACGCTGACCATTATATCACCGAATCCACAATGCGTTTACATTGCAATAAAGGCTTTTTCTATGGCACTTGTAGATAATTGAAAACTTCATCAAAATAAACTAAATAGAAATAAAGCAACTTCCCGAAAATATTTTTAACTCTTTGACTGCTACAGTTGTGCCTAGAGCATGCCATGCAGTGTGCACAAAACATATGGCTGTCGGCGCCTCTGGGTGTTGAGCCTTCTGGTTGGGCTGAGGTCAGCGCTATCGGCTGCAGTAACTTTGAGATAACGGGGCAAATCCAATCATAAATGAATGCAGTCATAGAGAAAACTTCGAATGCTTCAATCATTAAAAGAAAATATTAGTTAGCTAGGACCTTCAAGGACTCCAACATTTTCCAGGATTGAAAAGTAAGCAGTGATAGTGTCAGTGTGACGATAAATTTAATGTTGTGAGGCAGTTTCTAGTGAGAAAGAGATTTCTTAACTCTCCTTGAGGCTCATTCTAGTGATGCTTACGAATTTAAGAACATCTTTGGTAGTTTCTACATAGAGTGCACTGCACCAGACAATAGGCATTTGCATTGTATCGAAACCCTGAACTAACTCATAGAAATGCGAGACCAGCAAATCAGAACAGCACCAAAATGTCAAGTTAGTGTGCTGAACCACACATAGATACCACTAAAATTATCTCGGGAATCATTTGGCCACTGCAAAAGACATTATTAGAAGAAGAAGGGACTTGCATCTAAATGCTCCCAGAGAAAGCCTGACTGCACATGCTGGCATGTTCAGAGACCATCTGGAAAGGAAATTTTCTGTGTGTCATTATGTCCAGAGCAGTCAAAGGGTTAAAACTTGTAACTTCCATTGTATACAGTCAGATCTTCTGACCTCCAAATTTTATTTGTCTATCCAAGTTAGACTAATTAGACTTAGAGGATATATAACTTTAAAGACTTCTTGATCATTTGGTTTTATGGATGTGTTTCCAATGCACCTCTGATACAAATGTGTCACAAACAGGTATAAAATTTCAAGATTATTACACATCTTAAGTTAGACTCTGAAACTTTGAAGACATGTGTAACTTCGACAATACTTTACTTAGTGGCTTTTGACCATTGAAAAAATTCGTGTGTTGTGAAAATGAAAAATTCAAATTTGTGAATCGATGAAAGTAATGAAATAACTCATATGTGCAACACCAATAAAGAAACTCCTGCTTGTTATAAATACAAACCATCTTGATAAGAGCAACAAAAGCTCTGGGACCAGGATGTTATGATTCTACTATTTATAAGTGTGTTTATACGTCTGTTTCTGAAAAACCCTCCTTTAAATTGTTTACAGGAATTTTTCAAAGATGGACAATTTCCAATTGATTTTGTTCAACGTGAGGCTTTTTTACTTATAAAAGAATCTTTTAGTAATGAAAACTTTTGGCTTGGAGACGTCTTTTTCTCAACCTCCATGCAAATATGAAAAAATGAACTTGTTAGAAGCATTTTTTAAAAGTTATTGTAAATTAATGCGTTACTATTTTCCATATACATTTATACATTTTTGAAAGTTTTTGAAATCAATTTCTGAATATGAGAGTTAATATTTTCTTGGTTAACTTGTATATTTCTACATACATATTTATTATATGTAGCATAAAGAAAGTATTATAATGCTGTAAAAAAATCCAGTAGTGAGATTTTGATGGAAATGCCTGTTTTGGAGGACCCTGGTATTGTATACATTTGTTGTTGTTTTCTTTTTTTTCCAAAAACATCTGTCACTGTGGACAACACAAGTTCCTCTACCATTCACAGTATTTTTTCCAAAAAATATTCTCTTATTGATCTGGCTGCCCTTGAAGGCTTTCAGAATTCGAAACAGTTCTTTTAATTTTTGAGTGACCCTTGCACAAAACCTCTAGGGCATTTTTAAGATTTTTTTGAAAATGAGTCCTAATTTTCTCTTTAAATTTTTTGCTCAAATAGAGCAATGTGTACTTATAAGAAAGGCAATTAGATTTTTATTAAAAACCTCATAATTTTTTTGAAAATTTTCTGAACCCTCCTCATATAACTATATTATTTAAGAGAGACTTTTCTTAATGAAATCTTGCATGATTTTTTTTGGAGAAAAATAGACCACTAATTATGACATTTCCAATTTTTCAAAATTTTAGTAGTTTTCACAGAATTTTAAGTTAACTCAGGGCTCCCTCTCTCTCTCTCTCTCTTTCTCTCTCTCTCTCTCTCTCCTCTCTCTCTCTCTCTCTCTCTTTCTCTCTCTCTTTCTCTCTCTCTTTCTCTCTCTCTCTCTCTCTCTCTCTCTCTTTCTCTCTCTCTCTTTCTCTCTCTCTCTTTCTCTCTCTTTCTCCCCTCCACAAAAACAATGAAATCTGCTCAAACAGCCACTTCAATTTAGCAATCACCATCGTTTACCTTTTTTTTTTTTTTTTTGGAACCTATTGATTTTTCCAAATGACCTGTATAAAAATTCCCCTTTTAAGCAATCACTTGGTACCATGACCATCAGCCAGGTTCTTTTTGTAGATTGGCCTTTATTAAATGGTTATCAATAGCGATGTGAGTTAGGAAGCAGAAGAGCAGTGGAGATACTGTTGATTCTGTCATTTTGAGAAACTGGGACATTGATGTGTTATTATGTGTGATAGTATCAGGAGTTACTTATGTGGAAAGGGGATTAATATCTGTTTCAGGTAATAAAGATTATTTCAATTATCGTTTTGTTTATGTATATATAATTATATATGTTTATATATAATTATGTTTGCTTTGCCCCATTCTCATGAAGTTTGCTTCCCCTCTTTGGGAACTTGTCAATGACCCAGAGATGCAGAGCACACCACATGCTTGAAATCAATGCAAAAGTCATTTGAGAACTTCTTTGAGAGGCTCTACTCACTGAATGTCAACTATGACTACTCTAATCTACTGGTGACCTCTGTGACGTAAAGATGGTAAGGTGTAAGATAATGAGTGACAAGTCAGGTGTTGGACTGAAAGGGAGAGGAGGCAAGTGATGCTAGTAAAAGAGAAAGGGGTTTCTGTTAGAAAACTTACTGATTTTTTAAGGTCAGGTAAAAAATGAATAAAAATATAAATACAAAGGCGCACTTTTAGGAGGATTCAAAACCTGTGCAACTAAAAGGGGATGTAGAATTGCTAAACAAACTACTGTTAAGACTATTTTTTGTGAAAAAATTGGTGAAATCCATGTGTGAACTTATTTGTCTGTATATGATAATTCAAATACAGATTTTTCCAAAAGTTGTGTTGTGTAATAGCTTAGGTACTTAAAATGAATTTTTAGAAAAAATATTTTATATACCACTAACATAATTCCATCTTATGTATGCTCCAATTACCTCATGACTTCGTTTAAGCTGCCACCTATATAAATGGCCAGTTTTCATCAGAACCATTAGTGTCTGCTTAAGAGAGGTTTCACTGTGTATAAACAAAATGTTTACAAACACTGCTCTCTGTTTGTTTGAATAAAACAAAGTTCACTTGATAATCTATTACATCATCGAACATTTTTAAAAGTGGAAAAGTTAAATTTCTTTTTAACATTCTTATATTTTCAATTTTGCTCCTTCAATATTAAAGCTAGAAATTAAAATTTTTTAAAAATATAATTTTTTGTATAGTTTTAAAAATGACACAATTTGGAGAGAATTTTCTGAGATGTCTGAATGAACAAAATATTGTCAATCCGTTGTAAGCATTGTTCAGCTGCAGCTCTTAATAGTTCAATCGTTAGTATGCTGTCATCAGGAATTTACTCAGCCTCAAATCCTGACCCATGCAAAATTTCCATTTACATTAAATTTTTTTGTGTTTTCAAAATTAATTTTTTTTTTTTTTTGTTTTTTGTTTGGTTGGTAAGATGTTAGAAGTTGCAATATTATAATATTACATAATCATTACATTTTATTTGCAAAACATTAGTGATGAAAAAAATTTTTTTGTAGAATCATTTATGCTGAATTTTTAAATCTGTTCTGCTAATGGTCTTTGATCACATGCATGTTAATAGGTGGATAATGCATCCTTATTACTTAACTGTTAGATATGTAATTGCTTTTTTAAATGTGAATGTGGTAATTGCACTTCAGAAATAATAATAATAATAATAATAATAATAATAATAATAATAATAATAATAATAATAATAATAATAATATCAGGGATACTTTTTGTAATAATTCAGAATAAATCTGCTTCTGTTAGAGAAGGAATTAAAATTGTTTTTCTTTTCTGGTTCAGCTACGTATGCTGCAGCTGTATTATTCCGAATGTCAGAAGATAAACCTCAGGATTACAAGAAAAGATTGTCCATGGAACTGACCAATTCCTTGTTCCGAGAAGACCAGAATATGTGGAATGGTGGTGATTTGGGCATGGGTCCAGATTTACAGGTATGATAAATAGTTTAATTCATGATCATTAAGCCTAGCCTCGTTCAAGTTGGCTGTTCAGGTAATTATCAGTTACCCTCCTACTAAAATTTAATAGGAAATTTTTTAAAAATTAAAATTTTAAATTTTTTTGGTTAAGTCATGATTATGTCATTGAAATGCAATCTAGTTTTCATTTTTGCTCGGTTGTTACAAAGAATTGCTCTTTTTATTGCATTGCCAGACACTTGAATACAGGTCTTCTGGTGTTATATAATGCCTTATCGTTATTCATTTCTGAGTTATTTAGCTGAATGAATGTATTTGAAATATATGAATGGTTTTGGTTTTTGATCTAAATGTACTGGTTCAGTGTTTTCTTTCATTCAACATTTGAAGTTTTACACATTTAAAAGCTTGTCACTCATGTACCAACTACCTGACTTGCATGTATCATCTGAATTGGTGCATCAGTGGGCAAGTTTGCAGGATCAAGATTCACGGAACAACTATATTCTACACATGTCATCTCTTCCACCAAATGAGAACCGTGACTGAAGTCATCTGCCCCCAAGTTGTGAGGTAACAAATAAATCAGTGGTACAGCATTGATCTGTTGCTTCAGTACTTCTATTTGCCCTTCATGTGTTTGTATTGATTGACCAGTGAAGAATTTATTTTATTTATTTTTTAGATTTCTCTGCCATCAAATTTTGTTTATTTTTGAGAGAGCAGTTGTCTACCCTATGAGAAAGAAACACTCACTAGATAGTTATACAAGATTAAACTTTCTTTGACTTTTTAACTTCTACTGTAAGGTTGTGTGAATCATGGTTTGGTAGCTTGAATAGACTCTTCTTTTACTGTTGTTTCCTTACCCAAACTTTTGCCATAACTTCCCACTAATAAACAACCTCGAACTGGCAACTTGACGAGGCTAAGTTTAGAAATTGACAGTAGTGTTCAGTTTTAGCATTTCTTTAGGATCTGGTTTGAAAAGGTAATTTTTCCTATGCTCTTCAGAAGTGCATGCTATATCAAAGAGTTTCTATTGTTCCTTTTTTTTTGCTAGCTATTTATTATCATTATTGTTATTTTTAATTTCAGTGTCAGCAATATTTCGGCATGAACGTGATAGATGTGAAAATAGTTATAATATTATTGTAGTTGTAGTTTGAGAAAGTTATTGAACTTGTTATTTTGCTTGCTGTTGGTGACAGAATATGTACAATTAGTCAGCATACTTTATATGCTACTGCACTTGCTATATTTCACAAATTTTTTTTCTTTCTTTTTTTGCAGAATACAAATTAAATTGCAATATAGTGTTTTTTTACTAGTGTGAGCACAGGTTGTTCATAGTATGTCAGTTTTACATTATGTGTATGACATTAATGAAAAAAAAAAAAATTTCTTACTGTGAAATGGCTAGAAAAGTAGACTTCCCATGCTGTGTTATTTATTATTTATTTAATTACTTATTTTTTTGTTCCTCATCACCTGCCAGTGTGATTTATAGTAACATAGTATACAAATGTAGATTAAAAAGCACGTTTGATATTTTGTTTTACTTTGTACTATACCATCTCCACATATTTTCGTCATTGTTTACTGATGTACTATGAAATAACCTGAGGGGTGAACAAAATTGTATATTTTAGCACGTTCAGTTTTGTTGCATTTGCTACCCCATTGCAGGACATGCTTGGTCCTGACCAGGGCTATGATGGTATGTATGGACAGGGACCACCTAGTGTTCATAGCAGTCATGGTGGAAGGCCTTATCAGCAACAAGGTAGGACATGAGTTATTGAGGGAAAATATTTTCTTTAACTTTTGTAAACAAATTTAACACTTAAAAAGTGAGCTTTAATGTACTAAAATGATAAACTGTTCTGTTTTCTTCTAACAACAAAAGGGTGATGTAAGTTCAAATAAGTCCATTATTTCCATTGTAGACCACAGGTTCAAATAATAATTAAAAATTTTCAGTTATATAATTTTGCTTGAAATTTCCTATCTCAGGATCTTTTTATTATGTTTTTTTGTATGCTTCACCACTGCATCTTTAACACGATTGCTTCTGTTTTTTCACTAAACCCTGTAGTTTGGTTCTGCCTGATCGTGTTTTTGATGTTGCTTGTTGAGTGTTATACTGGCATGTTTTAGTGTTCTGATTAATGTAAATATTCATGCACTTGGCTCATTTATTTTTGAAGGTCAGTCACAATAAGATGTGCGAAAATGACAAATTGTGCCAGTGTATCTTGATTAAAATTTGTATTTCAATTTTTCTAATCATATAAACAATAAATATGTGTATTCTTATTGTGACTAGGCTTGTAGATTTTAATTCAAAATTTTCATTGTTTTATTTATATACAAATAATTTATCATCTGGTTGAAAACACATCTTTGCATATTATGAGGTAAGCCCTAAAGAGCTTTTGATGTTTTGCTAGGCAGTTCTATTATGATAGTCTTTAAATGTTTAAATTAACAAGCAGTAGAATTAATGATTTCTAAAAATCTTAAAAGAAAATATTGTAGCATGCTTCACTTATTTATTTAATTACCTTTCTTATGAAAATATTAACATCATAATGAGTTTTATACTGTGTGGTGTAGTGTAGAACACTTTTTTTAAGAGAGTTGAAAAGTTGTGACAATCAAATTTCATTGAGCATTAGTGACACCCCAAGATAAAATGGAATTTTTATTAATTTTTAGCTAAGTTAATATGATGCATTTTTTAATGTACTTTGTGCTATAATTTGGTATCTACATTATGTTTGAAATGGCTTTTGATTTTAGTATTTATGTACCATTTACATAAAAAGATAATGAACAATAGGATATTTTGAGGTCTTTATAAAGTGTGTATTAAAAGTGACATAATAAAAAAACAAGATACAATATCTGGTGTTGGTTAACTAAATGTTAGCTAACTATAAAAACTTGTTAATAAATAAGGCCATTTCATAACGTACAAAATGTTGGAGTTGCTCATTGTTGAATATAGATGGAAACTTATTTCTTTTCACAATAAATTGACATTCTTAATCAAATAAAACAATTTAGAATATTATATTAAGAATGGCGAATTTGACTGAAAATTATCATTTTCATTTTGTGCTATAGGTACCTAAATTACATAATATTTGTGTTTTATTTCAATAGGTTATGACACGATACCAATAGACTCGATGCAAGGCCTGGAGATTGGATCACATCATGGCCCTGGTGGAGGAGGTGGTGGTGGTGGTGGTGGCTCCACATATGGTCCAATGGACCCTATGGATATGGCTGGGCCTGATTCAGCAGACCTCAATTTTGACCACTTGGATGAGCTGCCACAACCACCACAGGATAACAACCAGGTCGCTGCCTGGTATGACACAGACCTGTAGTTCAGACAAAAACAACTAAGCCCTGCACCTAATTGTTACCCAATTAGATCATCACAAACTTTGTTGTAATAATGCTAGTTATTTTGATTTTGTAGTGGTAGTATTGTGTCATACTACACAAAGTTCTTTATGGTTTTTCATAATTTTATCAAGCGATTGAAAAAATATTTAAGAATAATGTGAAAGTAGAGGAAACAAGTATGTAGAAACTCTAATGTAACTTCATGTGTATGTTCGCTGACTGGTCCATTTTGCTTTGATAACAGTATCTAAGATGTACCAGGGACCACACTTTCTTAGTTGGGAATAAATATTATTTTAATGTTATTTATAATTTAAAAGAATTTGTTTTATCTTGACTCGTGTGAATGCTCCTTATGATTTTATAATTGAAGTCCCTGACGTGGAAATGGTTTTAGAACTTTTTACCACTACTTTTGAAAGACATAGCATTCTAAGAATTTCAGTATTAACTGCTGATCAGGATTGAACTATTTTAATGACCAGCATTCCAAGGTTGACCTTTGTGCATCAGTCTTGTGTAGAGCTGCAGTGAGAATTCAACATTATGCATATTTCGTGTGAATTGAGAATATAGTGTTACTGAGAATATGTATATTTCATACCTCCCAGAGATTTCTCATTTCATAAAATTGCTGTCTCCTTTGTATTCCGAGTGTTGTCAGCAAGGAGTCACAATTGTCTTGTTTAAGTTCCCTCATTCTTAAATTCCTGGATGTTGGTGGAAAGTGTTCTGAATGCAATATATAGTGTGAACTTATACTAATCTGTGGCTATTTTAGAAAAGTGATTTTGAGGAAAATTTTTACATGTATGTTCGTTTAGTGGAAAACATTAAATGATTAGCATTCAGAATATTTTGAGTTTATTTGTGTTTATCTCTTATAGGCGTTCTGCATGTGATTTACATTCTTTGAATGTGTATATGTGCCATGTTATAATATTATTCTGCCACTTTCCACCAATTCAGTTGATTAATTGTTAAAACTATAATATTAACATTATATTGCACACTTTTTGTCCTGCCTTCTGTCTGTATATTTATGAACTTGATATAAATGCTCCATGCAAAAACAACAGGGTAGAGAATGTTTCTGGACTCATTGTGTACACATTACACTTAAACATTTCATTGATGTACTCTTTTTATAGATGGATATAAAATAAAATCATTGAAGAATAATTACGTTTTCTTTTTCAGTATCGTACTCAATTTTGAATTGTCATGCCTTCTTTAATATTGAATGTGAAATTCAAAGGAAATTGTGTTGATGTAACTTGTTTGTGTCTAAACCTTGACTTCAAAGGCAAATAGTTAAATTAAGAAATATGACTTATTTTCTTGTACAGAAAGCAACTCGTGATTTTATTCAGATCGGTTTAATTACATAAAAATGTTATGTAGAAAAGCCTGAGATAAGAAATTTAAGTTTACATATATTATGTAATATTGTATGGTATATTAAAGTTTTTCCTTTGAATTTCAGTTGGACTCTGTCCTCCTCTCTTCTCCTAATGTTTTTGAAATGTGTGTTTATAATTGTCTCAGAATAAATGTTACAAACTTCTAATATACATAGGTTTGAAAATATGTATTTTTGCAAATGAACTCGGTAGAAAAATCTCACAGAATACATACTAGAAACATACTAGCAAAATACATGGTGTTGCCCTAGCTTTCTTCATATTCAATCTTTGTGAATGAGGAAGAAGATCAATTTATATTAACCATAGTGTTTGAGATAAGTTATTTTTAACATAATTGGTTCAAATTTTAATAAAATACTATAATTTTTTCATAACATTAATTACAACTATTAGATGAAAATTTTCTTATGCGCAGCTATTGGCCTCTAGCGAATTAAGTAGGTACAAGTTTTGCTGCTGCACTACGGGGCTCTGGCGGAATATATTAGGAACCACATACTCTAAGCCACAGCTGTCTCTAGTAACAGGCCATGTCCTAAATGTGGCAATGTCGCATCACCTCCCAACAGAAGGCCCAGCTATAAACTAAGTACAGGTTTCGTAGTCAGTGCCCAAAGCATCAAATATAAATGAAACTAAGAACCTACATTTTGCCCTCCCTTAAGCTAAATGGCATTTTAACTTAGTTCCAGAAGTTGAAATAATTTCATGAATTTTCCGAGTCTAAATAAAACACATACTAAATGAACGAAAATTTTCTCCCTGTAAAAGTTTTAGAAATTTTTGAATCACTTGAAATTTTCATTTTGTTAACTTACATTGCAAAACCAAAAGTCTATACTATGTAAAAGTATGGGTAGGAAAGGGCACAAGAATAATAATAAAAATATATCTTGTAGAATACTTTTTACTTTGTTACTGGGAGAAGATGGCCACTTTTCTTTTTTTATTGGCACTGTTTTTGTACAAAGTTATTTTTGTGTTTAGTATAATTATGTAAACAAATGTTTGCAAATGATGGCAACAATAATTCAATAATGTCAGTGGACAACTTACCACAGTCACAGGCAGTATCGATCACATCTATAAAACACAAATGATTTCTAATAATGTCTTTAGTCATTTTCATCAATATTTCCTTCTGACAAGAATTTATGAACAGATTTTCAAATTTTGCTGATACCAAATGCTGCATCACCTAATACGTAATACCGCAGACATTGATGGCTAAGCTCGAGGGTACAGTCAGACCACCTCTATTTATTTCATTGAATGTTTGATCTTCTGTACACTCACTTTGCAAAATCCTAACACAAAAGTTACACTTTATCTTCTTCACCAATTTGTAAGCAACATACCCAGACACATATATAACAGAATAGTTATGATAATTTAAATCAAAATCTTCAATAATTTCCTGAAATTCTTGTTGATTGATTGTACCACCAATACGAACTCCTAACACTTTCAACGCGTTAACATTTCTAAAATAATTTAACACGTTTCCATATTTTGCAGATTTCAGTTTCAGAACATTTTGAACCACCAACTTCTTTTGTGCCTCAAAACACTTTAACTGTGTAATAGGATCCTGCAGCTTGTCTATACTTCCCAAATACATATTCCAAATTGTCAGTCTGAAACTTACCTGGAAGTACATATTCAACATTTGACAAATTCAAACCAAACTGAATGATTTCTGCTAATGCCAATGTGCTGTGTTTTAGCGAATAAAATGTTTCTGGAGTTTAAATTTTCCCACTCTTCCAACCATGCAAAAAAATTTTTTAAGAAATTTATTCTCATATCATCTGTTCTAGTAAATGGTTGACTATTTTTATCTCTTGAATTATTCCCTTTGAATACAGATTTAACATTTACAATGGACCACCACTTGGAAATAATTTTTAGGAATGTAGGTGTGTCATAATGTTCGGTCTGACTGGTGGTTAGAGCTGTAATTGTTGAACAATCAAATATATTTTGTACTAAGCTAACTTTCTGACGTTCAATACTTGTTGGGAACAATGTTTTGAAATTTAATTTATGAGCTGATTTCAGAAGAAAATTTTCCTCCTCTATACAGTTCTCTCAAAGATGTAAAAGAAGTCTTTAGAAGTTTGTTTTCATTACAATCAGGAAATGATTTCTCACTATCTTTTTGGTTGTTATGAATAGATTTAAACAAATGCACAGTATCAAACAGAAGATAAATATGCATATCTGAAATCTTAGGATTTTTAATTTTCATGTTCAAAGACCCTCCTCCTGATAAAATTTTAAACATTTTCATTAGTATGGTTAATTAAAAAAATTGCATTCCTGTACTATATCAATTGTTTTTCTTGTCAAATCAGCCAGCTCTGCTCCTGTTTGATTGAGTACAGGAGTTAATGATACTACCTCTTTAAAATTACCAAATGCAGAACTTATTAAAAATGCTTGTACTGTTCGAGCTGCTGAAACTTAATTACTGAAGTTTTCAGCAGCACCATACAAGTTACCACCAGAATAACTGAACATTGGATTGACATATATCTCATCAAGTTGTAGCACAACTTGCAACTCACGTTCAGATAAGTTTTGTGATAAAACATTAAGAAAATTATTGACATTAGGGAATGAAGTTAGACTTCATCACGTATCTCGGATGAGTCAATTTCATCACGTATCTCGGATGAGGAAGATGCAACACAGAGAGCTACATAACAGGCAGATGACTGATAATAAATCATGAATGCTATGTACAGGAGAAAATGATTGTACCGTTTTTTTACCACATAGCATGAAAATCTGTTCAGACAAAAATCGTATCTGCCACGCATTACTGAATTCTTCAGTGTCATAGCATTCAATAAAAGAGATAATTTTTTCAAAATCCTCTTTGATCCTATTGAGCAACTTCTGGTACAAAACTTGAGGATGTGTACTTTCCGATTGATATTCGTAGTATCTGGCTAAAATGTTTTCCAACTGTGACCACTTCTTTAATTTAGTGTCTGAAGCCAAAATCCACTTGAGGTCACTGTGTTCTATAATATTGCCATTCACACACACCTGAATGTCCATATTATTATATATGGAAATACTCTCCCTTACTTGCAACATTTCTTTAGCATTCTTAAGGCTATAGAATACAATAATAACCTCTGTCACTACTGAACACCATCTCTTACTTAAGCTAAGTTTAGTGTCACGAAAGTCCACTGATGATCTAAAATGTTCAATGACGTCACACTTCATCCACTCACTATATCTCTCATTAACAGTTTCAACGTATTTTGCTTTCCGCTCTTCGGGATCACTCCTTTCCTTCACACTTTTCTTACTTAAGTATGAAGGTACATTATGCAGAATAGTGGGTACTGCATTGTTGTTTAATGTCCATCTATTGGTGGGGAATTCTTGAATATTCCCAAATTTGTCTTTAGATATATCAGTTTTCTTTATATACTTCTCTTCAAAATGTTGTGCACACACCACAGAATGTTTTGATGGCACAAAGTCCTTCCTCCTAATATTTCTCAACCATTCTTTCCTTTTCTCCTCATCCTTGGGAAATTTGAAAATAGGTATTGTAATGATTTACACGATCCCCAATGGTGTGCATTTGGATGATAAACAGTTCAAAACATTTACAGCAAAGACGCCATAGTAAAAAAATAAAACCGAGTGAGGAAGAGAATAAAGCGAACCCGATACTTGTGCGAGTTTGGACTATAAACATTAGATCCGGCTGTGATTTAGAAACATTTTGAAAGTTATCCCAGTGAAATCGCGTCAGGCAATAAAAAGTTATTGAAATTTTCGTATTTCGCATGTTTGTGTTAAGGAAAAATATTAATGGAGTCCATTGTTGGAGCGATGAAACGCTTATAAAGAAGAGGGTTTTTCGAATACTGCAAGAAAACGCGATAAGATATCAAATTCAGACTTTCGGAGGGAAAAGAAAATTAGCTGCATCAGGTAAAATTTATCCATTTAAATATCTTGACGGAAGTATCGAAATTTTAATAAAACAGATAAATTAATTCAAGCAAGAGGAAGCGATTAGCGAACAAATGCAGTGCGTTCCATTTCACATTCAAAACGGAAAACAGGAAAATAAAAGGATTTTGACCAAAAGAAAACAAGAGGAGAACATCAAATTTTAGGAAATTGCCGGGAGAATTTTATCAAAACTAAAACGGAAATAAAGTGTTTCGGAAAACGTTAGAAATTAAATATTTTGAGAGAACCAAGGTGACGCGATCGTCAGTTATCGAGCGATCGGAAAAGTGCTGAAGCAAGGATAACAATGCTAGGTTGAAGAAGATTTGGCAGAATGTGCCTGGACTTGGTGAAAGCAGGATGTGTGTTCGCGTAGGCGATTCTTGAAAATTTTTGTAAAGTGCGGAAGTTATGAACATCATCCGAAATAGTAACCGGAATATTTTACGTACGTTGTGTAACAGTCGTGGAAAGAAAATTTCATAAAAGAAGGGAATTTTCGGAACTATTCTGAAATTCGGCAACGCCCGCTGGACTTGCGAGCGAGCGGCGGTACGAGAGTTTTGCAACGGTGGGGAGCGCGACGTTGCATTGATAATTAGAGGCGCGGAATTTGATTCGGAATTCAGTGAGATTTTAATAATTTGAAGGGTTTATAAAAAAAAAAGATGGCAGCGTGAACTCCGACACCATGAGTGAACTGTGATGCGTATGCGAGTGTTCCGGAACTGATGGCGACAACGGGAGGCGCTGTTGGGCGTGAATAATCACCCCCAGACACGCAGATTCGTCGCAGAGGCAACAGCATACGTGAGCCAAAGTATTTTGACATTTGTTTGTTTTGTTTTGATTGAAGAAAGCTCTGTCGAAGACCAAGCCGTGTAATTGGTAGATTTTAAGACGGAAATCTCGACAGAATGCATTCTGGGGTTTAGTTATATGTGTGAATGGTATTTGTTTGTTTTTGTAAATAGTTTGTGTGAATGAAAGAGTATATATATATCTATGTATTGTGTATTGAGGGAGGAGAAATGTTTATTTTGTTGTTGTTGTTGATGCTGGGTTGTATTGATGTGTGCCGTCAGAGGTACCAGTGCTGTTGCAGCACTAAATAGTGCAAATTGAAAGGAAACATGATAACGGAGGCGATTGAATAAACTTCATGGCCATTTTAGGGGTCATGATTCGCAAAATCAATATGTTTTTCGCAATCATTTACGTAGCATTAGACTGATCCACGCGCGTGAGCGCAGTACCTTGCTCGCGTCTGTACAGACGCACCGCAGACCACGCCCAGGTGAGTGAAAAGGCCAGGTAAGCTAGCAGAGGGGCAATTGTGAGTAGGAAAGGGGGAAAGTTATTATATGTGGCAACCCAACGCGAGGCTAGTGTTTATTGGTTTGTTCGTAAGAAGGGCTAGAGCAGGGCAATTTATTAAACGTAACAGTATAACGTGCCGGGCGTGTAGAGAGGCCGCCCAACCCATTACAAGTGACCGCCCAACGTGTGGGCAGGTTTATATATATATAAGGAGGAGAGGAAGGGTGAAACCCGACCAATTACATGTGGCGCCAACGTGGTGGGCTGTGGTTGAGCAGGTACTCAAGCAACGTGTGGATCAGTGGTGTTAACGCAGTAATCGTTATCAGTGTCAGTCGCTATGGAAACGAGAAGCGGTAAATTGGTCAGTGTACGAGACGCGTCGGACTCCGAAACTATTTCTGTTCGAGAGGGGACGACGAATATCAACACTTAGACGAATTAGAGGTAGAAGGGAGGGTAACATTGCAATTAATGTGCAGGGGCAGTAATGAGCCAGACAGCAGCAGAGGTAGTTCAGCGGAGGAACAGAGGACGCCGGAACCTACGATGGCAATGTTGTTTCAATTCATGCAAGGAATGAAAGCCGATAACATTCGAGTAGCTAGGGAGAATTTGCAAGAGATGGGCAGTAATTTGCAAGAGATGCAGGCCAAGATAGAAGAACGTAGCGCTAGGATGGAAAGTAACGTTCAGAATAAATTTGAGGAGGTGGCCGAGCAGAACCGAGCAATAAATTTCACGTTAAGTAAGTTGCAGTGTGAATTACATTCGGCAGTTTCGAGTATTCGCGAAGAGTTAACGCATTTAAAGCCGAATCAGCTGCGCGGTTGTCGCAATTAGAAGCGAACGCTAAAAATATAGAAGAGAAACTCGAAACGCGTTGCGTGGTGCAAGAAGTGTTTAACCAACAGATTAGTTCCGAAGTGGGGGAGGTAAGGTCGACAGTGGGCACCTTGCAACAATCGGTGCACTCGCAAGAAGCGCGTTTAGTTGACGTCGCCAAGGACGTTCAAAAATGCAGGAAACATCACTGCGACAGGACGCTCGGATTGGAAAAATTGAGGAATCGGTCTGCGGGATGGACGAAAATATTCGATCGACAATCCAGGCCGAAATCGACAATTTAAAATCGGTAGGCGCAGGGCCGACAGCCGAAATCGACGAAGCAATTCTTCGCAAGATCGAGGAACTTGAACGACAGGTGTTCACCGCGCGTAGGGTAAATGGCAACGGTGGTATGATGGGGCATCCCACGTTACCCAATTATTTACGATTCCATGGCGAAAGCAAGGAGCAGCCGTATTCGTTCCTAACCGCGCTGGAGAATTACTTCAGTGTAAATAATATACCGGATGGGATGAAACTAAGATTCGTCGAAGAGGCGTTAAGTTCCAAGGCGCAGTATTGGTGGCAAGCTTTGACGCCGACGCCACGTACATACGGGGAATGGCGCGCCAAATTTTTGGAAAGATATTGGAATCAGCACCACAAATTCGAGCTGAAGTATAGGTTGATGTCAGAACGCTATAGGAAGGGAAGTTCGGAAAGCATGAGTGACTTTGTCACGCGTAAAGTAAGCGCATTTAAGGTGTGCAGCGAGGACTTTAACCCGGCCGAAATTATCCGAATTCTAATCCGACAGATGCCGAACGGTATTCGAAACCTATTGTGGAACAACATGCCAGATACCATCGACGCGCTGATCGAGCGGGTGAGCAGATTCGACCAGGCGAACGACGGAAATGAGCAAGACGCGCAGGAGGGACGCGGTCAAAGTTCCAGTAACGGGAATAGGAATAATCGGTATTCTGGGGAGGATATCGGCAGGAGAACGTATGCGCAATTGAAGTCCGTGGTGATGATAAATCCAGTAGGCAAGCACAATCGCGTAATGG
This sequence comes from Teleogryllus oceanicus, assembly GCA_964035755.1. NCBI lineage: Eukaryota > Metazoa > Arthropoda > Insecta > Orthoptera > Gryllidae > Teleogryllus > Teleogryllus oceanicus. The sequence goes on from CAXIVR010000006.1 coordinate 131,222,182, forward strand.
ACAGGCACAAAACAAACCGAAGCCGAAAGAGGATAATAGGCAACGTTCGGGGGATGAACGAATGGTGCGAGAAGAAAGAAGTCAGGTAATTGAAGCAGGCGCAATACCAGATAGGTGGGAGAAGAAAGAAGGAAGACAGGAAACTAGAAACGTTTGGGACGAACGGTGGCTCAACCCAAACGAGGAGGATAGCGACGATACCGTGACAGTGATAGCTGCAGCAACGATCATCGTTGAAGGGATGAATTGCTCCGGGAAGAAGTAAGTGAAGGGTGAAACCTAGCCAATGTCTATTATTGCGAGGTGTATGCTACGGAGAGAAGTACGAGCGCTGGTAGACTCAGGCAGTAGTGTGAGTGCAGTTAGAGATTGCTGTCGGCTGGTTAGAGAGCTGCTGGTTAGAGATTGATGTCGGAGGGGTGACCATTGAGGTAGCAGCAGTCGTCATTCGAGGGCTGATCCGTGACGTCATCGTTGGGATGGACGCATTGGGGGCTTACCAAGCCGTCGTCGACGTAGGTGCTAGGAAAGTGACGCTACGATCGAGAGGTTTTATTGGAAGCAGTCCAGTGGTCGCTGAACTTGATGAGGCGGAGGTAGCAGGGGATGAGATGCTGGCCGCTATGGAAGAGATCCTCCAGAATGTGGATAGGGCCGCGGAAGGAGTCATGGACTTGGGAGACTGTCCCGCAAGAATTCGACAACTGTTGCGAGAGTTCGCAGAAATTTTCGGAGAATCGTCAGAGCCGGTGAAAGGCTACAAGTTTTCGTTACAGCTCAAGGACACTACACCGTTTACTGCCAGGCAATATCCCGTACCGCAAATGTACGGAGAACAGGTGCGCAAGCTAGTGGAAGAAATGGAAGAAAAGGGAGTAATAAAGAGGGCAATTACCCCATATGTCAGTCCATTGGTCGTGGTAATAAAAAGGAACGGGAGCATTCGCAACTTATCTTCGTAGAATTAAACATCTCTTTTGGCAAAATTTCCCTTTTCTTAACCAAACGTTTTCCCAATTAACCTCCATATGCAAATTTGGTTTCTAGTTCAAGTTATTTTAAACGCTATTATATATTATAATACGAATGCTGTTGAGTTTCACTTACCCTTTCGATGAAATCCTTTTGTTTTGCAAATACCGGATTCAAATATCAATCTTCACATCAATTCACTGATCAAACAAACTCACACACCGCATAATTCAACACCCGAACACGGAAGAAAACATGGAGATCGGGAACACGCCGGCCTCTCCTAGGGCCTGCGAGACACTGTTGCCAAATATTCGGAACATGGCCTTCTGCTAGAGACGGCCGTGTCTAAGCGATAGGCGAAAAATGGTCGCGGTGCATCTTACTACGCGCGCAACTTTCCTTGAACGATGACCTTGCTTCCCCCTCCCTTGAGCTTTAAACAGTTGAAGGCAAAAGCTTGTAGCGAGCACTGATGAGTACATTTCAAGCATTAAAACTTCGATGGCGCGAAACAGAAAAAAGCTAGTAGCTTTCATAGTCAAGAACTTCTGTTCAGCTTCAGTACCATTATCTACAGAAATGGCTGAGGCATGTCCAGGACCTTTAAGGGAGGCATCTAAAACTCCTATCTAGTGCTGTTGCCTACCCAGAGCGATGCACAAGTACCAGGTTTGATTTTGATTTTCCAGAGGTTGACATCACTGTAAATACTCTAGTGGCCGACTTTGTAACTAATACCCCCACTCCGCCCACATTTCTTCAATCCATCGTTCAAGAAAAGTTGCGCGAGTAGTACAAACATTTAAATTATTTATTTTCCGCATTTGGATTGTGTAAGGCCTGCAACAAACTACACTGAGGAATGCGTAGCGAGAAATGTGGGACGTGAAATGTGGAAAATCGAAACAAGGGACAATTAGCGACCCTCGCACACTAGTAAGAGTTTTCTCGTTCGCCTCTGCGGAGGCGAAAGAGTTTTTCGCTCATCTGCCTGCGAGCGAGTTTTCTCGGACACATTTTTCTACTCCTTTTTTTATATGACATTTAGGCCTTCGCTACAGCAGGAAAACAGTGCTTAGAACTGAGTGAGGTTATAATATTTAGCAGTAAAAGACACGATAAACAACCAGTTTTTTAATTGTTTACTTTGATTTTCTCTTTAAACGGGAATGAACAAGAAAAAAAAACGTGTGTGAAAGATATTCTTACTTAAATGAAATCCGTTTATAATGAACAATAAAAAAATAAAAATTTGAAGCAAGAAACTTGAAGGGGTATTTTGAAAGAATTTAATTAATTCATTATTTTCTTAATTGGTATTTATTCACGTCCTACGCATTTTCAACTGTTTTTGACGTAAAATAAATAAATAATTTATGAATGAATTTATTAGTTTTGAATTTTATTCTGAATTATTCACATGCGTTCCAGTGTTTTACATTAAATAATGATTTTATGCAATGCAGTGATGTATTTCTCTTTAGACCATTCGAACTAGTTTAATAGATGGTTTACGATTATGGGTGCAAAACAAGGATTTCACGGGTTAAAGTTACACAAGAGCAATTAATAAAACAAGAAATGGGACTCGCAGGTGATCTCATAGCTGACAGACTGATCTCAGACTGATACTACTGTTATAGAGGATACAAGAACGTTTGCATTTGTTATAGTATCACTAATTTGATTTGCGGGAAAAAGATATTGAGATGGGGATAATGCGAATACGTGAACTGAGGAATGCCTACGCAAGCACTAGGGACTGCTGCTGGCCGCTCTCAAGCAGGGTTGCCAGATACTTCGTACAAACATCCGCCATTAGGTGGCTGTAAATCCTTCCAATAAGATTTTTTTTTTTTTAATTTGTTGCATCTACACCTTGGCGCAACGCGTCTCCAAGCCCCTTAAGGGGCGTTGAGCGCTTTGCACTGGGAGTAATCCTCCATTAATGTGCTTTTACTTTTAATATTTGTCAAGTCTCGTCACGTCGCAGTCAGTCAGTGCCTTTTATCCCTTCGGCCAGGGGCTCGACGCCGTTAGATCCCGGGGTTCCTGGCCGGTCACCCAACCACGAAACCGCGAGTCTATAAACGGAACTAAACGAGTAGATAAACGGAATTAAATAGTATCTTTAATCTCTGTATTTTCTATAGTAATATTTTACTAATAATTCTAACAAAAGTAACATAATAAAATATGATTAAAAAACCACACAAGCAATATTTACATAATAAGATCTAAGTAAAAAACAAACTAAGCATTTGTCAATGGTACTTTACGTAGGCAATGGTACGCACGAAATCGTCAATTACATCGTCGAAGATCAATTCGTTCAAAATATCGTACTCAATGTTTAATAAAGCTAACGAAGAAAGTCGTTATTGAATCACATTACTTCTTAATTCATTTTTTATATACTTCAGCTTTGAAAATGAGCGTTCATCCGTACACTTAGTGACCATTAACGTTAAGAAAAATCTTAACGCTATTTCAATGTTAGGAAATGCCTCTTCAAGATTATATTTTTTTAACAATTTATACATTTCTGCCAAAGATATGGTGCTGTTTGTTGGATTTTCAATGCGAAGATAATGTTGAAATTGAAAACACTCCGATATGAGCTCTTGTTCATTGACATCTGTGTTATAAAACTTAAATATGATTCAGCTCTTCTATCCAATTCACTTATTAATGTGTCGATAATAGGAATATAAGTTTGTAATTTAAATTTTTCATTGGCAGAAAAGATGACTTCGTCTGTTTCTGAGTCAAAATAAGTTACACGAGAACTTCTGTTTGTTACAGGCAAATTTTGATATACTGAATCGAGAAACTTTTCTTTGGCGATTGTTTCAAAGTTATCAAATTCATTTCTCATGACATGCAAACAATTGATCAATGATATCAGCTTTGAAGCAACATCCAAAGAAAGATTTTCTTTTTGCAACGTTTTGTTCGTTTCAGACTTCGGTTAAAATAATATTCTCTATTTTTTTCATTTTCTTAGCTATACTGTAGGCTTCATTTCGCGTTTCTGCTGGGTTTTCTTTATTATTTTCAATAAATTCCAAAGCTAATATAATTTGAGAATAACCAAATTTTAAAGCTGAGACTGCATCGTATCTAGCAGACCACCTAGTACCAGATAAACTTTTTACTACTTGATATTTTCCCAATAATTTTTTTAATATATCCCAACGATGTGTTGAACCCGAAAAGAAGTTGTACAATTTTTGTACAAGTTGGAAATAACTCGTTGCTGTCATCACGCAACCAGCAGCTTTAGCTCCGACTAAATTCAGCGAATGCCCAGCACAAGGAATGAAAATAGCGTATTCACATAATTGACGCAATCATGCTTGTATTCCTGAGTACGCACCTGACATATTCGCGGCATTGTCGTAAGTAGCCGGCGGCGCTAGCCGAATTCGTTTACTACGCTCCGTGAAGTCACGAAGGTTAAGCGAATTCGAGACTCGCGGGTTCTTGGTTGGGTGGCCGGCCAGGAACCCCGGGATCTAACGTCGTCGAGCCCCTGGCCGAAGGGATAAAAGACACTGACTGACTGCGACGTGACGAGACTTGACTTGGTAATTAACGGAGGAGTACTCCAAAATAATGCGCTCAACACCCCATAAGGGGCTTGGATACACGTTGCGTCAAGATGTGGACGCAACAAATTTAAAAAAAAAAAAGTTTGACGCGGCAATCATTAATTGATATCTGATTATTTTTGAGAAAAGCTAAAACCGTATTTGTTAAATATTCGGAACCATGTTCTTGAATAGGTATGAACTCTAAAAACCGTTCAATCGGTGTGTTATCTTTTACATATCGAATCGTAAATGTTAACTGATCAACATGGCTACAATCTGGAGTAGAATCAATACTAATTGAATAATACTTGGCCTGTTTCAACTCAGAAAGTATTTTTAGTTTTACTTGTTTACCCATAATCTCAATAAACTCATTGCAAATGTTCGCTGATAAATACGACACGAATCCTTTTCCTATTTATTTATTTTATTTATTTTACGTCAAAAAAACAGTTAAAACCTGCGTATGACGTGCTATGGGGAAAAGTGAATTGTGTGCACATTTTAAAAATTCTGTGATCCCTACACTAAGTCATATACTACTTAAATTTTGAATTTTTGAAAGGGAGAAAAAAAAAACTCCCATGTAATAAAATCTATTTTCAAGGATAAACAAGCAATACATTTTGAATTTTGAAAGGGAGAAAAAACAAAAACAAAAAAACTCCCATGTAATTATATCAATTTTCAAAAATAAATAAGCAATAAATTTTGGCTCTTATTACTTCCTGCCGCGACAACATGGAAACGAAAATGTGAATAATTGTATTTCCCATTAATTCTAGAAGACGTGCACAGAAAATGAAGTTACATTTATGTCCAGAAGCAAAACAAGGGGCCATCTGAGCATTAGCTCAATGGATCAGAGAAACTGGACGAAAAACCTGATCGAGATGGGGGTCATTGACCCGGAAGCTGTAGTACAATAGTTGTTACAGGTTGTTTATACTCATTTATACAGTCCAAATGGTAAATAATGCATTATGTATCATTGTTACAATTAATGTTACTTTTCTTGTGATGCTCAGTATAGTCTCTAATTGTATAGAAACAGTTATGCAGCAGAAACGATTTCACTTGGGATTTAAACTTTTCTATTGAATTTAATCGTTTAATGTCATCTGGCAAAGTGTTGTAAAATAATGTACATGTATTTTATGTGAATTTTTTGTAATGAGCTGTTGATACTGTCACCTGATGAATATGATTTCTACGTCGAGTGTTATAGTAATAGACTTCGGCATTTTCTGAAAAAATATTCCCGCCCTTGAGCAAGTCATTTTTACAAAACCACTGATTCGTGAATAAAAAGACACGGTAATGGTAGAATTCCTAGATTCCTAGAGAGGCTTACATGAATCACGTGGGTGGGATTTGGTTATTATTCGTACAATTCGTTTTTGTAATCTAAAAGTCTGGGAGCTATAAGATGTATTTTCCCAGAATTATGATTCCCCAGAATATTATGCCATATCTCAGGCGGGAATGAACATTCGCGAAGAATACACAACGAGCAGTATGAAGGCTGACTGAATTTGCAAGAATTCTGAACGCGTAGCATAATGAACTTAATTTTGTGTTCAATTCATTTAAGTGGACGTTCCATTTAAGGTTTGACTGAATTGAGAGACCTAAAAATGTTGTTGCCTTAACATCAGTCAATGGTACACTGTTCATTTTCAATGGAGCACAGAATTGTTTATTTGAAATGGAAAACTGCATTAAAACCGTTTTCTTTTCGTTTACTATTAATTTATTTCGGAACCAATTTGAAACATCTGATATTGTACTATTTACGGTTTCTTTATTGCAAAGGATGTTCGTATCGTTCCTGGATTACCATATTTGTTCAAATGCTCTTTAAGAAATGATCAAATTTGCTAATTAGTTCTAAACAACCCAAATAATTTCCATTCTGCTGTGAACCAATTATTTCATTATCACCACGAAACAGCAGTCCGAGGCCAGCAATAAATTTGATTGTTTCAACAATTCTAATCAAAACACTTTTCCAATAACTGACTTCATTGAATTGGACAAGTATTGATTCATTTACAGTACCCACTTTCTTACTTCGAACGATGTAATCCATAGTTGCATATCTATGCCGCAAACTGTTTTCATGTTCAGTATTTGCACGGTTCGAATTTTTCCAGTCGTGAAACCCGTCCGAAGAATTAAACGCCGAATCGGAAGATGCAAAAAGACAGCATGCAAAACAGTATACCGCATTTTTAGATGGCGAAAATAGAAGCCATGATCTACAGACAGTTTCACTGTTTTGCAATTTACGTTTACAGATGTAGTAAGATGTCTAATTACAATTTTCCCATTTCCATCTTCGTACTTTCTCGCTGTTTTTGAAAAATCACAATCTTTATTTTGAAAAAACATAGGTCCTTTCTCAATCCAAAAACATCGATCTTCTTCACTTATCTTATTCCATTCGCCGGAATCGTTTGATGTGCACCTGGATACTTTTGAAGAAGTCAGAGCATCACCTATATTTTCAGATGAACATTTCTCATGCAATGAAACATCTTCCAGATGAGAACTACCTTCGGAGGTACCTGATTTTGGCTACATTTTCTGGTTTTCTGATCGATTAATTTCATTCGGTGTGTCCAAAAGAATTTCTGGTGTGTCATTTGAAGATATACATGAATTTACTGATTTTGTAAAGAAAGATGTCAGTTTGGGTAATTTTTTAATCCTTTCGTTCTCCTCAATCGCTTTTTTTCTCTTAGATGCACCGCTTGGATATGTGCTGTTTCGACATGGTACCAGTAAAATTAAATACCAATGAACTCCAGAAGAAAATACAATATACTGTTATACAAATTAGTTTATTTACAGATACTTTCTGCATGCGTCAAATTCACAGTTCACAAAAGCAAACATGTTCGGTGCTTTCAATTTTTTATAATGTCACTTTGCATGTTAAAAATTGGGTTGATATTTCTTAATCATATTGATTTTTTTATTCATTTACACTTGCTATATGTTATCATATGTGTATTTAAAATAATATTTTGTCTAAATGATTGATTCGTTAATACTCTTAATTCTTAAATACTCTTAATTTTCAACCATGAAACTTTATTATACAAATTATAATATAATAAAATTATACACTTTTTAATACCCTTTAATCAATTTTTATTTGTTTGTTGCTCTATTTTTATATTCATTAATTATAGTGTTATAGTATTGTTATTTATTAGTTATAAAAAATATAATTTTATTAAAATAAATATACATTGTGGTTTACAAAATTATACATTAAAATGTAATTAAATTTATCTTAAACTTACATTTTTTAGTGTGTTCCGTTGTGGGTTCAAATGATAAGATAAACCTTTCAGATTATGTAAAGATGTTGTATTTTATATTATACTTATAACACTTAACACTGTATTGCACTTGCTCTTCATTCGATTTCTGACTGCAAACTAAATTCATTTTCAATATTTGCCGATTGCTGCCAAGCAATACGAAGGTCGTTGGTAATTTTCTATGAAAGAGCGCGCATTGTTGTAAAACATGTGCATTTTTAGAAAGAACTATTCTTTGTAGACAGCTGTTTGACTTGGCGACAGACTTCGAAAACTGAACTGATCAAATTCAAGTGACATATTTTATTAATTTCTCGACATTTGTACAATTGATGTTAGAAATATATAATATTACTTTAATCGTGAACATAAATTAATTCAGATGCAGTCTATATTGGTTCCACTCAATATATTTAAGTTCATCAATATATATGTAGTAAATATTACAATTTTTCAGTTTTGTTATTTATTTTTTATTATCTGAGGGGGCCCTTTGATCATGGGGGCCCTGAGGCACGAGCCTCGCCTGCCTGTGCCTAAAGATGGCCCTGCGTGTATGAGTAAACGAAGAAGCATTATTTCCCAATAAATCTTTTATGTTCTTTTTATCTATGGTTGATTGAACTAGCTTCGCCAATGGAAGGGCCAAGGGTGCCAAGGGAAGGGAAAGTTAATTTCTTAATGCTCCCATTTAAAAACATGTTTCTAACAGTAGAAACAAAAGTCACATGTTTTCTTATTAGCATTTGTTTGTCAGTTCATTCAGCTAATGGAATATTTTTGATTCAGAGTACACTGAGGTGACAAAAGTCATGGGATAGCAATATGCAAATATACAGATTGCATTAGTATACAAAATGTATAAAAGAGCAGTGGCATTGGCAGAGCTTTCATTTGCACTGTTCTTTTCGAAGTCATTCATGTGAAAATGTTTCTGACGTGAATACGGCCATTTTCGCGCGAGAATGAAAACTCGCCTGTAAACTCGCGCGTGAATGAATCTTATCACAAACTATATTTCTGCTCCAATATGCTTTCGATGTAATCATTATGTGATAATTATTTTGAATTGAGTAAAATTACAAGAAGGTAATTGGATTGAGAGGAGGAGGTATATCTTCCATTGATTCGTCATTGATGTTCTTGAAAGACGGATCGTGGATTTGAAATCGGTTACACTCTAGGCGGCTCCATACAGCGGTGTATAAACCTCTGGGGTGTATGGCAGATATGGCACGTGCCATGAGCGCCACTCACATGGGCTACTAATTAGAGTATACCGGCAAAAACAAATAACAAGAACTCTTTTTATTTATTTTACGTCAAAAAAAAAAAAAAAAAAAAAAAACAGTTCAAACTGCGTATGACTCTAATTTGAAGTATCCTGAAGTATGCTATTACAAATTCCATGCTTGCCCTAGGCGACCGAATAACTAGATACGCATATGGTTCCACATATTCACATTGGTGTTCGGCGAGTAGCGAGAGACTGCTCGCCGAATCCTGAGTAACGTAGACGGGTTGCTTGCTATTTGCCGAGCGACGAACGTTCGATGCACCGCAAGTGAAACCGTCTTACATTTTTATTGGCATCATTGATAAGCATTTGATTTTCTTATTATTCTTTTTCTTTCTTATTCTTTCTGGTATTCTTAATTCTTTAGAAAATTATTTCTTTGCCAACGACACAAACTAATTGCAAAATGCAGTGAGATAAAGTAAAGGAGTTCAATTCCAAGAGAGGATTTCTTTGCCAACGACACAAACTAATTGCAAAATGCAGTGAGATAAAGTAAAGGAGTTCAATCCAAGAGAGGATGCTAGCCCCCAGAAGAAATCCAGCAGCTGCACCAACAGACACTGCAAGTGAGAGAAGTCTGTTAATAGAATCATCTATTAAACCATTCCATGTAAAATCGCACAAAAAAGACCAAAATGTGATCTTCATATTTTTAATTTTTTTCTATTTATTATATGAATTAAATAAGTTAACAGGTGTATTTTTATTTTTTCTAACATTATTTTCAGAAATATTGCATAATGAAATTTGTTAAAAATGGCGCGCATCACTAACTTTAAAATATCACATATTTGAATACACTCATTAAATAAACTCCGTTCAAATTCCACTCAAAACTTAAAAAACATGTTTATCTTTTGAGATTTTGCAAAAATTTAACTAACTGAATTTTCAATTAAAAAATTAAATATAAAAAATTGAATATTTTTGTAAACTCGATAAGCTAAAAATGTTTAAAAAATATTTATACACGCAATAGAGTATGATTGATAACTTCAGAAAAAATTAAAATGGAATCCCAGTAACTTTAAAAAATATTAACTCTTTACGTATCAGTTTGTAGTAGATTTCTGCAACATATGTTTCTTGCGTTACTGGCCGTCGGTTCCTTGGAATGAAGCAGTAATTTAAAAACTTCTTGAAATGGTGCAACTTCACGATTGTATTTGATTATTAAATAACGAATTCTTGACTTACATTTTGACTGACATTTTGAAATTTTCTGGACCCTCACAATTCACTTAAAATACACTCACTTACTTTAGAATTCAAGAACTTTCGTCACAATTCACAGCGCCTTACTGAATTTACTTCACGACTGAAGAGAATTCCATTTTCTTCGGCCAAGTTTTTAGCCACTTTTTCATTTGCTGCGAAGTATTGTTTAATGTTATTGTATGTCCAACTTCCAAAAATTGTCAACATTTGAATCTTCAACATATTGTCATCTGTTGGGTGCAAGGAATCGATAAGTTTCTTAATACTATCTTTATTGTCTGATTTTTCAATGGACATAGCAGGATCTTAAATGAGAAAAAAAATATTTGTGATAGCACTTTGTACTTTCTGAAATTTCTCGTGGGGATAATTCGTTGGAATTTTCTTTTCTTGACGGGTGTTTCTCCTATTGCAATTAAACTCTGGTTTATCTTCTCTGTATTTTTTACAGACATTTTACAGACACTGGAACTATCTGAAGAGCTTAAATTGTCATTTCCTTGATTTTCATCGTTTTCATTATATTTATGGATATATTATGGATTTTGGCCAAACTTTCAGAAATTATAGAGAAAAATATGTAGATCAGGGCAAAATTAGTTACGGCGCGGGGGAATTTATGTAAGGCTCGGAATAAATCATTATCCAGTTTCATAGCGGATTAAGAAAGAATTGAAAGAGCGACCGAAGATGTAAGTGACGTCATCAGGAGTGGAGAAGACGGAAAATGAAGGTTTTTGGAGAAAGGAAAACAGGAAAAGGGAATTCGGTAAGGTGACGATTACAAATCGAAAGTTAGTAAAATTATGAAACAGAGAGTAAAACGCAAGATGCCCGAAAACAGTGAAAATGTAAAAGTTTTCGAACATTTCTTATGGTGATGGGCATATGTTTGATAAAAGACTTGGATTGTAGGGACCAACAATGTAAAATGTGTTACAGACAGAATGAGTTCGGGTCTGATGATGATCGCACGCGTTTGATGCTATGTTAAATTTTTGGAGAAATTTCGCGGAAGTGTTGTGCAAAAGTTATTAAGTTATTTTCGGTTATATAAAATCAATTGTTCAGATTAAGTGGAGCGAAAATTCAGTTAAATTTGTTTAGAAATTCACGGAAAAATCCGCATGGACAGTATTCACGCAAGTTAGGCGCAGGAAACAGGAGCGTCGCAAAAGCTAAATAAGTCGCGAGAAATAGAAGTAACGTTTAGGGAAGACGCGATTAGTGCAAGAAACAATAATCGTGGATGCATTGATAATTTTTAAATGGATGAGTGCATCTGGGATCTGATGGCAGCTGAACGGGAACTGCGTGCATGAATAATGCACGTTACAACTAGCAACGACGGGCGCTGACGGAAGGCGACATCGCTGCGAAAAGGGAAGTGGCACGAATTGTGCAATAACTGTATTTTTTTTGTTTGTTTAAGCGTAAGTCCAAAGAAAGAAAGAAAATTCTGTCGAAGACCAAGTCATGATATTAGGTTAAGGATAGAATTATAAAAGGTCACGACAGAATGTGCATTCTGATGTATGTATGAGATTTTTTTCTGTATTATATTTTCAGTGTGCATGTTTGTATTTTCTTCTCCTGTGTGTTCATGTATTTGTGTTGTCATGTTTCGCAAGTCGGAGGGGCAGATTGTGTTTATGGATAGGATATCAGCAAAGGAAATCCGAAATTAAATGCATGAGCATCCCAAATGGCTCATAACTGCCTTGAATCCATGTGTTTTATTCAGTAGTTGTATGAAATTTGACCCAGACACGAACGAAACGGACCCTTACCTCAACTCCGTATGGAGTGAGCGCGCGGACTACGACACGGTAGGAAATAAATAATGATTCGAGCTAGCAGAGGTACGGGCAACCGATAAGCGAAGGTATTGTGGCACCCAATTATAAGTTAGAGCTAGGGCAGGGATAGTGCACGTGACGAGAGAGGATACACGAAGAGGATACGTTGCATTGGACGCCCAACGGGCCGTCGTGATTTAAGAGTAGGTTACATTGGACGCCCAACGTGTGGGCGTGATTTGATAAGATTGATTACATTATTGATATATTGAATTGAAAATATTAACTTAAAGTTTAAATACGTTCATTTAGAAATACCTATACTTGTGTAAATAAAGTAGCATTTTGTGATGTGTGATTCTACTCATGTGATCTTTCAACACACAAAATAAATATTTCTTTATTTGAAAACATTAACATTCGATTTATCTAATCCAATACATTTTACAACAAAGGAGCTAATATTATGTTTCCCTTGTTTTTTAACGGTAAGGGTTAAACAAGAGGAACAAATAATTTCTAATTCTTGGTTTTAACAGGCGCCTTTGAAAAAAAAAATTATGCTTTTTGGTTGCTCAACATCCCTTTGATAGAAAAGCAGAAACTATCGTTTCGGCGTAATGTACCTTGAAAAATAATTTGTTTATAATCAATTTCCTCCCTATTTGATAAATATATCGACTTGCAAATTGCAGGGCATAAAAGAGAGTATAAAAACAAAACAAAATTGATGTTGACACTCGCCATGAAAAGATGAATTTAGCGTAATTAATTGGCCAGGAAATTTGTTTATAAGCTAAGTGATTTTTATGCGTAGCAGACAAAAGTGCGACATTGGAAAATTGTTTCTTCAGCATGCTTGTGTTACGTGAAAACAAACGGTGTCATTCTAAGATGTTAATTTCTTATAAACAATTACATATATCTCGAGAACGAAATATGATAGCACCGATCGAATTCTGGAATTTTGAATCGCATTTAAACGCCATTCAGATGAGACAATAAAACAATTTCCAACCTTTGCAAATCTGAAGGGGGAGAGTCTCCCGATGTCCCAGAGCTGAAAATCGCGAATTAACAATTTTGCATCAATTTATAATTTTATAAACGAATTCGGAATATGCGTTAGAATGGCCGGGAAGGGTCCGCAAATTGTGCTGAAATGAACATCTCAAAATAGCAGTGTGACAGGAGTTACAAATCGATTGCTAAAAGTTAGAACAATTGTTGCTAAAATGCTAAATATTTACTGGTCTATTGAAACGGAAAACCCCGCTCAGAAATAGTTTTTCGTCGTGGCGTAGGCGCAGGCAAAATCGCTCCTTCGGCAGGGATATATGACGATACTTTCGCCTCGTACGTAAACGAACTAGCCCTCTCCCCCTGAGACAGCGCCCTTTCTACCCCTTGGGATGTTGCACCAATTAGAAACAACTGTAGTTCCACCTGCTAGCGATTGGCCAACGCGTCCCTCCCCTTGGCCCCCGTGGGGTGTCCAAATTTGTCAGCGCGGTTGGGAAGAAAGAATTTTGCCGGCCAATTTTTGTGAGAGAAAGGGTACTCTATAAACACAATATTGATCTATTCTATTGAATAATTAATGTGTGTTATTTTACTTGTTTCTCACGTCGTTAATATCTACATTAGCATTGGTTTCTTGGCAACATTGCATTTATGAATACATATACTGTAAATGATGAGTTATAAAGTTGCTCAAAAACTAAAGTTTTCTGTGAAAATGATCTCAAAGTTCCGCATTTTCCAAAATGCTCAAAGCCTTTTTCTCGAAAACGGTTCCAATGTTTGCTTAAATCTTTTCGTACGGATGGTGCTAATTGTTTAAGATGACATAAAATAATAATTCTGTAGTCTTGTTTGTTTTTTTTTTCAAAAATTACACAAATGTTTTTTGTTTTTAAATATCTCTCACGTCTTTATAACGAACATTTCCAGATATCTATTTACTTTAGTGTATCTGTGGTCTGAAGTGCTTTAAATGACTTCCAATAAAGTTTTTCCAAAATTCAAAAGGTTTCGGTGAAAAAGAGTTTCAAATTGCGCATTTACAGTAACGCCTAAATGACTTTTTCTTAAAATTTTTCAACGGTATTCCCTAAACTCTCAAGTTAAAATGTTATGTGTCGGTTAAACTTACAATCTTCCCCTGTGGCAAATAACTTTGTAAGGTGCGTATCTGATGACTAGATGCCTTTACAATATTTGCAGACAGAGGAGCGCAGGTGGAGAGCACGAAGAGTGGTCATTAGTTTCTGGTTTGGTGATGCAAATTATCCAGCTCTGCTCGCGTCCAGTCTATTATTCCAACAGCGATGCTGCCCAGGTCTTGATAATCTGAATGAAATTTCTTTCGTGCTTGGTTCTGAGCTTTCGAACACGACGCTTGTATTCTCACGATTCGGATGTATTTACCTTGCTGAAGGGTCTTCACTTGTTGATACCCATAGTCTGTCGAAGCCCTGGATATTTGTAGGCCTCCTACATGGACTTTCGTTTTAATGCGTTTTGTCTGTGAGTTCAAATATTTGCGGTGTTGGTGATTTTAGCTCGGTGGATATTCAAAGTGGCGCACAACACAACGAATAAAATTGGTTTTTACTTTCGTCACATGTTAATGCCAGAACCGTAACATACGCAACAACGAATAAGAAGCTTGGGCACTTGCGAAGTATTGTCCAGTGGCGGCTGGTGGGTTGCGAATTAGGAGGGGTGGTTGTGTCCGAACTATCACATACATTTTACCTTTCAAAATATTTCTTGAACGAGGAAATCTATATCATGTAGTGAACAACTGATTTGCACGCATCTGGACTTTAATACTTGTCTTGGGTACAATTGTGCTTTCGCGAAAATATATTTTTTTTTAAATTTCAAGCAAACAAAACAGTAATTTATGAAATTCGATAAAAGGGTCGGTATTCTTAGCTTAGTTAATGGCCGCAGACTCTATCGAACAAAACTTTACTAGGAGCGCGCTGCCCCCATCCAAATCACAATACCCCCTACTCTTCCTCAAGCTTCCATTGCCTCGCATACACCACGGACGGACTCGCGATAGTCCACGATACGTTCCAGTTTAAAAACACTTTATCTTTTGCTTAACCGGACAGATAAAAGTGAACTCATCCTGTGTTCTTGGGGTATCCAGATGACCTGTCGACGTACTTGTGCACCTATGGGGAATGAGGATAACAGCCCAGATGCCCATCCCGGTGTTAACGCCCCCTGATAGCACAAGGAATTGTGTGATGTAGTAGACCACAGAGGGTCTATTCTGTCGCTTTGACGTGGGGAGGTGGCTCAGGGCATCAACGGATGTTACTTCAACGCCTCTGATCGGAAGGTCCTAGGGTCGTGATATTATGGATGTGAAGAGCTTGGATATCGTTGGCATATATAGGTCAATAATTACCGGGATCCGTCCTTTCTTCCAGTCTCCAGACTGCCCAGTATTCATTCGCTGTTGTGATGTACAACGGACATTTCGGCAACGTAACATTTAGGGAGACATGAAAAAAGTGTCTTAACCGGCGATGTTTTAGCTAAAGCCATGATTTTTCATTAATTTATTGCGTCATTAATTGCACCTTGCTTAACAGGGTAGAATTGGAACTAATTTAATCGGGTCTGGCATTTTTGGTGATTCGGCTTGGGAGGTATTGCGTTCGAGTTTCTTCACTGCGGTCGTTAATCGTTTCAATATCGATAACTTAGTTATCTATACTATCTTCAAAGATAGCTATCTTATCTTTGAAGGTAGTATTGCTTGAGAAATGAGGTTGAAATGAAGCGAGATCATGGCTTCTTCCAGACTTTTTTAGGCTAGAGTGCCGTCTTCCAGACTTTTTAGGCTGCTAATGTCCTCCCGGAGATGTATGATCTTTGTCGCTAGGCGGATCGTTCTTGGCGGGGACAGACAGATAATCGCGACTTTGAGCGGTAATTTCCTCGGGGATAATGTAAGCTGTACTGTACGTGAGTCTGTTGGTTTCTTTCATATCCACTGTTTGGATAGTGGTGATACATCTGTTGATTGTAGTTTCTTCAGGAGCTTCTGAGACGCTATCGAAATTTCCGGGATTCAAACCGGGAGCGGTAGCTCAGTGCATCAACTGATGTCACTGCAGCGCCTCTCACCGGGAGGTCCTAGGTTCGAGTCCTGACGGCGAGAGGATTATCGACACTAGCTTTTCAGCTAGGTCAAATTCAGTTGCTGTCTGGAGGAGAATTCTAGCGGCCGACTGCTCTGATCGGTAGTTTTCCGTGGTTTCTCCAATCAGCACCAGGCGAATGCCGGAGCAGTACCCTACCAAACGGGCCACGGACCGCGCGCGATCTTTCCTTCCTCTTCCTTGTCCTATCCTGTTCCCTTACACACACACACACACACACTAACATACACTACACTACCATGTATTCCGGGAGACCGGCGGGAGCTTCGAGCTTGTCCTCCCGAGAAGAAAACATGCACTACACTAACGGGACTAATGACCAAAGCAGTTGACGCGCACGGAAACACGAAAAAATCAATCAATCCGGGATTCAACACATTCTTCACTTCTTTTTTGAACTTAGTATATTAATGTTAGGAAATGATATCAATGTGTGTTTTCATAACATGTATTTTTTGTTATTTTTGAGGTTTTGTTTCTGTGGACAAAACCACAATGAAAATTGTCATCGCCACTACGAACATCGTATTTTTCAAAATTCCTTAGGTTCATTGAGACTTTTTGCAGAACGCATTTTTTTTCACAATACGGGAGGAAGCTTGCGGCGGAGGTGCAATTGTGGTTCTAATTTAAAAAGAGGTATAAAACTATTTTATATAGGTGATAAAAAAGCAGTTTTTTGGAAGCATAATCTATCCTCATTTTGCATTGCTAGTAAAGAAGATTTTTTCTGTTTGAAAGTTCGAGCACTATGATTCAGTTTTTAACAATATTTAATAAATGGCAACAGAAATAAATTTCTCTTTTGGGTAATTTGATTTGATTTAATTTTTTCCGGGCACGTCAACTGCTTTGGTCATTAGTCCCTTTAGTGTAGTGCATGTTTTTCTCGGCATATGCGCAGTGATCTTCCCCCGCTGGATGGCGAGATCCGGCGCCGACCTTCCGTCGGCTAGTGGGGTTTCCCCCTAACCAGGACTCTCCCAACAGCGGGGCACCGCCCCAGTCGGGAAAAGCTCTAAGCTTCCGACCGGTCTCCCGGAATATGTGGTAGTGTAGTGCATGTTGTGTGTGTGTGTGTGTGTGTGTGTAAGGGGAGAGGATAGGACAAGGAAGAGGAAGGAAAGATCGCGGGCGGTCCGTGGCCCGTTTGGTAGGGTACTGCTCCGGCATTCGCCTGGTTTGATCGGAGAAACCACGGAAAACTACCGATCACAGCAGCCGGCCGCTAGAATTCTCCTCGAGACAGCAACTGAACTCGACCTAGCTGAAAAGCTAGTGTCGAAAATTCTGCCGCCATCAGGACTCGAACCTAGGACTTCTAGGTCAGAGGCGCTGCAGTGACATCAGTTGGTGCACTGAGCTACCGCTCCCGGTCTCTTTGGGTAATACATTAGTAATAAACGTATATTTAATTATATCATTTGATTTGAATTATTTGGTCAAAAAACAGTCAAAATTGTATATGACGTATGGGGGAAAGTATATTTGCGTACGTTTTTTTGAGTACCAGCATTCCCTCCCAACATTTTACCGATGAATAGTTGAAAGTTAAAGCAACAATAACAACAACAACAAAATAATAATAATAATAATAATAATAATAATAATAATAATAATAATACAATTTAGAAATGCGGGAGATTAACAACATTTGAAAAACTAGACATTTTCGTTTCTGAGTTATAGAAAAACTATTTGCAACGATTAACGAGCTGCAGATTTAATTTTTCTGCATTGCTAACAATATAGTAACATCCCCAGCTCTACTGCTACCAGTACAAGCAGAAGGAGATCTCAATAAAACGTGCGCATAGTGAAGTTACATTACTGTCCAGAGGCAAAACAAGGGGCCATCTCAGTATTTGCTCAATGGATCAAGGAAACTGGACAGAAACCTGATCGAGATGGGGGTCCTTGACTCGGAAGCTGAAGTACAATACTTATTACAGGCATATTAAGTATTTTTAAAGAAATTATACAATACAAATGTAAACTAATCCATTATATATCATTGTTTTGTTAAAAAAAATTATTTTTCCTTTTGATGATCAGTATTGTCTCTAATTGTATAGAAACAGTTATGCAGCACAAAAGATTTTACTTTTAACTTAAATTTGTGTACCGAATTTAATTGTTTAATGTTATCTGGCAATGCGTTGTAAAGTAACGGAAACGTATAGTATGTGGATTTCTTGTAATGAGTTGTTGATACTGATACTTGATGAACGTGATTTCTATGACGTGTATTGTAATTTATAAATATTAGAATCGAATGAAAATATGTTCCTACCGTTAAGTAAGTCAGTTTTGTCAAATATTACAGATTCGTAGATAAATAGGCAACGAAATGGTAAGATTCCAAGCTCAATGAAAAGAGGCTTGCAGGGATCACGTGGATGGCACTTTTTCATTATTCGAATCATTTTCTGCATGTGTGCATGTTTTCCGACAATGTTCGGATGAAGACGATGTCGGGTGAGGTGTTTTTCTGAGAGATAGTTTAGATCAAATAATTGAATATGTGGGACTCTCAGATGCAGATTCAATTGGTTGTTTGCGTGTCTAATTTCTTTGCACAGTGTTGGTTTGTTGTACCAGAAGGGCAGAGTCGAGACTAATGTTTGTGTTTTGTGCTGTACGTTGTAGTTTGCCAACATGTTGCTCAGGTGTAAAGTGACCACCCAAATTGATGTCATTCTGCCCTCCTATGATGATGACTGTTTGGTGAGAGTTTTTGTGTGGGAGTCCAACTCACTGGTCACGTCAGCAAATCTCTCGTTAGGTTTATATAATAGGTTTTCTTTGTTTGCGCCCATTAGTAATCTAATATAATACTCGAATATCGTGCGTGATTGCATAACTATGCAGTTTTCAACAATATTTACTTAATAAACAGCAACAGTAATACATTTCATTATTGAGTAATATATTAGTAAGAATTGAGTACTAAAAATTCTTATTAGTTTGAATCGATTGGACCCATTTTAAAATTGGGTTGAGCCAGCTTGGCATTCACGCCAGCACAACCACATTTATTTCAGAAACGACAAGAGTAATAAATTTAATTTTGGTGTAATATATTAGTAATAAATGAGTACTAAATATTTTATTTGGTTTCATTTCATTGTGATATAGTGGTTGTGCCAGCTTGACACACCCGTGACACTCACCGAGTAGCTGCACAGGGCCGCGCAGCAGCCTCCGGCGCAGCTGCGATTGCGGCGGGGAGCCCAGGCGGAAGGACAGCTGCGCGCTCTGCTCCCTGCGCATGAAAAGATCTGCAACTGCTCCAATTCGCGCCCTGGCCAATCGTTTTCCTACCGTACATTTCGCACACACAACTACCGTGAAAAATATTACAGAGAAACCTCCCGTAAGCCGGTTTAAATGTATCTGGAAAGGAAAGGAAAGGAAGGGGAAAATGCCGTTATAATACAGGTGGCCATTTAAAGGTAGTTAAGAGAATATCTGAAGAGGACATTAGAGTAATTTTGCTATTTTCGAAGAAGTAATGCAGGCTTTATTTGTTACCTTTCTCATTAATTGTAAACCACAAACTACAGGGAGCATGTTTGTGTTACGCACAAAATTATTTAATTAACCTTAGGCGAACTTGTACTCTTCTTTTTCATCCACTAACTTTTCTTTTTCGTATTCCTAGCCTTGAAGCTACAATTTACATTTTGAAGAAATTTCGGAACTTATATGAAAAACATCTATTGTTATATGACTACCCATCCCGACGGAAGAATACTCACGCAACAGTAATTTCCATTGATTTTATTGTTTTATGATGCAAAATAGACAACTTGTGCCGGTCTATACATGAAAAATCTAAGGAATGAGTCCAGTGACAGATTAAAAGAAATATGTACTCTGTCAAATCAACCGGAACCTTGAAAAAATGGCCTCAAAATGCATACTAATTTTGGATCAACCTGATTCTTTCGGAAAGGAAAATTAATCAAATTTACCGCCTCTGGGCTCCAGCTATTTTCACACAGTCACCGAAGTAAAGTTTCAACAAAGAGAATGGAAGTTTCCTTTCAACAGGAGTGTAGAGGGCGCCCCAAGGCTGAATTACTTACGTGTTAAGTGCGACTAAACTATAAGGCCTCCTAAAAATACAGTAACTTATTGACACGAATTCCTAGGGACCGAAATAATTGAAGTTTGTGTTATAAAAAACTCGTGTTATTCGACAATTATAAATGTCTGTATTACCGTAATACCTTACTTCTTAATACAGACGTATTACCGTAATAGCCCAAGTTTTGTTCGTGTTACGGCGAAATACATGTTAAGTTAGTTCGTACCAACGAGAGTTTTCTGTATTGAAATATTGAACATGCGCATTGAAAATAAAAATGAAAATAAACTATAAATTTTGTAATTATAAAATAATATTGTTTTAAATATTTATGAACGAATGTGTAAGGGGAGGAAATAGAATCGTGGCAACACTGCTGTCTCGTCAAATAGATGAGTTACAACGCCACTGGAGTTCCGTAGTTTATTTGGGAATATGATACCATGTTCTGCGGTGCGTGATAGTCAAGGAGTGTTTGTCACTCCAAAGCTAGAGTGCTGTAAAGCAGGCGAGGGAAGTGAAAATGCCCTAACAATATGTTTAGGAACGTACACAACACTCTACAACAACACTGTACCACACATTCTCCACGACGTTCTTGGGTCCTCAAAATTACAGCGCAGGAGATTCCTTATCAACTCTTGGAGGTGCATCAGTATTTTTATGCACTTGCACAGAAATCATTGAAACGCAACGCGAGAGACAGTGAAGACTTTCTTTAAAAAATCGTCACTACGCACGAAACTTGGTCTCGATCATTTATGAGCAATGGCAGAAGGAACAATCCAATAAATGGAAACACCCAGATTTTCTTCAGCCTGTTTTTAAACATCGGTGTTTTGAAGGTGGTTTAGTAACCGCTAACATTAAATTCATGCGCATCAAAATTTAATTTGACATACTCGTGCATATTAAATTATAATTAAAATTTAACTGAATATAAAGCTAAAAAACGCACCTCCATGTGCATCAGGATCATATCAGACGAGTCTGTTCATAGAACAAATCGCGTTCGTGCGGTTCGAACACATAAACATACATAAGTTTCATTGTAACTTACATTGTATAAGTTACATTGTAACTTTCGTTGTTATTTCAACTTTCATTGCAACTTTTATTTCGATGTTTCATTTTAACTTTTATTGTTATTATGTGACTTTTTCATGCACGAACAAAACATAAAAATATCGAGGACAAAAACATCGATTTTCAATAAACATCAGCTTTAATATATCGACGTTTAAAACATCATTGTTTCTACAGCAACTTAAATGGTTTGAAAGCATCGCAATCGATGGCGCATCGCTACCTGCTGCGGGGGCGCGCGTTGGAATGCGCACTTACCCGAGCGCCGCGTCGAGCGCCAGCAGGCGCGCCTCGTAGTCGGCGTCGTGGCAGGGCGGCAGGCAGCCGCAGGCCCTGGCGCCGCGCGCGCCCAGCTGCAGGCGCGCGGCGCACGCCAGCCCGCCCGCGCCGCACTCACGCGCCGACCCTGCCAGGATGCCACCGCAGTGCCTCTGACCGGGAGGTCCTAGGTTCGAGGGCCGACAGTAGCAAGATTTGCGACACTTGCTTGTCTGCTTCAGCTGCTGTCAGGAGAAGAATTCTAGATGCCGGCTGCTCTCATTGGTGGTTTTCCGTGATTTCTCCGATCAACACAAGGTGAATGCGGGGGCAGTACTCTGACAAACGGGCCACGGACCGTGCGCGATCTTTCTTAACTCTTCCTTGCCCTATCCTCTCCCCTTAAACACACTTACACCAACATTTACTGCACTACCACACATTCCGGGACTGTTCCGGGGTCGTGACTGTCCCGGGTGGGGCGGTGCCCCGCTGGTGGGAGATACCTGGTTACGGAAAAACTCGCTAGCCGACAGTAGGTCCGCGACAAATCTCGTCATCCAGCAGGACAAGAACCTCCCGAGGAAACAATATGCACTATACTCACGGGACTAATGACCTGAGTAGTTGACGCGGCCGGAATCACTAACAACCAACCATCCAACTCTGCGTGGAGTGCCAACCCTCTTCTTGCATCGACCGTTTTTAGAGTTCGGGCGAGATATAGTTCGATTAAATCGTAAAGTCCGTTGACTCTTGGTCAGCTGTAACACTGTCAACCAATCGGGAGCTTAAACGACACCATAGTGAAACATGCCCGACGTTGACTGGTGCCAATTTGAAACAAGCCCCGTCTTTCTATTTAAAATCAAGCCTCACTTGGAGGGAAATCTTTAAACATAATTATTTCTGATAAATGCAATTTGGGCGCCAGGAAAAGGTTACACTTGAAACCTAATAATTCCTACGTAATTTAAATATCTCTCATTCCAAAATTATGTTGTGCCAGCTCAGTTAATTGGGGTTCGAGTTTCATAATTGTTGCTAGTTACTCTGCAACCAATTATTCAATCTGCCATCCGTACGGAGTGGCGAGGAATCTGAAAATCTTATTAAAATGCTGAATTGCACGTAACGAACAATGATAATCAGCCTACTTTCGACTTAACAAATTAGAATTTATTATGATAATAAAAAATGAATCATTCTTTGGTCATGACCAGTTTTCTCTGTATTACAATAGTTATAAACCTTGTAATTCATTCGTGGGTCTTCGCGCGCTCTCCACTTCTTCGTTCGATTGCGCTCCGCAGAACCTTCTCCGTCGACGCAGCAGAATTGTGCTTCTGGATGAAGTCCTCCCTAATGTCCGTGATCTGGTTCCAAATTCTCCCGGCGATACTATTATAATCCGTGACTTCCCTCACTTGCGTCTCGGGTGGACGCCTAGACACGAATTTTATTTCCTACAAGAACGTTCTATCCTAATATAAAAAAAACCATAGTTGATTTAAACAACTGTCAATTACAGTCTTTCCTCGATCTAGTAAAATATATCACGAGCCGACCCGCTCATCACCGCATTGCTCTAGCGAATGAATGGTTTTATAAAAACTCGGAAGCATCCCAAAGTTTATATCTTTTTCTTTTGTCTCTAAAAACAATGCTTATTCCGTCTCTGCTCTGTCATTTCAACCTAACGAAAATGATCCTTAACGCCGGTTGTTTATTTGTCACATAGCGACCCCCCTAGCGATCGTCTATTGACGTCCCCGTACTCTATGTCATATAAAATGACATATCCATAATAACAATGGTTCGTCATTTTAGTATATCACAGTAGTGACGTCACTATAGTTGACGTTCAAGCTTCCGATTGGGTGACAGCGTCGCACTTGATCATGTGTCAACGGACTCTGTTTTAATCGAAGTATAATGGCGCTCGACGACTGTTAAAGTTGGCTCCACACATTCGGTGTTCACCGAGTAGCGAGCTACTGCTTGCGACTAGAAACTTAAGTCGCCGTAAACTTAAGCTCGCCGAGTAGCGAGCTACTGCGAGCAGCCGTTGACCTAATACCGAATGTGTGGTGCCGCGTGTGTATGGGGAGCGGAAGCAAGACACACACGAGAAGAGAGGCACAATAGAGCTACTGACTCATAATACCGCTGTTCAGAAAATATCGCTTTGCGCAATGCGAGCTGGGATTGAAATCGTCCAGAAATTTGTTTTGGCAGCGTTAGTAATTTGATTCACTGGTTTGGGGCATGCTTTCTTACACAGAAATATGAATATAATTTTTTGAGATGGCCTTCAGAGTAGTCGTCTCCCTTCTCTGTAGCATCAACCGCGTGCATAAATTCATCGCGCGAAGCATAAGAATTGTTGCTCCATCGATCCCTTACATCTTTCTCTATAATATATGTAATATTAACAAAAGAACTGCATATAAATGCCTTAAAGATACAAATGTCGAACGCCAATTTTTTTGTTAATATGAGGATTTGCAATAATAGAAGACATTTTTATTTCTGAGAAACTGAGTTTGTAAGATCAAGCCATAACATTTCTCCAGTGCAGATTGTGGAGAATATTTTCGACGTGACGTTGTGAATGGTTATGATTTCTTGAGTTTTCTAACCATCCTTACCAGTGGTGTAGTTAGGTTCTCAGAAGTCCTGGTGGAGAATTTCAAAATGCGATTAAACATGAAAACCCCTATCTGCAATTAAACGTGAAAATAATTATTTGACATTTCCGGGCACATAGGTCAGGAAAACTGTACCGAGTATAATAGCATCTTCTGTACGGTTTTGTTCATCGGTCTTCCTCTTCGGGTGTAGAGCTCTCCTTACATCGCTGGACTTTAATGGTAAGTAACCGCATAGGGAGACTGTTAACAAGACATAGGGTTAAAACAATTTTAAACCCACCCAACAACTCCGTATATTCCGCTCAGTCAAAGATCCCCAGGACCGCATGTCTCTAACAGGAGTTTACAGAATTCCTTGCACTTGCGGTTCCGTATACATAGGTACTACAGGGAGAAGTTTTAATACTCGTATAAAAGAACAAAAAAGGAACTGCCGTCTAGGACATACAGAAAAATCAGCAGTCGCTGACCACGCGCTGTCGGGACGCGGATACGACATGCGCTTTGAAGAAATAAATGTTCTCTCCACCACTACTACACTACTACAAGAAACTCCAAATGGAAGCCATCGAGATTTACAAACACAAAAACAATTTCAACCGAAAAGAAGAAGGTGACAAATTAAACAGTACACAGTAACCAGCACTTCGGAACACCAAAACTTGGCAGCCAAGCAGTACTGCTGACGTGGCCCAATTATGCGCGAGCGCCGCTGACGCGACCCGATCAGGTGCGAGCGCCCGAACCTCGCCCTTCACTATAAATACAGGCCCCAGAGCCGCGGGAGCGTCCGTAACTTTACATAAAAAGGGAAAGAACCCGAAACTGCCCGAGTCGTCCAGGGCTATTAGCATACTAAATACACTCGGAAAATTGTGCGAAAAACTAATTTGAAAAAGCATTCTCAAATTTGTTTCAGAAAATTCACTAATGAATAAGGAGCAGTTTGGCTTTCGCGCGGGCCACAGCACGACGCATCAGCTTGTGCGAATTACATACCGCATGATACGCAACTTCAACGAGAGCTGATTTACAGGCGGAGTGTTCCTCGACGTTGCCAGCGCATTTGACAAGGTTTGGCATGTCGGTCTCCTTTACAAACTCCACACCTTGAACCTTCCTAGTTACCTAATACACCTTGTCCACTCTTTCCTAGCAAACAGAACGTTCCAAGTAACGCTTCTGAATGCTAAATCTACCCGCCGCGCCATACGGGCCGGAGTGCCACAAGGGAGCGTGCTAGCTCCTACGCTCTTCAGCCTCTATGTGCGTGATATTCGCTCACACCCACAAACGGAACTCGCCCCGTACGCCGACGATACGGCTGTAATAGCCACGTCGAAAAATATCGAGCTTCTCAAGAAGTATTTGGATCAACATTTGTCACAGATCCAGGAGTGGCTGAAGCTGTGGCGGGTCAAAGTCAATGTTAGTAAAAGTGCAGCTGTGCTTTTCACACGGAGACAGAGAGTCACGCAGCCGAGGCCGCTCGGGCTATGTGGAGACGTATTTAACTGGGCCAAAAGTGTAAAATATTTAGGAGTGACATTCGACAAATCACTCACTTTTAACCTGCACATTGTAAACGTGCAGAAGAAAGCGCGGCAGACCAGAGGCCGCTTGCGATTCACAAGCAAAGCAAACTGTCAACGGCATACTGCCTCACGCTTTATAAAGCAATTATTAGGCCACAAATGGACTACGCATGCCCCAGTTGGGCAATCGCAACCGACAGTTATCTAAATAAACTGCAGGTAGTTCAAAATGAATGCCTAAGGGCCGCCCTCTGCGCCCCCAGGTAACTCTCATAAGAGATTTGCATCGCGATATTTCAATGCCACTGCTTAAAGATCACTTCAAAAGCATTACAGCTAAACTTTTTGAAAAAGCAGCTCACTCGGAAAACACTCTCATTTCTGAAGTCGCTTCATACGAACCCGATAAACGGGAGAAGTATAAGCGACTCAAGCAGTTCCTGGAGTAAGAGAAATCTGAAACAGAGAAATGAGACTTGAAATATAAGCCTTGAATCACTGCACACGCAATGCGCGCGCCGGTTGGCTAAAATCTTCTTTGATCTGTTTTTGACTTCTGGAGAAGCTTGATATTTTTCGACGTGGCTATTACAGCCGTATCGTCGGCGTACGGGGCGAGTTCCGTTTGTGGGTGTGAGCGGGTCTTTTCTTCATCATTTTAATTACTTCCTGCGTACGGGGCCAGCCGATTCGAATGAACGACTCGTGGTTTTCCGTTCGGCAATTTTTTAATTCGGTAGACAACATCATTTATCCTCTTCACTACCTCGTACGGTCCTTCCCACTGTCGTTGTAATTTTGGACACAAACCGCGGCGTCGTTGGGGGTTAAACAGCCAGACATGATCTCCAGGTTGATAACCTCCTCCTTCAGTTTTGATGTCATACCGGTCTTTCATCCTGTCACTTGGATTCTTTCACGAACCTGGTTATGAATTACGTCCATTTTCCGTCTTAGGTCATTTACAAAGCCTTCACCAGCTATTTCTTCATTAGTTTTACAACCAAACTGTAGATCACATAGTAGACGTAGTTCCCGGCCGAAGAGGATATTAGCGGGTGTTTGCCCAGTTGTCTCATGAACAGATGAGCGGTAGGCTAGAAGAAAAAGATGTATGTATTGGTCCCAGTCCGTTGGTGATCTGACACGCCTTCGCAAATATTTTCCCATTTTCACACCCTTGAAACACGCAGATTCGAAGTTCCGTCCTTGATCTGAATGTAATTCCAGTGGCACACCAAATCGGCTCACCCATTCCTTAACCAGTACTTCGGAGATAGCAGTGGCCTCTTGGTTAGGTAGGGGATATGCTTCAACCCACTTGCTGAAATAATCCATAGCCACGAGTATGTATTTATTTCCATCATTTGACATTGGACATGGGCCAGCCAAGTCAATGGCAATTCGTTCGAAAGGACTCCCAACGTTGTATTGCCTTATCTGCGCTCTTTTCTTTTTATGTGTCCCATTACTGGTACCACAAACTTGACACTTTGTGCACCACATCTTTACGTCTTGCTTGCAATTAACCCAGTAAAATCGTTCGCGCACTTTCTCTAATGTTTTCGTTATACCGAGATGTCCTCCCGAAGTTCCATCATGCAATTCCCTCAATATTTCAGGCACCCTTACTCTTGGTAACAATATCTGCGTCCTCTTCTGCGAGCCGTCTTCACTTTCCAGAACTCGTTTAAGAACACCTTCCTCTTCAGTAATCGAATATGTTCCAGAATATTTTACATGCCTATATTTTTTCTAACTGAGCCATCGTGTCGGTCTGCCATTTATATAATTATAAAAATATTTCAATTAGATATGCACATATCGATCTAAAAAGAGAACAGTTTGCAAAATTTCAAATTAAAAGGTCTCAAATTCCTATTTGTGTCACATTAACCCCAATCTGGACGTCAGTGCACCGCTCTAGGGCGTCTCCTCCTCCATTTGAACCAGCGTGTATTTGCGTCGTCAGCTAAGAACCCTTCCGCTGGCGCTGCGTGATCTTCAGCTACCTCCACCGCCGCGTAATGTTAGCCATACACCAGTGAATGCGGCTTGCGAGTTTTGCACAATTGGGAACAACGCCGCGGCGGAAGATTTACCCCCCGAGAAAGCTGCGTTCATTGGTTTATGGCTATCTAAATTCATTGATTTATGGAAGAAGGTCCTAATTGCGCTTTGGACGCCGACAGTTAATCGAAGCTACACCATTGAATACCAATCGAGGCCACACCATTGCATATCAAACTCTTCGTTGATTGACTAATTGATTATTTAGTGTTTCTGGGCGCACCGACTACTATTGTCATTAGTCCCGTCAGTGTAGTTTGGTTTATATCCTGCGAGGTGGAGGTGTTCCTCTTTCACTGAAACGTGATCTATCGCCGAATTAGATATCAGCATACGAGTTTTTCCTCCTCTATGTTTCTACCCCACTCAGGCACTGTCCCAACGGGACAATCTCTGAGCTTCCGACTGATATCCCGACGTGTTCGATAGGGAAGTACATTTAAGTATATCCAAGTGAACCGAGCGAAGAGGGGAAAAAGTTGAGAAAGAAGATATTGCGCACGGTCTGACGTTCGCCTGGTATTGATCGGAGAAACAACCAATGAATGCAGCCGGGCGCTAGATTTTCCTTCCGAACATGGTTGAATTCGACTTGTCGAAAATCCCTCACCGTCGCGACTGAACCTCGCTGTTAGCGACGCTACCGAAGCAAGGGCAATGTTATAGAACGATTTTTCTAAGGATGAGCCAAAGTGACAGCTAGTGCTGGCAATATAACTGAAGGTTCTGTGGTCGTTGTGCCCTCAAGCCCATTAGACTCCCTTCCTGCATTCGTTCGTTTGCAGTTGGCTGACTTGTAAATTGCGTCGACGCTTCTTTTTGTGATGTCCTCGTCCGACAAAAATGTAGTGCGCTATGAGAAATAATTGAAATTAGGAAGTACAGTGTTATGTGCTCTTCTGTAAAAATTCTTTTTTCTATAAACATTACATTACACTTACTTTTTGTGTGATAAATATTGTTTATTTCAAAACCGAGACTTGAATGCGAGATGTGTACCGGTGCACGTGTTTCCGGCTTAAAATCATTTTTCTTTCCCGACATTCGTGACATTCGTGCGGTGGCAGTATTCTTTTACAGATTGTGAGAGCATGTCAAGAGATTTTACACATACGTAATTAAATATAAATATTTCTCGGATTCGCGTACGTATACCTCAGACTCTTAGACATGCATAGGGATGTTTTCACAGCAGTCATAAATACTTTACGAGTAGGCGTGGTTGAACAGCTGTCGCGGCGGAGGAATACTTCTCTTAATTACATGTGTAATGATTTGTGAGACTAGCCCGCAAGAATGCATGGAACACGGAACTTTTATGTAAGCAAAGAGGAACTAAGAATGAAATAAACAATAAACAACAGCGCCGCGTAATAATAATTATCAGGAAAGTAATAGAAAACATAAGGGGTGAAAATAGGCGTTATGAACAGTGAATAGAACCCAAATTTAGGAACATTTTAAAACAAGAATCACATTATTCGAGCCACGGGTTCCGTAAATATCATAAATTGTGTAAATTGCATGTATAACACGGCGAAGATTGAGAATATGGCACCCATTGTTGTACTTCTGGAAGTATACAACAAGACGGGTTTTATTGAATATCCAGTGAATGCCTGGGTGGATTTTGGCCAAACTTTCGGAAATTATAGAGAAAAATATGTAGATCAGGGCAAAATTAGTCACGGCGCGGGGGAATTTATGTGGGGCTCAGAATAAATTATTATTCAGTTTCATAGCATAGAGGATTAAGAAAGAATTGAAAGAGCGACCGAAGATGTAAATGACGTCATCACGAGCTGAGAAGACGAAAAATGAAGGTTTTTGGAAAAAGGAAAAAGGAAAAGGAATTCGGAACGTGACAATTCAAAATAAAAGGTAGTAAAATTATGAAGCAGATAGCCCGAAACGCAAGACGCCCGAAAACAGTGAAAATGTAAACGTTTTCGAACATTTCTTATGGTGATGGGGTGAAGACAGTCACTTGGATTTTGTGGACCAACAATGTAAAATGTGTTACAGACAGAATCAGATCGAGCATGATGATCATCGCACGCGTTTGATGCTATGTTAGATTTTTGGAGAAATTTCGCGGAAGTATTGTGCAAAAGTTCTTAATTTATATTCGGTTATGTAAAATCAGTTGTTTAGATGAAGTGGCACTAAAATTTAATTCAATTTGTTTAAAAATTCACGGGAAAATCCGCATGGACATTATTCACGCAAGTTAGGCGCAGGGAACATGAGCGTCGTAAAATTTAAATACGTCGCGAGAAATCGAAAGAACATTTAGGGAAGACGCGATTAGTTGCAAGGAACAATAATTGTGAATACATTTGGTAATTTTAAATGGACGAGTGCATCTGGGAGCTAATGGCAGCTGAACAGGGACTGCGTGCATGGAAAATGCACATTACAACTAGCAACGACGGGCGCTGACAGGAAGTGACATCGCTGCGAAAAGGGATGTGGCACGATTTGTGCCATTACTGTATTTTTTGTTTGTTCACGCGCAAGTCCGAAAAAAAAGAAAAACTCTGTCGAAGACCAAGTCCTGATACTAGGTTAAGGATAGGATTATCAAAAGGTCACGACAGAATGCGCATTCTGGTGTGTGTATGAGATTTTGTATTATATTTTCAGTGTGCATGTTTGTATTTTTTCTTGTGTTGTTTATGTATTTTGTGTTGTCATGTTTCGCAAGTCGGAGGGGCATATTGTATTTATGTTTGGGATATAAGAAAAGGAAATCCGACATTAAATGTATGAGCATGTCATATGGCTCATAATTGCCTTAGATCCATGTGTTATTATTTAGTAGTTGTATAAAATTTGACCCAGGCACGAACGAAACGGACCCTTACCTCAAGTCCGTATGGAATGAGCGCGCGTACCACGACCAGGTAGGATATAAATAGTGATTCGAGCTAGCAGAGGTACGGGCAACCGATAAGCAAAGGTATTGTGGCACCCAATTGTAAGTCAGAGCTAGGGCAGGGCAAAGATAGTTCACGTGACGAGTAAACAGAAAAAGACATGAATAGTTAGGTTATTGTGCTCGCCGTGTGAGAGCATGATTTACGAGGACAGTGAGTAAGTAGGAGAAATAGAGAAGTTGTTACATTAGGCGCCCGATGTGAGGGCGGAAATATAAATAAACGGAAATAGAATAGGCGCAGCAGGTGGGGAGAGAGAGAGAGAGAGAGAGAGAGAGAGAGAGAGAGAGAGAGAGAGAGAGCAAGCACTGTCGCACATGTGATGTTCACTTGTTAGCGAACTGTCACTTTGGCTCATCCTTAGGAAAATCTTTCTATATCACTGAGCCTGCGCAGCCGACTCAACTCACCGACGAGGGGGAGGAAATACGGCACGCAACTACAGTTGCGGAACACTCGTTGCAGCAGACAGTCGAGGCGGCAGAAGGAGGCTGAGTAGGCTCGCGGGCTGACGGACAAGGCGTCATCGTCGTCGGCGGTCAGTGGCGGCGGAACGGGCTCGTCGGGGAAGCGGCATCCGCGGGCGCTGGGGGGCGCCTGGCGGAGCTGCCTCCCCGGCACGGTCTCGTGCACGTCCGCCAGCACCTCCAAGAAGCCAGTGGCGCCCACCGCCACGCCCGCGCCTCGCCCGGCCGCCCGCGCCCGCGCCCGCGCCGCCCGCCTCGGGCCAGGGCAGCTCGCTCGGCGACACCGCCAGGAACTGCGCGCGGGCGGATTTTAGCCAAACTTTCGGAAATTATAGAAAAATATGTAGATCAGGGCAAAATTAGTCACGGCGCGGGGGAATTTATGTGGGGCTCAGAATAAATTATTATTCAGTTTCATAGCATAGAGGATTAAGAAAGAATTGAAAGAGCGACCGAAGATGTAAATGACGTCATCACGAGCTGAGAAGACGAAAAATAAAGGTTTTTGGAAAAAGAAAACAGGAAAAGGGAATTCGGTAACGTGACAATTACAAAATAAAAGTTAGAGAACGGGCTTAGAGGACAGCAAACACAGGGGAAGAAACAACACAACAACAATAATAAAAGAATCAAATGGATTAACATTCTCTTAGATAAAGGCAGCATCCCTTCGCCCATTCAGGTGTGCAATCATCAGCCTGACATGAACGGAAGGCATTTTCGCCAGCACATGCTTTGTGATTTAGAAAGGGAGTATGCCCCCTCCAGCAACCTGGGTTCAACGCTTTTTCGATTTTACATATCTGCTCGTTTTTATTTATTTCTAGTTAATAAATGGTTTTGGAAGTGCCTGTTTGAAATAAATATGTGTATCCTCATTGTTTAAAATTCAAAACATTATTTTTTTATTAATAGAAAGAAAGATGAAAAGCGACACAAACACGTTCCTATTAAGTTGAAAGATGTGAAATATTACAAATCATCAACATTTACTAAGTGGTAGCTGCGTCAATCCCTTAATAATTTACCAGAGGCCCCTATCCAACGGGACTCCGAGTTTTCCATTTGTTGCACCAAAACTCACCCTAGTGCAGGGCAAAAACGTTATCGCTCCGCAACGTGTTGCTCCACACGCGTGAAGGGCAGCTACGAATGAAACGGATTCCGGAACTGGCAATGAGTCAGTGCGTGTGCGCTATGCTGTGAGATTGTTCTTGTTCAGTCACACTGATGGAACTCGAAACATTATAATTTTGAATTCTGATCATTGTTATAATTTTATTAAGTCCTTTGGTAATTTTACTTCTTGATTCAAGAATTATTAACGTGTCATTCCTTTGTTTAAAAACTACGAAAACATCAAATGAGTATGTGTCGAAATTTCATTTTTCGTGATTTGCCAGTGATCGATATGGTACACAAGATTTTGAACCGGAAGGCTTCTGCAGGGCTTGCAGCTTCTGCTTCTTGTTTGTTATTGAAAACCATAAAAATATTAACATGAGCATTTCCTCTGGTATATTTATGGGCGTGCAGAATCATTTCTTGGCACATATATTTGAATGATTTTGTAAGGGTCATTATTTTTATTTTCATTTTATTAGCGTTTCAAAATTGAGGCATACCTACACTTTGGCTTCTAAATAGCACTGGATAGCACACGAAGTTATTCAAGGTTAAATTTAGGAAAACACAAACTGATTTTCCGAACTTCGAGTCACAAAATTATTTTAAGACATTTCTTGCAAAACATAATATATTCTATCATTCAAGTATCCCTGCGTGACAGTAAATCCTCACTTACCTTCACAAATTCACCATTAATCCAAATCAGGATAACTTCCGTACTGTGACATACCCATATGTCACATTAAAATAAACTAACATTTATTTGTAGACAATATGGTGGAACATGCATTACGAAATATCACGAGAGCTAGAGCTTAGCAACGACCGTGAATAAACAATGTAGTTTTGTTTTTCTAAATGCATTAAGAGGTCTGGATGCCGGAAGTAGAAAATTTAGGATTGGGCGAAGAAGTTTAGACGATCAAAAGGTCAGCTACACCAAAATATAACGAACGTATGGATTGGCTGGGTGAGAGAAGGACGGTCAAATGTTATGAAAAAATGAAGGTAGTTTAATACGAAGTCTTCGAGGATGAATCATGCAGGAAGATTTCATTCTGCTCGGCATTGCGCTTCTGAACTGATCGTAGGTTCGTGAGAGGAATGAGTACAATCGAGATAGAATTGGGTTATCAGTGAATTATGTTGGATGGTAATCGAGTTCGGGACTATGTCATAGGATATTGCAGATATTTTCATGGGGAAGCAATATTGATGTATAAATTGGAACTTTGTCGGGAGTGGTAATCGAGTTCGGGACTATGTCATAGGACGTAATCGGGACTGATAATTTTGATAGTTTGAGACCAGCTTGGATAGGGGCAGAAGAGGATTTCTTGGAACTTTGGACTACGGCAAGCTCGCAAGATATTTCGACTGAGAAGTCTACGAGGACATCAACGAAGAATAGATAAGTTAACCGCGGTATAAAATTGTAAATTCTCTAAATTGTTTGCTAAAAAGGCAAAAATAAACTTTGTTGAATTTTGTTCTTTAGAAAAGAAAGTGATCTTTCATTTAGTCAATCCAAACAGTAATGAACTAGGAATAGAAACATTCTATTTCAGATTCCCAGCTGCGCTGTATAGTCGGCGGATCCTATAATCCATGATAAAGGTAATAAGGATTATAATATATCGTGACCCATTGACCCAGCAAGCCGGACGCTAAGATCTTTGGCAGATATTAATGTAGAGAGAGGAAATTTTGTATATCTCAGTACCTAACTTCACCGATCGTCAGTGCAGTTTGGTGCGCCCTGGTTCCGTGCCATTGTGCGAATGGAACATGTGCTTCTTTTCACTGGTGAGCCCTAGAGGTGGAATGGAACACGAAAGCTGCCTGAGTGCGCACTGGGTGCGTACTTGTCCGGCGAATGGAAAACGCTGTAAGTGTACAGGCTTACTCCTCATAAGAGAGAGAGAGAGAGAGAGAGGGAGGAGGAGGAGAGAGAGAGAGAGAGAGAGAGAGAGAGAGAGAGAGAGAGAGAGAGAGAGAGAGAGAGATCGAAAAAGTTTCTAGAATTATGTCACCATGCAATCAACACTCAATGCAGATCTAACAGTGTTCGATAAAAAGTATTCGATAGCCATTTGGCGGAGCCACACTGAATGGCGATCCTGCAAAGTGAGTAATGATACGAAGCATGTTTTTAAGCAAGTACCGTTTTGGAATTAAAAAAGACGTGCATAGATATCGCAATAATATTATTTTTACATGAAAGCCTGTATCTTAATCTACTTTTCTACATAATTTCCGTGAATATTGAGGCACTTGTCATAACGTGGCACCAGTTTTAGAATACCCTCCTCATAAAATTCTGCCGCCTGACTTGTTAAACACTGTATCACAACTGTTTTGACTTCGTTATCGACTTGAAGACTCTGACCGCCCAAGTGTTTCTTCAAGTGCAGGAACAAATGGTAGTCGCTGGGCGCCAGATCAGGGCTGTATGTAGGATGATCTAGAGTTTCCCATTGAAAAGATTTGATGAGATCTTTGGTCCGATTAGCCACATGTGGACGGGCATTGTCATGCAGCAAAACGATACCCTTACTCAACTTGCCACGTCTTTTGTTCTGAATTGCACGGCGCAGATAGCTCAATGTCTCACAATAAGACGCTGCATTGATTGTCTCATTACGAGGCAGAAACTCCACTAGCAATACACCTTTTCTGTCCCAAAAACTGTGCACATGATTTTCCGAGCTGAATTTATTTGCTTAAACTTCACTTTTTGGGCGATGATGAATGTCGCCATTCCATGGACTTGTTTCGATTCTGGTGTGACGTAGGCCACCCATGTTTCGTCACCAGTAACAATTTGGTCTAAAAATCTTCACCTTCATTGTGGTACCGCTCAAGGAAAGTCAATGCACTGCCTAAACGTTGGGTTTTGTGCAAATCCGTCAACATTTTCGGAACCCAACGTGAACACAATTTCCGGTAATTCAAGTTCTCGGTCACAATGCGATACAAAACACTACGAGAACATTGAAGAAAGTAGTCGCACAATGATGAAATTGTAAAGCGTCTGTTTTCTCTCACCTTTTCGTCCACTTTCTGCACCGAATCTTCATTAACGACCGAAGGACGCCCACTCCGTTCTTCATCATGCACATTTATGCGCCCATTTTTAAATGCTCTCACCCATTTCCTTACCATTCCATCACTCATAAATGTTCTGTCCGTAAACTTACAGATCTCACGATGAATATCGATCGGTTTTACGCCTTTAGCACTAAGAAATCGTATAACAGTGTGAAGTATACGATACAAACAACGTATACAATGAAGAATCAGACGACAGAAGAATGGCGTCAGTGCGTACACAAGAGATGTAGGTAACCAGCGCGCATGCGCGGAACGCCGACCGTAGCGCTGCGGCGCGGAATCGCAAAACGGTACTTACTTAAAAACATGTCTCGAATCCAAAACCGCGTCGGTGCGAGACAGTCAGGGCCGCTCTGTGATGTAGCAAATGTGGCTCTTAAGGTCCGTCAAGGTCGAAGTGCGTGCGATTATGCACTATGAATGAGCACGTAGAATATCGTGTGGAAAAATCAAGAACCGTCTCGTGGAAGTTTGTGGACCAGATGTGTCAAAGGCGACGTTCCTACAGAGCACTGCGGAGGAAGAGCATGAACAAAACACGGCTTGAACATTGAACAACATGCGGCTTCAACGAATGTCAACGGCTACTGGCGAGAGGAAATACAAGATATGATGAAATTGGTATTCAAGAAGGTTCTCAGAGGGCGGTGCTTTGCAAAGAGTGAAGAAATGGAGGGAGCGGAGAGGAAGTTTTTCGAATGTAGGACATTTAATATTTTTGCAGATGGATGTTTGAAACTTCTACTGAGCTGTGATAAATTTCGGTTTCATATGTCAAAAATAAAAGTGCTTCTTGTACTTATATTCACTAGGTATTGTCTTGTAAATGAGCACAAGAAATTTTTAAAATGGTACTGACGGTGCAGCTAAAACTATTATAGAGACGATGCAGGAATTCTTTCATAGAAAACCAAAGACTTTAAAAACAACTATCAACTATCAAACAACTTGAACTATCACAGCGGAATACAGAATAAAGGGTGCAGAAATGGACCTAGACTCGG
The DNA here is from genome assembly GCA_964035755.1 of Teleogryllus oceanicus. Classification (NCBI taxonomy): domain Eukaryota; kingdom Metazoa; phylum Arthropoda; class Insecta; order Orthoptera; family Gryllidae; genus Teleogryllus; species Teleogryllus oceanicus. Next base: position 131,258,943 of record CAXIVR010000006.1, read on the forward strand.
AGTAGACCGCTTCCAACACTGACTTTGTATCAAGAGAAAAATTCGATGACCCCTCGGAGGGCTGTGAATACGACCTGTGCGGAAAATATCTCATTGAAATCACTTCATCAGATGTACCAAAATAACAATATCCCTAGAGAAACTGGCAAAAGTTAATTCTAAACGCACTTTTGTGTGCTTTCTGTTATTATTATTATTATTATTATTTTATTATTATTATTATTGTTGTTGTTGTTTTTAATATTGTCTTGAATGCACATGTCTTTCCATGCTCGCCTGAGAAAGCTTATTTTCCGCCCCTCTCTCGTTCCCCAAATGCCCGCGAAGTAGCGAAGCGCGCGCCGGTGCATATCAGAGCGTCTGAGCGGAAGCCCTGGACGGCGGCGTGGGCGTTGGCGGCGGCGGCGGCGCGCGTCAGCACGCGCAGCGGCGGCGCCTCGGCGAACGAGGCGGCGGCCGCGGCGCCCGCGCCCTCCAGCGCGCTCTCCAGCGATGGCGCCTCCACCACCTGCGCTCCACAAGCGCACTGTCACGGCCGCGCTAGGGCTGGTGGCAAAGCATTGCTTTAAATAGAGGTCTTCCCGCGAGTGGCGGCTTCGCGCTGCTGTGGCGTTCGGCGGCGGACACCCGCCACCAGCGGCGCTGAAGGGCGTACGCGCCACCCTAGCAGCTCACAGCTTGAAGGCGGCTCCACACATTCGGCATTCGCCGAGCAGCGACCTACCGCTCGCACAATCCCGAACAGCTGATGTGTTCGGCGAATGTTCGCTTCCTTTGATGTGTCCAAAAGACCGACACCCGGTGGGTAGGGCGAGCAGCGAACGTTCGTTACCCGGCAAATAGCAAGCAACTCATCCACACTACTCGGGATTCGGCAAGTGGTTGCTCCCTGTTCGCCGAATAACGAATGTGTGGAGCCACCTTTAAAAGTTGTTTCCCACTGGGACACCGGTCGCGGCGATTTACTTGCTGTGTCTCTTAGTTCGTCGTCGCCGTCGGATCGGTCTCACGAACCATCCCCCTTCCACGGCGTGCGGCGGTGGCGCCGTGGGAAGGGTCCTGCCGCTTCGGAAACGCGCTGCAATGGCGACGCGGAAAGCGGTCCGTATGGCCCCTTCGCACGTAGACACAGCAGCGCGCTTCCGAACACTGCGGTTGGTAGCAAAGCATTGGTTTAAATGAGGGTCTTTCCATGCGAGGCGGATTCGCACTGCTGTGTCTTTCGGCGGCGGAGCCTCGCCACGAGCAGCCCGGAACGGCGTCCGGGCCACCGCTAGTAAAACATTGGCTTAAATGGAGGTCTTCCCTCTGGCACTCTCGTCGCGGCGTTTTACGTGCTGCGGTCTCCTTGTTCGTCGTTACCGTGGGGTCGGCAAAACCATTAACTGAAGATTACTATTATTAAATAATAGACTACTAGATAATAATAGACTACTAAAGATAGTGTAACCATAGGCTAAAGATAAAACCATAGACTATAATTCTTTACTCGAAGACGAAACTTTCCCAAGCAGAATGCTCCCCCTTCCGCGGCGAGCAGAGGTGGCGAGCGGTGGTGGCGGTGTGGGAAGTGCTCTGTCGCTTATCGGAAGCGCACGACAGGGTCTACGTTGAAAGCGGCCCGTAGGATGCCTTCATACGAAGCCACTCGGTGGCGCCACCGGGAAGCTGCAGAAACCTTCAGACACAGTCTCCCCTGACCGCCACCGACCGCTAGGGAGGAATGTTTCGTGAGCCACACTGCTGTGGGCTCCGGTGGCTGAAAGCCAGTAGGGAAACAACTAGTACAGTGGAGCGTTTGAGAGATCTAGCGTGAAGGCCGCCATTTAGAACTGTGTTCTACTAGCGGTCGCGCCAACGCGCTTCGGCGCTGCAGGAGGCGAGTGTTTGTCATCGACTGCCACAGCAGCACGACTAAGCCACTCGTGTGACTACCTTAATTTAAAGCGATGTTTACCAGCAGACGCACCACATGGAAGCGCTGCTGAGTGTCAGCATGTGAAGGGACCCTTTGGCCGACGGTTTGGCTGAAGATGTGTGAAATCCTTAACGCCAGTTTGCCTCGTGAATACTCTTGAGATTGAGGGCATTTTTCATCTTTCCTTAATCCTATCCGAGTGGACCGCCTTGTTTACGAGGAATTGTTTGTTTTCACCCACGCTGTTTGAATGCTCGGACGTGCAGCAAGAGGAAATATGCGTATGCTAGAAGGCTACGTGGTCAAGCCGATTTTTACTTTCTCGCTTTACTTCATAAGAAGAGAAAGTATTGTAACTAATCGTGCGCCGGAAAACGGCGACTTTCGACAAAAAAACCTTATTACAGGGTCCTGATAATAAAAAAGTTTATAAATCTTTGTGTAATAAATCTTCCTCTAACACGGTGTGGGCCCTTGATACCGAAAAATCGATTAACGGCCAAACGTCTTTCGATTCGTCCGCCTGTCTACTAATACTAGCACCTAAAGCGTTCAGATGATTATCTTCAAAATAGATATTCCCCGATCGATTTAAATGAACTCGGGCCCTCTAAGTTTGAAACGGATATTTTGATATTTCGGGATACTTTAAATGATATCTCAAGTACATTTACAACATTTTCTAAAAAATCACACCAATTTTTTATTAAACTTCGGACGGATAGCGTAAAGAACGCAAACAGAACGGCGAGAATTTTATTTTAGTTTGAATCCCTGGTAATTCCAGGAGTGCAAAAGTTGAAATGTTTTTCGGCGACATCCTACAGTTGCAATATTGAAGATGGAGGCTTTTTTCTGTAGATAAATCTGTTCTTCAAAGACAGATCTTGAAATAATGTCTCGTCCAGTACTTCGAAAATGTCAGTAGTTTTCGAGTAATTTAGCGTGAAATTTAGACAAATTTCAAAGAATTATTTTTTCAAAAACATCTGAACTTTTTTCTTGAAATTTTCTTCTCCTATGTATATAAAAACGATAACAACGGGTGATAAAAACGAGATCCAAGTCCCATTTCTGGCCAACGCGGTATTTTCTGCAAAAAGTTAACATAACAAAAGTACATATTAAAGATATTTTTGTCTTAAATGAAAACGATTCTAAATAATCAGATCTTTAAAAACAGGACATGTACAATACAAAAACAGGACAACAAATAATATATAGTATTTTTCGCGTAATTTCTGTTTGAAGTTAATGCAGTTTATAAGAAAAATATTTTCTCAAAAGCCGAATGGGACGCTTAATACAATGGCGCAGGTCTCATTTTCGTAGAAATTTTGAACATTGTAAAAGTTATACAGAATGCGAGGGCGTATCGTAATGTTGTAGCATCACTAATTTCATACTTGACAAGTACACCGGAGTTTTAAGTAGAGCAGTCTCACCTCGTCGAAGAGCGCGTAGAAGCCACCTAGGGGAGCCAGGTCGCCACTGAAAGTGACGTTCAGTGGTATCATGGTGGCGAGTTCGCCTAGTGTTTTCAGGTCGATGGAAACCAAGGCGTCCAGGAAGTTGTTGATGAGAGTCTCGTTCACCGCATCACCCCACAGTCTCCATCAACAAAACATAGAGCTAAAATAGTACAGTCTATTGCACACTGAAAAAAAGAATACCATAAATCCCAACAAGGTTTCAATCGTTACACAAAACCTTCGTATGCAAAACAGAGACCTTGTTGCTTTACTCCCTTTCCTGGTTACAACAGCATCTAAGATTGCTGACCTTGATGGACCAACCGGCCTGTGATTTCTGAGAGGTTGATGCTGCTTCATAAAAGGTCGGTCGCATGTCGGTCGCATCATGCCTAATCATGTTGCAAAGCACTAGCTGGCCACAGCAGCCAGGTAGCTTGTCAGATTAATTACGTATTGAAGAAAATATACATTGAAAAACATTCAATATCTGTTAAACACACACATATGTGTGTGTGTGTGTATATTATTGTCACATTATTTCAATTACATAATAGAAGCATGATGCGATAATTATGACTTTATCAAGCAAAGAAAACATATCTGTCATTCTTGCTCAAAACGGGAAGAAAGTTTGAGACAAACTTTAATAATTATATTATTTTCCGTCTAAGCTGTTACACTTGTAATTATAAATGTTGAAAGGCAGACTAATGAGATAAATATATAACTTACGTTATATATTTTTCAGCTACCAGTCCCAGGCCCTCGGCGGGCTCTTGGAAGTGTGTGTGTGTGTGGGGGGACAGGAAGTTGCCGCGCGCCAAAGCTTGCTGCAACCTGACCGCAACGCAATATTATCCGTTCATCCTAAGAAAAATCCTGATTTAAAGAAGTACAAATGGAAGTTCACTACATAAGAGCTAATTTGATCCATCTGTTGTTAAATTAACCTTGCATCAAAACGGGGCGATAAGGCGGGCGATAAGGACCTGATACCAGCTGAGGATTGATGAGGAAGCGTGGGACGCGGCTCGTTGGACCGCAACGTCGCGCCGCCGATCGGCCTGCTACTCATGGTGGAAATAACATATGTTATTTCCTCCATGGACATACTATTCAGTTCATTTTGGAAGGGCTAAGAGAGTCCTTCAGAAAAATTTCTTCGAAGTGGCGAAAAGCGCATCGTTCTGAAAGTTTTCAATTTGTTATTGTAGAGAAATACGTCGTTGGCAGAGCAAATTGTTGAACGTACTATGAGTTCACTGGTAAGTACCACATTGAAACTTATCGTGCTGCATCAATGTCAATTATAATCTAAAGGATATTGGTGGATATATTTTAATAGGCGCCAGACTACAGAGTCTAAATTACCTCTTTGAAGTGAAAATCTTCTTTCATTGGAAGTAAACGGGCGAATGAAATTCGAAACAAAATGATACCTTCATTTACATCGCCTTTTTGAAATTAAACAAGAATTGTCAAGATTAAAAGAGAATGGTGGTATGGAATTGCAACTTCTAGGTACGTATATATTTCTATCATGAGTTGTAATAATAGAAAGGCACATATTAGTTTATGTGCATTTCTATTGGACATAATCTACAAAACTTGGTCATTAATCCAGCTCAAAGTTATTTTAATATAATTTTAATTAGAGGAATTTTATTGTAAAATTCCTCTAAAAGCTTATGTCGAACAGATTAACAATTATTTCGTTTTACATCATCGGTTTGAATCCTTTCAATTCAAATTCTAATGTTGTTAAGTGGATATAGAGGGCTTGGCTTCCAAAATTTTTTGCATTCATTTGTGCTTTTTAATCAAAAAAGTACTATTAAAAAAGTTTAAGTTATTTGATTAGTTTTTAAGTATTAAAATGTAAAAACAATAATATCTATTATATTGCCAATTCATTGAAATTATAGTCTTGAAGTGTCATTAATGGCAATTAAAAATTGTAGAATTAATTATTGTGTAGTATTCCCATATGTTATAAGTGTACAGAATTTGAGTACTGTATTTAAACTGAGACTAAAGCCTATCATGTTCTGTAAACAATTGAACAAAATAATAATGCATTCCTCAAAAAAACTGCTGTAAAATACTTTCTATTTTTTAATTTTTTAAAAATTTTTCAATAATTATCACTTTAATTATAGTTTCAAATACTATTGTATTAATTTTATTTTTCAGGTAGTTTTTGGCGCAGGTGATGGAAATTGGTCATTGAAACAGGTGATGGTTCATCGATGCAGATATTCACGGATATTGTTAATTCTAAATGGCTATTGCATTCTATGACAAGATCGTGAACATGTATTTGAAGGTGATGCCAATTTTTGCTAATTTTGAAATGGACTTTTGTGATTTCATTCGTATTTAACATTTACAAAATGTGTATACATTAATGGTTCAATTTTTTTAGTGTGTCACATCATTTTTGACCAGGCAAGTTATTTTAAAATTATCATTAGGTAATATAACTTGTGTTATAATTCTGTTATAGTTTCAGTGTGTACTGTGTAGTAGTGCTCTCAGAATGACTACAAATAAGTATGAGTAATATAAAAAATTCACATTCCCACTAGAAAAGTGATTATATATAGTTGTTCAAAGCGCGGGCAAAGATAGCGTAGAGAGGTTAGAGGATAAAAAAAATGAGTGATAGCAGAAGTAGGTAGAGAGTGTTACATTACATAAATGGTCCCAACGGTGGGGCGAAAAATGATAAATAATAGATGAGAGAGAGATGAGTGGATACATTACAAATATATATATATATATATATATATATATATATATATATATATATATATATATATATATATATATATATAACACACACATTAAACATTATACATTAAACATTATTAACTAAAGTAACCTATTTTGTCAACATGTATGGATGGTAAGCTATGTTTCTTCATTGAAAATACCGGTATAATACCGGTATAAGTTTTGTGGACGTCCATACCAGTATAGACGTCCTATAGAGGTATTTTACTGGTATAAAAGAATAAAGGTATTTGAAAAAAGTATGGAAAAAACGGTATTTTACCATACCTTATGAAAATACCGGTATTTTTACCGGTATTCAATACCTTTTCGGTCCGTGGTACTATCCTTACGGGACTAATGACCATAGCAGTAGACGCGCCCGGAAACACTAAAAATCACCCAAGCATGGAAACAGAGCGGGTGTGCCGAGACCGACCTGTGCCGCGCGGCGCGCGCGGGGTCCGCTCGCGGGCGCAGCGGGCAGAGCGCCCCGGCGGGGAAGGTGGAGGCGAAGGAGCGGTGCGCGCGGTCCAGCGCCAGCACCACGGGCCGGTCGCGCGTCGCCGCCGCCGCGCCCGCCGCCAGCGCCACCAACCACCGCCGCCGCCGCCGTCCACGCCGCCCACGCCGCGCTGCCACACGCGCGCCACGCACACCCCACTGACCCTACACCACGCGGGGATAGTATTGTGAATGCAAAAAACATATGTAATGCACCTTTTACACGGTCGATTTTTTCCATCATTTTTCGTCGGTATAGAAAAATGATGGACCATGTACGAGAAGATGACGCAAACTTCAGTTTTCAGTACAGATTTAATCGAGTTTGTCTACCGCGCTTCTGGCGTCACTTTGTGGAATTTCCTCTGGTTTGCAATGCTTGTGATGCGATTTGTTCCTTTTTTGTAGTTTCGAGAGGGTTCTAATATGTTGAATTGTAATGTCAAACAAAACATGCACGTTATTCTGTCTCGCTACGTGCTCATATAACCCAACTTAATTTGTTACCGTAGATTCTATGGTCAACGTTTTGATCTTCAGCGGTTTGCGGGCGGCGTCTAGAGGAGATATTTTCATTACGATTGCGCGTAGAAAACGAAATGAGCGTGTAAAACGCTCGTTCTCGTTCATCCATTTCGGATACCAAAACAATAACGCGTAACAGGAACGTTCGTTTCCATCCATTTTCTGTACAGAAAAATGATGAATTGATGACGTAAAACGGGCTTAAAAGTCTCTTTTTATATTGGTTTAAAAATATACTCAACCGTTTTGTTTACTTTTGAAATTAAAAATAATCTAGATATAGGATACTATTTCAAAAATTGATATGTTTAGGGGACATTAACGTACGTGTATAATACCATTAATAGAATACAACATTGGCAGATAATACGTTTCTTATTATTGTTACTTCTATAGCATAAAAACAACATCCATATACATTTATACACATCATTAATATGTCTGCTTAGATCTATTTCATTAATGTAATAAACTTTTATAAAATTATAGCTCACCTTATTTTATGTATTATTGATGAAGTAGATTAAGACCTAATAATTTCCCTCATCCCTACATTTTCTGCCAACACCAGTTGGTGCAAATTTCTGTGTTAAACTTTGATGTGACGTCACTCTGATGTGATAATCAGAACAGCAACGTCTGCCAAACGAACTCACTCGTGCAGAAACTCACAGGACGATTCAAACTTGTCTTCGGTCGTCTGAAGGTCAATTGCGTTACGGCATGACAATCCGTGTGTTATGTTTAGACTTCGAATATAAAGGCACTAAAGACGTACGGTTTAGATGTCTAAAAAGGCACTATCAAATAAACGATATGTAAGCTAAAAGGCGACAAAACTCAAAATTGGAGAGAAAATGCGCTAATACATTTCATTGCACTTCCTCAACTTTGCAAAATATTAGTGTTTAAAACAATATAACTTGTTGAAAAAATAACGATTGTTAAACACTAACGGCCAATAGAGAAATATGCAAAGTTTTTGTTTTCAAAATAAATCATAGTAATATATTGACCAAACGCGAAGTAATACTGGCTCCAGACACCATTGATATACTCATCATGCGCGTAATCATATGTCCTTTCAAACCTTTTCTTTTAGAGCATGATCATCGCCCCAATCAGTGTCATGCGAAGTGAATCTGAATGCAACACTCGCCAAAAATTTGGAAAGTGTCGTGAAAATTACTCCTTACGTCATTCCATTTTCATCTTTTGCCTCAGGTCTGCCTCTCACAGTGGCGGCTCGTGGTCATGCCATTAGGGTGTGCAACGTTTTTCTTCTTTCTCCCACTCTCTCTCCCTCTGTCTCTCTCTCTCTCACACACATATACATTACATGCATGCATTGACACACATTAACATTAATAATGACAATTAAACACAAATCATCTTATGACGTCTGATAGCATGCCGAACAATTCCATTCCATTGTTTCTTTTCAGCAATTTTTTTCTGTGGCTTTTTCATTGAAATTATTGATTTCTTACGTTTCATATTTTCAACGCTATTCATTGTTACTTGCACAAACACCCTTGACAGAAAAAGAACTCTCTGATTTCGGTTTCTCAAAACACATTGAAAAGTAGCCTAATACATACGTTTACAAAATACATTTGGGGTTTGAATACTTCGGAATGGTTCTGTAATTGCAACTCACTTTAAAACACAAGATAATACACGTATTATATACTATTAACATTTTTATGAATGCAACAGTGCACAGCAATGCGTTCGCGTTTCGCGCACTAGTGCGAAAGCTCATTTAAGTGGAGAGATATCTCACACTTTCTTCGTTCAATGTCATACTTCTGTTAAAAACTTGTGCTACTCGAGTGTTATATCTTCGATACACGTCAAGGCTTTTCCTGAGATCGCCACTACGCCTGCGCCGTAGATGGAGCACCGCGCGGGGTTTGCTCCAGTCCTCCATAAGCCACCGTTGTTCCCCCTCCTTCCCCTGCAGCCCCGCGGCAGCCTAGGACTCCGTTTCCTCGGTCGCATTTTCCTGAGTGTGCTCCCGCAGGCTTTCACGAAAGAAAGGCGGACGGACCGGCAATCGCAGCTTCCGAATGGCGCGTGTTTTGAAATAACATGTTTCGTAAATGCTCTGAGAGGACTTGTATTCCCCTCTTGTTAAGAGATGTTTAAGAGAAATGGCACCGAATTAATTTGGGTGTGCACATGCGAACGTGCGAATACCCACGAGCCGCCACTGGTCTCTGATGTCATGTTCTATTTCCGATCAGCTTTTTTAACTGTATGATGCCCCCACCAAATGCATTAGAAATGCAACTCTGGAATCAGTATTACTCATACAACACTCCATTGACGTTGACCAATCACATCCATTCCGTACATGCGATGATACCTTGACTTCCAAACGACTGAATATCTTAAAATGCTCTCTCATCAATGAAGACCTTGACACACGCAGTACACACCCCTGTCTTCTTGTTGTCTTGACTGCCACGTGTTATTTTTCCTAATTTTTAACTAATTTGATAACCTCTCTGCTTCTTTAGGATTTTTGTGACTGTGTCTAATAATAATTAGAATTATGAACATTATTAAATTTAAAAAATTTTTTTTTTTTTTTTCCCCTTTATCCATTGAAACAGTGATAACTGACTTTGACTCTCATTTTTACAATAAATAATTACACTCTCATTTCGTTGTTGTGTTATAAGTCTAATATTTGAAGTTTTCCCTGCGGGGGATGTTAAATCATAGAGAGATCGAAACGTTGAAATGTAACAATAAATAATTTTTATAAATATATTGTGTGTTATTTAATCATTTGTATAATTGTCTCTCTCAGTGCATCAACTGATGTCACTGCAGTGCCTCTCACCGGGAGGTCCTAGGTTCGAGTCCCGACAGTAGCAAGATTTTCGAAACTAGCTACATACGTCCTTGTCCTATCCTCACCCCTTACACACTCTTACACGAACATATACTACATTATCACACATGCCGGGAGACCGGTCGGGGGCTTAGGGCTTGCCCCGGTTGGGGCGGTGCCCCGGTGGTGGGAGATACCTGGTTCGGGGAAAACCACGCTAGCCGACGTTAAGTCGGCGCCGGATCTCGCCATCCAGCGCGGGATGATCACCCCCACCTCCCGAGGAAAAATGCGTTACACGTACGGGACTAATGACCTCGGTAGTTGACGCGCCCGAAATCATTAGCAACCAACCAACCTATAATTGTCTGCCAGTGTCGGCCTTTAAGAGTAATACAATGTTGTGATTACTGCTACCTGGAGCGAGTAGGGAAAAGAGGGAAAGTACGCACGCCTCGAGCGTTCTCCCGCGCAGCAGGGCGCGGCGGGCGAGCCCGGGGCCGTGCCGGACCAGCGCCGCCACGAGTCGGGGGGGGAAGGGCCTGGGGCGCGCACGCCCTCGGCCTGCCCGGCGCCGCCAGCCGATGCGCCTCGCGTCCACGCCACGCCCTCTGCCGCCCACACACGGCCAAGGACATGCTCCGGAACTGGTGCCGGCAGGGCTGGCGCTAGGATGAGCGATCGCCCGCAAGTCAAGATGAGAATAAAGTAGTAAAAAATTGAATAAGAAATAAGAAGTCCACAAAATCGTCATCGTAATTTTATAAGTCGCTGTACAGTAGAACTGATATTTCATAAATTTTCAATTACTTTTTTTACCTCAAATAGTTAATTACAATCATGACTTAAGTGGTAGGACTCTATGAAATAAAAAAGTCAGACAATGCTGAAAATTTTACAAAACAATGCTTTCATTGAAAGCTTTTTAAACCTTCAAATTTCACGAATTGAATTGAAATAACTCGCCTAGTTTTTTGATACTACTTTCACATTTTTAATTATTTCCTGAGGGGGGCATGTTTCAGCATTGTCCCGGTCCCAACATTATCTAGCTCCGGCACTGGGTACGGGCTGGGATGCCTCAGAGGAAAAATTGTTGCCACTGCAGTGGCTCTGACCGGGAGGTCGTAGGAATCGGGGGCTGATGAAGGCGGATTTTCAACACTAGCTACGACATAGCTAGGTCGAATTGAGTCGTTTGAAGGACAATTCTAGCCACCGAGTGCTCTGAGCGGTAGTTTTTTGTGATTTTTCAGATCAGCTCCAAGTGAATGCCGGAGCAGCAACTGAACAAACGGACCGCGGACTGCGCGTGGACTTCCTTTCCTCATTTTTCATCCCCTCCTATCCATTCACACACACACGCACACACACACACTCACGCGCACACACACACTCACGCACACACACACACGCACACACATTCACACGCGCGCGCGCGCACACACACACTTAGACTCATATGTACTACATATGTCAGGAGACCTGCCGGGAGCTTAGAGCTTGCCCCGGCTGGGGCAGTGTTCCACTGCCGGAGTTCCTTCAAGACGATTTGTAAGTTGGCGCAGGATCTCACGCTCTAGCGAGGAAGGAACATCACCACATCTCAGCTCTAATATGTACGACGCTTTCGAAATTAATGGCCAGAGTAATCGACGAGCCCGGAAGAAAAATAATCAATCATTCCGAAAGTGGCTGATCAAGACTCACTCACGGGTTCAAATTCAGCGTGGATGGAAATGCAAATGATGCGAGATTGAAATGCCGATCACATTTTTCGTCGTGACAAATATCCCGAGCAATTTAAATTTCTGATTTAAAAGATGTCAATAACGTAGAAAATAAAAATGAAAAATTTTGATATGAAATATTTTAAATGTTTTTTGACTTTTGCATACAATATTCGCATTGCTACCCCTTGGTCAAAAGTAAATAAGTTCCCATCGTAAGAAGCATTTATGAACATTATTTTAAGAGTGTAGATTCAATTCCCTAATTAGTATCAATAATTAATAGCCACTAATAATTTATTAAAATAAAGTATGTCCATTTGTAATTAAAGTATACGTTTGCATGTCAAAATTCTTACGTAAAACACTTAAAAGTATAGTATTTTGGAGCGCGCATAGTGATAAACTAGGCGCTGAGCATATGCGAGAGAAGAGATGCTCATCCTAAATAATATTTTTGTAATCTATTAATGTTTTTGTAGATATGCAGTTTGTCCTTAAAACAACAGTTGTGAAGAAATTTCATTTAAAATTTGCTAGTGAGAAATACGATTTCTTGGTGTTCCCTCTTATCTCACAATAATGTGTTACTTATCGTGTTAATATATATATATATATATATATATATATATTGTGACGTCACGGGATTAGACAACCCCATAACGCCACCATCAGCTGTGAAAAGAAGCCCACGATCAGAGAGGACTAGGGTACGCGGCGGAGCGATGGCGGGTAAACGCGCCAACTGCCCACAGCTTTTCGAACTATGACGCCCGAACTAGTGAATAATGTTTTTCTGAGAGGAGGAGAATATTCACCCCTCCAAAATTTCCCCAGGCGCGAGTACCATAAGTATCGCGGCGCGCCTCGGAGGAACTCTCTTTGACTGCAGTACCGACGGCGACTACACTGAGCTCTCTTCGATTGCAGCAGCGACAGCGGTTGTAACTTGATAGCATAGGAGTTTATTTTAACATGGTAGTTAAAAGTTAGCTTGAGAAGCGTATCTTCGAAAGTGAGTTAATTAAGAAATGGAGTGCACAAGCATTCGTCGCATTCACAATAATTGAGAGAGCAAGCGAAGTGACTGTTTTCGCCGAAATAATGTCAAATTTGAAAAATTCGCGCAGAAGGACATTAACTAAATCCAGCATCTCATATTGCACGCTGAGACCACACACGCCCAAAGTGTGGTAGGTCGGCCGAGCATTTGAGCATAACTTCAGCAACATTAATAATTTCGAGGCTGGAAGCGCGAACAAACGTGTGCGAGGCGCGGCGGAAGAAGGACGACCCCAGGAAGAGCGAAGCGTAGGTGAGAAGGACTTGGTCTGGAACGAGGATAGTACGGGTTCGGAACGAGAGAAGGGTGTGGAAATTGGAGGCTTGGCGGTGTTCGAGCGAAGGAAACTGCTATCGTCGCAGCACAGCACGCGAAGACGAAGCGGCAACGCGGGACGAGCGGCAGAAATCCCCAAGGTTACCTACAGGCGAGCGACGCGGAGCTGTTGAGGTACGTTATGAGCGTCAGTGGGGAAAGAGGATAGTGGTAAATACACGACAATCAGTATTAAAAGTGGGTGAAACGTCTAGAATAGGTGGGAGAAGTATGTCGAACTGTGTGAGTGGCAGTTTCCAGGTCATTTACTGCACGTGTCATTAGATTCATTAAAAGAGGCCATACCTTGTACAATTTTTCATAAATGATTCCGGATTTTCATATGTTGTACAATTAATATTATCTGGAAAGATCAGTTTGTTGTATTGTATTGAAAGTAATTGCTTTTGTGAATGTAAAAGTGTCTGATTTAAGTAACGTGAATGCCACGTATTTTTTTTATTCAGTGTTATAGTGAGTGCGAAGCCCAAGGCTAGCACCTGTGAAAGGGTTTCCTTGAAACAAGTATCAAATTCATTTGAAAAAATGCCGTGCACGGAAAATTAGAGGCCAAAAGAGTAAATAATTTGGTAGTGAAAAAACTCAGAAAGGAGTGATCAAATCGTAAATTGTAGTTGATGAAAGTGTGTTCAGGCAGTCGAGGTGACGCCTATATTTTTTGTCTTCTTTCATTTTTTCAGTGACCAGCTACTTAAAGTGCAATATCCTGTTATGAAATTGCGTCACTGTAAATTTTCTCATTGAATATATGTTCATATTATTCGTATTTTATTTGATTCATTGTGTTAAGGGTTCAGACCTTTCTCATACCCGAAAGATCCTGCTTCCTGAGAATTTTAATCTCGCTTCACGAGCATTCATGCTATCACGACCCACCACGTGTGGTAAAGTAGGAAGGTTACAATGTATATAGTGACATACCAGACTGTCACACAAAATTGTAATGGGAATTGGGAACAAAAATTTATTAAACTCATCATAAAAAGTATAAATGTTGAGGGCATAGGCACGCAGGCAGGGCGTTCCTTAGCAACCAGCGAAGCGGAAGTAAATAAACATAGCGCAGCAATTAACGGACAGAAGATTGTGATAAAGGGCATGTAGGATTGGTGGTAAACTGGTAATGGGGTATGACGTAGAAGGAACTGAGCAGAGGTTATTGTAAATGATAGATGCGGGTCTTGGTGGAATTTTGCGGGAAATAATTGAGCAGTGAGGACTTATATTTTGTGTGCGTAATTCTATTTGGGGCTTTGAATAATTCTGGCACCGGGAGTGCGCAAATCGGACTTGAAGAAAATACAGACGTGAGAGCAGGGAAGAGAGGCTCGAGACATATCTTGTAGTTTAGGAGATGAATTTTATATTTTATCGCGTTCATAGTTGGAGGAATTAATTAGAAGAAATAGACTTTCGTGTATCGTGGATTAAGTAAAACGTGACAATCTTGGAGTTAATGCCCATCCGTGGCAAAGTATAGGGAAGTAAGTGAAACAATAAGTTGAGGAGGACATTGAACCGGCAGCGTACCGAGAACAAGATGCAAGAGAGAAGATTGGTCGGAGCGGTGGATTCTTCCTGGCCTCATCGTCCAAGAGCGCATGGATATATAAATAGTAAGAATAATAGCACTATAGACAATTTTTACGATCGGTCATGACCAATCATGACCTAAAAGATGTTAAAAAGGATTAATCGATGAATAAACTTTAAACGCTCTCATTCTGAAAAAAGAAAAGCTGATTATCATTTCTTTAGCATCGTGTGCAATCCACAGTTTAATAATTTCTTTCCAGAAACAAATTGCAGATTCCTCGCTTCTTCCGTATGGAGAGCGGATCGAATGATTGTTTGCCAGGAAGAAAGTAAGTACCGGCGACGATTATTTTCGTGAGAACCCAACCGGCAGAGCTAGTAGGATAATTATTACCCCTTAGATGTGTTTGCGGGAAATTTAAAATCGCAACCCTTTCCTGGCGCCCAAAAATGATATAAATTCGGAAACCGGTTGCAGAAATAAGTTGACAGAAACAGAGAGCGTTTCAATATATATATATATATATATATATATATATATATATATATATATATATATATATATTACATAAGGTGTTAATTCCTATAGTAAATTTCTATTTTTTATATTTCTACCGATTTTAGTTGGCTTTTGAGTGAAATTCAATTGGCGACATGTATTTCGGCTGGTTTCCAAGTCAGTCTTTCCTTCGTGCCTTTCCGCCTCGAACGATCGTCCAGGAACGATTCGGTGTCATGGCTCCTCCTTCTCCTCGACATTAATCACAACTGCGTCAGAGGCTATTCAAAAAAGAGAAAGCGCATTGAGCGCTTGCTATTGGGAAACTCCTCTGGGATGTCATAGAATGTGTTCTTTGTGACACTGGAATTTGTTAACTTTGGCATGAATGTATTTATATTCTGTAACATCACAACCAAGGTCTAATGGCATTTGAGAAATTTGACAGAGAAATGACACAGTGGGAAATCAGACGCACTCGTAACATATTCGCGCATTATTATTGGGCGGGGAAACTTAACATGTGTCTCTCACTCCTTATGGACGAGTCTCCGAATTAGAAATTCTTACTTTTCCTTTTATTCCCAAAATTTTATTGACCAGCAAAATTTTGAATATTTTTGTGAAATCACCGATTCTGAAGAAGGTTAAGAAAGTAATTGCACTAGCATATTCAAATGCCTCACGCCTTACAATTGAAGTAGCGTTTAATACTAATTGATAAAACATTCGTTTGTCAATCGATCGATTGCGACCTTCGCGTACTCGGTTGGTGATGCTCTCTAGATGGGCGCATTTTAATCTACTTACGAGTGTAGGAGGAAATACAAAGCAAAAATGAGTGGTGGAAAGGAAAGTGGTCCATATTTTCAAATATTGCAACTTGTGGCTACCAGTATATTATTTACAAAAATCTCCAATATGAAGGAAAACTTGCTTTTCTCGCCACGGAGACGAGTGACTATGGGGCTTCAGCAGAAGACCGAATAGTAAAATCTCTAAGAATGTCCAAGCGTATTTAAGGAACTTGTCGACGTCACTTTAGTGATATGTAAATTGGAAATCGAGCACATTCCTCCCCGCGTATTCTCATTTGCACTCCGGAAAATGACAAATTCCGAGGGTTTTGGGGTTTTCCGAATTTGCTTTAAAACATATCTATTGTAAATATTTATATAGGAAGGCTTGTAGCATAATAGCAAATTCGATTGATATAAAACTCGTATTGCATTTAGATGTTACAATACGAATACCGGAAATTTTGTCCACTTCATAAAAACTCTAATGAACTATAATTTTCATTCGAATTCGACAATTCATCCTGCCAAAACTGACCGACTGATTGTGAGAGTAATTAATGAGAGGTTATGGAGTACAGGATATATGTGTAGCGTTACTAACATCTTTTTCGTGAAGTTTAACTTAAGATAATCAAATTGGATAAATGCTAATAGGGAAACGCTTCGAAAAGACGGTGTTTCTTTACGGCGGTACCAGCACCATTATCCCGACGTGACCGATTGTGTCCCAGTTCAACCTTATGTAAAGTTTCCGTATGCTCCAGGGACTGCATTAATAGTGTTTTCGACTTTGATATGAAGCTATCACAAAGTCAACGTTGGCTTTGACACTTATGGTGCATGAAATCACCTTTCGTGGGCGGGTATAATGATGCACTGGACAATCCGTCCTTTCGTAGCTGCAGATATCAAGTGGAAACACGATTACGCACTTCTAAAAATTACGTTCTTATGGATTTAGGCTGTGTAATTCACCAGTCGCATTTGTAATAAAACTGCCTTTTAAAACCATGGATATGTTCTTACCTTTTACGCTCTGGAAGGGGCAAATAAGATACGCTGGGCACACGAGGTCCATGTGACGAGAGCTTAAGGATCACTGAAAATTGTTAAATTTGCCAGAGAAGATCTAGGGACATTGCAGTGAAAGTAGGCAATTGTGAGTAGTAAATGAAGACGTAAAATACAAGTAAATGTATCTGAAAAGCCTTTCTGCCGTGTGACTAATGCTCCATGGTGATGCAATTCTAGAACCTACCCTGTGAACACTCAACACACAGCAATTCTCAGCATTGAAACATTAGTAGGAAATACTATAAATAACTACTTGGCTGTCCGGAAGATGCTGCGTCCTTGCCACTTGTGCCTAGAACTACATGTTAGGGCTGCCCGGCGTCTCCCGGCCAGCCATGTAGTTTCTGACTCCAGCCGATGAAGCCTACGCTCTAATTCTATAAATATCATCCTGACGGTTCCTAATGAAAAGTGAGCTTCACTTAATCACATTAATTAAACTATTTGATTCATGATCTAAGTCTACCTAAATGTGCTACAATGTGACTAGGATTCGGATTAAAAGCAAAGCATTTGTCAATATATACTACTTACTAGTGGTATAGACTCCAAGAAACCGATATTGTTCCATTTATTGCAGAAGTAAGAGGTCCTATGTACAGTCAAGTCATTTTTGCACAAATAAATTTCTAGGTCTTATCCACAATCCTCACAATGAAGGTTATTCATTGATTCAGCAAAACTGGTAGTATACATAGATATTTTACATTTACGTGATGTGAAAAAATTGACACAAATTTTGAGTCCAATTGTGGAGTTTCTGTTTAAATGGAACTATTTCCCCGTAACAAATGTTTCAGCTAAATGAAAAAGTTATTAAATGTAAAAAATTATCCACTTTTGAATAAAACCAAGAAATGTTTAGTGTGATTAACTGGAAAATAAACAGAACTGAACGTAATTTTTGATAGCATTTACGTTTTTCAATAAAGATTTTATTTTTCTTTGATAGTGAAAATATTTTAAACACTTCACAATCTTGAGTTTAGAGCAAACAATCTGTTTAAAATCTCTCATTTCTTTTAAAACAACAAAAATGTAAAATATGTACAGATGAAAGTTATTTATGAAAAACTTAACAGTTGCAGTTTCCTTGTTGTTCACTTACCTGCGTGATGATGTTTGTAACACTAGTGGCGACATGGAGCGAAACGTTCTTTCATAACATTGTTTGCTTCCAGACAACAGTAGTATACAAAATGAGACCAGTCGCATCTATCTTATGAGATCTCTTTGTGATTTTGTGAGATAAAAAAGACCATTATGAACACAGGTTCCTTTAACTCTGTTGGTCATGCTAACGACTAGTTTTTAGGCATTTTATGAAGTGACGTTCAGAGCGTTTATCTGATACAGATAAAGGGATATGGTATTGGTATGGTATGTCGTCACAGTGTGTCAACACAGAGTCTGAATAAATGTTAAAAACATCAAGGGCTGATGTCGGAGATGATAATATTGGCCTAATGAACATCTGATAGGAAACTTCATACAACGAAGTTGCACTTACAGTGACATTTGCCCCTGATTGTTTGGACACTCCTCATGCGTATGGGAAGGAAACGTATATTTTATTGATTAGTGATTCCAGGCGTGTCAACTGCTAAGGTCATTGGTCCAGTAAATGTAGTGCATGTTTTTTGCTCGGGAGGCGGTGGTGGTGATCTCTTCCCGCTGGATGGTGATATCCGGCGAGGACCTACCGCCGGCTAGTGGTTTTCCTCAACCAGGTGTCTCTCACCAGCGGACCACCATTCCAGATGGGATAATCTCTAAGCACCCGACCGGTCTCCCCACATGTGTCGTAGTGTAGTGCAAATATGTGTGAGTGTCAGTAAGGGGAAGGATAGGCCAAGAAATGGGAAGGAAAGATCGCGCGCGGTCCATGGCCTCTTTATTAGGGTGTTGCTCCGGCATTTGCCAGGTATTGATCGGAGAATCCACGGAAAACATCCGATCACAACAGCCGACCGATTGAATTCCCCCACCGGGAGCGGTAGCTCAGTGCATCAACTTATGTCACTGCAGCGCCTCTGACCAGGAGATCCTAGATTCGAGTCCTGACGGCGGCAGGATTTTCGACACTAGCTTTCCAGCTACGTCGAATTCAGTCGCTGTCTGGAGGAGAATTCTAGCGGCCGGCTGCTCTGATCGGTAGTTTTCCGTGGTTTCTCCGATCAACACCAGGCGAATGCCGGAGCAGTACCCTACCAAACGTGTCTTTTCATTGCGCAGGGAGCTTCCTAGCCTTATATTTCTGGGGTTCGAACCTGGATATTTTAAACTAGTCGGTCCGCAGCAAATTTGTTTATTACTGATTATTTTTAGTATGCGTTTTGTGTAAATTATGAGGTATAATGTGAATATTTTTAGGCGATGTTTGGGAAGGAACTTTTTTTTTTCTTTCGCAGAGCGTTCGACCGAGGGGAATTTTTGGGATTCGAACCCATGTAATTTAAACAAACCCTTCCGAGGAAAATTTGTTAATTACTGATTATTTTTAGTACGCGTGTTGTTGAAATTATGGTGTAGAGTGTGAATTGTTACGTGAGATTGTTTACAGGCAGCATTTCGTTTCTTCTTTGATGGCTCTCGCCATAGGAACGTAGGTGTTATTTTTTGTTTTTTCTGAATATCTTTTGAAAAATGGAGATATCAATATGATTTCTTCACTAATCGTTTATAAATAAAAAGCGATAAATTTGGAGTACTGTTTGGTGTGTAGACTTACATTATTAGCGGATTTAGATGTGTGGTCCTGCTAACTTCCAGTGGAAGTTAGCATGGACATCGATTTTTTTGTGAAAATGTCCCGCGACAAATTTTTTGTTTTCACATCTTAAGAAAAAAGCGGAAAATTATGAACTATACAGTTTTGTGAATGGGTAAATTGGCCCTGCTAACTTCCAAGACGTCTCAAATTCAATGTTAGAAGCTTCTAGAATATGTATAGGGACGAACATGGTCACACTTTGCTAACAAATTTTGTTTGGGAAATGCGACGAAGTTGCACGTGTGACATTTGCGCGTGATTGTTATGCAACTTCTCATGCACTGGTGAACAGCAGGTAAACGAATAATCTTCGATTAAAACGAAACCAAAAGGGATGGTCTATATAATATATATTTTTATATAACCGTCTTATCCTCTAATAGTAAACATAATCATAACAAGTATTATTTTTAAAACATAATTATTTTAAAGGAATCAATTCACTAAAAAAGTGAAACATTGTGACTTTTAGTAAATTGATGCTAATAAAATCATCCCGTTTTAAAATAATACTTGTTGATTGTCTTTAACTCTTTAGATTGTCTTTAGAGGATAGTGCTGTCTTATATGAATATTTTTTGAAAACTTCAAAACGTGGTCTGTGGATCATTGCTGCAACTAGGAATTGCTTAACAATCAGGGTAACTTCGTTGTATGAAGTTTCCTATTAGATTTTCATTGGGCAAAAGTGATCATCTTTGTTCATTAGGCAAAGTTATCATCCATCTATGTGCCTCAGAACGTTGTAAAATTTATTCTCTGGTATTCAGTGTAACTCGCATCGGATAAAAGGTTGAAAATGACAGTAATCTTGCTCGTAGATCCCGGACCCCTTTACAGATTAATGAAATCATGCATTTATTATTTCCATTTATTTATTAAAAAACAAAACAGTGCTTGCACGTGAGATTCCTATCAACAGAAGTGTTTGTTCTTTCTTAACTAAATGATGTAGATGATATGTCTACTTTCACATATAGTACTGGTCATTATTCGATTTTACTCTTCTCCGCTTTGATTTTATTTGTTTCATTACATCGTCTCCAAAAGGTTTTGAAACACACTACTTCCCGGGTTCTATTCTGACCTCTCACTCTTCAATGATGGAATAGTCATTTTCATGATAAGGGTGATATGCGAAGGGATTTGGTGCAAGGTCAAGATTGAGAGGGCTTTGTTGCAATACACTATTCTTCGAAATATGAAACACCTTACTCCAAATATTATTACACACATTTTTCTGATATTATTTCTGTTTACACTTTGTATTGTATTTGTATACAATTTGTATTTATAGTATGTATGTGTTGAAAAAATGTGCATGTTGCGTGAGCAAAATTGTCATTTTCATTGTGAAGATTCAGCTACAACTCTCGATTTCTCGTTAATTTCCTTGAGAGGATGGTTGATCTTCAAGAGATTTATGTAATGGATATCGCAAATAGTGACGCTCTATCTAAATCAACTGAGAGTGGAAAATATGCGATCTAATTTTTCTGCGTTTCATCATTCGTTTTCGTTTGTCAAATATATGTTTAATAGTGTTAGAACGTTTAACTGCAGACAGTATTGAACATACATTTTATGTTGGACATTTCAGAGCTTGACCGTTGGGAGTTGGGTTGCAGTATGAAACTATTTTCACTTTTAAAGCAATGATTTCCAAAGTTCAGAATACTTCATAAATATTAAGATAATCTATTATAAACATTCAGATTTATCAAATAGAAAACGTTTCAAATTTTTTCAGTTTAGTAAATGTTTATTATTTTTAAAGAAACAGAAATAATACTTAGTGAGTTTCAATATTAACAGCAATTGAAAAAACTGCTGTGGCAACTTTAGTTGGCGATATATTTTTTTCAACTTTTTTTTTTAAGTAGAGGTTGAACCTATCGTAAATTTTAAAACTCATTATCTCAAACACTTAGAATTTTTTTTTCGTTTTTTGGAATTTACAATTTTTGTCAAAGTGAACAAATTTCATATACTCTTATTTACTTTTAATGTTAGTTGTATTGGTATAAATGGCACTTTTTAAACAATTTCTATCAAAAAGAATTTGAAATTGCGAGAAGGGAGAACTAGGATTAATTGTAAAATTCAAAACAATGCTTAGAAATAAAGGTGTGTATTTCACAAATGTTTATCAGATCTCGTTGAACATTCTTAAAACAAATGTCATGACACTGCTACAATTCCTTGTAGATTTATTAATAGTCTTACAATAGTTTTTTTACTTTAAGAACACATTTTGATTGCGGCGATGCAACTCTGGGATCTATCTTGTTTCAAAAATTTCGAAGATTTGCATGTCGACGCAACCTGCAATCCACGGATGCCCTAAATGTTGCTATTCAGGTACTACAATCCTACAGTTCATTATATTTGTCGATTCCCTTCATATTACTAGTAATACGTACCAAATCGTGTGTTCTATTTTTTTCTGATTAAATTCTACGAAGAAATTCTTTGTCTTGATGAAAAGAGTCCTCAAATTGTACATTGATTCAAAATGTGCATACTGTTTCTCATAGAGTTTTTAATTACACTGTTTCCCATGAACGTATTACTAGTTTTTGCAATTACAATGAACTGGAGAGATCTTTATGTATTATGTGATTTGGATAACAAAACTAAATATTTGACACTTTTAGGATACATTTTTTTACCATTACTCTTGAATACACCATATACTTTTGTTCCGATTCAAAGTAAGGCTTACATGTCGAAATATTAATATAAAAGTATAAAAAAATCCCTTTAAGTTCATCTTGATATACTTTTAGAGTTGACAATGAAAATATATCCTCTGAACTTATCTGCTCGCTCCACTTGCTATTGAGATTAACGAGTTCAATGAAGAAGTGAATATTTTATTTATTTTAAGTTAAAACTCTGGCTTCGTTGCTATCATGAGATTATGTTCTTTCGTAATACTGCAAATAGCTCAGCTGCATTATTAATATGACCTCTACTTTTTGACGTTTCTTTGTCGTGACAAAATTAATGTTCTAAATAAAATACTGAAACTTTTCTTGACTTTTTTTGTCATTTTCTTCGTTCATTATTATTTTGTATCTTGCGTGTTACCAACGAGTGTGGATTTTTAATATATCCATGGTTGATTGGATTCAGAAAATTTCAGACATTTGTGTTTCACCTATTTCATCGCAAACCTGGATCTTCGTACGGTAGAATTGCCGGGTGGGACAATTTGTTCGCTGAAGCGGATAATGACGGGAGTCACAATCATATTGGGAGTGAGGAACTGATTGAGGGTCGTGGCTCCTTGGCGCGGGTTTCGGTCGAAGGGGTATCCCATGGGTCTACGATCAGGGAAGTTCTGTCGGAATATGCCGCAGTAACTGTGTCCCGCGGTGCAGGTAGACGCCGCAGCCGTTGGCTGATCCACCTGAAAACCAAGAGGGAAGGTGAGCCAAACAGAGTACTGATTTAAAAAAAAAAAATTGTTGCGTCTATAATTGACACAAGGCGTCTCTCAGCCCCTTGGCGGGGGGGGGCGTTGAGCTCTTTACACTTTCGGAGTAATCCTCTATTAATAACAGCGCGGTATTATTCCTCCATTAATATTATGTCATATCTGTCACGTCTTGTCGCAGTCAAATGTCAAAAAGACCGCCAGGTAGCATCTTCGCGTACGCGCCTCCTACCACGCGCTTCTGCGTCAATTCCCAGCGGCCAGAATAAGGAAGGAATTAGGGTAGGGGTAGGGTTTATGACACTTCACAACGGTTCGACATACCCTTGTGAACCAGCTGAACTGTTTTATTGGAACAAATGTCACACGAGATTGTCAGGGAATCAACGGGAATCGAACCCGGGTCACCTTCGTGAAAGGCGAGCGACTTCGCTCTGAGCCATGAGAGGAGTATTAGTAATGATTAAGAGAAATCTTTTCGAGGTGACATAGGTGGTGGCGGCTCTTGTGAATTGTGATCATATTTCAAAGTGGTGGACGTAGTAAAATGTCCATGGCAAAAACCTGAAGATACGAGGAGGAGATAAGTCACCTATACCTTATATTTTTATTTTGAATTTCTTCATTTTTCGTTTCTATTTTCAAATACCAATTGCAAAACTGAAATTAATATTGAAAATTATTACAACGGAATCATTTGAAATGTTAGTACGAGTATCTGAAACGTTTTATAAAGGCAGAGAAAAGCAAATACAGAGTTGCATGTATATTTACTGATATTTTACTAGAAATTTAGCACCAAAAGAGTGAAAACTTGTTAATAATAATATATAATGTCCTACTTCTGTAGCACGATAAATGAAAGTTCAATGTAAATCTCCTATTGCTTTTTCATATCAAAGTTGCCAGTTCTTTGAAGGTGCTGAGAGGAATGGTGGATATACAGATACGTATATATTTTTATACAACAATCGGCAGTAATTTTGCTGTGACAATCGGCAATCATGTTTATGATGTATAAACACTGTATAATCAATACTTTTCAGAGAATGGACATACCCATTAAGTTAAATGTAAATTTCTCAACTATTCTTCGAACTTTGAAGCATGCTCTGACATGTCAGTATAGGTAGCAATTTATTTCTCACCCTATCATCAGCGAAGTTGGAGACCATCACAAAGAGATCAGCTTGAAGACCCTCCTGTGATCCCTTTGGCACAAGCATGTGCTGCGGCCACCCACATCCACAGTAGTTAAATTGATCTTGAGCGTCTCCAGCCTCAGTTGGAATTGAGTTCAAATCTCTGAAAGTTCGTTCGTACGGAATTGTCAACGAACTTTGAGTACTCAAACGCTGAATAGTATTGG
Source organism: Teleogryllus oceanicus (assembly GCA_964035755.1). Taxonomy (NCBI): domain Eukaryota; kingdom Metazoa; phylum Arthropoda; class Insecta; order Orthoptera; family Gryllidae; genus Teleogryllus; species Teleogryllus oceanicus. Next base: position 131,283,607 of record CAXIVR010000006.1, read on the forward strand.
CACCAGGTTGAACTGCAAATTGCATGAACAAGGTTTTTTGTTAGTATCAGGTACAAATACGTTGTTTACATTTAAAATGTCTACTGCTGGCACAATGAAACTCGCAAAGTAATTAACAGAACAAATGTTTTGTTCCATGTTCTGATTGTTAATTTAGTTTTCACATCACCATTAATTTAATGAATTCTAAAATTAAAACAAAACAATTGTAAAAATGTTTACAGAATTTACTGATAATTTTCAACATATGCATGGTGCATTTGGAAAAGTTAATTATTATTGATATAGCAATGCCTAGTAATATAGTACACTTACAGTTGAATTGGAATTTGTCCATTTCGATGAAAAACAGCCTTTGTTCGCGGAAAGTCAGGGGGGTTCCACGTTCATCGAATCGAGGTGCCATGAAGATTCTCACAGTTCCAGTGCGGGCAGCTCCAGAATTTTGCACCTGTCGCACATCAAAACCAATGAAACAAAGTTTTATTGACTTTTTGAAAATGCCCTTCGACTTAATGAAAGAAACTAACTTGAAACTTATACTTGATGAAAAAATTAAAGAAACAACATCTAATAGCGCTTTCAAGAAGTGCAGTACAAGCACTATTTCTTACTTTCTCAAAGTCACTCAAAACTTGTTGTGGGTGCATTATATTAATTGTTAGAGCGCAAGTTTCATTCGCAGCTTCTTCAAAAACCTTTGTATGGAGAGTTTCCCATTTACCCGATAATTGCGGCGACCAGAAGTATGTCTGCAGATAATTCGTTGTTAACTGATACGTAGCGTCGTAACTGATACGTAATGTCGTCGGTTGTTCTAACAAATACATGATAAAACAGATGGATATCGGTAATAATGGCTTTCGAAAAAAATGCCCATTCAGAAGTTTTAATTCGAAAAAAATGGATTCTACCACAAAATGGGTAATCATCCAGACACCGCCGCAGTTGCGCATGGAGGGCGTATACCGAACGCACCCGCGGTCAACTTCTAAGACGTTTACATACCTCCCGAAAAAGGCACAGGCTAAATGCATCCCGTTCAGATTTTTTCTTCAGAACAAGGATTGATTTCTACGTTTCCCATGAATCACATCGGTCAATTATACTTTATACACTTCTTCCTGTTTTTAAGAAAGATTTGTGTGTCCTTTTGGAGCACTGCCAACTTTGATAACCATCATTTAAAGGTTTCTGGAAACAAAACATGAAATTACATATTACGAGTACCTCTGACGTCGCTGACTTAACATACACAATTCCAAAGATTCTGCCGAGGTTTTCTCTGAACTGGTGCGAGAACATCTTACTCGGACATGCGCTTATGAATGCAAACTTCATTCAACATTTGTACTTCTTCTGATACACCGGATGAACGAAACGGGATGGAATTCTGCTATGCCTTCTCAGGTAAGGAAACATGAAAAGGGTTTAGCTGGGAAGCGAAGGAAATGCAGTCGGGCGCATCTCGTGTTTCCCGCTCACCTGGATGCGGTAGCTGAAGGGCGAGTGCTGCAGGTGGGTGATGCGCACGAAGACGGAGCAGCGGAAGGGCGAGTGCTGCAGGTGGGTGATGCGCACGAAGACGGAGCCGCGCGGCGCGAAGTCGAGGCCGCGCGAGAGGTCGATGTCGCTCTGCTGCCAGAAGGTGTTGAACTCGTTGCTGCTGCGCGCCCCGTTCGTCTGCACTTCCGCAGCCGTCACTTGCATGCCGTCGAACGACAGCTGCAAGAGGAGCGAGACATTCAAGTGGATCGAGTAGAATCGAAAATCGGCCACTCGACCGATCGAATATCGGCCATCTCGCCCGATATAAACAGCTTTTTTGACACTGGTGATAACCAAATCTTGGGTTAAGATGATCTTTTCTGCAAACATAATGCTCATCATCTCTCTTAAAAAATATGCATTTTTATTGTGTATATTTTTTCTTTTACTCAAGTTTCGTGAAAAATCAAAACGTGTTGACACTCGTGTTGTCTCACGAATTATTATTTTTTTTTAATTTTAGGATTACTTTATAGATTAATTTCTCATTTTCATACTTTTTTGGTATAATTTTCTCTTTTAAGACTGCACATCACTGAAAAAATGACAGCATCTGTGATTGGTGGGGTTACTAAAAAATTACATCCCGATATTGTAAAACAAAGGTTTGGAATAAAACGTCCCCGGAAGCAGTTTCTAGGTTTTATCTAACCACACGGAATAATAGAATGAATGAAATAGTTCCATAGGTGTCGGAATTACTACGGAAGAGAGAATAGTGTGCGGATAATACTTGTCGGCTGTGGTGAAAACAGACAAAATAGTCGGAAACATGATTATTACCGTCCAGACGGACCAGACGGAAGAAGTAATTACAAACGTAGGCACTTTCGCTTCGTTTGAAGAGGAAAAATGGGAGAGAAGCCAAATTTTCTCAAACACACAATTCCAAATGAAATAATATTTACTTATTCTTGATACTGAATTTGAAGTGCTGTATGAACTACTAAATATTATAAAGCAGCTGCATTTGAGAAAGTTAGCATTAAAACCAGTATTTTTCTCTTCTGTAAAGAACACTGCGCGAATACAATAAATAGTACGCCTATTAAGGAGTGAATGAAGGAAACGTCAGAAAGTTTTGGCCGACTCAAAACGGCAGTATTATTTAAAATTAGAATATTATTTTACCACCGCGACTATCAATTAATTTGCAGATGTATTAATAGTTGATATCGTAGGCTTCCGCGGCCAGAGTTATGATCTGGGCTGTCCGGGTGACGCCGCGTCGAAGGCTGGGGTGCCGACGTTTCGACCGACATATTGCGGTCCCCTTCAGGGCTGTACTGCCTAGGGCGGCAGTACAGCCTTCGTTACATGCATATAAAAAAATACCTCTGAACATGCCCTCCTGGCACTATATAAGTCGTGTGGTGTGAAATCTCTTCAGATTGGAAAATAATGAAAACATCTTGAAAAGAAAAAACGTTTAATACTTGAATCTTATTCAGTAATACCTCTTGCACTGTGTAAGGAGCGAGTGTTCGCTTATGCTCTTGGAAGATGTCGTCGACCATCGCGTGCCAACGGTAGAACACGGGGTCTCTCATCGCAGTTGTGGAGTCTCCCATGACGCTGAATGTTTCCTGCAAATAATGAAGAAGGTATAATAACAAAGTTCAAGAAGCAATCAAACGTTTCATTCTCATTCGTAATAAGCACTTTTACTCACCAAATGCCTGTGATCGGGGTCATGACATAAAGCGATGGCTACGTGACCCAAGTTGTGCATATCCCCGTACAGATTCGGATTGACTGAAATGGCGCTGGCTTCAATCATATTTCCTAAAATGTCGATTCCTGATCGCGCATCTAGTTGCATGTTTTGTCCATTTTCCTGCAATGAAAATATTATTAGTCAGTTTTTTTTCTTTTATCGCAACTTCTCAAAAATACATCTATTTATCCAGTGATATGACGTTTGCTATTTTTCAAAGAAGTAGATTATGACACTATTTTACAAAAACTTTAAATTAGTGTTATATTAACAAAATTTACAAAACCGTATCTATAAATTGTTAATTTCCAGTCAGTCAGAAATTGAAAGAAATATAGGCAGCTTCCAGCGATGTGAGAGGAGTCTGTGGTTTCGTTAGTTAACCAGAAACAGAACTTTTGCTGCTCGAGGCCACTGGTGAATATATAAATTGATTAACGTGTCATATAAAATAAATTATTAATGTGCAATTGTGAACTTTATCTATGAAAAAATGGTTTCCGATCTAGGCCAATTTTCAGAGTAAATAATTTGCATCACTAACTTGGAAATATATTTAAATTTTTAACAGTTTATCGTAGGAACAAAATACGATACAAACAATTTACAATAGAGCGTTGCAAGCGATTATCAAGAATTTAAATGTTCTCATAATTTCCCAGAATAAATAGCTCCTTTCATTAGAATTATTTTCAAAATCTTAATTTAAAATAAAAGAAACAACTAATATCTACAAACTATTTAGATACATGAAGTGGGGCATTTCGAAGTTCCTTATGGCTCGGTATTAAAAAAAGGCCCCTTGCATTGCAAATCCTGATCTCCACGAGACAAATCTTCCCAAACCAAGTTACAGACTCGAGGCATGCATTCATATTTATTCTACGCCACTGTTGCTTAATTATTTGTTTATTCTCGGTTTTCGTTGGGATATTTCGTTGACAGTAAAGCAACGGAAGGAGCTCAAACTGCGGCTGTTTCCTTTCTGGGTCATTCTCTCTTTTACTGGTCCTTCACCACAATCGTGAACTCAATGGGCCTATTTCTCAACCAGACCCTGACAAACTCGCACATTAGTCATCTCACTGAACTAGCGGCGACTTGTATAGAGGTCTCCCATTTGCACAGGCATATACTCACCGCCTGTACGCGGCCGCTGTGAATGGCCTCGTAGATACGGTCTCGCCAGCGCTCGAGGTCTTGGATGTCGAAGGTGATCTGCATGTCCTCGCGATTGATGTCCTGCACAATAGGGTGTCCATGTATTCATTTCCTTAGTTCCGTTTCAACTAGGTCACGTTCTTTCTGAAGAACATTATGTAGTTCCCTCTGTACCTATTGAGGTTCCGCAATGAAATAACCCAAAGGCAGTTATTCTGTCGTTGTTGTTGTTAATAATAACGGAAAATAATATTTAAAAAAATTTGGATTAAAAATTATATTCGTTTTAAATTAAGGGTTTAATTAAGGTTTTACAAGGAAAACTATAATTAGTAATTATACAATACGATTCCAGCAAAATAACAATAACATGTAATAATTTCAAGTATTTCAGCTAAGATAATTGTCACATTGATCTAGAAAGTAAGGTAGGCATCTACGTTACAGCGATATTTAAAAACCGTTTTTTTTTTCACACTAATGACATCTTTCCAAATTTATGGATCGATTGTATACTGTTTTAGTGTCACAAATGAATGACAATTCAACCTCAGATATTTTTGTTATATGTACTCTTCTTCGGATATTGGAAGTAATTTTATATTCGTTGTGGCTCATTCGAATTAATGATGGTTGTTTTATCATTATATTATATTAAAAGTTTACTTATATACTACAATCCCAGATAGATTGCTAATATGTTTAATATTTGTTATATCGATTATCCCATTGAGTGCATTAACCCCATATGTGCATTAACAAACATCTCTCTTCTAAACATTAAAAATGCCTTCGATATTGGCAAAAAATATTATAACAGTTTGTTCTCTTTTAGACATGACAAATGCACTGACGCTATTATGAAACATAAAAGCTTAGATAAGTAAAAGCTTAAAAGCTTTATCAGTACAAGTAAACGAAAACAACTATTAAACCCCTTTTTAAAAGTAAATATCGTAAATACGAAAATCAAACATTAACACAATGCCGTAGATAAAATAGGCCTGTGCCGCGAGTTACAAACCGAAAGTTTCGCTCCAGCGTGGCGTGGGGGCCACACACGACTGGAAACCAGGCTGTCCAACTTAGGGAAGTAGCCTTCCTCGATGGGGTCCCTCCAGTTGAGGAGACGCTGCACTCGCCCCAAGCGGTTGCTGAAGCGCTCGAAGTTGTATCTGCAACCGAAGCCAAGTTTGTTTTTGTTCAGTTCTGTTACCTTTACGTTAACATTCTACAAGCCCTTTACACGAGTTGTACGGAACTGTGGAGTAATCCTCTTTTAACCTTTTTTTATTGATTATGTTGGTTGTATGAAGGTTTATGTAGGACAGTTTAAGTCTCCAACTTTATATACGTTTAAAAAGCTTACGTGCTAAATTATATTTATAACTTACTTCTAAAACTTAAATCTAACAAAAAGTTGAGATTGGGTCCTCTATTTGGGTTCAAATTCGGAGAAGGTTTTTTGGGAATATTGTAGGGATAACTTTTTTATTCTGGCGTTGTTAGGATTTTTGCGAGTCTGAAGGTTGCAAGGGAAGGGATTTGGGGTAAATAATAGTAAAAGTTAGAGTCTCCTTTAACCTAGTCAGTAATCGTCTGTTGTAGGGAGTCGTTGCCTTTTATCCCTTCAGCCGGGGACTCAGCCGTTGGATCCCCAGGGTTCCTAGACGGTCACCAATCTTGGAACCCGCGGAGAGTCGAGTTCCTTAACCTCTGTGACTTCACGGAGCGTAGTAAAGCAATTCGGATAGCGACGCCAGAATTGACCTTTTACTATGAGGTTTCTGTATTTGGCATATTGAACATACGAATATAACAATACGGAGACTTTGTGAAAAGGCACTCCAAGTCGGAGTTATGTCCATTAAATTACACGTAGTGTGATTAAAATATTGATGGAAGTCACTGCTTACATTATTAATTGACAATGGTGAAATTAGCCATTATGTCTGGGCTTTCATATTAATGTTTCGAACTTCCTTTGGTTCAGTAATAACATCGAAAATAATCTTACATATTTTGCCTCTGAAATACGTACAAATGACTAAAAAATCTCCAGCTGGTTGAAAGGACTTCAAAATTTGCTTTATGTCGCTCCATTTGGGAATTATTATTTACAAATTATAATAATGAGTAAATTAGTTACAAATATGTGCCAATTGAAATTTTAAATGTGAACATGAATCACAAATGAGCAAACGTTAGTGAAGAATTGCAACAGAACAAACCGTGTTTGAGGGGAAAAAAATTCTCTCAGAAAAATCTTATCTTCTAAAACACACACAGATCTTCTAGAAATAAGCGGTGTCTACGCACTACATTGCCACGATTGCGAAGCAAAATACATTGGTCAAACAGGCAGAACTTTCAATACAAGAATAAAAGAACATATACACGCTTGGAAACAACACCTGCAAATCTCACTTTGCCAATCATTTACTTCAGACAGGTCACACATTCAATCCACACACAGACATTCACATACTGGAAATTGAAAATCAAAATCATACCAGATTAACATTGGAAAACCTTCACATTCATCTCAATAGTAACCTACTGAATGTAAACATAAATTACAACCCCTCCCCTCTGCTAAAATTACTTTTTGACAGCACCCTCACACCACACTCTTCGGGGGTGACACAACACAGCACACCGCACCCAGGTCATTAACCCTCCTCCTCCACCCCACAGCCAGTACTTAAGCTGCGAGGCACGCCCCAGCCCGCGTAGTCGTTTTTGTGGCTCCCAGACAGCAGGTAAGAAACGGCTCAACTTACTTTTCGTATTTTCTCTCTCAAAATGTTACATGTATATTTTCATTCATTTTCTTGCTTAAATTTAAAAAACTACTATATTACAAAAAGATCTAACTCTCCGTCCCCTTCTTTCCTTTCTTTAATTCTTCTCCTTTCATTTCTTAAGATGTTTTTTTAAATTAGGTAACTATGTTAATTCCAATTTTATATTTTTCTTGTTTCAGAAAACTGATGATGGCTAAGCCATCGAAAGCTGCTATTTTTGAAATAAATACTATTGTTGACAATGACAACGCCTTCAATCATTTCAATTATGTAAATGTCAACTACAACTCACCACTGAATCAATATACTCATACCCAGATTGGCGAAAGCTTCTCGCGCATTTCTAGTCCACTTGTGAATGCGTCCTAATGTAAACACATCTTGCTTCACAGAAGTTGCGTCATAGGACCTTGTAGGGGTACTCTAGACGTTCCGTCTCAGTACGCAGCTTGCGCAGCGTAGCCGATGTCGCCAGTCACTGCACATTTCTCCGAGCGATGAGAAACATCTTCGTACTAACGACTGTCATTTTAATTGTGAAATATTGTTAGGAGCTTTTTACATTGAATGTTCATGTAATCACATGGTTGCTGCATTTGAAGTGATTTATTTAACGAGATGATAGTTGAGCAACCGATTTATTTGTATTTATTTAGTCAGAAAACAGTAAAAACTTTGTGACGTATTGGGGAGATCATCTGCGTTCATATTCTTGAGTTTCAGAATCCCTTTAGAACATTTTAACTATAAATATTTGAAATAAGAAAATCTTTAAATCAATAATACTAATCAATCAATAATACTAAATCAATAATACTAAATCAATAATACTAAATCAATAATACTAAATCAATAATACTAAATCAATAATACTAATCAATCAATAATACTAAACAAATAATACTAAATCAATAATACTAATCAATCAATAATACTAAATCAATAATACTAATCAATCAATAATACTAATCAATCAATAATACTAATCAATCAATAATACTAATCAATCAATAATACTAATCAATCAATAATACTAATCAATCAATAATACTAATCAATCAATAATACTAATCAATCAATAATACTAATCAATCAATAATACTAATCAATCAATAATACTAATCAATCAATAATACTAAAATCAATAATACTAAATCAATAATACTAAATCAATAATACTAATCAATCAATAATACTAATCAATCAATAATACTAATCAATCAATACCAATAAATAATACAAATTATTGAATTTTTAATTTGTTTATCATCAAAACCCCAATACAGTGTACAGTGTATACAACAAAAGAAAATCAAACAACTAGTACCATTACCTTCAAAACAACAAACAACAATAACAAGAAAACAGTTTTCATCACAAGAGAAAGAAAGAAGGAGGGGAAGAGAAAGAAAGAAAGAAAGAAAGAAAGAAAGAAAGAGGAAGAGAAAGAAAGAAAGAGGAAGAGAAAGAAAGAAAGAAAGAAAGAAGGGAGGGGAAGAGAAAAGAAAGAAGGGGAAGAGTGAAGGGAACGAGAAAGTGGGAAATAGGAAGAGAAAGAGAGAAAAGGAGAGAGAGGAAAGGAGATCGAGATAAAAGAGGAGGGAAAAGCGAGGAGGAAGAGAGATGGAAAGAGTGTGAGAGAATGAGGGAAAAGAGTATTCTTTGAGTGAAAAGAGTAATATTGTATTTAGGAAAATAAAGGTCAAAATGTTGTAGATATTACAAAAGACGTGGGTTTCTATGGTGCAGATACGCAGAGGGTACACCATAGCAACGCGAAAGAAAGAATAGAGACATAAACACAGCGAGCTTGGTTGGAACATTGGAAATTAGGGCATTACGACTCTTGTCATGGTGGTGAGCGGATCGCTTGTGCGGTTTTCTTGAGGTCAATTATCAAACCGGACTTTTGAGAGTGAACATTGAACTTGAACTTTAACTTTAACTTGGAATATTTCCGCATTAGGTGCGCAACTGGAACTTGTAAAAGTTACGTGTTGTACCATTGCAAACTGGGATTTATAATATTTTCATGAGTGAACTGGAAAGTGAACTTAAAATATTTTCGCGGTGGAGTTACAAGAATTGACAGAAATTTTACCAGTGAATTGTAAATTGCCATATTATTTCGACCTGGAAAAGTAATCAGTTTGATATGGGTGCCCACCTGAGGCGCAAGATAAAAGAGTATAGACAGTGTTTGGGAAGTGGTTGGAGGAATTTTCAAATTGGTCCCTGATCATCGTGGGCATCGACAAGAAGGAAGACTGGTCTACTCTACGTGGCAACATCGAGCGACGTGCGGGCGAAGAGGCAAGAAAGCATAAAAGGTTCTATAACACTTATCGCAATAACGAGAAAAATTGTTATGACCTAACAATAACTTGTAATAATCAATCATAGTCTGATAACTTTTGGCATGCGTAATAAATTATAATTCATAGTTTGAAAGAAAGCCGATTCTCATTTACTATTACGTGCAATTCTACAGGAGACATTTTAGAATTATTTTCAGATTCCTCGCCACTCCGTATAGATGACAGATGGAGTAATTGGTTGCGGAGTAAGTAGCAACAATCATTGCATATGAACCGTCGACCGAGCGAGAGGGATTTACATATATTTGTAATATATCCGAAGACTAATAGATAATCAGGAATTTAAGTGTAATCTCTTCCTGTCGCTCAAAGTGTTTATAAATTCGACTTATGCCCAACCATCTTCTTGCATCGACCGCTTTTAGAGTTCGCGCGAGATATAGTTCGATTAAATCGTAAAGTTCGTTGACTCTTGGTCAGCTGTGACACTCATCCAATCGGGAGCTTAAACGACACCATAGTGAAACATGCCCGACGTTGACTGGTGCCAATTTGAAACAAGCCCCGTCTTTCTATTTAAAATCAAGCCTCACTTGGAGGGAAATATTTAAACATAATTATTACTGAAATGCAATTTGGGCGCCAGAAAAGGTTACACTTTAAACCTTGAATTCCTACGTAATTAAATATCTCTCATTCCAAAATTATGTTGTGCCAGCTCAGTTAATTGGGGTTCGAGTTTCATAATTGTTGCTAGTTACTCTGCAACCAATTATTCAATCTGCCATCCGTACGGAGTGGCGATGAATCGGAAATTCTTATTAAAATGCCGGATTGCAAGTAACGAACAATGATAAGTATCTGATTATAATCAGATACTGAAGGGGAGGGTATATCAGATACTGAAGAACTGATTATAATCAGCTTTCTTTCAACTTTACAAATTAGAATTTATTATATTGATAATCAAAAATGAATTGATCTTTGGTCATGACCAGTTTCCTCTATATTACGATGCTTATAAAACCATTCGTGGGTCTTCGCGCGCTCTTCACTTCTTCGTTCGATAGCGCCCCGTAGAACCTTCTCCGTCGACGCAGCAAAATCTTGCTTCTGGATAAAGTCCTCGCCTAATGTACGTGATCTGGTTCCAAATTCTCCCGGCGATACTATTATAATGCGCGACTTCCCTCACCTGCATCTCTGGTGGACGCCTAGACACGTATTTACTTCATACAATAACGCTTTATCCTAACACAAGAATAGTTTATACAATTGTCAATTACAGTCTTTCCTCGAGCTGGTAAAATATGTCAAGAGCCGACCAGCTCATCACCGCATTGCTCGAGCGAATGAATTCTAAAATCTCGGAAGCATATTAATTTTATATATTGTCATTTGTCTCTCAAAACCATGCTTATTCCGCCTCTGCTCTGTCATTTCAACCCAACGAAAATTATACTTAACGCCGGTTGTTTATTGATCACATAGCGACCCTCTCGCGATCGTCGTAACGTAATGAACTTAATTGAGTGTCTAACTGTTTTATGTACGTTACATTTGACGTTTGACTGGATCGAGAGACCTACGAATCTTTTAATTCGTTCAGGTATTTTCAATAATTCAAAATTAACTACAATATAATGTGTTTTTTATTTAACAAAATTTGTTGGGAATGCAAACTAGTACATGTTAAATAATAAACGACGTTTACTAAATATTTTTGTTTGTATTACAATAGAACAGGCGAAATATAAATTGAAACGTTCTCAACATAATATAAGATATATTAAAAGAGATAATATATTAAAAGAGCTGATCTCTTAGAAACACTTTTGGTTGAATATACTGTGTACTGTAATGTCACTAATGTTACATGAAACCTGATGTGCTCTTTCTTAATGTGCCCATCTTGGAGGTTTCTGTTTCACAATGTCAAACACATTACTATGACTATGATATTGTTTCTTCATTACAAACTTAAATTTATGAAACACATCCGCTTCTTAGAAAAAATATTTCAACTGCTCTTGTAAAAGAAGCGCATTTTATTGTTGAGAATTAGAATGAAGTTAATAAAACTAAGTGCCGGTAAGCAAGGTAGTAAAAATAGAATTGAAATACAGGCCGTGTTATTCCAAATGGATCAAAACACACCAGTATGTTTCTCATAATATTAGCAATAAATAATCCCTTTACCGTTTTGACCTCACAACCGTAAGTTCCCGTAATTTTCATTTGTAATTTTCTAATTTAGTCGCAGCATTGTCATTGGAACGTTATGCGCATTTTCAACACTTCTAGCTTGAGGAGGTCAGGTCGGGCGTCATTTGCAAACAGCGAGTTCACTGCAATTCCGTGGGTGGGCTGGTGAGGTCGGGTGCAAACGCAGGGCCGTGTGTGTTAAAGGACTGTCGTAATAAAGACCTTACTTCCATTAATGCACAAATTTTCGTTTTTCATCGTTTGTATCTGAATCCTTCGGTAATACATGGAAATATTTTCAGCACTTCGGCTTACTAAGCACAACTTTCTGAAGGTTATAGATGAAGATAAATAGTAAGCAAACCGCTGTCTAGTAATGAAGGTATTCTCAACAAAATGACATAAGAAGCATTTGTTTATCTAACTTAGGAGAAGACGGTGATGTGTATTTTTTTACCTGAAATGACCAACTATCTTTTCATTTTAAATAGTTTCTAAATTGAGGTAGGACAATACTTTTTTTGATGACATTCGCTTATTTTAAAAATTGCTTTTATTTTTTTACATTTTCAATAAATTCATATATCTTTGAAACTATCTAGTAAATTATAATAAATTGTTACTATTTCGCGAGTTGTTAATATGCCGTTTGTGGGAGCCTAGGATCTCCAGTTTATCAGCAGTGATCCGAAGAAGTGTTAGTGGCAACGTGCCTCATCCGGCGAAGAAGTGTTAGTGGCAACGTGCCTCATCCGGTAGAGACCTAATAAAAAAGTCGTTACCTGGCGATGATCTGCTGATGAAAGTAGTAGAAGAGCTCTCCTCTGCGGTCCTTGCGCACGACGGCCGGGGGGCCGCTGAACGGGTAGACGAGGTGCCAGTGCCAATGGCAGAGGTTGATACCCACGTCCTCCCGGAAGTAGGCCACGCGATGCTCGGGCTCCAGGTTGGTGGCGGTGTAGTCCAGCGGGATTTCCAGGGGGATCTGCCGGGTGAATCAGAGACTGTGTCACGCGTGCAGACCGGGGCCAGATGGCCCTGCGTTTCATGGTCCGGCTCCATCCGTTTGTTGACCCGGAGAAGCAACGACAAATGCACGCCGTTCAGAGATAATTGTTCGTATTCGCAGATTAGTAAAATGAATCCGCTTTAACATGACGATAGTGTATGTGATGCTGTATGATGTATAATGCTGTTAGATGAAAAACTGTAGTCAATGTCTGGTAAGGAAATTATTTCTCACTATATGAAAATTGGATTTACTTGAAGTGTATACTAAAATTAAAGCACTCTCATTATCATCTATTATTGGGATCAATCTTACAACATGATTTTGCAAAGTAAATCAGTCTGGGATTTAATTAAATGGTATATACTAAATGCGACGCTTATTCTAAATTAATAATATTTATTTAATATGAATGTGTGTTTCATTATTCCTAACAACGATATCAATGCGGTTGAATCGATTTGATAGCATCCACGGCGAATCTGTAAAATAGGTATAGATTAAGAACTTCAAATAAATTGATCGTTTTAATATTAACTCAATATGCATGAACGATGAAATTTTCAGGCATGCCGAACACGACTGTAAATGAAGAGCAGTAAATATAAAAGCAGCCGCAGCATCAACTGTACCAGCAGCTTCCACTAGAACCTCAGAATTTTGCGCGATTGTTGAAATTGGTAATCAGAAGCTTAAACACGGAAATCAATTATAGTCGTCCAACAATAAATTATTTTGTTATCCAAATATCGTTTCATTAAGGTGAGAGCAACACTACTCAAAATCCTCAGTGAAAACTGAGAACAATTTGAACCTTCATCTGCAATGAATTCCTTACCAAAGCATAATTATAATAAAAGACTGCTCGACTTTCTCTTGGCCGAAGGAACTAGTTCATTTACTTTCTTGGATAAATTTACTTATATAATATTGAAGACAATAAAAATACAGGAAATTGCAGTTCTCAATTAATGAATGATGATGTTGTTACTGTCACCCCAAAATTTAATTTAAATCAAATAATAAAATACTAAAATATATTTTATTTACTATTCGTACATTTCTAACCATGTACGTACTTAATAAAACTTCAAGATGACAGTCACCAAGCCTAATTATACTTACCGACTTAATTTACCATATGCGTTTAGAATTAGAATAAATAAACACCTTATAAAATAAATTATATATATATATATATATATATATATATATATATATATATACACATATAATATTCTATTAATTAGTTTTTGTTGGTATGCATTGTCAGGCAAAAAATTAAAACCAAAATTTAATTTTTGTAATTCATGTGATGCATTTCGTTCAAGTAATGAAAAAAATTAATTTAACACTAGGCTACAAAAATTGCAATAAAAAGGAGACATGTAAAAGCATTTCATATTTATTACTTCGTTTTCCACGTGGCACGTTTACCCTTCATTGCTTGCAATTACCATTGTTACCTCTCAAAGAAATGTTACGTAATGTAACAGCTAACTAGGAAAAGGCTATTCGTTCGTTCATGGAACATTCGTTTTGTGTGCAGGAAATTCCCAGAAAGATATCTGAAAAACATTTTCAAACCCGCTTGCTCACAGTATTCCATCATATCCAACCGACATTCAGGGGAGTGATTCAGCAGACCTTGCGTCTCAAAGACCGGACTGAGCCAAATAAAAGAAACGTCGCGGGCAATTTGTTTACTTAGCGTGCAACACACACACACGACGTCTGATGTAACCTTCGGAGAAGGAAAGTCACTCAGCGGGAAGCCCCGACGCCGCGCGCGACGTGAAAAAGTTCAGGGCTACCGTGGACTACTCACCCGCTCGCCGGTGTTAACCAAGTTGGCCTCTTCGCGGGCTTTGGAGAAAATGGAGCCGTCGAAGAACTTTTCTGGGAAGCGGCTGGCGAAGAGCGGCAGCTGGGCGCCCTGGGTGTCGTTCCGGTGCAGGATGGCGATGCTCATCGCATAAGAGAAGAGGAACGGGTTGATGCGCTCGCGGCAGAACACGCCCGCTGACACGAAGTCCTCGTACGAGCGCATTCCTACAAGGAGAGAAACACAGACATTAGCGTCTCTTTTCTACATACAATTCGAGATTCGCACCGGTTTGGGTGGCTCAATTGATGTCATTGTAATGCCTCTGACCGGGAGGTCCTAGGATTCGAGTCCCGACGGTGGCATGATTTTCGACGTCAGCTACATAGCTAGCTCAAATTCTGCTGCTGTCTGGAAGATAATTCTAGCGGCCTGTTGCTCTGATCGGTAGTTTTCCGTGGTTTCTCCAGGCGAATGCCGGAGAAGTACCCTAACAAACGGGCCACGGACGGCGCGCGATCTTTCCTTCCTCTTCTTTATCTTATCCTCACACCTTACTTACCCACACACATACACTTACGTGCACTACACTAAAACACATATCGGGAGACCACTGGCAGGCTTAGAGCTTGTCCCGGCTGGGGCGGTGCCCCGCTGGTGGGAAATACCTGCTTGGGGAAAAATCCCGCGAGCCGACGGATTACAGCACCAGATCTTGCTATCCAGTGAGGGAACATCATCGCCACCTTCCGCGATAAAAGTATGCACTACACTTACATGACTAATGAACTTAGCAGTTCACGCACCCGAAATCACTATTCAATCAATCAATGGAGATTCGGCGAAGACGGCACACGATGTTTGTGTGGTCCGTCCAGAATGGACGGAAAATAATGGAAACTACCGATCGGACCAGCTGGCATTCACAGATGCATAGAGAATGTGATATCGTCCAAATTCTTAGCTGTTAGCCTAAATTAGCCGCCAGGACTAGAATTTTGAACTTCTTAGTCAACCAATCTTCAGATGCGGTCTTGCAACACTAATAAGTTACAAATGGCTCCTAGTAAACTTTCATGAAATACTGAATAAGATTTGCATGGGTCATTGTTATAGTCAAATATTTGATCGTCAAACGTCGCTGTCGTTCACCGTTGTTAAGCTCTTCCCAAAAAGAAAACATAATAGTAACCATCCTAATATCTTTTCAGGCCTCAATGGAGGATGCTTTGACAAATTAATAATTAGGAGTAAAAAGAAACTCGTCGAAAGAAAAGAAAATGAAGACGAAGGATATAATTCTCATTTTGCGTATTCAGACATTTTTTATTTGTAATCTATATTCGTTGAAGTGATGCGTAGATAGTTGAAGAGTGTCTGGAAATGATAAGGAGTTACATTAGAGAATTTCAGAGATCTGGAGGATTTCATGTTGGCTCTATAGTATGATCAGAAGTCTGTATTTTAGAAAGTAAATACAAATACAAACATTTATTTTACTTTCAAAATGTTATACATTTTCTTTATACTATAACTGAATAGCTGCGTTCAATTCATCTACATTTAAAAGTTTATGTTAATTATTTCTCATTTCATCAGTCACCCTCAAACCTAATTATCATTTGCAGGACACTCGAATCCGAATAATGCACCTCAAACGTTATTGAACTGGAATATATTTTACCCCGAGAATTTTAAATCAAAACTTATATTTTACAGTCGTAATTTATTTATTAGTATCGATAATTTTATTCTATATTTTCCATCCGTATCATAATTTATTTCGAAATTTACTGTATGTTTATTTTTATATTTTTGTTTTTAGATCAAACGCCTGTAAAAAGGTTAACATAATTTTGAAAATTGTCAGTAAATGGCAATAAATTCAAAGAAAGAAATTTATCTATAAATCCAAAAGGTTAAATTTTTTTGGTTTCTTTTTAAAAAAATTCTTAGTGGATGTTAGCGCTTAAATGAAACATTCATGAAGTGCAGTTTTTGGAAGAACAATTTGTTTAAAGTGTTTCTATTTTTAAAAAACTAATTATTTACAGATACCCTAATCCGCTTCCAGGATAATACGTTTGCTGATATTGTGCCAATTATTTCATTGAGAAAGAGAGTATTTAATAACAATACAGTTGTGAAAAATAATTGAATTAAAGATTATGTGTGTGTGTGTGTGACAGTAGACTGTCGATACCTGAAAAGAAGAGACGGACAAAACTGCATTTAGTCTCTCGTGTCTCGTCCGATCTGTGAATCATTCTCGCTGGCCGAAGAAGGGAGAAGGGTCGTGGGTGGGTGGGGTGGGTGGGGGGGGGAAAGCGCCCAGCCAAGGCCAAGGGAGTGCACTGGCGAAGGAGACTCTCTGCGGGAGGCAGCGAGACTACGAGATTCTCGTATCTCGTAGGGTCAGATTATTCTCGTAAGCAGTCCAAGCTGGCCGAAGATCGGAAGAGACTCTTAATCAAAACTGCTTAATCTGGAGCAACGATTCCTTCCTAATTAATGGATTTAAAATATATACTCTCTAGCGTAATAATGAAACGTTTCCTTTTGCTCTCATAATATTAAAGTATTACATATCGGGTTACACAAGAAAAGTAAAAAATAAACAAGTTAATTAATTAATTAATTAATTAATTAATAAAAGAAGATGGCTCACAGCAACAACCGTATTAAAGTGCATTCTTATTATTGTAAATGTTGTGTGTTACGGTGTTTACGTTTTGCATGCGTTGTATGTATTGAAAACCTCCCATAATTTAAACTTCGGAAAAGTGGAAATATGAAATAGTAATTATTGATTCCATTGAAGAGAACCTTTTCTTAGTGTCCTTCATCGAGCTATCTCCCATCTGACCTGAGAGATGACCCAAGCCTATCTTCGTATTTCCCACGTGGAGAGGATGTCACCGTATGCGCCGCGCCGTAGGCGTAGGACCGTTTCTTCCCTCCCCGACCCCTCCTACGGCGAACTGAGGGGCTTTGACCCTTGAGATAACCCCGAATGCTCAGGCTTTCAGGCCCAGTTTTGTTATTGTTAAAAATGATTTCCTTTACTTCATTTCACAATTAAATCTTAATTATACATGAAAAAACTAGGAAAATAACATTTTATTTTAGCAATAAAATGTTATTTTCCTAGTTTGTATGAAGGTTTTAATATATTTTGACATTATTAACTGTAAACATTGAGAAAAATTGTAATAAAAGTAAATTATTATTATTAAATTTTTATTATTAAACTTTTTATTAATTAACATTTTTACTTTTAATTAAAATAAACATTTAATTTAAATAAATCTATAAATGAACAAACAAAATAATAAATTAATTTACACAAATTTAATGCAAACATTTAAAATTTAATTAGTATGAATATTTTAAAATATTTATTAATATTATATAGTACTATTAATATTTTTTCTTAATAAAATTTCTTAAATAATACATGGGTGTAAATTAAATGTTTCAATCATCAATCAATGTACATTATTTTACAACACTTTGCCAGATGACATTAAACGATTAAATTCAATAGAAAAGTTTAAATCCCAAGTGAAATCGTTTCTGCTGCATAACTGTTTCTATACAATTAGAGACTATACTGAGCATCACAAGAAAAGTAACATTAATTTTAACAATGATACATAATGCATTATTTACCATTTGGACTGTATAAATGAGTATAAACAACCTGTAACAACTATTGTACTACAGCTTCCGGGTCAATGACCCCATCTCGATCAGGTTTTTGTCCAGTTTCCCTGATCCATTGAGCAAATGCTGAGATGGCCCCTTGTTTTGCTTCTGGACATAAATGTAACTTCATTTTCTGTGCACGTCTTCTAGAATTCAGTGGAAATACAATTATTCAAATTATCGTTTCCATGTTGTCGCGGCAGGAAGTAATAAGAGCCAAAATGTATTGCTTATTTATCCTTGAAAATAGATTTTATTACATGGGAGTCTTTTTTCTCCCTTTCAAAATTCAAAATTTATTGCTTTTTATCCTTGAAAATAGATTTTATTACATGGGAGTTTTTGTTTTTTCTCCTTTCAAAAATTCAAAATTTAAGTAATATATGACTTAGTGTAGGGATCACAGAATTTTGAAAATGTGCACACAATTCACTTTTCCCATTGCACGTCATACGCAGTTTTTAACTGTTTTTGACGTAAAATAAATAAAAATAAATAAATAAATAAATCATTAATTTTGAATTAAACATTACGCTTCTGTTACCTCGCGTAAGAATAGTTAATATGTCTATTAGCGTTTAATGTCAATTTTTAATTCAGTTTTAGTTATAATTATGGTGCAGAATAAGGAAACTGGGCTATTATTTTGCGAATGTTAGTGATACGGTGAAATTTAAGCAAATAATCATATTATGTGATAAACACAGTCGTGCAAGAAGGAAGTTCGGGATGCGTGGGAAGACTCATTTATGGGTAAGAAGACATTTCTCCATTCTGTATCGCTACTAGAAAGGACAAGATTTATACAGAGAAATTCGATAAATGTTCAACACTATCACGTGTCGCCAAGCTCTGCGCCCGGACGTGAGGTCCAAGGTCAGCGAACGAGCTCGTGTTGGTGTCTGCGAAAGACCGTTGGCTGGGCCTTCCGTCTGATGGCCCTGGTTGCGAGATTATCTCGCTCTCGAGAATGCGTTCTCGTTGCACGAGATTCTCGTTGGCCCCATTCTCGTTCAGCCTTTCTTGCTTACGAGAACGAGAGAGAATATTCGGCAAATGACTGCCTTTACTGAAAAGTGTCCAGAACCGTCGCATGGTTTCTGGCTTTAACCTGCATTGATATCTCCTAAAAAGTAAATTAGTTCGCTCCAGAAGCAGGGACAATTTATAATGTCTACACGTTGCATATCACGATTTCAGCATTACCTCGAATATGTTGTTCTTGTACTTGTACTTGTACCGTATTTGAATGTTTACTCAAGTGAATACGTTTTCATTCAGTTTTCTATCTTTGAAACTTTATTAGGGAACTGTACAGAACTACCAATCACCCTAGGGAATACTGAATATCTTTCTGATTTATCCATAAAAGTAATTAAGCTCTTGAATTATTTTTGGAGAAGTAAAAATCATTACGAAAACGAGTTATTTTTTGGAGATATCGAACGAGAATATTAAATGATTGTGTAATCAGTATATTGATGTATTTTAATAAATTTTAGTACTCCATATAATAAAATTTACCAAGTATAGCATATGGGGTATAACGTACCACAAGAATACTGATTAAAATCGCATTCTTCGTGCACTTAAGTGGTTTAAGTGGTTATAGTGAAGACAGTCAGATTTGTACTTCCTTGCAACATCTCTGAAGGTCCACTACTCTAACTTGGAATGTTCACTCATTAAGCCAGATCATTCACATGAAGAGAGGGTTATGGGCAAAACAGAACTTATGTATTTCACAATCCATAAATATTGTCTCAATATGTGTAGCATATTGGTACTCAAGGTACTAAGTTGTTTTGTGACTATCCAACGCTACCTTCTCAACATTACTTCTGTATCAGAGCCAATCAATTGCGCTTCTGTGTATCTCACAACGCACATGGAGTATTATAGGTCGGAGAATGTTGAAATGTATACTTACCTTTATGGAATTTATAAGTTCATTTTCAATATCTATTAATAATAACGCCAGGGAGAATGTGGAGAGAATTGGATCATGATTCGTGACATTACTCGAACCATTTTTCAACGTCACTTATTGATAAAAACAAGACAAAACTAGTTTTACTATACCTTTTTCGCATTATTTATAACTTACACAATTTTTGGAAAATTCAGAGAGTTCAACAAAAATGAGACTTGCGTCATTTTTTAGCGTCTTTAGGGAAATGTAATGTAAAACATTTAAAGAAAAAAAATTAGTGCCGATTTTCAGAAAATGTTATTTTATTGATTCCACTAACTTCAAGCAGAAATTAACGCAAAACATATTTTTTTAAATCATTGTACATAATATTTTTAAAGATCTAATTTTTAGAACAGATTTTATCTACGACAAATATCTTTATCTTCAAAATTGTACTTTTGCAATGTTAATTTTTTGCAATTTTCAAAAATACAGAGTTCACTGAAAATGTGAACAGCACATTTTTTACCGTCATACGTACTAGGGCTATAAAAGAGGAGCTGTTTTTGTGAAAATTGTTTAAAAAAAGTCTAAATTTCGCGCAAAATTAGGAGAAAACCCCCATTCTCGAATTGTAAACCGCTGTATTTAATGATAGTTTTATAAAGAACATATTTCATTCAGGAAAAATCATCTCTATCTTCAGTATTGTAGTTGTGAGAAAATGAACCAATTTTGAACTGTCACAATTTTAGAAAAAATGAGGATTTTAACAAAAATTAGACCCGCGTCATTTAGAGTTCTTTAGGATATACGAGTACATGGCTTATAAAAACAACCTGGAGATATTTTTGAAAAAAGTTTTAAAGTGTTTTGAGGCTTCATGTAAAGTACCCCTAAATATCGAAATATCCGTTTCAAACTTGTGAAACCTTGAATTATTTCAAATCGGTCGGAGAATATTAATTTTGGAGAAAATCGACAGAACGTTTATACACTAGTGTTGACCACATAACCGACAGACGTTTTGCCGTCAATGTATTTTTCGTTATTGAAGACCCTGATTAGAAAACTGATTCTGACTACATCGCATGTTAGAGCAAGCAATTTACTACATGTAGGAACAAGAAATATACAGTTCTTCGTTAGCAAGAACGGGGCCGGGGCTATTTTGCTGTCGAAATAAATCACTGAATTTCGACGCAAGATTACAATACTTTCTCTTCTTATGAAGTAAAGCAAGAAAGTGAAAATGAATCCATTGAAAACTTTATAAAGAATGGCTGCTTCATTCGGGTAAACACTATTGTCGAAACTTTGCCTGCTCGTACTCTCTCTACGAAAACGTAGCGAGGCCTTTAATGACTAATATCAATAGTTACTCACCCAGAAAGATTTCAACGAGTCGCCGAGCCATACGCCTATGGTAAGGGATGAATAATGAGAACTGATCTCTGCGACCCAGCTGCATAGGGAGCGAAATATCTGGGACATTGATGCGAGGAACGTTGATTGGGGTACTGTCTCCGAAACGATTAGTCAGTTCATTGGCTTTTGACTTGTACCTCCGAGGCTGTGAAAATAAAGCGATCTCTTGAAAGACATGAGTCATGCTAAGAAACATTTAAATATTACAATAAATAGTAGATCAAGGAGTACAGGAAGTAAGCTATGATTAGAAACTTCTTGCATGTGTGTGTTTATTGACGTTTAACTTGAGAAGTACGAGAGTAGAAAGTACTTGGGTAAAATAGTACGTACACCGAAATCGAAAGTGTACCTAGTTGTTGCCCTCGGAATTGAGTTGCTTAGATGTGAGGCGATATAAAACGAGGAGGGCGAGCATGGTAATACACACAGATACGTGGCTAATACTGAACCCAAGGAGGACAGTCTTAATGAGAAAAAACAGTACAATGGAGTGTGGTATGGTATCTTGGGCAGAAGCGGCATGGATTTTAACGTATGACACGTGGTATCAGATAGTCATTGGATCGTGCGTGCACTAAAAAAAATAAATTGACACTTAAGTGGTTACAGCGAACAAAATTTATCAAATATGTACGTTACATCACACACTTTTGTTATTATCATTATTGTAATGAATACAAGTAACAATTGTTTTTAGAAGAATGAGAATTTTGTCCTCAATCAAAATTCTAATATGATCTTAGGAGGAAGTTTTGAGAAAATTATCTACCGTTTCCAAAGTTTATAATATTCGAAGTGTTTAATTAGCGCGGCCATATTCAGGGGGGATATCGTTGTGAATGTATTGGTAATTTACAATGCACATTTGTATATTAGCGAAAACCTTCTCAATGTTTACAAAGGAAACATTTTTCAGTGAATATTAAGATTCAAAAGATGCGTAAAGAATTAAAATAAAAAAAAATAGGAATGAATGTACATAAATATAAGTTCTTAAGCCATGTATTTTCTCATATTAAAGACGTACATTTTTATATTTTTGAGAAATTAACTAATTTTATTAAATTTAAAGTTTGTGTAACACTTTAGTAAGTTATAAAATCTTCTACTCACCACGTAGTCATCTGGAACTCTAAAGATCACATCTTCATTCTCTCCTTTTGCATAGTAAATGGGCTCTACCGGGCGATCGAACAAATACTGCAGATTTGCTCGATTACTGATTTCATCTCGCCGTTGCTACATGCAAATAAAATTCATGTGTTAATATATTTTTTAAACTTTTAATTTGTTTTCTGTTGGTTTTTCATGCTATACCGATCTCCTGATGAATTAATTTACCAGCCAGTTATAAAAAGTGCATGCCTACTTTAAGTTTTCATGAGTAAACAAAATTCCTATTTGATTGTTGCCTTTATAATTCCTCTTTCTAAACCCAACCTCTCTTTAAGAAACTTTTTCCTTAATTCAATTTTTTTGCGACGAAAACACAATTTATTTAGAACTTGTGAAAAAACAATAGTGTTAAACTTCGGAAAGGCAAAGATATTATAATATTTATTATTGAAATAAAATCAACCTGAATATTTTATTATTGAAATTTATAAATTGAACATAGGTATTTCAGAGTAATATTTTAAGTTGAACTAATTAAACGTACGTTTAATTATAATAGCGGTACTCGCGTGAAGTGTCAAGAAAAACAGAACTTGTCTAATAAGAACATTTAACCTTCCTTAGTGCAGTGTTAATAGAGAATAACCATTCGTCTCTTAAATTGCATTAATAAAAAACGATGTTTTGTTTCACTGAAGGAATAGTAAGCCTCGCGTCACTATTCGATACACTCGTAACAATTAAGTTTCACAAGAGGTATGTATTTTCTTGTATGATGAAGCACAGTGGAAGAGGAAAATTAGCAAACTGAACTCACAGCCGCTACTAGCACTGCAGCCCACGCCAGTAACACCAGAACCCGTATGGTCTCCATGGTTGCACACCACCGCCCAACGCCGCGCAGCGACTAGACACGGGCGCCCCGTGTTCTCATTTATACCGCGCTGCCCCTCCACCTCCAGACCGCCCCTCCGCGCTTCTGCAGATCCTTTCCCTCAGCTCCAGAGCCACCAGCGGGAAAGTGAAGGCAGGAGAGTTATTGCACTAACCATGTGACCGATCCGACGTTTTTGCCTCGTTTCTCTAACGATGATGATCATGTATCTTGTTTCATAGAGAAAATAGAGCTAGGGAGTGCTTAAGTGGGGAATTTCCTCCTGTAAATCGCATGCCAGCGTTGTTTATGTCGACAGAGGTGCTGTCAGGACGTTCAATTATTTCGAAGATACGAACATCTTGGAGGAGGAAAACTTTGTGTTTTGCTGCAAGGAAAATATAGTCCAAGGATAATGTTATTAAACAAGATTCCGCGCATTCATTTTGAGAATTATGACCATGTCGAGGCTGATACAGACATTCGGAATTGTGAAAAAACTTGTGCTTCTAAAAATCGCTTCTATGGTATATTTCTTTTAGTTTACTAATATTTTTTTATTGAATTAAATTCATTTCGTATGTCTCGACATACAATTATACTTAGACACAATGTTGTACTAATCTTTCGGTATCTATGGAATATTCTTACCCAGAAACCACGCTGAGTAATGAGGATGTGCATTATTATAATGGACAAATGTAATAGTGTAATATATTAATAACTAAATAAAATATTGTAATGAGAATGGTATTTTTTATTTATCTCCAACGCATCTACGTGAGATTTGGGTGCTCGGTGTCAGATTTATGAATCTTCTTGGTGCACATGTTCAGACGACTATTTTGTCACTGCTTCATTACATTATTCTTATCAGTTTCTCTCGAAATTTATGAAGGATGTTCTGTTTGGAACAATACGGACTGAGATAGAAATATGCTCTCTCGAAATGCACACCAAATGTATTCGATTTTTCGCCGTTTTTGTGGATCTAACATAGGATAACTGTAATACATTTTGTTCAATTGAAGAAATTAAATCACAAAAAGAAATTTAATAAAACGACTCTACATATTTGCTGACTTCAGGAAAATAAAAGGAATTTGGTCAAAGGTCCTCACTGGTCTAAAGTCTCGAAGACGTGAAAAAACAACCTGAAGGACAGGCCAATGGCCGGAAAGAAGGCAAGGAGACATTAAAATAAACTTAATACCAAACAATAATTCGCTTGAAATACCAGAAATCGCGCAAAATCGTAGTGATAAACTAGCGAAAGTGATTTATCCATTAGTCAGATAACTCGTAACACAGTACATGCTTGCTTTATTTGCTTTCATTACTACCGTACAACATCTCGACGCGAGAACAGGTTCTGTGACGGTAGCGGTGGCGCGGCGATTCGCGTCTGTCTGGGAGACCGGTCGGCCTTGGCGGGCGGACAAGGAAAAGAGGTAGATGGCAGGGACCGCAGGCCGTGATGCGCGACCCTCAACGGACCGCGCGCTTCGGAGATCAGGCGATCGCTTCCGGAGCGCCAAGACACGGCACTCTGGGCGTTCACGCGCTGTGACGCGCGCTGGAAAAACAGCCCGGGAATCACCCTCCACCGTTCCGCGCGGGATCTTCTCCTACATGATGCACACGAACGTCCTATATTAGTATGACAAACAGAGGGGTGCGTAGTCTAAAAGTGGAGCCAGCTATGTTTCTGGGCCCTCTTTTCCATTAAACTTTTTAATTTATATATGATTCCATTTTTTACTAGAAAATAAATAAAACATTCTGGTACAAGGAGAATGAAATTATTATTTGAATCATACACTTAATATGTACAATTGATTTTACCTTCAACCATTTACAGGGTTACCAGATGGCTTGGAGTCTCTTCTGCAAATGTATAACGATTCCCTGAATTGTCAGGTTCAAAAAAAGAGAAATCAAGGACTGAACATATTTAAGGAAATAAAATGTTTTATTACGTAAGGTGACGAGGCCCTTTCAAAATATTTAGAGCGTCCTCGGCCCCCTGGCTGCCCTGCGCGCACATCTACGATGTCAAAGATGAAAATAATCACTCACCACCTCCTAGAGTTATAAAGCCTGCTCATTAGTACGTGACGTCACTAAGATGGCGACGTAGTTCTTATGTAAAATTAGTTTGAAAGTGAAATTTAAATTCTATGTACATATTTTATATTATAGACTAACCACTGTACAATTTTAGTTTACGTCTCACACAACCTCATTATTATTATTATTATTATTATTATTATTATTATTATTATTATTATTATTATTATTATTATATATTACTTTTTTTTGTTTCAGGTATGCCACCTTCATTTCCGTCAAAATGACATTATTTGGGAGAAGGTGGTGTACGGTAATGAACAAGGAGAGAAACTGTCATCGAGACTGAATATACCGAAGTTAAGAAGTGATGCTGTATCATCTGTGTTCTCTAACTGTCCAGCTCACCGTACCAAGGACTGTTCCAGACGGGATGGCCCTTGTGAAAAGCGAGAAAGACTGCAAATGTAAATTACAGAGAAAACTACATACTTTCCAATAAATTCAGTGATGTATTGTAAATAAATAGACGTGTATTATCTTGTAAATAATGTGTTGTGTATTGTATTGTAAATAATTAGGTTTAATGCATTGTATTGTAAAGAAATATGTTTAATAAAAAACATGTGCTCAGAACAAAGTTTTTAATCATGCAGTGATATACTATTGTATTAAAAAAGGGAAGAAAATTTAATTTTCTGGAATATGCACTGAAGAAAATGTAAGAGGAGAATGGGTGACTGCTCCCACTGCCTCCTTGTAATAAGGAATGCTTCAAAAGTCACCAATAGAAGAAATGTTTGCTGTCCCACTATCTTAAAATATCTGAGAGAGAATTAGTTCATGATGCTTGTGTTAATGGTTATTCAGTTCGGCTGGAAAGCTGTATTTTTGTTAAGTTTTGTCAAAAGAAAATGATAGATTATCAAACAAATTGCAGAAGATTGAATATTATCCAGTAAATTCATCAGTTGTATTCTCAATAAATAGGTCATAATGTACTGTAACGAAAACCAATGTTTATTAAAAAATGTACTTAAAATAACTTTTATCATGAATTGATAATTTTTAATACAAAAGGAGTGAAAACGGGTTTCCTGGCGTGGAAAATGCTGTGGAAAAGGTAAGCGAGGAGTGACCAACGCTCTCCATGACTACCTATGGTGACGTCACGAAACAGTGAGCAGGCTTTGTAACTCTAGGAGGTGGTGAGTCACCCGTCCCGAGAACCTATGCAAATTCTACTGTTCAACAATCCAAAACCGAAGATAAACAGAGAGAACCTTGGACAATGCGCGTTTAAAGAACAGATAAAAATAAATCAATAACATCTCGCACGCTGATCTTATTTATGCATCTAGTGACTTCAGTTCCTGAATTAATGAAATTTAATTTTATCATCTGCCTTAAACATTTTATTACGAACCAAGGCGCCCTTACTACAGTTAGAAATTTTCGTATATTTCACACAGAGGGCCGTGGCTTCTTGTTTAGATTTGTAATGTTAATAATGGTGAAATTTTTAAACCTTTCTTTTTAGCTGCAATTTTAATTAAATAAATAATCCGGGCTTTTACAACATAAATAAAAAGAATCAAACTAAATGTGATAAAACCATAGTTTATTTCGTTGGTAAAGACCTTTTTTGGTTCGTTTTCGGCACTCCCTATATTGTTATTTCACTTAGGACAATCTAGCCTTTTCTTCGCCAAACAGACAAGAGAACTGAAAGTGGAAAATGCGATAGAAACACCTTTATCATGTAAAATATAATAAGATAACATTGCATTCAAGTTTTTGTTTCGATAGATAACATACTGTTCTTGCGGTCGCGTGCCATTACGAATTAGAAACAACTTACTAAGCAACTCTTTATTAGATCCCTGTACCAAGGGGAAGTACGCCATGCCGTTGCCGGGTTAAACCAAGAGATCATTTGGGAATTCAGTTGACAGGCCATTGTGTAATGTACGGTTTGGCTTCCGACACCGGGAAATGGTGCAATAATATGCGTAGGTCCCATGCTTCATACCATGTCAGCTTTCAAGGAAACGGGTTTATTCTACAAATTTGAAATTCCCCCAAAATATAATTATTTCTCACAAATTCAGATCGTCATGATGATTTGCGGCAACTTCACCAAGTCCAGGGTGGATCCAATAATCAATCATGCATTAGAAAACGGTTAGTATTATGTGGAGGATTATCGCAAAAAGTAACATCAACTTGTTTTAATGATACTGCGGGACAGACAAATTTTAAAACTTGATGATTGGGAAGGCAAAATGTTTCCTAACATTTCATGCATTTATTTTGATGAACACTGATATACAAATGTCTAAAGAAAAATATAAAATAAGAAACACACATCTTCGTAACAAATATTTTAGTGCATGTAAATGTATGTCCCTTAATACGTAAATAACCAATGGTAACTCCTTGAGGTAGGCAAGGTAAGCAATGCCTCTTGTGATAAATAAGTACTAGTTTAAAACATTTAACACATAATGCAATTTACAAGGCTCAAACAGTTTTTTCTCTGTAAATGTATTTTTTCATTTCATATTTAAATTAATACTTCGAGGATTATTTGTTCTTTATATTTTCAAATTTAAATCTGTATTTATGTTAATACTTGGACTGTACGTAATATTACGTAGACCCTACACATTTTTCTGGCTTAACGATATTAATAGACGGCAATTTTTGGACAATAGATAAAATGCTCCTGCTTTGAGTACGACTGTACATCGTACTGTCGAGAAATATGCAAACAAATAATTTTGTGGCTTGGTGTAAGAAGGGCGAATGTCAGTTTTTAGTGATTTTCGTTTTGAATGGCCTATGTGCGCTTTAAAGCTCTTTCTTTTACTTCGTTTTCAGCAGTGGTTTTCGTTAACACCGGAGAGACCAAACCAGTCAAGGCTCGGTCTTCAAAGTGCAAAGTGTCGTTCTGCCTTTTGTCTGTGATTGTGTAAACTATATTTTCAAACTATTCAGTGTTGTGTGTGTGTATGTGTGTGTGTGTGATAAGTGTCAATGTGTAGCAAAGTGTCATAAGTCTTGAAGTTAAAATAACTACAGACCCGACTTCATGCGCTGGCGTGGGCCAGTGCATGAAGTCGGGTCTCTAGTTATTAAAACTTGAAGACTGGCTTGGGCCAGTGCATGGAGTCACAGAACATGGATCCCCATGCAAATGGCCAATATCACGTCTCAACTGGTGCAGAATTGTATCTACAAAGTGGAACGTCCTCCAACGGAAATATTAACTCTGCTTGAACAGTTAGTGACGGTATATTAACTTCTCAGTCAAGTACATTCACGAATATTCCTTCACCTGTAGTTCATTCGTCCTAGAGACAGCGCAGTAACAGTGACTCAAATGAGCCAGCTCTGAATATTCAATTCCCACTAGCAATAGTTGTAGCCCCTTACAAAATCTCAAAGACTGTGAGAAAATCAATACGATCCCTCCCCCAGTTTTTGTGTATAACATTGACAATCTCATCGGAAGTTACGATTTCTTAAAAACCCTAAAAAGTTAATTTTCTACCGAGTTAAAATTTGGCAAGGATAAAATTCAAACCGAATACAATGAATACTACGGACTGTTAGTGAATGTACTAAATACTCACAACAAATTCTTCCATACTTATGCAGACCCATTATCCAAAAATATATTTTTTCTAATAAAATCCTATTCATCAATCCTTTATTCAAATTCTCGCATAACTTATATCGAAAAACTTTCAAGTGGTGAAAGTGAAGAGACTTCATAATAAAGAAGATCAGCCAAAGCCTGTAATTTCTGTGGTAATTGTGAAAGAAAATAGGTGGCAATGTATAATAAAATTAGATTGTGCCATGCAGTTGTTCGTGTCGAACAGCGAAAACGTCACCCACGGCCAGTTCGATGTTCAAGATGCCAAGACTATAATAACACCAAAAACTATTGCAATAGAAAAAAATCACTGTGCTATTTGTACTGACAATCATTTCATTAAAGACTGTAAGAACCCCAGTAACTTTATACCAGTATGCATTAATTGCAAAACAAATGGTCACAGAGCAAATTTAGATTGTGTTTGTTCATACTATGACAAAAATGTAAAATCTAAACTAAACCAAAACGGTAAGGGAACAAAAAATCCATCTTCAGCCAATAATAATAATAATAATAATAATAATAATAATAAAAAAATTATTATTTTTTTTTTTTCAACTCATCCACAAAATTCCCCTCCTACCTCAATGTTAATAATGCTCCATCAAATAGTTCAGCAACAATTCTAATGGGAATTTTAACCTAAGTGAGTTCCCAACTATCCACATGGTTAACATCTTTAATCATTTAATTAAATCGTTTTTCTCTACTTTAATTGAAACTATCAAAACCTCAATTATTATCTCTATTTTCCGGAATCGTGTGTAAAGCACCATGTTTTAAGAATCTAACATTTTTAAAACTAACTGTCGAGATCTTCTCAATAAACATTCTGAATTAAAATATTTTCTGGTTTCACACGAGATTGACATAGCATGCTTAACCGAAACTCATTTAATGTCTTCCGAATCTTTCACAGTTCAAGGTGACTGGACATCATCTTCACACGAGATTGACATAGCAGGCTTAACCGAAACTCATTTAATGTCTTCCGAATCTTTCACAGTTCAAGATGACTGGACATCATCTTTTGCATTAACACTAAGGCTAGAAATAATAGCAGTAACAATTAATTTTGAAAGTGATAATAATGTAATAATAATTTCAGCACATAAGCCGCCTAATAAACAAATGACTGCAACACGTTTTCAATACATTTTCAAGTTAAATATGTCTTTTATCTTATTTGGCGATCTAAAAACAAAACAGACTTTTGGGGATAAATCAACCAGCCAGAACATTTCTCTTAAATCCAGCAAATCAGTCAAATTTCAAGATTATTGCATCCACTGATCCTACATATTTTCCTTTTAATGCGAATTACCTTCAGTACTTCAGGGGGAGGGGGACTCACAGTTCGCCCTTTACCACATACATTTCTTCAAGAAAAAGTGACCTTTGATCTCTTAATTTGTAAAATAAATTCGTTTTCTTGGAAAGATATCTGCGCGGGTTGAATAGGAATCATTCTTAAGAATCTGTGAAAATTGTTGCAATCAATGTGTTGCTACAGTACTCAATTATTGATTGTGCAAAAGTATTTGAGAATTGGGTTACGTTATGCGAAGTGCGCAAACAAGTGCAGGACTTGTAAGACCGGATATCTGCAGTGTGACACTCTGCCGCCTGCGGATTGCGCCCATGGCTGGCCCAGCTCAACAGGATGGTCGCTGCGGGTAGGCCGATCCCTGCGATCGAGGATGGCGTCTTGTTTCCCACAAGAGTCTGCATACGGCACGCCCATCGAGTCATCATGTGTGCACATGTAATGAATCATAATAAATTAGGTTAAGTGTTAGTGAGTGAGTTTCACTTGGATGTCAAGATCTTAGGTTGTAGAAGTCCCAATCGCTCTCAGGGAGTTGCTCAACCCCCTTTCCTGAGTTAACAGTCAATTAGCCCGTGTCATTATAAGGTAACTGTTGTGACCTATGACAGAAACATGTCAGTGAGAATTTTTTTTTACATAAATTCAGTAAAGGTACAAAGAATATTGGAACGAGGAGAGTATTGCCTCCTGGATCCGCCACTGTTCTGCAATTCGTGTTGCCTACCCTGAATTTTATTGTTCGCGAGCCTTCTCTGTAATCACACGCGCAAACGTTTCGATCTTCAGTCCTAATGAGCAAAATGGGTGGATGATCGCCTTACACCGTGGGATATGCGTACGATAACGTGAAGACTGCATCAGCAATGAAACGGAATCAAAGAATTTTCTCATTATGAGGGTCCTGACGGTTTATTCCACATCATTCACAGCGCATGGTGGAGTCTTCAGAAGATTACTTAAGTACTTACTAAGTAGTAAGACTAAAAGTACGTACTAGACTAGTTAGACTAAAAGTAATTTTAATTAATAATCCATAATATTTTGTTTGCTTTTTGGACAGTTCTTTAGACTTTGGAAAGTGGATTTTCACCCGACATAATTTTTATTTAAGATATTTAAAAAAGGAATATCTTGCCGCTCACATTCAAAGGAAAGGACACGATTCTTTCCCGTGTAGGTAGGTACAGTCGACTCCGATTATAGTGAACTTGGATATAGTGAACCCTCCGTAAACTTAAGTCACTGGTCCCATTTCACATACAATACAAATAAGCATAAGAAGATTCGATTATAGTGAACCTGCACGTCGGTTATAGTTGAATCTCGGTTATAGGAAATACAACGACCTGGAAATTAATTCCCTCTTGGGAAAGAATACGTCGCCTCAGTACCACAAATTCCAACACTAGGCAGCTTGAAAAAAATATCGGTCAAAGGTCATAATCGATGAAGTCTCCTCTGAGGTGAATGTAGCAGGCCCAAATGTGCACCTTACCGATGACCTTATGCCACTCAGTTTCACTGAAGAATCAAAGGTCGGGTCCTGCATGTGCTACAACTGAAGGTGGCGACGGGTCATTGCTTGCTTCAGTTTCAATATTAGTGTTACTTGATATTCCACGAGATAAAACGCGTTGAGTTCTACGTAGGCGACAGGAAGTACGCGACTGCCATAGCCTGGCGATATCGGCTGTGCCGAGCAGAAAAGTTATCGGTTTCAATAGCCACTTGCGCCATCCCGCTAACAAAAGCGTCTCGTATGTTATTAGACTAAAAAGGGCCTTCGGAGAGTGAGACTGTGTTCCAACAGTGCAGAATCATGTAAGGAGAGAGCAGGAACTCTGGAGAAGGATTTAGAGAAATTACCAAAAAAGTAAGCAAACAATTGAAAATAATTGACATTTTAAGAACAAATAAAGATATTGAAATTTTCAGTTTGTGCTCTTAATATATTTTGCTTTATCTGTTAAATAATAAAATCAATCGTTATGGAAAAAATTATTTAATTTTGACATCGGATAAAGTGAACCTAAAATGTTAGTCCCCTGAAGTTCACTATAACTGGAGTCAACTGTAGTTTCATGTATGCAGCAAACACAACAGACCGTCTAGCAGGTGTTTCTCAAGTAGAAAGTACAGGCGGAACATAACATGGGAAGGAGGAAAGTGATGAGTTGTGCACTGAAAATATTCTGTCAGCTCGAAGTTTCAAACGGTACTTATCTACTGTGTTTCAAAACAAGGCAATTGGACGAATTGTTATTTAATACACGTGCGGAACTAGATCGGGTCACATCACCATCTTACAAAGCGATTCAGCTGCAAAACATTCGTTTCAAGGTTTATCAAGATGGCTAAGACATCGGGGCGAGCTGTGCTTAGGCAGCGTAACGGCGGAAGCTTAGCATCTACATTTACAAGTCACGCATTCTTGTTTCTTGCTTCCCGGGGGATTTCCCTTCAACGAAACTCGACTAACGAATTCTAATATTATATTTATTATGTAACCTGCATTTTCTACATGTAATAATTGTATTTTTAAAGTTTAATTCTCAATTTATGCACGAATCAATATTTAAATTGGGTTACCATTCTTTTCTGCCTACACATTATTATCTAAACGGTCAAAAAGATCTAATTACATTATTATTATTATTATTATTATTATTATTATTATTATTATTATTAACGATATGTATAACTTTAGATAAATATTGACCATTCACGGTACATTTTCAGTTATAGAACTCGATGCAAGCGTATCGCTTGATCGCTTGATACTCGATGCAAGCGTATCAAGGTAGAACTCAGCAAATATATGTTAAATGTTCTACCCAATGATGCAGTTGACAAGCATGTAATTATAATCAGGAATCGTTTTTGCAGATCTTCCTCGCGAAAGCTGAGGTACTTCTCAATAAGAAGGTTAGTTGTATAAAAAATATCAGAATTACATATTTCATTCAGAACAACGGAAAACACTGCCAAGTACATGCCGTCCACAACACCCATGCAAACACAGTACCGTGTACAAAATATTTGAAACGTTAAAAAGAGATAAATTTGAAATATAGAAGAAGAGACATCACATGAGATAATTGAAATCACAGGGAATAACTTAGTACTACTCATACTTTCGTCATCGACTAACTCACAGTCCGTTCCACGTATCTTGCGATTATACATTTCCGACTGAGTTATGATATTATATTCTGCGAAAACCCATCCAAATCTCTACAAACATTACAGAAGAAGGTAAGTGTGCATTGTAAACATTTATTCTCGCCGACCCGGTGTTTGAGATCGCTTAGGCAGTAGTGTCGTAGTGATCTCTGACCGAAGGGTCGCGGGTTCGAGTCCCGCCTCGGGCATGGTTGTATTTGTGTTTGTCCTTGCACCCCTTATCATCACCATTTCGTTTCATCTTCACAGTTACCATAACGTTAACTCCAATAGTGGTCACTAATGACCTAGATGTTGATGCGATCTTAAATTTAAAACTTAAAATTTAAACATTTATTCTCGCGAAAAATGTGGCTACAATTTTAAGATTTCATTTGCTCTCTGTTCTTTCTTGTGTTCTTAATTAATACCCAATAGCGAGTTCAAGATGCGCAAATGCAACAAATTCTATACATACGTACTAAAGGAGTAATGGAACTCGCTTTTCCCATTCTACTAAAGTCATAAATTAGCCACCTTCTATTTATCTGTTAACAGAGTGATACTTTGTAAGTTATTTTAAAAGTATAACCATATAACACACAATTCAAAACTAGAGGTGCTAAAATAGCTCGTACTTTCCCGCCTGTATTTTTACGCAAAGTACGAGAAAAGTTCTCAAAGTTTCGAAAAATTGTACATGACCTTATTTCAAAATCTATCTTTAAATAACAGATTTCATTAATGGAAAAATCTCTATCTTTAATATTTTAGTTGAAGGAAGACTCCTAAAAAGTTTTGAACTTTTGTAATTTTGAAAAAACAGGGTTTTCAACGAACATAAACTTGCATCATTCTCTTAAACGTCCTTCACACTATCCAACAACAAAATTTAAAAACAATGGGGCCATTTTTTAAAAAATTAGAAAATGTTCCAGGAGCGTCATGTAAAGTACCCTACAAAATTAAAATATCATCAAGGTTTAGGAGAGATTCCTGTTCCGTCTTCAGCATACCATCTGAATCTTGGACGACCGACATCCCCTTTACCATGAGGTCTGTAGTGATATATTTCTTTTGGAATATTACTACTCATTCTGTGTAAAAGTTGGGAGCATCGGGTCCCGTATTCTTGTACTTTATTTATTAATGGGATTACTTCTAATTCTTCTCTGATTACCTCACTTTTTATTTTGTCTAATAAAGTGCAGCCTTTGATGGTAATATCACATTCTAAATATCTAAAATGGCTAACTTGATCTATAATTATAGAATAATAAATAATAAAATTTTATTATTTATTGTTTTACTTCGTATAGGAAGTTTTCCTATAAACGCCATTACTTTGGTTTCATGAGTTGAGATTCTCAAGTTATAACGTTTACATGTTATTCATTTTATAGAGAGCCCTCTGCAACTGATCCTCACTTTCTTGGAGAATTATCCGATCGTCTGCAAAGAATAGTGTACTTAGAGATGTTTCGTAGTTTATTTCGATGCCATCTGTAATACACTGATTCCATTCTCTCAGAACGTCGTTAATATATAATATTAAACAAACTTGGTGTTAGGCTGCCGACCTGGATGGCCGAGGTGGCTAAGAGCGAGTACCGACTCAACGCTTCGGTCCGAAGGGTCGCGGGTTCGAGTCCCGCCTTGGGCATGGTTGTTTGTCCCTTGTCTTTGTATGTATGTGTTGTCGCGGAGGGCCTCGCGTTCTGCTGCCCCAGATCAGAGGAGCCCGCAAGAGTGTTGGTGTCTAGTGTATGGTCGAATATGCGTCCCATCGGGACGCAAAGGGTAATCGGCTGTCGGCTGGATAAAAACCCTAGAAAGAAGAAGAAGGTCATAGGCTACAACCTTGTCTAACACCTCGATTGATTTTGAATACCTCGAATAATTTCCCATTTAAATCCAACACATTTATAGTTCTGTGGTATAAAGATTTGATTACTTCAATTAAATGGATGGAATGCTTCTTTTATATTCATTATTTTCCATATCGTATATCGATGCACCATGTCCAATGCTTTCTCATAATCTTTAAAAGCGATGTGTGTTTCCTGATTAAATTCTACCCTCTTCTGGAAGCAAGTTAATGGAGAATACATTATCTATACACTTTCCTGTCTAAATCCACTTTGTTCTTCTAACAATTTATTGTCTAGAAGAGTTGTAAATCTGCTGTTAATAATTTTAGATGTATGACGAATTTAGTAAGGTAATGCCTCTATAGATCTTCCTTGTATTTCCTCTATTGCAGTTAAAATATCGATTTCTAATTCAAGGGGCCGCGACATCAGCCAGATCGATTGGAGAATATCAATTTTGGACAAAATCCGCTGAACGGTTTAACCGCTAGCTTTGTCCACATACGGACGGACGGACAGGCAGAAGGATATTCTTTTTTTGTCGTCATTCGTTTTTTCGCTATCAAGGACCCACAAAACATGGATTCTAGCTATACCATGTGTAGAGGATTTTTCTCTAAATTTAGCAACTGGATTTATCCACTTTTTCGACACCATGGCCTTGTTTTTCTGCCGAAAATTTCCCATAATTTCGCGCAGCATTACTTTTCTCTACTCCGTAACGTAAGTAATTACTGGTGCGACAAAACGGCGCACAGAAACACAATATAGTACCTAGTGGTTTCCTATTCTCTTCAGTCTGGGCTAGCTTTTCGGTACTGGCCCTTTCTCTTCCCAGCCACTATCAGCGCTTAAAGGTCTTCCAGAGCCTCGGCGGTGCCAACCGCGAAGTGAAGAGCACGTAACATCGTAAACATATATCTCGGTCTCGCACATTTACATATTTCACACACCACATCAGCAATATGATATCTCAATCATGTCAACATTCCCACAATTTATATATTTGGCTATGGTATCCCTTGGTTCCATCTCGGTGCTTTTACCATTTTCTGGTGTAGAGATCCAGTTTCTCAATTACATGCATCTCACAAACAGTAGCGTGTCAGATGATTTTATGGAAGGATTAGGTCAGCGCTACCTAATCTTTGTATCTACTCGGGCGCAATTAATTCCTAGAAATGCTTGGGTGACATGTGCCTATTTGATCACTATCACATCACATATAGTATACGATTTTTAATAGTAATAATATTAATAATAATAATAATAATAATAATAATAATAATAATAATAATAGAAGAAATAGTAGAAGAAAATATCCAAATATGGCCTAGCTTTTGATTTTTGAACTTAGTTAGCACATTTTTGGACATATCGGGGAATTTAACTTTGCGCCGCCTTGACACATGTCTTCCAATTCTGGAAAGTTTCCAAATTAAATTAGAGATGCTACAGAATGGCATAGACTTTCTCGTACCAAATTTTTCAAATTTCCTTGGAGTAGCCTGGCTTTGTCTTGCAGCATCTGTGACCAGCTGCCATCTATCGTCGCCCAAAGTACATTTGTTTTGACAATTTCTCAACTTTTTGTTTTCCTAGTAGTACAACCGAATTATTACTTCAAGAATATTAAAGAAAAGTAGAAACTCGTCCTAAATAGAAGTTTTTATTGAGAAATTCGTAGCTATTTTTGACAAAATTAAGATTAAGTTTTTTTTTTTTGGCGAAAAAGTTAATTTGAAGTCATTTGAAGCACTTCTACTCACAAATGTAATAATGCATGCAAATTGAGGGAAATGCTAATATTAACGGCGTGAGAAGTATTTAAAAAAAATACATTTGTGTAATTTTTGATACAACAAAAGAATACCCCAAAATGAACTTTACGTCATATAAAACAGTGCAATTAGGACTATCTACTAGAATTTTAAAAAAATTTGGCCTTTTTAAAAAAGTTTATGTGGTTCTGAAAATGCGGAAATTTGAGCTCATTTTTATAGAACACTGTTGCGTTTTCAAGAAACTTTATTTGACATTATTTAAAGAGAATGTACTCATAAATAAAATAACGTGAAGAAATTTCCCCTAATGTAAATATTACAGACATGAGAGACAGGTCAAGAAAATTACATTTTTGTAATTTTTGGAAAAACAAATTAATACACAAATATGGCGTTTTTGTCATCAAATAGGGCGCATTTGGTACTAGCTCTTCCAAAGATTTAAAGAAAAAATTTGAATGAAAAGATATTTCCACCATAGTTTCTAGCTTTTTCTTCGATATTGCCGACGGTTAGAATTCTCTTCCATATAGCGACCGAATTCGATCTAGCTATCTAGCCTCAGCCACCTAAGGCAGTGGTTAGTGACAAGTAATTAGAGGGCGGATCTTGATGACCTAAAACATCGCCAAAAATAATCAACAAAAATGCACTTAAAATGTTTTTAAAATCCCCCAATAGAAAAAAAATACGTAAAAGAATTGATCAAAACCAATTAAGATGAACAACTCAAGCTATTGGATATGTTACTAATTTAATTGAGGCTTCTTCCTTTCGTTCAAGTGAACTCAGCTTGCAAATTTGGTTTGCACTGTCCTTTACCGGAAAATCTGTCTTTAGTTATCTCAAAATCGACCGAACTATACCGGGAGAAATGGCTCAGGACATCAACTGATATCACTGCAGTCATTCTAACCGGGATCCTTCATAAATACTAGAAAGACAATTTTGGAGTGTCGTTAAATGTCCCTGCACTTCATACCTTGTTTTTTCATGTGTATATTTCACATTTTCCACCCGCGCTCGTATTCTCACAAAAAATAGTTGCCATGACTTATTCCCCAACCCTCGTATTTGAAGCAAGTACCATTAAAGTAATATTAAAATCGTTGAAAGCAGCGAAAAATGATTTTAAAATGACTTATTAGTGGAAATAGACAAAAAATGCAAAAATGTTATAAAAAATGGGTCTTTTCCTTTTGTCGTAATTAGACATAGGACGTTTAGGGAAATGTCTATTTTATTCTAGCGAACTTATTTAAAAGCTGCTAAAATATGTGCATATGTGCACGAATCATGACAAATGACTTATGACGAAATTTTATAATGCTTATTTTTGTTTGCTTTTTCAGAATAAATTGCTTTTTTAGAATTATTGGGATTTGTTGCCTTTTGGGTATAATTTTTATACACAATTTTAAGATATCAGGAAATCGGGTATGACCCAACATTTATTAGGAAACTTTCAATTCACGTCTTTATGTTTTAAAATACGATAGAGTTCCAAACCTATAGCTTTTTCTCCATTTCACTGTTTCATAAATACCAACCATGTTCTGAGACCAAGGTCCATAAACCGACGGGATCTAAATTTTAAGTGGAAATAAATGTAAATTTCCAGAATATTTCAGTGTTGCTAATGTTGAACTTCTAAAATATATGCCAGTCACATCAGTAGATTTTGGGAGATACTTTTCCGCATTCACACTGATTTTTTTCTCCCAATCCTCGCTATCCCAATCGATCCTTGAAAAGTTACTGGTAATATATTGCAATGCAAACTATAGTAAGAATAAAATGTAAAAATTTGTAAGTATGTAAACTTAGTTTTTCATTACAATGTACGAACTTGTTTTGTGCATTTAAATTTACAAAATAATATTTAAAAAATTACAAACAATTTTTCATTTTATTGCGTATGACAGTGCCTTTTTTATCCTTATTGTCCTTTTTATCCTCATTTTCAGTGTCTTTTTAGGCGCTTAAAATACGATTTTTTAGTGCCTAAATATTTCCGTTTCCACTTGAGGGAACCGCCTTGTCCATCAGCAATGATTTGAAATCCGACCCCGAGCGGGTGAAAGCCCTGGAGGCCTTAGCGCTGCGCCACGCCTCTCGTCTGAGCGCAGGGTTACGCCTCGGCTGCGAAGGCGGTTCTCCAGAGCGCCCACGGAGGGAGCTTCCAGGGAGACGGCCCGCTCTTCCCCTCCTTGGCCCTGCCGCCCCGCGCGCCGCCGCCCGCGCCTCGGCGCCTGACGTCATGCAGGCCGCGCTTGTGTAGCACAGGCGTCTACATCAGCAAGTATTGGTCAATGGCAGACACGGATCCAGGGGAGAGGCCATGCCCTCCCCCAAACGCCGTTTCGTTTGTTACCTTCCTTCATTTGGCAACATTGATTTAAACATTTGTTTATGTTAGAATTGTGTACTTATTTAAAAACTAGTATTGTATAGTATCATATATACACTACAAAAATAATATACAATATAATAAGAAATGTTTATTATTTAAAAAATCTTTGATGGCCCCCTCGAAAACGACCTGCTGTATCCGCCTCAGCTCTGTGGTAAGTTTATGAATTTGAATTCCCAATAAAACATGAATGAATTCAGTTTGTGTTGAAATAAAGGTTCATATTCACCTTGTGGAAGTCGAATGTAAGCAACCACACATTCCACATCATCTTAATTATTGTTCATTAACAAGTTCCCGGCAGAGGCAAACATTTTCTTTGATATATGTTCGCCAACATCTCATCATGAATGATATGTAGACGGTGGGTGATCTTTGCAGTGCACCTGAGTTCTGCCAAGAGTGCGTGCTCTAAGCTATATTGCATTCTGCAATGCGATGAATGATATATTCATATCTCTGCTTATCGAAGGAGGTAGATTACGTCTTCATGACGTTCGTTTTCCCAGAGAAGAGACCACAGTGATAGTTCGATTCGCTATCCAGATTGTAAGGTTAAAGTGGGATTGCACAATTGTGATGATGATAATGACAGACAATATATATCCATGACCTTCCACAAACACCTCACGTCACTGAATATCTTTTTGCCGACGACGTGGCCTTTGTAATTAAATTTGCAAAAACACGTCGTCCGAAGACTGCAAGATGCCTCAGACAACCTCGTAAACTGGTGCCGTTTGAACGGAATTACAATAAATGCCAACAAATGCCAAGCAATTTTGTTTAGTTGGAGAAAAGAATCACTACCCACTCCAATAGCCATCAATGGTGTTCGCCTCCCCTGGAATAACCAAATCAAATATTTAGGTATTCAATTCGACAAGAAACTTCTGTGGCAAGCTTAACTTAGCAATTTTACAAGACTTAACTTAGCAATTTTACCAGTGAATTCGGAATTACCAGGTTAGGTGATAGAAAATAATATTAGAGGGATATTATTCCGACCTGGGAAAAGTAAAGTTTGAAATAAGTGCCCACCTGAGGCGCAAGACAAATAATATAGACCGTGCTTGTGAAGTGGTTGGAGGAAGTTTCGACTTGGTCGCTGATCATCGTGGACTTCAACAAGAAGGAAGATTGGTCTACTATACGTGGCGACATCGAGCGACGTGCGCGCGAAGAGGCAAGAAAGCATAAAAGGTTCTATAACGTTGTTATTGTAATAACGAGAAAAATGGTCATGGCCTAACGATAAATTGTAATAATTGATAATAGTTAATAACTTTGGCATGCATAATAAATTATAATTCATAGTTTGTAAGAAAGCTGATTATTATTTGCCACTACATGCAATTGTTAAGTAGATATTTCAGAAATATTTTTAGATTCCTCTCCACTCCGTATGGATAGCAAATTGAGTTGCGGAGTTGTAGTGGAGTTATGTAGCGGAGTAAGTAGCAACAATTATTTCATAAGAACCCGTCGACCGAGCTGGCAGGACTGACATTAATTATTATTAATCACGTTTCAATACGGAGTACTAGCATAACCTAGCAGAGGTCCTGCTCTCACTTTCCCCATTCTCTTTTTCTCTTTTCTCCCTATTTCCCTCTTCTCTCTCTCTCTCTCTCTCTCTCTCACTTTTCCTCCCTCTCTTCTTCCTTCTCTCTCTTTTCAAGACCGAAGAAAATAGAAAACTAATACGAGAAAGCATGTGCCATTCTGTAGCAAGACTAGTTATATATATATATATATATATATATATATATATATATAATCTAGAGTGAGATAGAGAAAGTTATGTAATGCTGAGGTTATGTAATGTCATTTCACTAGCGTATGTTAAGAAAAATATGAATTTCACAGTCTCGTATACGTATGTATACACGGAGTGATGTAAGGTAAGTTGGGGTAACTGGGCCATGATTATACGTCAGCATGTAAGTTACAACTTTGTACTGACCTGGGAACCTGCAAAATAAAATATCAATATTCAAAGTATTTTTTATTTATAATTCAATGTACAGTCTTCCAATATCTATAGTCAGATCCAAAGTTGCATGTAATTTTCATTGTATTTAAAAATTGAAGAAAATAAAACAGCATGATGGGCGCAGTTACCCTAGAAATCGGGGCAACTGGACCATAGATTCATACAATCTATTGATATTTAATTTTAAAAAAAAAAATTTAACCCCTTGTTATCGACGATTAAGAACTCCATCATAACTATTGGGACTGAAATTAAAGTGAATTTTGTGAATAATCACAAAATGTATTGAGATACAAGTTGTGAAATAAGAAGAAAAAAATAGTTTTAAGTTAGTAAGTACTAATACAATATAATCTAATAAATAGGTAACAAAATCATAATAAAAGTTTGGTAAGTTACTAAAAGCATTAGAGGAGCTGATCATATATTTAAATCTAGCAGACCTATGTTTCTATCATCAAGCTTGGAAATGTTCTCCTTTCCCTTTTTTCATTCTTTTCTTTCTTTCCTGTTTGACATTCTTCCTGTTAGATCTCTCCTGTTTTTATTTTCGTTCATTAATAAATATTCTTATGACGTAATAATCTCAGTGTTTGTCACAAATCTTTTACGCTTTTTACCAGCTGTTTAAGATTTCCTATATTTCTTTAAAATTTCTTATAATAATTATGGTAATTAATGTGCATGGTGTAACTCGACCCGCCTCGGACCCAGTTACTCCAAGCACCTAGCCCAGTTACCCCATTTTAAAAATATTTTGGGGGTAACTGGGCCATCCATTCAAGCTTATAACTTAAAAAAGAACAGGTGCTGGCAATAACATTTCAGGTCTCAATTATGCTTCTAATACGAGCTGAATTATCTAACAACGACCCCAGGAGGAGCGAAGCGTAGATGAAAAAGATTTGGACTGGAACGAGAATCGTACAAGTACGGAGAACGGGAGAAGGGTGTGGAAATTGGAGGCGTAGCGGAGTCCAGTGTTCGAGGGAAGGAAACTGGTAACGTCGTGGGACAGCAAGCGGAGAAGATTGGCGACGCGGGGCTGCGAGCGGCAGAAAATCCCCAAG
Organism: Teleogryllus oceanicus; assembly: GCA_964035755.1. Lineage (NCBI taxonomy): Eukaryota > Metazoa > Arthropoda > Insecta > Orthoptera > Gryllidae > Teleogryllus > Teleogryllus oceanicus. Next base: position 131,326,604 of record CAXIVR010000006.1, read on the forward strand.
GTTACCTACAGGCGAGCGACGCGGAGCTTTTGAGGTAAAAGAACTGGTAACTGTTATGCGGCGATCGGTTGGGGAAAGAGAATAGCAGTAAATACACGACAATTCGTGTTAAAAGTGCGTGAAAAGTCCAGAATAGGTGGGAGAAAAATTCCGAACGATGTGAGTGGCAGTTTCAAGTTCATTTACTGCACGTGTCATTAAATTCATTCAAAGAGGCCATACCTTGTACAATTTTACTTAAATAATTCATAATTTTCTTATGTTGTACAGTTGATGTTATCTGGAAAGTCATAGTTTATTGTATTGTGTTAAAAGTTATTGTTTTTTGTGATATGTAAAGGGGTCAGATTTAAGTAACGTGTATGTTACGTTTTATTGTTTTTTCTCTTTAAATCTCAGTGTTATAGTGAGTGCGAAGACCAAGGCTAGCACCTGTGACCGGGATACCTTAAAACAAGTGTAAAATTCATTTTAAAAGCCGTGCACGGAAAAAATAGAGTAGAAAGAGTAAAGTAATTTGGTAGATGAAAATTCAGAAAGAGGAATGAACAAATTGTAAATTATAATTGGTAAAAGTGTGTTCAGGCAGTCGAGGTGACGCCAATTTTTTGTTTTGCCTTGTTTTCTGTTTTTTCAGTGACCAACTACTTAAAGTGCATTATCCTGTTATATAATTGCGTCACTGTAATTTTTTCATTGATTATGTGCTCATTTTATTCGTATTTTATATGATTCATTGTGTCAAGGGTTCAGACCTTTCTCATACCCAAAAGATCCTGCTTACTGGAGAATTTTAAGCTCGCTTCACGAGCATTCATACTATCATACTACATATCCATACATCCATACTATAAGGTAGTAGGTGGGTGTGTTAGAAAATATATATATATATATATATATATATATATATATATATATATATATATATGTGTGTGTGTGTGTGTGTGTGTGTGTGTGTGTGTGTGTGTGTGTGAAACAAAATATATGAAACCAAATTAACTCAAATATAGGGATTGCTGAAGGACATCACATCATTTGGAGAACAGACGATATTTTATTGCTTTATTGTATACGTACCTACCTACTTGCTATCTGTATACCTATCTTCCTATCTTTATCATCTTAAATTGACAGCCAAGCATCGACGTGAAAACTCATCCTGTTGGATCTTGGTCTCTTTGTCTCAAAATTGATTAATTCATATCGAATTAAATTCGCCGCTCGTTGCAGTCTCTCAGTGTTGCCTCATACGTTCGCACAGGGCCGTAAAATTGTTAGTTTTCATAAGTATACATAAGTATGCTCATCTCTTTATCTCTCAATTTTTTTGTTTTCTCGTGTTGAAATAAACTATTACATATTATAATATGTATTATAACGTATTGTCTACAAAAGGAATTTGAAGTGAATATTCACGATTGGCTGCATTCGATCTCGATTGACAAGAGAGAGGGGAGTAGTATGCAAGCATTACTTGCTTACTATTCGCAACACTAACCACCTGACAAAAAACAGTGTCTCGTGGTGTCAAAAAATCTGTTTTAAAAGATACTACCTGAAAGTTTGATCGTAAAAATATGAAGTCAAGAAGATTTTTTTAAAATGTCATTTACTGAATCACCCTGTGGATTTAAAGGGCTTGAAAAAAATGCCAATAAGGAGTGGTGCGATTTTTAGGAGAAATATACGATAGGACAGTCTTAACCTTCCGTGCTCCAGGCTCGACAAGTGTACTGGGGGAAAATGTTAATTGGCTAGCAGCTTCTCCCGTACAAGAAATTATGTGAGAAAATTACAGTTTCGCTGTTCCACGTTCTCGGATCTGGATGTTTAAAAGAGAATTATCCTCACGCTGGGACACGAGATTCTAAATGTATTATTTCCTGAATGCCAGCAATATAATTATTGAAAAAGTTTTCGTGCCGCAGGTACTTCGCAAGAAAACGCAGTATTTCGCATCACGCTGTTTCTTTACTGCTTAGTGTTAGACATGAGTCCAATCAAGGAAACATAGTGTGACGAAGTACGAAATTAATTTGGAGTCAGAAAGGGAACCTGAAATGCTTAGTAGCCACATTACAAAATACTCACTCAAATCTTAGCAGACACAATGAGCTAGTTCTCATTCTTTAAGGAGAGGAAAGCAGCGTTAACCAATGAAGACTCTTTTCATTGACAGAATCTGCTGTTTTTCACTGAAAAGGGCCAAGATTAAGCACGGAGCGGCCATATTAAGCGCCGGATTAAGCGGGCCCCGTAATGGAGAGAGTCCCTCCACATTCCGTAAAAATGCAAAGGCATCCAAAACTAACCGAGTCATGAAAATAAAAAGAAAGGAAAGGAAAAACAGTGGATTCAGTGTGAACAAAACGACATAATTACTATCTCTTAAAAGTTTCAGCAACAAATATTTCTTTGTTTGGGAGAAAATGTTCCTTATATTTTAAAATATTGAACTTAAGGATATGGACCTACAAAGATTCCTAAAACATTTCTATTCCGTAAGCTTCTTTCTTTGTTATTGCATTGTTTACTTAATTGCTTTGTTCACTCTTTCGATTAAACTTTCTCTTCATAAAAATGCGATTTCAAAATTGTGACATTGTGATCAAATCGCATCTAAGCAGAATGCGAGCCGCGAACTGACATTCACGCCACCTCTCCAAGGAGGGTTTCCTTCATATCAAGAAGAAGAAGAAGAAGAAGAAAAAGAAGAAGAAAAATCAACAACTTAAAATGGTCGTAGATTAATGAAATTGGTTTCGTTTCGATGAAATTACATAGATTTTTTCATGAAAAAAATCGAAATTTGAAGTCTGTATTTCCCCCGGCTCCCCTTAGCACGAAAATGCGGAAAATTATTGAAATATGTTGTTAAATACATATATCATTATGAGAATCAATAAAAGAGGTCATATCATAAGAACGTCAACAACACCACATCAGAATTCCCACAATATATCATTATGTTGTTCTGGGGTCGGCTGTGGGGTGGCTGGATTGATATGCGACTGTTAAGTAATTCTAAACACTAGCATACCCGTGCGGGAACTCTCTCATGTTGAACCCCACCCTCTTCCCTATTTTTCCATTTTTCTTTTAAGCCTGGAAAATATATCTTTCTTCAAGACCCTCTTAACCTCCGTCACTTGTTCTATATGTCTCCTTGTAATTAATAACAATACAAACTATTCTTATTTAACTTTATTATCAAGCAGAGAGGTACTCCTGGGTAATTCAGTCGCGTAGAATATCAAACAATTAGTTTCATTTCACATAAAGTTGCATTATCTACAGGCTCTGAAGGAGGAGGAGAATCGAGAAGCGTCGAACCAGCAAAAATGTAATAGAATGTTCAAAATCTCATCCTGTAGGTTACAGTGTGAGAAACGTTTCTTGGAGGCCTTTGGCCTTAAAATTTTCGTTTTTAAGGCCCCAGTGCGCTTCGTTTAGGAGTTATTTATATAGATAAAAAACAAAAACGATTCAGAGTGATGCGGGTTGCATTTGGCACAAATATTTAGATGCGTTTTTTAAAACAAATCCTTCATATTTTTTAAAGTCAAAGTGTCACGTCTCCGTGAAATTATATTTCTTTAGAGATATCATTTATAAAGATTGTTTGCGTGTGAGAGTCCCAAAAGGTATGTATACTACTGAAATAATATAAGAGACGATAGTTTCTGAAATAGAGCAGTATAGTATTATTTGTTACGGGTGCCCAAACAGCAATAGCAGAACCGGATTGTTGTGAAGGCATCGGGCGGTGGCGTCGAAGTAGGCGACCTGGCGCAAGCAGATGCGGCGCGCGCCTCTCGGATCGCTGTCCTTGAAAGGAAGGGTCGAGGACCCGCGAACTCATCGGGCGCTTGTTGCCAGGTCGCTTCGTGTTTGAAGCAGGATGGGATACATCTTTCTTCGGGCAAAAAAATAAACACGGTTATAGTACATCTTGAGGAACGTTCTACACAGGGGTCTCCAACAGGGTCTCCAGCGGTATAGCCTCCTGGGCATCGATGAAGTTTTGAAGGGGGTCGATGATGATCAAGGGGTCGATTGGGGTCAATAGTCGGATTATGAACCGGCGCTTTATCGGAATAATCAAGATATCATTGGTTACAAAAATATTAATGAACTTAATGAACTGTTTTCTGATATAAAGAAAAATATCGTATACTGATAAATTATAAATGCTCCCTTCTTTCGTATCTGTCGTTCATGCTTGGAATCAAGGAATTAAGGATGTTTAGAAAACTCAAGAAATTATAACTATGCGTTGACAAAGATATTCTATTACGCAAGAAACTACTATCCTCAAAACGCACTGAGAACTGTTATAGCCAGTTCCTAAAAACACTCAACATTTTGATATGTATGTAAATATTACATAGTCATCAACGAGCTTGAATTTCTATCTCGTTCATAACCATTAACAATATCGCGAGAAAGCACGTGCTGCTGTAGCACCCTAGTTATATCACAGTCTAATAATCGTGATTATAGACTGTTATTAGATAGGTTATGATGATATTGTATTGGGGGGGGGGGCACAAACAATCAATTTTGCCTGAGGCGCAAAATTACCTAGAGCCGACCCTCTTCTTTGAAATATTCAGTTTAACTAGAATCTATGGATCTCATTGTGTCCATAGCAATACTTAAAATAAAGAAGAAGTAATATTCTGAAGAATATTATTCGAAATTAACACATCGCTCTTGTAATTTGATCCATAGAAATTGTATGAGGCCAAGTTATATTTAGTCTTTGAAGATTCGTGTCACAGAAAAAATAGAAAGGGATTTTGATGGAGCTTCGAGCATAGAATACAAAGAGGCGCCATCGTCGCTTCCTACCCCCAGAAAGTTAAGGCAAACATTAAACGACTCTGGTGACGCCACAGGTCGGCAGAAGACCGAAATCTATGTTATGTTGGTCATTAGAGACTATATTTCCGTTTCAATTTTAAACGATTTTGTGTACATAAGCTAATTATTTCTACACTGTCGGTAAACAAGTGAAACCCAATAGTCTTCTTTTGATACTTTTGAATAATTTTCAACGCAACATACTGTGACATACCAAAAATGACGGACATTTTACTTAGACAAATAAAGGTCGAAATGTTGTAGATATTGCAAAAGACGTGGGTTTCTATGGTACAGATACGCAGATGACACCGTAGCAACGCGAGTTCATCCTGAGACAGGTGCGGGGGGAGGTCACCTTCATAACCAGGAGAGCTGTAAACACACAGGAGGCACCGTAGCAACGCGAAATAACGAGTTCGTTTGGAGGCAGGTGCAGGGTGCACCATAGTAACGCAAAAAAAAAAAAAAATAGAGAGAAAAATACAGCGAGCATTGAACGGTGGGCCAGATTGGAAATTATGGTATTCCGTCTCGAGTCCTGGTGGTGAGCGGATCGCC